>OW121702.1:8049149-8694566 GCA_933228785.1 Lasioglossum pauxillum
TCATAATTAAATTTTATCTAGAAACAAAGAGGAGAAATAATATATACTATACAAACTGTGATGGAATATCGAAAGCAGTACATCCTGACGCCACAAAATAGAATTTGTCAAAGGATTTTTAAGTATTTTTTAATATAGAGAGAAACACCTGAGCAATCCCTGCATGATTAATTGCATTTTTAAGAGGCATTGAAGACTGCTTATTAACTAAGAGTTATTACATTTTTAATTTTCCTCAGAGTCAGTAAGTTCTTTATTTTTTTCGGAGTCATTAAGTTTTCCATTTGTCTTCGAGTTATTCAATTTTTTATTTTCCTCAGTGTCATTAAGTTCTTTATTTTTCTCGGAGTCATTAAGTTTTTCATTTTTCTTGGAGTCATTGAATTTTTTACTTTTCTCAGTCATTGAATTTTTTATTACTCTCTTTAACTTTCTCAGCCGCCGAGTTGGGCGTTGGGCATGCCTGTACTCCAACTTGTCTGATTTGTTGCGTGTTTAGACTTGTTTTCATCAGCAAACCATTTACTAATCGATTGATAACATTTCCATGGCAGAATTCTGAATCGTAACAAACATTTAATTGCTATTAATAAATGATGGTGAAACACTTACATTGTTGTCTCTAGGAGGCACACAACGCGACGCGACGTTCGATACGGTCGTGATTCAGCATCAGAGGCAACATTGTAACGCACAGCGTATTGGCATTTACTAACTAAAACCAATATGTATTACTTATTATGAACGTTACCATAATGATATCATCACCTATCGATTGAAAATGTTTTCCCAATCAAAATAAGCTCAAACACGGCATAAATCGGATAATAATAATAATACAGCCAGGGTGCACTAGAAAATATCAGGCGAAACAGTCATGTTTCAGGCGTACGAATCGTCAAGTCGGGGCACTGACAGGACAGACAGTCGAGGCGTCGAGCGAGCTCAAGCGGACTCGAGTCGGGTACGCGATACATCAGACACATCCGGCGGCCCATGACTCACCTTTGTCGGGCGGCTTCTAAAAGAATAGAACAAGACCGCGCGAGCGTGTTATCACGATACCCGAAAATCAACTCTGGGTTCTTATGAAATAGATAATGATAATAATGGTACGTATTTCTTTCATAACTTATAATGTGATTTTTAATATATGTACTTGGATTTTTTTATAACTACATTAGGTATATTTGGCACACATGTGCATGATCTCCATTTGTATTAAAATTTGAAATAATGCACGTTTCACGTGAAAAAATTATAAGAAAATATTGACAACGTGGTAATAAGTTATGATACCTTTTTAGTAGGTGATGTTTTTATTAACTGTTAAGTAACCTACTTACTTAACTATCATTAACCTTACACAAATTCTTAAAAGATAATATATAATATACAATATAAAATAAAATAGAAATTAACTTAAAATAAAATCATATAAAATAAAAAATTATACATATAGAGCCTATAGATAATACAGAATAAAATATAAACACGAAATATAATATGTATAATGTTTCTTTTTATATTTCGTTTTTAATTATTGCTATATTTTACCATATTGTAACCTTCTAGGTGTATATAACTCCGTAAGGATATTGTAATGATATATTATCGATACATATCTAAGTTCACTGGGAGAAAATTCGTTAAAAAGCCAGAAATATTGTCTTTTAAGTTTTTCACATGAAACGTGCATTATTTCAAGCTTTAATATAAATAAAGAGCAGGCACACGTTTGCCGATTATACCTAATGTAGTTATAAAAAAAACCAGGTATATTAGAAATCACTTTATAACTTAAGAAAGAAAACCATTATTACCATTATCTATGTCATAAGAACGCAGAGTATTTGAATCTCGGATATCGCAATAACTCGTTCGCCCGAACTTGTTCGATTCTTTTCGAACCCGCCCGACAAATTCGAAGTCGAATCGACGCGACGGGCCGCGTAACTTTCTGCGACCCGACCCGAACCCGAACATCGAGCGGCCCGCAATCTCCCTTACGTTTATAATTAAAAATTATATTATATTAAATAACCTATATCATTGCGAGTTATGATCACGCTTTAAATAAATAAATGTGGCTCAAATTATGACGTATTTAGACTCATTTTAATTAGAAGAATCTCACAAATACGTTGGTAATTTCATAAAAAAACAATGAAAAATAAAATACTTTCCTATGTGTATTGACGTAATCGGTACTCAGCCTTTTGAACTGTGCCGGCTGCCTCGTACCTCAGTCCCTCTTTGTCGTTTACGCGCTGTCGTAAAAAAAGTTCTGGTATGTTGCTAGTCTAAAAATATGATCAATGCTATTTTTTAATTTCTCTAAAAAACCTGCATTTGTCGAATTTTTGCGTATTTTCACTTTGTGTAAATAACATTTTGAACCAAAAAATACGGAAGAAATCTCAAATATCATTTCAATTATATGCAATTAAATGATTAAATTAATGCAAGTAAATGGGAAAAATTGACCAAAAATTGAATGGCGCAACGGCTGTTTGAATAATTCGAAGGACTACCTCATCCGGCTAGGCCCTTTATTCTAAATTGTAATATTCCAATATTTCAAATATATTAATGATAATAATATATTAATGAGTTTTAACAACAAAATATTTTAAATAGAAAACTAAATTTTGACAAATAAAATACGATTATAGCAAGCTTCCTATAAATGTCGAAACCTTGAGTCTGGCCAGAGACATCAATTTTCAGGAAACACTATTCTGTGATGACGAAAGGAGAAAAGGCAAGCCAAGCTCGAGGGCTTCGGTCGCCGTGGAGTGGAGTGAAACATTGTAACATGATACGGGTTGGGTCGAGTATAACAGTGTGAGACTTCTAATCAAATAACAAAACTTAATTATTTATCATTATTTTTTTATAGGATTTTTCTTAACATATTTGGTGAATTCCTTTGGTCCTTCTTTTAAGATTTCGACTTCCGACTTCAACTGCTAGCTCTTCGCCTCGTCGCACAATGTATACAATGTATAAGCGATTCATATTTCAGGAAGTGGTTCAGTTCAGAATGAAATAAAATCATGTTACACGCACTTTTTAAATAGCGTCATGTTGCAAGAAATTTTCGTATAGAGTGAAATAGAATTATTTTGTTAGATATCTTCGTACGAAATACTGCCTCTAAATAACATTGTATGGATAGGAGCCGTCGAAAATTAGTTTAATTAGTTAATACTTTTATCTTATCGTTACTACCTCTACTATATAATAATTGCAGTCAATTCTGTCGAGCATTACAAGTATGGGATAAATAAGTAAAAAAATTAATTTTCTGTTTCCTACTAAGGATCTTAATAAGAACGATTGAATTTTGTCATTACATAACATAACAGAATATTTTTTAAGAATCATTATTTTATATATAACGCAATAACGTTCAAATTACTTTTGAATTTCGATAAATTTGTAGAATATTACGTAGTAATTACTATCATTTTTCCTACATCTATAAACTATCGATTATATTGTAAAACTATTATTACAATGGTAATAATAAGGAAATAAGAATGCAATAAGAGAATTATATATAGTATTATAAGGCAATTACAGAATGGGTAATGTCAGCATTCTATTATACTATATCATTCTTCTTCAACTTGACGAATATCTCGTCGGTGGTGGAACTTTTGACTATGTGGTATATCAGCTCACTGTAAGCTCTACGTTATCTCCGCGCCCATCGCGCCCACTTACCCGTCTCGCTGTTTAACACAGGGGCTGGCAGTCTTTAATAGTACCTCGTCGTTGGTTTAGAGTTTAGAATTTAGAATATAAGTTATGTACATGTACAAGAGAAACACTTCATGTATGAATCCACAATGAATAAATAAAGGCAATGTAATAAAACAACATATCTGCGTATTTATTTATTGAACCATCAATTTTTCCCGAACACCCGATTTGTCGTACAGTTACATGTATTTCTGTTTTGAAATTGCAACAGAAATAGTGAAACTTAGAAAAACACAAACTTTCTGTCTGACCTGTCGTTGAGTTATACCACCGACGAGATACTCGTCAACTAGAAGAAGGATGATGTAGTATAGAACGCTCACATTACCCATTCTGTAATTGCCTTATAATACTATCGCCGACGAGATACTATCTCGTCTCTTTATCTAAATAGAACCAGACGATATATGACATTGTTCACGCCCGGGGCGAACCAGCTTGAATAATACATACACTTTCTTCTGAAGGAAGGTGAAATAGCAAGATGTTATGGAAGACAATAGGTATAGGATAGAATTTATTGAAAATCAACATATTTATTAAATGTGCAGCTATTAGCTCGATATTATCCTTTATTTATAAGATACTAGAAGATCTTACAAATAGAGGATAATATCGATTGCCCAGGTCTCACCACGAGGAGGTTGCTGCACAAGAGACCCGAAAGGGAGTCGGAACGAATGCAATATTCCTTCTGGCTCCCTTTCTAACAACGACGGACTTATACGAAATTACGCAGATATGTCGAGTAATTATTGCGGAGCAAAAGGTGTGAATCGGAGAAGAAGTCTCCGATCCACGGGGGATCAAAGGCGAATCAGGCAGAAGGCTCTGATTCTTTCAAAGTGAAAAACAAGAGCGAACCAGAGCAGAAGGCTCTGGTTCGAAGGAGGCGCGTACAATGCTTGCAGCCCAGCACCGGTCAGAGCCGATACCCGACGTGTCCTCACCAAGAGAGATGGATCATGATAAGTGTTCAAACGTATTACCATTTCTCTGCCAACTACCTGTCACCAGGCAACGCAATGCGTTGAGGTGAACCCGGGTAGGATGACGAACAGAGCGAACTCTGCCAACTACCTGCCACCAGGCAACGCAAAGCATTGAGGTGAACGGGTAGAATGACAGAGAGAATGGCAAAACGAGTGGACAGATCTCAATGACCCACCTCTCTCAATGATTCGACGCCGAATACCGGCTCCAACCGGTCAGGTACATACAAGCAAGGTCCGACACAGCAGAAGGATGTGTCGGAATCAAGAAAACGAGCAAAGTGAAGTTACGACAACAATTACTCGACATATGTACCACGATGACATACAATGTTAATAACTAACGCACGCAAGCCGAGCAATTATTGTGGACCAAGAGACTAAATCACAACGGGGGAAGAATCAAAGCAGAAGGCTTTGTTTCGCAAAGAAGAAACATGAACCAGAGCAGATGGCTCTGGTTCGGGGGTGACGCTAAGACAATAATTGCTCGGCAAATAAAACTAACTTAAGAATACGCCGCAGTCTTCTTGATGTGTCCTCTTCTTGTCGTGTCCTCTTCTTGGTGTGTCCTCTTCTTACTGTGTCCTCTTCGTAGTATGTCCTCTTCTTGGTGTGTCCTCTTCTTAGTGTATTCTAACTAAAACGGACTAATAATAATTAAACATATCATCATACATTACAATACATTACCCCGCACACGAGTGCAAGCCTAAGACCCGCTCTCAAGAGCAAACCTAAGACCAGTTCTCGAGAACCGAACGGACCCCGCACACGAGTGCAAATCTAACCAGCTCACGAGAGCCAACCTAATACCAGCTCACGAGAGCCAAACTAACCCCGCACACGAGTGCGAATAAAACCAGCTCACGAGAGCCAACCTAATTACCAGCTCACGAGAGCCAAACTAACCCCGCACACGGGTGCGGCCTATAGGCGATTCGGGTAGCCCCGGGGACGCGACACCCCGTACTCACTCACGGCTCCATCCGTGAGTGAGCCCCTGGGGGATCTCTGATCGAAGGAATGCCAATTTTAAACAAGATGTAAAAATTGTTAGAAGCGGGTCTTGTCAAAGTTCCGATGCCAACAATTCAAAATTCAGAAATAACACGAGTGCGAATAGAGCAAATATAAGCCCGCACGTAAGTGCAATTCTAACCATGCACATGAGTGCGAATGCAACCATAGAAGCAGTTCATAAGAGCAATTGTAATCCCGCACAGAAGTGCGAATACAATCAGTTCACAAGAAAAATTGTAATCGTGTACATGAGTGCGAATATAACCGGAGAACCAGCTCATTAAAGCAATTGTAACCCAGCACAGAAGTGCGAATACAACCAGCGAATCAGCTCGTGAGAATAATTATAACCCCGCACACGAGTTCGAATAGAACAAACTCACGAGAGCTGTGCTAACTGTTCACACGATTGCAGCCTATATGTGCTTCGGGTAGCCCCGGGGACGCAACACCCCGCACTCACTCACGGCCCCATCCGTGAGTGAGCCCCTGGGGGACCTCCGATCGGAGGAATACCAATTTCAGACAACATGTGAAAATGTTTAGAATAGGCACTTGTGAAAGTTCCGCAGCGAACAATTCGAAATTCAGAAATAAAAATTGTCGAGATCACTGATTGAAAAACGAAGAAAGCATTGATGTACCCTGGGCCGACAGCAAGCCTACCTGAAAGTAAATTCATATACAATTTAATGAAATATGCTCTTATATCTCGCAAGTCTTAAATTCTACTACACAATGTTACGAAAATTGTAAATGTGCAATGTGCAGCTATTAGCTCGATATTATCCTTTATTCATAAGACACTAGAAGTTCTTACAAATAGAGGATAATACCGATTGCCCAGGTCTCACCACGAGGAGGTTGCTGCACAAGAGACCCGAAAGGGAGTCAGAACGAATGCAATATTCCTTTTAGCTCCCTTTCTTACAACGACTAACTTATACTAAATTACGCAAGTATGTCGAGTAATTATCGCGGGGCAAAAGGTGTGAATCGAAGAAGAAGTCTCCGATCCACGGGGGACCAAAGGCGAATCAGGCAGAAGGCTCTGATTCTTTCAAAAAGACAAACTAAAGCGAACCGGGGCAGAAGGCCCTGGTGCGAGGGTGACGCGCGAATGGCCAAGAGGAACTCAAGCTGCAATACCCATTTCTCCCAACCACTTGCCGCCAGAGACGGACATGAGTGGAATAAATTTACAGTGGAGAGGTTTTACATGAGCGAGCCACATCTCTCAAAGCCTCCCCCCATTAATATTATCTACCGCGAACTCCTGTACCAACCGATCTGGTACAAACTACATACGAGCAAGGTCCGTCACAGCAGAAGGCTGTGTCAGAATCAAGAAAACGAGCAAAGTGAAGTTACGGCAATAATTACTCGACATATTTACAACGATGGTATACAATCTTAATATGTAAACCAAATATAACTAACTTAAAAATACACTCTAGTCTTCTTCCTCTTCGTTGGTATGTCCTCTTCATTCGGTGTGTCGTCTTCGTTAGCAGCCGGCTGTTGTAATCTAGCTGAAACAGACTAATCGTATTTAGAAACAATGCTGTTGAATACAGAATTAAATCACGCACACGAGTGCGAATGTAACCAGCTCACGAGAGCAAATATAAACCCGCACGTAAGCGCAAACCTAACCATGCACATGAGTGCGAATACAACCAGCGAACCAGTTCACAAGAACAATTGTAATCCTGCACATGAGTGGGAATACAACCAAAGAACCAGTTCATGAGAGCAATTGTAACCCCGCACAGAAGTGCGAATACAACCAGCAAAGCAACTCACAAGAGCAATTATAATCCTGCACATGAGTGCGAATACAACCAGAGAACCAGCTCATGACAGCAATTGTAACCCCGCACAGACGTGCGAATACAACCGGCGAACCAGCTCGTAAGAATAATTATAACTCCGCACACGAGTGCGAAAACAACCAGCGAGGCAGAGCACAAGAGCAATTATAACCCCGCACACGAGTGGGGCGCTCAAAATATAAATTTGATGAAGAATAAAATTGATAAATTTGAAGAAGACTCAATAGCGAAAGTCTCGAAAATTTCAATTAGTATGAAGGATATGGTATTCGTTGAATTAAAGGTTGAAGGACAGGTTTGTTGAAACTGAGCCAAGGAAGTTGAAACTGACAAAGGAAACTTTGAAAAATATTAGTAACCAAACTTACCGTTGATCGTTGAATGAACAGTTGAAGGAAGGCCAGGGTAGCTGTGGATGACCCCTTGTCCACCTCTGGTCCACCTCTGGTAGGTCCCTGGTCCTCCTGGTCCCGGAGCCCGACCGCTCACGCCGCCACCCCCGGCCCGACTGACTGATTGACGGAGCTCTCTCGCCGAGCGCGGGCGTGCGACCCACGCTCGACGCTCCCCACCCTCACCGAATATCGATCGATGTCGATCGCCGTGAAAATTATTGATAAATATATTATTTCCAGCTGGTTAATGTTTATAACAATTCTATTTTACAGCGATGTCCACAAGCAATCCCTTGGCTATCTGACCACCTAATTTTTTAGTAAATGTGGCTAATAGTATTCGAGATACGGAATAACTTTTAAACCATGAACATTCGCACGCATTAATTTATCCAATACAATTCACAGATAAATTTATTAATTCTAGCTAATTAATGTTTATAATAATTCCTTTTGCTAATGATGTTCACGAGTACACCCTTGACTACCTTGCCATCTAATTTTTTCGTAAAAATAGACAACAAAACTCGAGAAACAGAATAACTTTTAAACCATGAACACTCGCACGCATTAATTTATTCAATACAATTCACAGATATATTTATTATTTCTGGCTGTTTAATGTTTATAACAATTCCTTTTGCTAATGCTGTTAACGAGCACTACCTTGACTACCTTGCAATCTAATTTTTTCGTAAAAATAGACAATAAAACTCGAGATACAGAATAACTTTTAAACCATGAACATCCGCACTCATTAATTTATTCAACATAATACTATGATACATTTATTAATTCTAGCTAATTAATGTTTATAATCATTCCTTTTGCCAACGATGTGGACAAGCACTCCCTTGACCACTTTGCCATCTAATTTTTTACAGTGTTCGGTATTGGCCTAAACGGGAGCATTCAAACGAAGGTGTCAAATGGTTCGACCGTTGGTGCCGTCTCGTTATTGTTTTCGTGTCTCGAGCGCGCGATCGCGAAACCGCTGTCTTGTCCGCGTAAAAGTCATCGTCACCAACGGCGAACACCTCCATTTGAATCTCACATCACGGACAATGGTGAAACCGAAGTAACTGATCCAAACAAAGCTGTTACCGTTCACCGTCGTTCGTGCGTTACCGTGCGCGGACGAGCGTCTTCACTTGACGTTCAAATCTCGCAGCATTCTTTTGCAACATAGAACGTGTCATTTTTGGATCATATCGAATCCTCCGTTTATCGCGGCATAGTCGCTATATCTCTATAATTTTCATACTCGTTTTGCCGTCGAATTGTGAGCAATCTATGTTATGTATAACGGTGTGGCTAAATTGAGTCAATAATAAAGTGGTTGTTGAACGATACTGGATTTCCCTCGTTTCGCCTCCATCACTAACCACGTCACAGCCTACTCTAGTACTAGAGTAGGCTGTGACCACGTCCTCAGCGCTCAGATCTGAGTGGTCCCGGCCTCAGGCTCTCAAACAACATTCAAGCCTAAACATGCAGTAAAGTCTTTTCAACATATTTCTGTTCTCACAGATCGATTCTTGGAACATTTATGTATAAAAAAGTGGAAGATAATAATTCTCGTTTATGAAATATTTTGAAATTACAAATTAAGAGGTATCTCATAAAATTTGAAATAGGAATTGTTGATTTTCCTAAAATTATGCTTCAATAATATATTTCTAGGAATTCTTTGTCCTTGAGCTTTTAATATTGAAACCAACATCGTCTGAAATATCTGCTCGGTACAGAATGTAACAATTCATGATGATCACTATGGTTCCGTGACGATTTGCCTTCTCACCGACGAGAATCTCCTCAGTATCCTTCTGCACCGACAAGATCATGTCGATGGCCTTCTGTTTCTCACTCCAGTCAGAATATATCTTAGAGGGTATAAGAGAACACCGAAATATTCGGGTGACACGAACTCACATAAGGCTGGCAGTCTTTAATAGTACCTCGTTTGTGGTTATACTACTGAATTTTTGTACCACCTAATTCGCTATTATGTTCTCCTAATACAAAATTTAATTTTTGAGGTATTCGAAAATTTTGGGACGTCAGGCTTGTTGTTGAGTTGCGCTACTGAATTTCGTGCCACCTCCTTCGACGTCGTGTTCTCCTAATACAAAGTTCGATTTTTCGAAAACGTCAAAAATTGAGTTTTGTATTAGGAGAACAGGATAGCGAAGGAGACGGTCGAAATTTTTAGAAAATTTTCGGCCCTCGGATTTGTCGTAGAGTTATACTACTGAATTTTCGTGCCACCTCTTTCCCTATAATATTTTTCTGATACAAAGTTTAATTTTTTGCCTAATTTGAAGAATATTTCTCGATCGAAAACTTTCAATGATGTTAATCTAACTTTACTATTTAATACTTACGTACAGGGTGGGTAAAAAAGAACACATAAACTGTTGTAACTAATATTCTTTATTGTTCATCAAAAAATTACAATATTAAACATGATTATCATCAAATGTTACATTGTCCGCCGAACGTATTCCAACATCGACGAGGAAGGGGGCTGTCAGTCTTCAACATACCATTATGATCTGTTAGGTAGTGCCTCCTTAGCAATGAAAATTTTTCTATAAACAAATTTAATGAAACTCAAAATGCAACTGCATTATTATAAATAATATCTCGATGAAACCTAACGAAGTTAACTGACAGGGTTAAAGAATAAGATTTCATTTAGATGGCATTCGTTTTCTCGTACGTTTCTTACGAAATGGAAATATTTATTGTGTTTAAATTAATACATATAAGTTCGTAGATACAGATCATTATGAATACATAACAGTTATCGAGTGAAAATAATATACAACGAAATGTACAAATTCTCAGTTATAAAGTACAGTTCTTTATACAATTCTCGGACTGAATAAATCGTCTTACTAACAACCCGAGCTCCATAGTCATCCTCCATTATCAATCATTATCCCCAGTAGTAAACTTTAAAATTATACAACCTTCTTCCGCTTCAATCCTCATCCTCAAAATTACCTATTAATTTTTATACACGGCTGTCGATTCATTAATTCTAACATTTCGTTGTCGCATGCTCAAAAACTATCAAAACTCGACGAATTAGTAGAGACAGAAAAAATCCAGTCCTTCTAAATAGAATATAAATTATATTACATCAACTGACAAACAATATTCCAAGGGAACATGACACGAGGGACGTTAACGAATTAACGGGAGCGTATCGTCTAAAACCTAACTTTACACAACTCCTAACGATTTCTGGACCAGTAGTTCATCTTCTTCTTTCTTTTTATTTCTCATTTTTGTTATACCTAAATTCGTACCGCTGCCCGGTGCAGCAATTGTGTGTGGAAGCGAGAAGACTCTGTCCACAGATAAATATTAAATATTAACGGACAAACAATGACCATGGATTACACGTTGAACGGTTTCAATTGATCTTCGCAGGCAGTAGAAAAACGAGAGAAACGATTCTGTACAAAGTTTGATCCAAGGACGGGTCGATGGCCACGAAACAATTGTCTGTGAAAAAACACGAGAAACTATTTTTTCCACGGATATTATTATATTATAGAAAAATCCACCGTTTTTTGATCGTTCTCGACTCGCTCTGCCCATAAATACAGCGTGACATTAAAAAATCTTATGCCCTATATTTATCGTTCTTTTTTTTCTTCTTTTCTTTTTAATCCTTTGCCCTATATAATTATTTCTGCGTTTCGTTATTGTAATGTATCGTAATAAGGCGTTTTCGATGTCCGACATTTCCTTGTACGTACACAGCAAAAATTGAACCTAAAACCGTTGATACTTTTTTCTTCGTTACCCCACTACGTACACAAGACGGATCCGCTATTACGACTAGCTTGAACAAGGTCTCGGAAGGCACCCGCATCTTTTTCTTTTCTTTCATTCTTGGCTTTTCTGTCGTTTTTGTCGAGGTATTCAGAGGAACAGAAGTATTCGTACACGATTCTGATGTTCTTGGAACATGATGAAGTCATAACTACATCTCTTTGCAAAATAAACATTGCATCGATTTCAATAATGTTCCAAGAACGGAAACTAAAGGAACTATGTTCTGACGAGCAGTTTCGAACACAGTCGAATAAGAACCGATACAGTTTCTACTTTGTAATCCCATTTTTAGACTGCGGATCTTTATGCGAAATAAACATTGTCTGCATTGAAATAAACACTATCCAAAGATCCACAGTTTACCCACTGCCTAGTACTATCTCTTCACAGTATAAAACACTTCTGTTCCCCGATATAGAATGCTTCTCAATGATTCCTGCTGTTACCAACATTAGCGATCATGTACAGTTCTATCAATTCGTATATAGTAGGTGTACAAAATATTCGTACACCTTATAAAAACGAATAGCTTTTCAAAATTGGACCAACAGCTTGAATTCTTTTTGAGACGTTAAAAGAATTAGTTCACTAGCTAATTTGACAAGAATTTCTTTTTAATTGTTATTGGTCGCAATTGCGAAGGAAAATGTAAAGGTCACGATGTTTAAATTGTTTATCTGTGTACGAATACTTTGTACACCCACTGTAGATTCTTCCTGACAGCATTTAATTCGCATTGTCAAACAGTATGTTCACCGACAGATTAATTCACGTTCGTCTGGTGTTCATCGCATAAGTTGTTTAAAGTGGAATTAATTTATAAGCGAGAAGTGAATAAATATAAATAAACTACAGTTCAAATACAGTTGTTCATACAATCGCAACGCCAGTAACGCTTAAGAGTCATTGAGAATGCACTATGCGAAACACGACTGAATCGAAGCTTGTTAAGATCCAAGGGAACTGTGAAACTGGAAGGTATCTACGTTTAGAAAGTTCTTTAATCCGAAGACGGACTTGTAAAATTCAGCTTATCCTAGAAATGAGAAAACTATTGCGAGTATAATGATGCGCTACACGGTACAAAGGAATATTGAAAACTTCTGGTACACCGGTCGACTAATCTGAGACACGTTCTTCATGGAAAACAGTTTTCACGAATACCATTTCTGACTAGTAATAATGAATATACTTTGAATTACAAAAACGTTGCTATGATCCAAAGAGACACCATTATCAAATTTAATTAGAAAAAAAAGAACTGTCTCAAAAGTCTGTAGTTACGTCCTATCTGCTTTCCGTCTACTAACGGAGACGAGAGTAACTTGGATACACGGAGAGTCGAAATTATGTCAACATTTAAAATAGAAACAAAAAGAACAATACTTAATAGGTAAACACATTGAATAATATCCCACGATAACAAACATCGCTGTTATATTATTTCGAATGTCAAGATTGTTTTCGTCTCATTTTAATCGTTGATATAATTTCCTTGCCTGGAATAACTGGAATATTGTCCAGTAGCAATTATCGTTGGTCGAAAGCATGGGCCAGGATTTAAGGTCGATGGGAAATGGTAATGAAGATTGTACAAGTGTTTATAAAAAAGGAAGATTGTATCCTAGCAGCAAGAGAAATATTCAGCGACAATTGGAAATCTGGCATGACGATGTGCAGCTATACTATTAAATTGTACAAATAAATTATGTGTCGCATTTAGTTTCGCATTAGCGCTAACATTTCTGTCGTGCGGAGAAATACCAACAGGCCCGATACTCTCGACTTTGTACACGAAAAAGTACTGGTAACCCTTTGCAGTCGGAGCTATTTTAACTGGAAAATGAAACACTTCTTCCTAGAATTCCATTCTATATCGTTTTTGCCATTTTATGGATATGAAATTAATGTAACACCTCCGCCAATACTTTAACAATATTTTGAATAATGGTATAGCAATTTTTAGTGGTGACTCTGAGTAGCCACTCGAGTGCTAAGGGTTAAATCTTGCTCATGCTCGATCTCGTCTCAAGTTACTGTCGATCTTTGCTTGATCTTTACGTTGCCCTGTCCTATCGAAACTAATTATATTGCAGTATGTATAATATGTATGTATAATGCCCGAAGCTACGTGCCCCGCGCCGCAATATGTATATTTATATATATGTATATATATGTATTTATATCTATATATATAAATATATGTATATCCAAACGAAAGGAAAACGATGTCGTTTCTAGCCTACAGTCGCATAATTGGCTAATCATGCCGTACCTACGGACCGTACGATAATGTACGGTCCAAGAGAATTCTGGCATATCAAGGAAACATATTACCTAGTCTTATCTACACACGCTTCATCTTCCTCCTTAAATAAATACACGACTATCACATTAATACACGCGTCTCACCGATTCGCTCTCGCGCCTGTAAACGGTGGCTAACAGTCATCTATCAAAGGACATCCGACTCGATCACTTCAGTAACGATCAATTCAATCGTGAAACGAGAAATCTGGAACTGATCATCTTTCTTACCCGTCCCGGTATAATTAACAATTTATCTACCGATGATTTATTGGTCTTCCGAGAATCGAAGAATAACAATTATGGGCTTCTAATAAATATTAATGTAAGCGTTAGTTACCTCTAATCGTTTCTTTTCAGGTCTTTGTGAGAAGAAAATTGTCAAGCTTCGTTTAGATAGAGTACAGTCGTTGAAAGACTCGTTAACAGGTAGACAAAGTGTTAATAGCTGAAAGTATTCCGATTCCCTGTTCGATATGAATTAATGTTGAACATGAATCAACAAATTACTCGTCAACAATAACAAACAGAAATCGATGTCCTAAGAAATAACATGCATAGTTAGCCGCGCGAGTCATTGTTCCACGCTAATTTCTTGCCCCTTTCTGTTCGCAAAAAGCTCGCGAAACGGTACAAAATACATATTTCACGTCTCCGACCGATTTGATAAAGCTGCCCGAAAATGGGGACGGTTTCCCCTGTTTCCATCCTGTTTGGTTGAGGGCTCTTACTCCGGTTTGGATACTCGGATTCCAATTAGGTGTAATGACACTGCAGAGTCGAACATTCTAGAAGCAATTTAAGGAAGCAGGCACTGGCAGCAACCTCAAATTTTTGCAAAATCGTAAGCTTAGAAATAGCCGGAAAATATTTTGCACACAACTTAAAATCATTTCTGTGCCAAGATCATTTTCATGTATTTTAGTTGACGTTAAAATACGTTTAAGGATTGCATAGAAAATAATTTTTGTCATCGTAACTTGCGACTACATGTTCGACGCATCTTCCATGAAAATACAGTATCCACAGTGTAATAATAAGCGATCCAAGCACTCGAACACCCAAGAAACTGATAAGAGCCCTATTTGCGATTCGATGCGCGTCGCACTTGTCTAAGGACTCTTAGCTCCGGCTCTAAGGGAAAAACAACGGTGCGAGAACAGTTTCTACGACAACGAAAGTCCCCAGTGTCTCTTATTGGCCCTCTACTCGACAAGCATCCGCGACGACCGAAGCTACGGACCTGTCCTCGAACATGTGCAACAACCTAAGCCTTTCGTCAGGGGCTTGAAACAGTTTCCAAAACAATTGTTACACAAAGGTTCTGATTAAAACAATCACGAAGAGCCTTCACCCTGAACAACTGTAATTAAAAACCAAACTTTCCAAGCTACTATTTGATTCGGTCTCGAACCGTTCCGGAACAGACGCAGTACCAACTAAATAACATTTATGGAAACAATAATTTAAACAGATAACAGTTCGAACTTACAGTTCTTAATAGTTGTTCCGAACTAAGGTTTCCTTCAAGATCGCAATCAATTTTATAACAGTTTTTAAGCCCTGTATCTCGCCTGTTCGAGTCTGGCTCCAGATTTGTTTTAAATTAATAAACTAGGCCTCTAAAGCGCAGCTCGTTCCTATTTAGAAAACGCAACGGCATACGACTCTCAGTCAAATAGCATCGCCCGGTTCCTCGAGATCATCCTCGGACTCGCCGAGGATGATACTTCGCAGGCGACCTTGTGACACCTGTCCTAAATCCGCGAGATCCACGGCGCGCGCGCTTTCTTCTTCTTCTTCTTCGTCATCTTCTTCTTCGTCGATGGACATCCGCGTCCACGTTTGATTGTACTTCCACGATCCTGTGCCGATCACGCAGGCTCGTGAACAGACAGTCTTGTGTCTCGCCAAGCTTCTCACGAAGCCGTGTCCTAGGCGGCGCTTAGCTCTTCGAGTGCACGTTCGTTTTCTGCGCCTTCTTCTTCCGCGCCGCCAGCATGTCGTAGAACGGGTTGTGCGATATGCTTTGCCTGGAATTAAACGATCATGTTAAACTCGCTGGCAAAGAACAATTGTTCTGGATGTCCAGAAAAGTGAATTACAAGAAAGGTTATTCTACGCAAATTCGAGTATTTTGTAGTGAACTATGAACGAATCATTGTTGGTTTTACAGAAGTGTCACACTTTTCTAATTAAATCGTACGACTAGAACTGACAAACCGATGAGAATGAGTTTTTAGGAGCTTATAGTGAAAACATCAGAGTGTCTGCTAAAAATGTGGTCACTTGAAGAAAATGTTTTTCTTAGCATTTATTTTGCAATTGTTTTAAAATTTAAGAAAAATGAGGATATAGCCCCAAGTGTCCCCTTTACGGACTTCTTCTTGAAAAACTGCAGGTGATAATTGTACCCCACATATAACTCCGTAACCTCTGCGAATTTTTTTGAAAAAACCGAATCGGAATTCCGCTCGAAACGGACTCGAGCAGAGTTCCGAATGCGCTTAAAATTCCCCGAGACAAAGCCTGTAGATAATTGCGGCGGTTTCGCAGGAATCCTCGCACGCACACACGGCCTTCCCCCTCTTTATTTTATTAAAAGGTTCACGGTAGCGTGAAAACGCGGGTAGAAGTACCACGGCCTCGACGTACTTCCCCCTTAATTTATTCACGAACAGAACAGCAAGGAAACGCAACGCAACGCAGACTTACCGCACGCACTTGATCCATTCTTCTTTCTCCTCGTCCGTAGCCGCGGACATTCTGTACACAGTGTGCTTACCTGCAATAAACGTGAAGTAACGGTTAACAGCGCGGTTCTCTGCTGTAATTACCGGCGCGACGCGGGAAGAAAAAAAGACCCGCGTTTTAAATAGCGGAGCGGCACGCACACGCGACCCGATCGCGCCACGTGAGAAACGGATACTTTTTTTCCCAACGTTTCGCTCGTCTACAATGTTCCCCGGTTCTTTTTAGCTTCCACGAATTGAATCGCAAATCGTAGCAAGGTTTCGCTCGTGGGAATCACCGGGAAAAATTGATCGGTAACTCGAGCAACGAGAAATGAAGAATGTACAGCTTTGCCTCTATCCCCGGAAATTTAAAAATTCATATTCAGGTAGAATTTATATTCTAAATACATATTAGATCGTTCGGAAAGTCGTCTCGTTTTCTCCGGGGAAAATGAAAGCCAATTTTTTTTGTTCTACGATCTTTTCCGATTTTTCAGCAACTCTTAAAGATCTCATGCTCGTAAAATTCATATTCAGGTAGAATTTATATTCTACATACATATTAGATCGTTCGGAAAGTCGTCTCGTTTTCTCCGAGGAAAATGAAAGCCAATTTTTCTTATTTTATGATCTTCTCTGATTTTTCAGCAACTCTTAAAGATCTCATGCTCGTACAATTTCTGTTGTTTTTTCCTTAAATGAAATTTGCACCGTATGAAGAATGCTGAAGAAAGCGAGAAAATGGCAATCCGATGGTACATCCTCTCCTTGAACAGCGCACAATTTTTTCTCTCGTGCTCTGCATTTTTAAAAGCGTACTTTGATTTTGCCTATTCGACGCTATGACAAAAGAATGCCTGAAAAACGAAATGACTTTCCGAACGATCTAATAGAAAGTTCGAACATAAAAGAATCGGTGTAAATGTGAAAGGTATCATAGAATAAGGGGTTGAACGAAGCCGATGGATTTTTCAAATGCATTTCCAAAGCCCACTTAAGTATTAATTACGGCTAGAGGCAGAATTTTCAAAGCGAAACGCCGCGAGCAAGAGAATCATTGGGCGCGACGCAGCCTGGGTGTGCGCATGATTAATTCCTAGGTATCCGTGGTGGGTACCTTCGACGACTTTTCCCTCGCTGTCGGTTTTGCACGCCTTGATGAACTCGGATCCGGCGGCGTACAGCTCGAAGCAATGCGGCTTGTGCCGGTCCTGCACCTCTCTAACCTGAATGTTCTCCAACGGTATGATGCCCCGTGGCTCCTTGTCGGTGGTGTACTCGAAGTAGTACAGACAGTTGTCGTTCAGTATGAACCATCGTCTCTTCCAGCTCTTGTAACGTCCGCCTGCAACAGTGGATCGGTCGTATGTAGCTGAGGATCGATGCACCGATCGCGGATGCGTTATTTACCTGCTGTCTCCGTCATGGGCAGCAGAGGGACAAAGCGATCCGATATAAGAATATGTTGGTACACAGACTTCTAACGATCGTCATCTTGTCGGGGTCTCACAAATATCGCAGGAACCGCGACTCCCAAACGGTCTCCATTCGCGAGCCCCAGACTTTAGATCCCCAGATCAACTAGCTTCCGAGACCTCTGGTTCCCTAGGCCACTGGTTTACTGGACCCCTGGTTTCCTAGACCCCTGGTTTCCTAGACTCCTGGTTTCCTAGACTCTTGGTTTCCTAGACCCCTGGTTTCCTAGATCTTTAGGTTTCTATAGATCTCTATATTCCCTTATATCACTGGTTTTCTAGACCACTGGTTTCCTAGACCACTGGCTTCCTAGACCTTTAGGTTTCTAGGTCTCTATATTCCCCTATATCGCTGGTTTTCTAGACCACTGGTTTCCTAGACCTCTGGTTTCCTAGACCACTGTTTTCCTATACCACTGGTTTCCTATACCACTGGTTTCTTAGACCTTTAGGTTTCTAGGCCTCTATATTCCCCTATATCACTGGTTTTCTAGACCTCTGATTTCCTAGACCACTGGTTTCCTAGACCTTTAGGTTTCAAGGGTCTCTATATTCCCCTAGATCACTGGTTTTCTAGAACACTGGTTTCCTAGACCTCTGGTTTCCTAGACCACTGGTTTCCTAGACCCCTGGTTTCTTAGACCTTTATGTTTCTAGGTCTCTATATTCCCCTATATCACTGGTTTTCTAGACCACTGGTTTCCTAGACCTCTGGTTTCCTAGACCACTGTTTTCCTAGACCACTGGTTTCTTAGACCTTTAGGTTTCTAGGTCTCTATATTCCCCTAGATCACTGGTTTTCTAGACCACTGGTTTCCTAGACCCCTGGTTTCCTAGACCTTTAGGTTTCTAGGTCTCTATATTCCCCTAGATCACTGGTTTTCTAGAACACTGGTTTCCTAGACCTCTGGTTTCCTAGACCACTGGTTTCCTAGACCCCTGGTTTCTTAGACCTTTATGTTTCTAGGTCTCTATATTCCCCTATATCACTGGTTTTCTAGACCACTGGTTTCCTAGACCTCTGGTTTCCTAGACCACTGTTTTCCTAGACCACTGGTTTCTTAGACCTTTAGGTTTCTAGGTCTCTATATTCCCCTAGATCACTGGTTTTCTAGACCACTGGTTTGCTAGACCCCTGGTTTCCTAGACCTTTAGGTTTCTAGGTCTCTATATTCCCCTAGATCACTGGTTTTCTAGACCACTGGTTTCCTAGACCCCTGGTTTCCTAGACCTTTAGGTTTCTAGGTCTCTATATTCCCCTAGATCACTGGTTTTCTAGACCACTGGTTTCCTAGACCTCTGATTTCCTAGACCACTGGTTTCCTAGACCTTTAGGTTTCTAGGTCTCTATATTCCCCTATATCACTGGTTTTCTAGACCACTGGTTTCCTAGACCACTGGCTTCCTAGACCTTTAGGTTTCTATAGGTATCTATATTCCCCTATATCACTGGTTTTCTAGACCACTGGTTTCCTAGACCACTGGTTTCCTAGACCACTGGTTTCCTAGACCACTGGTTTCCTAGACCCCTGGTTTCCTAGATCTCTGGTTTCCTAGATCTCTGGTTTCCTAGACCGCTGTTTTCCTAGACCACTGGTTTCTTAGACGTTTAGGTTTCTAGGACTCTATATTCCCCTAGACCACTGATTTTTTCTAGACCACTAGGTTTCTAAGACTCTATATTCCCCTAGATCTCTAGTCCCCTATACTTAGGTCCAAATAAGAAGGTACTTACTAGCCGACGAATTTAAGACTCTACAGCGCATATGACTCTAACGGAACTCGTTCATTGGCTAATCCCCCTACTCGTACTCCTTCGACCACGCGATCATTGGCTGACGCCATGAATGTCATGGCTGACGTCCAACAACATGCGCAGAACAAGTACCTTCTTCTTTGGACCCAAGTATAAGTCAGAGCCGTGCCCTAGGCTAACAGGGGGAATGCCTGGTACCCGATTGGTCTATCTCTATCTTCCCAGACTTCAAGTCCCCTAGTTTCCCAAATCTCTAATCTCCTAGACTTCTGGCTTCCCAGGTCTCTCTGTCCCAGCGCCGATGATTCACCAAGGCCGGCCCGAGCCGAAATACCTGGAGCCCCTATCTAGAACCGCTGACAGTATCCTTGGAATGCGTCCGAATAATGTTGAAAATATTCGAGCGATCCGTGGCGCTCGCTCCGAGGCCGAGAGTTTGGGAGACGCTGTTCCGGGACGTTCTCACTCGCACCTTCGCGACGGAATTTTCAATATTTTATGGACCGTTTCCGCTCCTCGGTGTGCTACCGGGACTCGTTAGCGGACTTTTACGAGCTACATCGGACGAGGACAATGACTGTTCTCTATTGTTGATATTGAAGCTTATCGTTTGTCTACCTACTAGCCGGAGTTTCTATTTCAGCGCGTTTCTGATTTAACGCTCTGCTACGTAGAAACTGGATTCTGTCTTTAACCTTCGTCACAGACCGATTGTACAACGATCACATAAGTATTATCGTTGAAAATTCCGCCGCCGCGTGAACCCTTTGCAGCAACGACGCGCTTTAAGCATCCCGTGAATTGATTGACTCGGATCGATCGAGAAACGACAGGATCGCGGTGTATCTTGTGCATCCTGCTGCCACTCGCATGTCACGGAAGCGATGCGTATCGCCGTGACGCTCCGTGGGTGGCATACGCTGCATCCTCGAAACATGATGGATCGTGCGAAGAGCGAGTTAGGGGAAGAAAGGGAGCGCCTGAGAGAACGAGGGGGTGGCTCGATCAGGAAATGAAACAAATGGAAAGTGAATTACAGTGCTACGTGTCTGCTCACGGCCAACCAATAAAACTGTTTATTGCTCTTATTGAATAAAACGAGTGGGCTAATAGACGGTGACACGCCACGGAAACGAGGATGATAAACAACGGAGCAATTAGAGCCACCTCCCAAATGCAATAAACATTCATGTTCGAGTAAGTGTAAGCTTCTAAGGGGGTAGACTCTCGTTAACAGGATTCCAAGGGCGCGGGATGCACCTTGTCATTTCCCGATAATGCAAAGATAATGCAGAGGAGGTTTTTCAGTAGGGATGAGATGAAGTACCTCGCAAATAGGTTCGAACCTTGATTGATGGAATTTGAACTCTCTATAGGTACTTCGAAAAAAAATGGTACTCCCAAGTATACTCGAACTTTTTCCAGATAGTTTCGAACCCTTTACAAGTACTGTGCTAAACGTGAATAATACTTGCAAGTAATCTCGAATCTTGGTCGAACAGTTTCGAAACGTTCGAAATTTTTATGAATATCGTTACGAATTTCCTTGCTGTTTATATATTCGAATATTCTTGCTGTTCAGTATTTTTTTGTAAACACGCTGTGGAGATGAGAGAGAAAACGGGCTCTCATAATTTTACATGCTTCTACCGATGATTGTAGTTTGGAATGTACTTTGCCACAAAAACTGATATATTATATCGAACATTATCTAGGTGATGTCGAGAACAATCATTTGTATATGTTAAGTGCATTATTGGATCCACGATTTAAAACATTAGCTTTTTCTAAAGATGGATCTATCCCTCGAGCACGGGATGCCTTGACTGATTTAGCCACTAATTATATTAATAGTGATAATTCATATACAACATGTGATAGTTCACAGACGCAGATGTCCGAAAATTGGCACAATAGCGAATTTTCAATTTGAACATCCTTTGACAATGAAATAGCAATTACAAATAATACGATACCTATCTGATCGTCTGCTGTGTTAGAAGTGGAAAATTATCTAAAATCACAATATTTAGAACGCAAAGAAGATCCGTTATTATTTTGGCGTGAAAATTCAATCAAGTACCCCATTTTATCAAAAATTGCACAGTGACTATCTTTGTATAATGACCATTTCTGTACCTTCAGAAAGAGATTTTTCAGAAGCAGGAAATATCATGGATAAGAAAAGAAATAGAATAAAACCAAGTATTGTAAATGAAATATTATTCTTAAATAGTTACGAATTTAATGAAGAAAGTGCTTAAAACCTACTATGCAGTTCTGTTTTCCAAGATTCGAGTACTACTTGTAAAAGATTCGATTCCTATCAACATCAAAGTACTTATAAGTATTTTTTCGAAACTTGCAAGTACTCATTCCGAGGTTCGATAACTACTTGTATACAATGAATACTTTTCACGTATAATCATTGAAACTTTTATTGCTTCTAAGTAGTAATCGAAACCAATGAAATGAAACTTGGGTATTGAACTTGACTCGGATTCGTGAGTACATATTGAACTTGATCCCATCCCTACTTAAAAGCACTAGATAAAGAATCAAAGTAGGCCACAATCGCCCTCAAAAGTTCTATTTTTACGTTTATAAGGCTTAATTTGCATTATTCGGCGATAATAAAGGAGAAATCATATATTGACATCTTCAACTTTTTCAAATTTCCATCAATTTTCAATTTCATCTACTCAATTTTGCTGCAACTGCATAAAGATCCGCAGTCTAGTTATCAGCTCCCTATAGTACCGAGTTCCCCAGATCCTGAGCTCCCCGAGTCACTAGATTCCTAGATCCTCAATTCTTAGTTGCTGCGCGTAAAAAAGAGACGATTTCACGGAAGGTCTAGTTCGTCGGCTGTAAAGGGTTAACGTGTCCATTCATCCGGACCATGGGAATTCTCTGAGGCACGATGGTGACCCGCGACATCATCAGCCACGCAAAAGAGATTTCCCGGTGTCTCCGATCACACCACGACGATAGATGTCGAGATTGTATACGTCGTACGAAGTCGCACGCCGAACGAATTCCCTGCAAACCGTTACCTTGCTTCCAAAGCCAGCCCTCCTTGTCCGGGTTGAAGAACGTGTGCATCAAGTCGTTTCCGTCGTCCTCCGGGATCTTGAACGGCTCTGTCTTTATGCTCTCGTACAGGCTCTGAAAGGAGACATTCCATTTTCGAAGAACTATGTTTCAACAAAAATCCTTAAACGTTTCACACTATCCACACTGCCATAGCTAGTTACGCTTAGTAAAGTCGCGCGTCGATTCAACTTTACGCGAGCAATTTGGGAAAGTATTAACTCC
Organism: Lasioglossum pauxillum; assembly: GCA_933228785.1. Lineage (NCBI taxonomy): Eukaryota > Metazoa > Arthropoda > Insecta > Hymenoptera > Halictidae > Lasioglossum > Lasioglossum pauxillum. The sequence continues at coordinate 8,072,609 of OW121702.1, forward strand.
TCTTTGGTAGTATGTAGTTCACCGTATTTACTGCGATAGTGAAGGCGCTATAGTGCACGGTGTACAACCGAGAATATGTTACAAGGTGACCGGTTTTGCGTCAATGCAAAGTTAGCTTGTGTCTCCAGCCGTTTGCGTTCGCCTAATGGGGTTGTAGGGGTGGCGAGGAGCTATTTTAGTTGGGTCTCTACTACTGAGTGGAAGTGAGGACATTTGGTCATCGCACAGTGGAGAATATTATCTTAAATTGCTGAAAACAATGGCATTGTTGCACTCGCAAGTACTTTTAGCCTAATAAAAATAAATAAAATAATTTAGTTCGAAATATGTTTCGAACAAAAGTTAAACAGTGTTCAGACATCTGCAAACGTCGGTGCATGAAATTTCGAAAATATTTATTTTTACGTCAAATAATCAAGGTCACTTTGATTCTTTAAATGTTAATGTTAATGTTAATGTTAATTTTTTCGCATCGTATGCTTATCAACGTTTAGCATATTTTGTTTAAAGATTACGAGAAATGTTTTTCAAGAATGGTGAATCGTTCGAAGAGGCGTCCAGTACCTTTCGCATAGCACGCCGCTTAGGTGATATTCAACGCTTGGCCGCCGCTTTGCATAAATCTATGATTAAGGCATCAATGCAACGGACTTCCCCGTTAGCACCGCGCGTTCGTCTAATAGCTACGAGCGACTTCTAAAGCGCGACAATTGCTTTATATCCTGGTCAGCCACGAGACTCGCGGATGCTAACACGCCACTTTGGCGACCTTTCGCGTGTGCAAGCTCGATGACGCGCGTCCGTTGTTGCCGCACGACCATTCTGTTATTTATTCTGTTTATTAGAGCCCGACTCGACCGATACACGAGCGAGATCTACACTGACACGCGATGCAATTTCTAGACACGTATTGATTCAGCGCTGTTTGATCTATGCATTCTTTCGTTGTGCGGTAATCGCCAAATCTGCATCTTCAAACAATCATCTTCGAACAAACCACTTCAGATATTCATCACCAAACATCCAGTATCTATGATTGATCTCCAATCATCAATCTTCAAGCACCCATCTCCAATCATCGACCTCCAATGGCCAATACCCAATGACCAGTCGGCAAAAATTCATCATCAAACACTCATCTACAAACATTTTCCAAGCATCCAGTTACTATCATTGATCTCCAATCATCAACTTCAAGCACCCATCTCTAATCATCGACCCCCAATGCCCAATGTCCAAAGATTAAGACTAATCGGCAAACATTCATCATCAAACACTCCTCCTCAAACATTCTCCAAGCATCCAGTTACTATCATTGATCTCCAATCATCAACTTCAAGCACCCATCTCCAATCATCGACCCCCAATGGCCAATGTCGAAAGACTAAGACCAATCGGCAAATATTCATCATCAAACACTCCTCTTCAAACATTCCCCAAGCATCCAGTTACTATCATTGATCTCCAATCATCAACTTCAAGCACCCATCTCTAATCATCGACCCCAATGGCCAATGTTCAAAGACTAAGACCAATCGGAAAACATTCATCATCAAACACTCCTCTCCGAACATTCTCCAAGCATGCAGTTACCATCATTGATCTCCAATCATCAACTTCAAGCACCCATCTCTAATCATCGACCCCCAATGGCCAATGTTCAAAGACTAAGACCAATCGGAAAACATTCATCATCAAACACTCCTCTCCGAACATTCTCCAAGCATCCAGTCACTATCATTGATTTCCAATCATCAACTTCAAGCACCCATCTCTAATCAACGACCCCGAATGGCCAATGTCCAAAGTCCAAGACCAATCTGCAAATATTCATCATCAAACACTCCTCTCCAAACATTCTCCAAGCATCCAGTTACTATCATTGATCTCCAATCATCAACTTCAAGCACCCATCTCCAATCATCGACCCCCAATGGCCAATGTCGAAAGACTAAGACCAATCGGCAAATATTCATCATCAAACACTCCTCTTCAAACATTCCCCAAGCATCCAGTTACTATCATTGATCTCCAATCATCAACTTCAAGCACCCATCTCTAATCATCGACCCCAATGGCCAATGTTCAAAGACTAAGACCAATCGGAAAACATTCATCATCAAACACTCCTCTCCGAACATTCTCCAAGCATGCAGTTACCATCATTGATCTCCAATCATCAACTTCAAGCACCCATCTCTAATCATCGACCCCCAATGGCCAATGTTCAAAGACTAAGACCAATCGGAAAACATTCATCATCAAACACTCCTCTCCGAACATTCTCCAAGCATCCAGTCACTATCATTGATTTCCAATCATCAACTTCAAGCACCCATCTCTAATCAACGACCCCGAATGGCCAATGTCCAAAGTCCAAGACCAATCTGCAAATATTCATCATCAAACACTCCTCTCCAAACATTCTCCAAGCATCCAGTTACTATCATTGATCTCCAATCATCAACTTCAAGCACCCATCTCTAATCATCGACCCCCAATGCCCAATGTCCAAAGACTAAGACCAATCGGCAAACATTCATCATCAAACACTCCTCTTCAAACATTCTCCAAGCATCCAGTTACTATCATTGATCTCCAATCATCAACTTCAAGCACCCATCTCCAATCATCGACCCCCAATGGCCAATGTCGAAAGACTAAGACCAATCGACAAACATTCATCATCAAACACTCCTCTTCAAACATTCCCCAAGCATCCAGTTACTATCATTGATCTCCAATCATCAACTTCAAGCACCCATCTCTAATCATCGACCCCTAATGACCAATGTTCAAAGACTAAGACCAATCGGAAAACATTCATCATCAAACACTCCTCTCCGAACATTCTCCAAGCATCCAGTTACTATCATTGATCTCCAATCATCAACTTCAAGCACCCATCTCTAATCAACGACCCCGAATGGCCAATGTCCAAAGACTAAGACCAATCGGCAAACATTCATCATCAAACACTCCTCTTCAAACATTCTCCAAGCATCCAGTTACTATCATTGATTTCCAATCATCAACTTCAAGCACCCATCTCTAATCAACGACCCCGAATGGCCAATGTCCAAAGTCCAAGACCAATCTGCAAATATTCATCATCAAACACTCCTCTCCAAACATTCTCCAAGCATCCAGTCACTATCATTGATTTCCAATCATCAACTTCAAGCACCCATCTCTAATCAACGACCCCGAATGGCCAATGTCCAAAGTCCAAGACCAATCCGCAAATATTCATCATCAAACACTCCTCTCCAAACATTCTCCAAGCATCCAGTTACTATCATTGATCTCCAATCATCAACTTCAAGCACCCATCTCTAATCATCGACCCCCAATGGCCAATGTGGAAAGATTAAGACCAATCGGCAAACATTCATCATCAAACACTCCTCTTCAAACATTCTCCAAGCATCCAGTTACTATCATTGATCTCCAATCATCAACTTCAAGCACCCATCTCTAATCATCGACCCCCAATGGCCAATGTGGAAAGACTAAGACCAATCGGCAAACATTCATCATCAAACACTCCTCTTCAAACATTCTCCAAGCATCCAGTTACTATCATTGATCTCCAATCATTAACTTCATGCACCCATCTCTATTCATCGAACCGCAATGGCCTATGTTCAAAGACTAAAACCAATCGGAAAACATTCATCATCAAACACTCCTCTCCAACCACTCATCTTCAAACATTCTCCAAGCATCCAGTTACCATCATTGATCTCCAATGATCACCCTCAAACACCCATCCCCAATCATTTGTGCCGGAACATCGACCAGCACTCACCCTCCACCACTCATAAAAAATGCACTATGAATCCGCACTCATCGAGCATCAACTCTGATACACATTCAGTTGGGTATCTATCATCAGCAGTCCACTATGCCGAATATTGGCCAGCACCCAACAAACGCATCAGATCCACAGAATTCGTCGACAACGTTCCAAGCAACGTTCGCTCATTAATGCAACGAGCTGCAATCAATCGTGTGAACGTATCATTTCCATCTTGCGGTGGGCGGTCGGCACCTGATGTTCAAACACCGTTCCGTAATAACAGAGCGCGGAATGGCATGTCGGTGGCGTTCAGTTTTCCGCGGTTACGCTTTAGAAAAGCGACAAATTGAAACTGCACCGTATATCGCAGTATCGCGTTCAATTACATCGGGAACCGTGTCCTGAATGAGTATCGCCGTCGATTTACTGTTACAAATCCGTTCGAACGTAGGTGTTTCCGGCAGACCACCCTGATCATTACCGTCGTTGCGCTGCTGTGGGAAAATTGTTTCACCGGACCTTGTGTAGCTCTGATACACGTAATCAGCTTTTCTCGATTGAGATTCTTAAAGATTAAGATTAATCCTATCCTGAAGATCGAGGTCCTGTCCTCTAGATTGGGTACCATGGAAATCGCCGCCACAAGTTTCACCGTTTCCAGATTTAATATCGTTTGACAACAACGTTAGCCGACTACGTCTAATTCTTCTTATAGCATAATAATCACATTTTTATACAAAAGTAAAAGTGTCAGTGCAGAATACTTGAAGAAAATAATGTCAGCACCATCTTTAGAAACGATGTTACTATCGGATAATACTGTCGTGGACTAAAATCGTCGACGGTCAAAGTTGTTGTTGGCCAGAGTTATTGTCGGTCAAGTCTGGAGTCGGTGATTTTCATGGAACCCCTCTAGATCAGGATTGCCATCTGCGAGTCCCGCCAGGCCCCTTACCCTTCCGCCTCTCGCCTAGCTGTGCTGCGGAGCCCGCCTTTGCTTCCCCCATTCTCCCGCCTGTGGGAGTGGGTAGGGAAAACAACGGGAGTTCGCGTCAGCGTTAGTGGGAAGAGTGGTGGAAGCAAATGCGGGTTCCGCAGCACAGCTGGGCGAGGGGCGGAAGGGTAAGGGACCTGGCGGGACTCGCAGATGGCAACCCTGCTCTAGATTAGTGTACCCAACACAAGAAGTCCACTCTCCAAAGAGAGCTAAAAAGCTACTCACCACGAGTAGCTCCCGCGGAAGGTCTCCGCCATTGTTGATGCCCCTGTTCATGGAGATGAACTGCTCAACGCTAGGCTTGTCCTTGACGCTGGGGTTGTGCAGGGAGGTGTTCAGCATGATGATAGCGAAGCTGAGTACGTAACAGGTGTCGGTGTTGGTGAAGATGTTCGGGTTCAGCTGGCAGTACCTCTGCGCGAAGCACTCCATCATCCTGTCGATCTTCTGCGCCTCACCCGGTAGCCTGAACGACCAAAGAAACTGTCGCAGCGCCTGCACCAGGATCAGGTCCGTGAAATCGTGCAGCTCGACGAACGCCCTGAGCACCCTCTCGTTGAAGTCATGCCTCTCTCCTAAATAATCGCCTATTGCTGTCTTGTTCAGGCCTTCGCCCTTGTAGAGGAACTGCGCGACGTCCTCGGGCGTCGGCGCCAGCAGGTTATGCTCGATCAGGTACTCGATGCCCTTCTTCGGGTCCATGTTGAACTTCTTGCGGCCGATCGACGTCTGCTTCGCCTTGTTCGACGGCTTGGTCTCGTCGGCAGCGAGACCTCCGCCCTCCATCGCCTCCATCTCGGCCACCACCTCGCCCAGCTCATCTTTCAGTTGCTGAAAACAAGAAACGGAAAGTGTCAGAGGATCCGACACCAGAACGGCTTCTTCGCGCGTCAACGGTCTCAGGGGATGCCGACGAACTGCGAGACACACTTGGGGAGCTACCTGGAGAGTTAAGAAATAGGGTGCAATCCCATGGGGGGTGGCGGGGATTTCTTAATTCTCCCTACCATTGCGCTTTCGCTGAAGGGTGGGGACCGATTACATAGTTAGTTGTTTGGTGAACAGGTATCTAAGGGAGGAGCTAGGTTCCGAGTCCCTGGCTTTTTATTTTTCTACTAACTCCTTGCCGTATTTTAACGCGTCACGCTCTTCATGGAGATTTTAAACAAAGCCTAATAATTATAATATAAATCTTCTTTTCTCTTCTACGATATTTTTGGAGATAAAGACGTTTTAATCGCTGTAACCGCAAAGAAAATGACACGGCAAGGGATTAACTTCATAGTTCCTGGCTTCTCCGTACCTTCTCTCGTTTAACTTCAAGATTCCTACCTTCCAGCTTCCCAGCTTCTATTGCTTTATTTAGGGGATGCAACGAACTTTCGGCTAATCCTGACTAACATTTTAATGAGGCTTACCACAGCCAGGGAATTCAAAGTCTCGGAGCTGAAATTGTTTGCTGCAACCGCTAACGATCACCATTTTATGTAGAAAATTTATAATCCCCTGCGGACGAGGATCTGCTGCATTTTTGAATGAGTCGAATGCACTCGTCTCCTCTGCGAAACAAAATTCTGCAGGTACACAAGAGTGAAATTTTAATGGTGAAACATTGCGTTCGATAAAGGTTAGTTTCAGAAAAATGTCTGGCTTCCAACGGTAATTACTCGTTCTAATCATTCATACCTATTATAGAAGATCTAAATAAGGATTCTAAAGGCGAGAGGAGCATACTTTACGAACGCAACTCAGCGTTCTTCGAACGAGATAACAGAGGCTCAGGTTATTACTGGAAGCAGACCGTTCCGAGTAATATTTGAAGAGACAGCCAGCCTCGAGTAATCTCACGTCGTAAATCAAAACCAACCTCGCCACGCGGAATTGAACGTTTCTCACATCGTCGTCGTCGTCTAATTCAGAATCCACCCACAGTATTTCTTGCGTATGTTCTCGCCGATGCGATGAATCCACCCACCCTGATTCCCGCGTTTAAACGAAGTCCTTCACCTGGCGCGCACCCTCTGCCCACTCGCGATCTAGATAAGCCGAGCACCTTTCAGGGGTGGCTACCAAGAGGGAAGAAGCATAGTGAATGTGACACCCGCCCACCTTCATCGAACGCTCGAGCCTTTCCTGCTCTCGAGCTTTGCGTACTAGCTCTGATCGGAAACGATGCACAAACTTCATCGTCGATTAACAAGATTATTCAGGATCCCTCGGACCTTCTAACTAAGTGCAAAAGTTTGCGAAACTCGGGAACGCGTTGATTTTGGCGGTTCAGTTACCAGCACGGCTTGCAATTCCGCAATTATTTTATGTGGATGCGCAATTGCACTTTGTTCTTTAATGTAACCCAATTTTTCCATTAAAAGTACAGTAGAACTTCGACTATCCGTGCTAATTAGTGCAATATGATTGTTCGGATAATACTAGGTGTGCAAATAAGTTCTTTCCCTTGTTTTATCCAAATTCAAGATTTTATTACATTTTATGTACATAATATGTACTAAAATCTTGTCTGGTGACTCCCAATCTTTCTGGCAATTCTTCTTGCGTCTGGGTCGGATTTTCGTTGAGCAATTCCTCTAACTCACCGTCATCAAACTTTCTCTTAAATCTTTGGTATCACTTTTTGCATGTTCTGTAAAATACAGTGTTCTCTCCCAGTGCCGCACAAACTATTTCAGTAGCTTCAACAGCTGATTACCTAGGCTGGAATGCAAAGAGCAAGCAGTGACGCAAATGATGCTTCTCATACGTCATATTGCTTGAAATTGTTACATAGGACTGGAAATTCTTAGACTCTTCTTAAAACTGAAAGAAGGCTCTTTCAGATGGCACCAAAATCGGGAAGTAATTCGAATTTAGTCAGAAGTTCTTAACTTAAGTTAGTTTCTTAACTTAACTTAGTTTTAGTCTATAAGTACCTCGAAAAACAGAAATAGTACTCCTTATTATACTCGAACCTATGCCAGACAGATTCGAACATTTTACAAGTACTTTGGTAAACGGAAATAATACATGCAAGTATATTCGAATCTTGGTCGAACAGATTCGAAACTTCTATGAATATCGTACCGGAAATTCTCTGATTTTTCTAATCATTATCTTTTTACCTTTAAAATCAATCATGTTGTCCTCTAATGCATTGTATAATTATACTTAATTTATTTATTATAATTTACTTTAAAAAACTTTATTGTAATAATCATAATACTAATGCAATATAATTTCATAATCTACGGGAAATATTATTCTTAAATAGTTACAAATTTAATAAAGAAAGTGCTTAAAACCTACTATGCAATTCTGTTTTCCAAGATTCGAGTACTACTTGTAAAAGATTCGATTCCTATCAACATCGAAGTACTTATAAGTGTCTTTTCGAAATTTGTAAGTACTCATTCCGAGGTTCCATATCAGTTTACATAAAATGAATACTTTGCAAATATAATCATTGAAACATTATTGCTTTTAAGTAGTAATCGAAATCATTGAATGAAACTTGGTTACTGAAATTGACTCGGATTCGTGAGTGCATATTGAACTTGATCCCGTCCCTAGTTATGATCATAGAAAAAAACGGGGAAGGAACTTATTTGCACACCTAATACAACAGTTACATAGTTTCAGTGCTGAACTTAATCCTTATTGAAGTGTCCAGTAAATCGTGTAGCGTATGGGTTGGTTTAACTAAGTACCCTACTAGTGCTAACCCTATTATGTAGTACTAATTCTTTGTGGAAAATATTCAGATGATAAAGAATTCGAATATCAGAGGCCCGGATAATCGAGGTTCTATTGTACAAGTATATCGAACATTTTTTGTCGGAGTAAACACTGATTGTGAGTTTTGATACTTCTTGTAGAAAAGAATGTTTCTGACATTAAATGTCAAATATACAATACATACAATATCGTGAAGTTTTGAGATACAGCAACCTTAGGTTAGTGCTTTTATACCAAAAATTTAATCAAAAATTTAATCAACGATTGACGACTAAATTTAAACATTTATAAATCGTTAATTGCAGAACGATTAAATTTCTACTTTAGTCGTTAATTGCGATTGACGATTACATTCCTTTTAATTGTAATCGTCAATCGGATAATTGATTAATGATTAACTGCTGAAATTTCGAAATGAAATACGGAATCAAAACTGTATGAATACTGAAAAAAAGTATACTTAGTTTAGGTGTATATATTGTCATTTGGTCTACATATAATACAAACTCTGTTTACGTGCTTTTATGTTTTTTTTCGATGATTTCTTATTTTAATCAACGATTGACGATTAACTTCATAAATCGATTGATCGAATCGTTGATTCTTCGATGATTTCTTTTTTTAATCGTACACATTAATCAATCAATCATGATTAAAATTTTAATCGATTAATGCCCAACTCCGTTTTATACATAGGATAATAAAAGAGTACTAAGAGAATAATAAAAATCGTTTGGTTTAGTAAAAAAATTGGGTGCACCGGAGGGTCTGGAATTTCGTTTAAATTAACGAGAGTATGGCGAATTCGATTATGATCTTTTGTTTCTCCAAATGGTCATTCTTCTCAAGAGTTCCCGAGCAATTGGAGGAACTAAAAACTAATTCCTGGATCGGAAACCGCAGGTGTATTTCTTTTTTTCTATAATACGCAGCAATTTCCAGTAATTCTGTTTTAACAGTCCAGCGAACATTTTTCCGCGGAGCGAATGAAAGAAGAGAAACACAGAATTGTTGATTCGTAGGAAGCGGGGCTTAAAAATAATAAGGGGTTTTCGAGCAGCACCGAAACGCGCGCACGGTCCACCGCACGATTTCCTCTCTCGCTTCTTTCTCGGTGCTCTCGGTTAGGCGAATCCAAGTTTCCCCGGTGTGCTGTGTCGCAATTAAAGAGGCCGTGTTTTTCCGGAAGCGTCTGATCCCGGATTAAGGTCGAAGGCGGTGGATTCCGGGTCAAAACATAACCGTGAGACACGGACTCGAGAGTTGAACGTCGTTGTACGGACGCCGAGGAAAGTAATTTAGAGGAAGCCAAACGAAAATATACTCCGTGGCCGAGTGGAAACTGCGGTTCTGTTGAACATGGGGAAATAATAACCGTACAATAAATTCGACGGAATTCTTCTTTATCGGACAGGTGAGTTTTCACCTTCCGAAGTTTTCGAAGTTCCTAGTCCCCGTAAAAAGGATCGCCTGCAATTTTTAATTCTCCGCGAGTAACAAAGCCTCCGGAGAACAGTCGAGTGACTCGTTTCACAAAATTCGCACTCCCTTTCCAGAAACTTTTTGGAATCTCAAAGGGAGAGAAATATTGAAAAGATTGGAGTCCTCGTTTGTTCAGAGGAAATCCTGCTTAATTAGCGACGAAAGGATATCCGGCCTAATTAATGTTCGGCTTTCTTTCCCGTGAAGGAGACGAGCGGCGAATATTCATCGATCTCTCGCTGGTTCCGCGTGGAATTGTTAACCCGATTTCCAGGAATTGTCAAACTTAATTGCTCGCCCGGTTTCTATTTACTTCCCACTTGCACTGGGAATGATTTATTTCCAACGACTTTCGATTCGCGATTATATTAAAGCGCAACAATCGGGGAAGTGGGAACGACGCCATTTTGGTCCCGCTCTCCGTCATTGCTGGAGTAGAGGAAGTCTGTTGAGAACTTGAAGTTTCAAGTCTTCTGGCAAATTTCTTTTCGACGCAAATGCATAAATATCCGCAGTGCAGCGACTACTTCACAGCGAACCCGCTAATTGTTGCCGGTCACGGAAAGTATTTTTTATTTACGATCACGTTCAGAGAAAGTTCTACGATGCCCCGAACAACGAGCCGACGTTTGTTACGTCCGCTGTTACAGTGCGAATGAGATTTGTCGCGGTCCCGTAACGCAATTCCACTGTTTGCAGAACTTGCGAAATTGGTCCTCGACTTTCACACGCGCGATTGTTAAAAATTCCGTCTGCTTTTATCATTTCAATGAGCTTCAATCTCGTATTCAATCCTATATAGAAATATGAAATTGTCGTTATCAAACTGTGGATCTCATGCAATATAAAAATTTTTCTCGTGTCTCCAGAATTTTATGTTTTCACTTATGTCTACTTAAAAATTTATTAACTACAGAAGAGTATGATAAAAAATAGAGAATGCCAGAAAATTGACATAAAATATGGAGGAACGCAGAAAATTCGCAGAGTATCGATAATCGTGTTGGCGAAGGAGCCATGGGAATTTCTGCGGACTGCGATGGCTTCCGCTCTGTTTCCCCGAAAATCGTGCACGATCAGATTGGATGGCGGCCGGAGGTCGAAGATCTCTGAAGATTGCCGGGCAAATAATCGTGCCCGACGCGAAGCACCTGCCGTTTGCTCTTCAGGGTCTTCCAGCGACTCGTTTCCACGATCTCTCTCTCACCCCTCTCCTCTTTGTCTCTTTCGCTTTGTCCTTTGCATAACATCGCGGATCCTACCGAGGTCGGTACCTTTTTCTCTTTGAATCTTCTGTCCGACTCGTAAATCGTTTCTTTTGTTTTATGCCTGTCTTATGCAATTATATTTAATCGTACCAACGTCCAAGGATAGTCACCTGGTTCCGCGAGCCTGAGGTACTTTTTATTACTCCAGATATGGAGCACCTGAGCCATTGCTCAGCACGATCTATCTTTCTGTCGCTGTGAATTTTTGACCCATTTTAAACTGCGAATTGTGTATTTTGTTCTTACTACTGATTCGTGTCTAACATTCTGTATTCTGGTTTCTGGTAATTTCATTTTCTATATTTTATTGATTCTATTTTCTATATTTTATCAATTCTATTTTCTATATTTTATTAATTTCATTTTCTATATTTTATTGATTCTATTTTCTATATTTTATTAATTATATTTTCTATATTTTGTTAGGTCTATTAATTTTATTTTCTATATTCTATTAATTCTATTATTTTTATTTTCTATATTCTATTAATTCTATTAATTTTATTTTCTATATTCTATTAAATCTATTTATTCTATTAATTTTATTTTCCATATTCAATTAAATCTATTTATTCTATTCATTTTATTTTCTTTATTCTATTAAATCTATTTATTCTATTAATTTCATTTTCTATATTCTATTAAATCTATTTATTCTATTCATTTTATTTTCTATATTCTATTAAATTTATTTATTCTATTCATTTTATTTTCTATATTCCATTAAATCTATTCATTCTATTAATTTTATTTTCTATATTGTATTGATTCTGTATTATATCGATTTTACATTCAACTGATTCTACATTCTACTGATTTCATATTCTACCGATACCATGTATATTGTAATACAACTTAAAAATTAATTAACATTGTTAATAGATTCCACTATCGATTGAACTAGGTAAAAATTCAGAATAAAGAGCAGAACGCATTCGTTAGGAACGAACTTCCGCAGATTTCAGTCGTTTCGGAATGAACACGACACTCTTTTCGTGTCTTGTCGCGTTCTCCATCGACAAGTGTTCCACGACAAAAGCGGATGGGACGTGTAACGCATCGTGAATGTATCCGGTTAAAAATAAACCGTGCTTCCTTAGCAGAGGGCTGCGATAAACAGTTTTAGGGCGACCCGACCGAAAGGAAGCGGAAAATTTACGCTGGCGAGCGTCGGGACAACCGAATCACCTCTTCCTTTCCGTTTCTGGGACTGTGAAAGTCCTCTGCGACCAGCGACGGATAAAAATGCACAGGGAAAAAAAGTGTTTCAGACTCCAAACGATACGCGGCTCCCAGGAAATAATAACTGCAAACGTGAAGTAAAATTTTGCTGAACAGAATATTGGCAATTTAATTAATCCTATCATTATTTGGCATTATACATATATCATTGTAAGTGTCTAATGACTAATCAATTAGTACGTCCGTATTGTAAATATCTAATCAAGTAGCACACATTTGAATATTGTACGTAAATCAATTCTATATCCATAAAATGAAAAAATATAGGGTAAACTGTCCTAGAGTGTTTTATTAAAATTTTCGTTACGAGTAAGTATACATTATCGCTTATTAACTTAATTTCAGACTGTACTACAGAAGTAATAAATGCGTACATGTTTAATTATAAAACAAATAGTCGGTGACAACGTTTACTTCTTACTGTGCCAATGACTGTACTATGTGTCTTACGATTGTTAATCACTGAATATATTTTATAATAAAAGATTTATGGCTCGTAAAACTGTTTGATTTTGCTGAAAAATCTCTATTAACTTATAATAATAGCAAGTTAAGCTCGTTTAAACACTTCAAAGACAGATAAGAAGATTTTTACTACGATTTCGGCTTAGGGTGCCAATCATTGTACAGTTTACCCACAATGGAATTATTCAAGATCGAAAGAAATGAATAATTTTCAAGTTAGCTCCGACTGCAAAGAGTATTAACTCTTAAAATAAATTTAATAAAATCAATCGTGTACAAAAATCTTCCCGCCGCACAAAATGATAAAAATACAATTCCCATCTGAAAGCAAAGTGATTTACGCAGAGTGACTCGCATGTGGGCAGCGCGTTGGCATAACCAGAGGCAGAGATGCGTTCGCGCAAATGTCGAAATGGCACGCGTCGTCGTCGAAGCTCGAATGGCCCAGCCGCGCCTCCAGAAAATGTCCCGTCAAAGGGTTCGAGTAATTCGAAACGGAAACACGAGACCGTGAAAGCCACCGATGCAACCCTTTTTTCCCGGTCCCTCGTGCATTTCCGATTTTCTCTTGTTTTATTTTTCGCTCGATGCGGACTGTCTGGACGAGGATTGAGCAATGAAACGGGGAAGTTGATCGTCGACGTCCTCGTCGACGCATACAACCGAGGAGGAGGAGTAGGGGCAGGGGAAAAAATGAAGAAATCGATGGTCGCGTGCAAACGGCGCGCCCATTTTCCCGCGACATCCCGACGTGATCTTCGTGTTGGGAAATGACGCGAACACACGACCGTAAAATATTTATCGAAGAGGGAACTGCGCTGCCGGACGCGCGGCGAGGGAAGGGAAATGATGGAGGAAAAAGGGGGGAAACGATGGGAAAAAGAGTGGCCCGCCATAGACGGCAATGGCCGAGCCATTCCAGTTTCTATAATTCCTCCCCCGGTGCCTTTTGTCGTTCGAACAGAATGCCCGCCCGTGGAAATACACGCGGAAAATTATTATATGAAATCCCCTGGCAACCCTTTCGCCGACATTCCGAATTTTTACCCTCTATTAAAACCGGACTGCGGATTTTGGGCATTTACGACCAGGACGTATAGATCAAACGCAAAACGATAGAACGATTTAAAGAATGCTGTTGTATGATTTTAGTTCAAATTACCAAGGGGGAGAAAAATCAAATGCTTTTACGACGGTGATCGAACTGTAACAATTTTTGCTGCACACTTTTGACAAGGATGTATCGGCGCAGCTGCAGGCCCATGAATTTTGGAGCAGCGCGTAGGGGGCAAGGAACAAGTAAACATTAGTCTAAGGCGATTAATTAGAAGCTAGGGGTGGATATTCTTATCCGGTAAGAGGATAACGACGCGAAAGGTGAACGACAGGAAGAAGGTTGTGTACAGTTCGCCCTCGAAGGGTGGCAAAGGGAAAGGAAAAGGGGGCGACCCTCGATAATATCAAGACGAGGAGAGAGGGGCAGACACGTCGTCCTAGGGTACAACAACCGCGTTACGACGCTCCATTTGTTATCCAGGTGCCCCGATCGGTGGCTCGTGCGACGATAAAGAGGAATTCCTTCTATTTTTACTTTTCAACCGTACGAGGGAAACTAAATATACGAAAGGATTACTGAAAATCGGCGACGTGGTATATCGAGAATCGATTCTAACGCGTCTTCACGCAAATAGACAGTTTTACGGACTGCTTTACACAGCCCAGAATTGAATAAGAATGTTCCTGTCCCCGGAGGTGCGACGCGCTTCGAATAAAACCGTCTCGTTCCAAAACATATTTGAATTCCGAATTTTACGACCAAACTGTATAGAGTATTTAATGTCGGTTGTTGAATGATGATCTTCCCTTGTGGATTTCAACCCGCATAGTTTGCTCAGCAGGTTCCATTAATATTCTAATTCTAATTTCTATTTTATATGATTTTCTTAATTTTATCAATATAAAACTGATCTAATACGTCGTACAATACTTTCAGTTTTTTAAAAATATCAAATACGTTTAGTAATTTGTCGAATCTGTGAATTTAACGATGCAACACATATTTTGAAAATGGTATAAGAACTATTAATGGCGCCTTTCTGACAATTTCAGTTTGCACGCGTTCCGTCGACGCCACATTCGTTAATTTCGAGAAAACGCACCGTTTCCAAATAAAACAGGAACTGTTTAATTTTAGCCGTGGCGGCGCAAAGCAACCCTTCGTCCGTTCGCAGCCGGAAAAGGCCACCCCTAAGTTTGTGTTAGGCTTTGACCCTCGCGCAGGGGTTGATAAGGGTTCCCCCAGTGTGTGCACGATATGCGCGGGATTGTTGCTCTTATCGTTCGGACAGGATTATACACGCGTCCGCCATGAAAGGCTTAATTAAAAACACCGTGAATTTTCAAAACTATTCGCGCGTTATTATCTCGTCACGGTTGCAAACATTTTAATGGAGCGTTAAAAGCTATTGATATTGAAACGTGCGCCGTTCATCGTATCCGTTTAGAATTCATAACGTGGTAAATTGTTATTACTGCATTTATTATTTAATCTTGACGCGCCTACTTATTAAACAACGCAGCAGAGATATGTGCACCAACATATGTACAACATACTAAGGAATATGCAAATGGTAGTCGAGTAAATGGCGCGCACTGCCAGCTCGCATTGTACAATATTCCGACCGCAATAAATTATTCGGATCGCATAGGACGTATTGCAGCATAATAAAATAAAACAATGGGATTAAACGCTCATTTCCAATCCATTAAATCCGGTCCGAAGCGGACGGTCGACGCCACAATTATCGAAAGCTCCTGCAATACTAATGAACACCAGAAAATTACTTTGGCTTTTAACATAAAAATTTTCAACCCTCTCTGCTCGTTGGGTACTAGAAGATGTTGCTACCATTATCTAAGAGTTTCGTTGACCGTGAACTTCCTGCAGACTTTTCAGGGAACGTCAAAAGTGTCCTCGAACTAGATTAAATCGCCGATGGACCGTTGGCTAGCTCGCAAAGTAACAACAATGTGTGCCAAGTCGCAATCCTTCGCCTTGACCAGCGGGGTAGTTGCAGAAAAAATACTACCGCATTCGTTTCCATTTTCTGTTCTTGTCAAGAACCGTGCAAAAAGATCCTACAGAAAATAAACAAAATCAAGATGACGATTCCAGGGGAGAGAGACACCCTGTAGAAGTTATTTTTCCGCGCTTCGCCGGCGTAAATGCACAAATATCCGCAGTCTAATAACAATGTCGGCTATTAGCCGGCGCAGAAATTTCATTCGCGGAAGAAAAGCGTTTCTGGGCGAGGGTGGAAAAAGGTTTTTCTGCGAGTTCCCTCCGGCTGGCAGCTATCGGCCCTCCGATCAGCCTGCAGGGAAAGGGCCACACCTATCCCAGACAAGCACCTAGGCGACTTAACGACCCGCCTCGTCGCCACGTGGAATGTTTTCGCGTTTAGGCCCCTGGATACGCGTCCCTCTTTTGTTCCCTTAATCCCTCGAGCCGGCGACACGACGCAGATGAAATCTCCTTTTGTTGGCGAGATCGCTCTGCTTTTCAGAAAAATAATACAAATTTGATGAGCCGCTCCTTCCCACGAAATCCACTGCGTTCGTCGAGCACGGTTTTTACTCCACGCTTTTGTGCAGGGTGCGTTGCGTCGGAAAATTTGTATAGATTTTAATTTTTTGAGTGGGAGCGGGTGCATTGAAAAGTTTGAGAAAATATGGGGACGATACTTACAGTAAGGAGCATAACTGATTCCATACACTTTGAATCAGAATAACTTCTTTATGAATGGACCGAACGACTTCAATATCTTTGTAAAGCTAGAAGAATTAGTTTAGTAAATGACGTCTAATAAATAAGTTGGAAAAATGCATTTGGTCGGAATTGTGAAAAACAATAGTAAAAATTGTATTTTACAACTTTTTTAATGTGTTTTGTCAACTGGTATAAATTATATACGCTCTGAAAATTTCATTGAAATTGGTTAAATGGTTTACGAATTATAAACGATCAAAAATGGTAAAACTTGCCGCTTTATGGTACCCTACAAATTACCACATTTGATCGTTTATAATTCGCAAACCAATTAACTAATTTCAATGAAATTTTCAGAGCGTATATAATTTATACCAGTTGACCAGACACATCTTTTGAACTTTCGTTATTGGCCCAGCTAAAAAAAGTTGTAAAAATCAATTTTTAGTATTGTTTTTCACAACTCCGTCCAAATGCATTTTTTGCATTACTAATTGCAAACTAATTCTTCTAGCCTTACAGAGAAATTGAAGTCGTTTGGTCCATTCATAAAAAAGTTGTTCTGATTTAAAGTGTGTGGAATCAGTTATGCTCCTTACTGTATCACTAGACTGCGGATCTCTATGCATTTATGGCTTATAAAAATTTTAAAAAATGCTGGAGTATTAAATGCAACAGAATTTAGTACGATTTATATTGATTTTGGATTTACAAATGCTATTACCAATGAAGATAGAATTTTATTTGGTACCACTTTCTTAAAAATTGTCTACAGAAATTGAAAATTGCATAAACATCCGCAGTCTACTTACAACTGTAGGATGCTATTGTGAAGGTGTTGAAATTGTTGCTCCTCAACCAAGTCTTCTATTCGTTGTACCGTCGATAACGTCAATCTCCGTAGCAAGTCGCGCGATCATGCTCTCGAATCATTACTTAATTTCATTTGCGTCGCGTCCGCATCGCGCTGCGTGGCCAAGTCTTTCAGACAAAAACCTATGGACGCGGATTTATTATCCTCGCTCGAGGAACCCGAAAATCTCCATCGCATTCGTGGCAGCGAAAAAACGAAAGAGCGACGAGAAAAAGAAAAGAGAGCACGGAGAAGAGAGGAGTCGTTTCAGCCGCGATGAAAATTTTTCTCGTTGCCGGAAGTAGGTAGGCTGCGCGCGTTCCGCTCTGCAGGCTTCGTTAGCGCTGGTAACGTTACTTTGGGAAAAAGAAATATATAAAAGGGTACAAAAAAAGTGGTGTTTCGTTCCGGAGTCAGTGGAAAAGGCTCGTTATCCTTTAACCCGTTAATGGTAGATAGCGAAATGATTCGTCCTTTGTTGCTACGTACGATGCGCGATACTCCTTTATCCATTATGTAGCTGCTTTCAGATTGTAACCGTGTGCAGAAATTATTACGTTTGCTACGTTCTGATTCGTCCGGATGGAGACGTCTCTTGAAAACGTTGCAACTTTTCTGCGTCCCTTGAAATTGTTTAAAAAAGAGCTAAACGTTTATAAGGATTCTACACCTTGCAGTTAATCCAAACAATTTTTGTCTTGCATAGGGACGTAAAAATACGATTTGTATTAGGTCGTTCGGAAATGAGTGTCAACATATGATTTCTCCTGTATTAAAATCGTTAAGGTAAGAAATCATTCTTGCGTTCGATTCCTGCAACGATTATTGCAACCGATGCAAACAATTTTAATTTTGCATAAAGATCCTCTAGTCTAGTAAGAACGAATGGGAGCAACGCCATCGCTAATACACGGTGTCAAACATTATGAATTGCATCATTGCAGCTCTTTGACTAGCCTGTCAGCATCATCGGGGCCGATGCGTTATTCAAGCCGAAATTCTCGGATTCATGACAAACCGATCGATGACAGCTCAACTCTCTGGCTCATTAATCTAATTGTTTCGTTGACAAAAATTATTTTTTACGTTGCAACTTTTCCGCGCCCCTTGAAATTGTTTAAAAAAAAGCTAAACGTTTATGAGGATTCTACACCTTGCAGTTAATCCAAACAATTTTTGTCTTGTACAGCAACGCAAAAATACGATTTGTATTAGGTCGTTCGGAAATGAGTGTCAATATATGATTTCTCCTCTATTAAAATCGTTAAGGGAATAAATAATTCTTGCGT
Organism: Lasioglossum pauxillum; assembly: GCA_933228785.1. NCBI lineage: Eukaryota > Metazoa > Arthropoda > Insecta > Hymenoptera > Halictidae > Lasioglossum > Lasioglossum pauxillum. Next base: position 8,091,505 of record OW121702.1, read on the forward strand.
TCGATTCCTGCAACGATTCTTGCAATCGATGCAAACAATTTTAACTTTGCATAAAGATCCTCAAGTCTAGTAATAACAAATGGAAGCAACGCCATCGCTAATACACGGTGTCAAACATTATGAATTGCATCATTGCAAAAATGGCGCACCGTCCGGAGGTAAAAACAGCTCCGAGTGCAAAAGGATTGGAGGGTTTGGAAAAAGATGCTGAAGAGAGAAATTTGGATAGATGGCTTGGCTGCAAGACCGGAAGTGGTCCTCGTTGTCTTCGACGGACCTCGTTAACGGGCACGATACCATGGACAATAAGTCGACCGTCTGTGGTGCCGGGCTCTCTCGCATTGTCTCTGTTGTACCTTTTGTCCTATACGCAGCCGTGTATCCGGCCGGTCGTCGTCGACGCGTGAGAAAACGACGCGCAGCCGAGCCGAGTTCAGTTGAACCGCGTCTGTTCCGTGTCTGTTCTGCACGCGAAAACGCGAACCGTCGTCGTCTGGCCACGATCGATCTGCCCCTTCCGATTCGACCTTGAGCGACTAGCCTCCCAAGGGCGTAGCGCCGCGACTCTCTCTCAATGAACGACCTATTGATAGCTGCACGCCCGAGAGGATCTTGAACGCGGAAAACCGAGTTTCGCCGACTAGTCGACCCCCCTCCACCGACACGCACCCTCGGGGCCCTTTCCCTTTCGCACGCGAATTTTCCTAGCGGCGCGACGGCTTCTTCGGCGTCTCGCACGAGCTGATACGTCGATTTTTTGTAGGGAATTTTTAACCTTCAGTTACTCGCACTATACTCTCTACTGTTCACATGAAACTCTAGATGTTTCCAATCTTTTATACAGAATTTTTCAGCGGATTTAATGGGTACTGTGGACGCGTTAAACTGATTTTGGCAATCACCATAATTGCAAATCATTATTAGATAGCGAAATAAATATTTCCTACCTGATTTGCGACAAACTGGAGTGAAATAGAAATTTATTTGCTGCCTTAATACATTTGATAGATTGAAAATAACATTACAGTATTTTTAGACTCTTCTAATGTTTTCACTATTTTAAATTACACCTACTCATTTTCATTATAAATGCATAAAATCCGCTGTATAACCATGAATAAACGAAAAGGACTGCAACTTCTGCAAACACCTAATATGTACATCGTTTACGAGCGTGTTTAGAATTATTGGGGCGACTGTTTTCAGGGTAGAATCCAGGGCTGGGGAGGGTAACACACAGAGTCGGACCTCGTCGAAGCGTTCAGAAGCTCCTCACCACATTCCCAGGCGAAAGAACCTGACCTCCATCCACTTCATTGATTCCAAACAAACGGAAGCAGAAGACTCGGGGGCCTGCACACGACTTCCCAGACCGAAACCACCAAGCCACCGATCCGCAAAACCGCGGAACAAAAAGGCACATATACACGCGTGCTCTCATCGACCGGACCAAGATTAGCTCGTTGCACACCGACAGTATCGCTCTGCAGCATGGTCGACTAGTTTCCACGGTTAACTCTTTAACTAGCCTGTCAGCATCATCGATGCGTTATTCAAGCCGAAATTCTCGGATTCGTGACAAACCGATCGATGACAGCTTAACTCTCTGACTCATTCATCTAATTGTTGCGTTGACAAAAATTATTTTTTACTGGAAGCCTCCACTTCGACTTGGAAATTCTCGGATAGATCCTCGTTGAAAAATAAAAGATAAGTGGAGGAGCAAACCGATCGGTGACAGTCTGAGTTCTCTAGCTCATTGATTTAATTGTTGGGGTAGCAAAAATTATTTTTTACTGGAAGCCTCCACTTCGACTTCGAAATTCTCGGACAGATCTTCGTTGAAAAATGAAAGATAAATGGAGGAGCAAACCGATCGGTGACAGCTCAGCTCTCTGACTCATTGATCTAATTGTTTCGTTGCAAAAATTATTCCACTTCGACTTCGAAATTCTCGGATAGATCCTCGTTGAAAAATAAAGAAATGGAGGAGCGATTTGGGAGTTTAGTTCACGGGATCGAGCAATGGTGATTCGATTTTTGGTCGATCGAGCATCGCGGCGATTAGTCAAGCTGCCACGGTTAATCGGAACGAGATGCGCTTGGAACAAATCGCGTGTGCCGGAGTTAATTCGCTTAAACGGTATACACGCGCTATTTACCGGCTCCCGAGGGTGAGCTTTATTTTTATATACACACGGCAGCAACCATAGACACTTTTATTAATCGCCGATACACTGACCCCTTAACCAAGAAATCACTTCTCCCGAGCGTATCGAGAACAATGCGGCTCTTACCTCGCTGCCTCTTTCGCTATGGATATAGATTTCGAACGGGGTTGTTCTCCCGTACAATTGCAGGAACACACAGCCAACGATCAGATCCATTCATTGGACAATTTCAGTCGAGATCGCGTGCCGCGGCTGTTCACGGTCGAATTCATTTCCGGTCGGGCTAATCGAAATTAATTGCTGTTGATCTGCGCGTCTACTCTCGTCTTCCAGTAACAAGCCGGTCCGACCGAACTCTTTTCAAATTCTCAGTTTTGTAAAAGTAAAATAAAAACGCTGGGCATCGATTGCAATAAGTCGAAACCACATAAACATTTATTTTACAGTTCTTGATCGAACATTTTTGTTCAATAATACCACCTATTTATAAAATATCAATTAAATAGAGTTCGAGACATTCGATCAATTGAATTAATCCAAACTTGATCTACAGTTTCACTGAATCATTAAACGAGAACGATAAAGATATTGATCATGACAAGACTTCGGATCTTTATGTAAAATAAAAACGCTGTGCGTCGATTGCAAGAAGTCGAACCACATAAATATTTATTTTACAGTTCTTCATCGAACAGTTCTGTTCGAAAAATTCGATGAATTGAATTACTCCAAACTTGATCTACAGTTTTACCGAATCATTAAACGAGAACGATAAAGATATTGACCATGACAAGACTGCGGATCTTTATGCAAAATAAAAACGCTGTGCATCGATTGCAAGAAATCGAAACCACATAAATATTTATTTTACAGTTCTTCATCGAACAGTTCTGTTCGAAAAATTCGATGAATTGAATTACTCCAAACTTGATCTACAGTTTTACCGAATCATTAAACGAGAACGATAAAGATATTGACCATGACAAGACTGCGGATCTTTATGCAAAATAAAAACGCTGTGCATCGATTGCAAGAAGTCGAAACCACGTAAACATTTATTTCTTCTCTTAAGAAAGAAAGATAGTTTAAGAGGTGTTCGAATCTATCGAAACTCGACCACATAAATCAACATGTCTATAAACATCGAGCCTCATTCAACCAGCAATAAAAGACAGTTGAAGGCTCGTAGAACTCCCCATGGTAGTTGCGCGAGATGTTTCGTGTCAGATACGAGGGGAAAGATTGCGAAGGGGAGAAAGTCGAGCACCAGTTGCGACTGGACCACAGAGCCTGTCCCATGGAACGATAGTTAACCACAATCAACCATTGTGATTCGCATCGCAATGTGTCACTCCGGCATTCTGCATTGCTAATCGACGCGTATGTCATCATCGACAGAAAATATCGTCGGACGTCCTTATGCGATGCCCTCCAAGAATTAATTCGACTAGTGACAATGCCACGCGCCATTTTCCGCCGTCGCACCGGAAGTCCAAGTCAAAATGGCGGGGGCGTGCTTCAGCCTTTGCGATTATTTCATTCTTTCCTCGTGGTGAAACCTTCGTACTTTAATGCGAACGAAATTACCAGTATAATTGCAAGCGTAAATTAGTGAATTGTTAGATGTTAGACTGAAATTATTTTTTAATTGTTCATTTATCATGTTTTGCGCGAAATGTATGGCTCATTTCTATTATTATTCCTAATCTGATGGACCTCCGTCGAATAAAGAGTGAATTCATTTGGTAGAAAATGCTCGTTTATCGTTCGCGCTTGTTGCTTTCTCGCGATCTAACAATAGCTTTCAGCACGATTTGCGATTACCAACGATTCATCTTTGAACGCTGCCCGATCGACACGGTGGGAAAAACACGTGGCGATCATTTGCATTTTAAGTCACCTACCGGCAAGAGTAGCATCGCGAAACGATGAATCACTCGGCAACGGACAAGGTTCGCGTTTGCACAAGCATTATCGCCGCTTTCACGATAACCAGTTGCATAATCACGGATCGGAAAATACGCGCCGCATATCTCCATATCTGGGTCGCGAAATTTGACTTTCAATTTGCATTAACAATTTTTTATTCGTCCTTCCTCGAACAAGGCTGCAGTCGTTTAATCATTCGATGAATGGAATGGGGACAGGTTAGACCTCGTTAACACCTTAACTGCTAAATTCTCCTGCATTTTATGAAAGAAACCATTCGAGAATAACAGTGGAAGTCTTTTATCGTCATCAGCCTCGGATTTCGAGAAATTTAACTTTGAGAATTTCTTCTGTCCGAACCGTAAAAGCTGTATCAATGATTTTTGCGTAGAATGATTCTGTGTAAGACTCTCCCAAATAGAACCGTATTCTGAAAATCATATTATGAATGTTTAGATCTGTTTGAATAATGTTTAAAGAGAGCGAGACGCCTCCAATTTTCTCTCAGATCTCTTCCAAAACTAAATAAATGTGTAAAAATGAAGGTGTAATTAGTTAATGATGGACCCACGGGTAAGTGGACGAGGAAGATTGCTGGTGTTGCGTTATGTCTGGTGTTTTGCGAAAATGAAAGTTGCCGGTTGCGACAAGGAATGGAGATAAACTATGGGGCGGACATTCCTGGAGCGATGCGCACAGGATGCGATAAGGAACAAGGCGCTTCCTTTTCGCGGAGATTGTGGAATCGCGATCATTTCCAGGCTCGTCGTTTCGACTGCAATCTGTAGCGATGAGTAATTCATTTGTTCGCCGAATGAAAGATAAGCCACTGTCGATCTCCGCTGAGAACGGAGGGAAAATTACAAACATCAAGAATATCGCCACGACCGCTCCTCAACTTCCCATCGGTTAAAATCATTAATTATATTATTACATTTCATCCGGCTGAAAAGATCAGACCGAAAGTTAGTGAAAAACTTTTTCGAGGATGGAATCAACCGCGCAACATGCCTCAGCCTTCCATTTTCCGAAACGAAAAATTAATCGGGAATATACTACATTTTCCCGGAGCGGAATGCAGCTTTTGTACAATGCAGCTTGTACAATCGAGTCCGTTGTGCATTTTCATCCTGTAAACCTTTAATATTCACCAGGCTCTCAATATGTTGAAAAAGGTCATCGCCCACGCCCGGATCTAAAAAGCTGATACAGCGGAAAGCTTCCCGGGGTTTCTGAGTAATTCGAAAAATCCACACGAAGCGCATTCGGTCTTTAAAAGCATCCCCCGGCGTGTCCAACAACGGACGCGAGTTCCGATTCTTTTTCCGTCCAACTTTTCTGTTCCGTCGATCAGTTCATTCATTTGTCCGCAATCAACGCGGTCGACGTTCATTTTTTTACGGGATTCGTTATTAGATTCGATAATTCACGACCAACAAAAGACGGGAATAGGGCAGGCTTTTCGCATAGGAACGATTAAATCGAGCCAGTGATTAAAAGCCTCGTTCTCGCTCATATGGGTCAAGTGATCGCTGCTCGACGATCGATCCTGACCACGGAAAACTCCGAAATTCCGATCGAGGAATCCTCGCGTTATTTTCGAGCCGAGAGAATCCCTGAAAATGCTCGACGATCGATCCCAGATATTGGATTCGGCCCGACGACTTGGCCTATCGATTTGTTTATTTTTCATCTTTCCGGGTTGATCTCTTACTTGGTTTCATTTGACCCGCCCGTTCTGCTGGCAAATACATCAACAAACCGGCAGCCTATTGATTGCAAATAGGTTAAGAACACACACCGACAAGCACCCGTCGAAGCTGGAAGCCCAGGTGAAAGAAGGAATGGAGGTTAAAAATCCTCGAGATGTTTCCCAGGGCTTGTAGAGCGGATTTCCCGGGGGCGAGAACAGGAACAGAGAAAGAAGGAGGCCCTGGATCCTTTTTCACGTTTTCCACGATACTTCTGGCCGGGGAAACAATGCGAGGCCCTCTTACATATTGTAATACGCCGCAATCGCAGGAACGAGCCTCGAGCCAGCAGCCTCAGGGAATTCGCATCGGTCGTTTCGCGGACTTTTTCTTGCTGTTGTTACCTCTGTCGGCCAGACAATGCCTGTTACCATCTCCGCGCTGGGGAACGAGAGATCGTTTCCCCGGGACTTCGGGAACGAGTCAATCCATCGGAGCGCATTATATCGATTCGCCAAGCATTCGACTATTTTACGTCCGCTTGCGAGACGGAAACTGGAGACAGCGACGAACGACGAATCGAGTTTCACGCGTGACCTGGATCGGAACAACTGATGATAAATGGGAAGTAGCAGACGCGATGTTCCAGAGAGAGGGTGGCGTCTTGTTCGGGAGAGGACCCGGTCTACAATTCCGGTATCTTGACATGTTTAGCCGAGTGCTTTCCGAGCTCTTTTAAGACCTCGATCATTTTCAAAGACAGCTTGACAATCTAACCAAAGCTGTACAAACTTCATGAAGGTTCTGCAAAGTGTACCAGAGCTGAATAAAACTCATGAAGGTCCTGCGAGCTCCGCCAAAGCTGTGTAAAGCTCATGAATGATCTGCGAAGCATACCAAACCTGTATAAACTTCATGAATGTTCTACAAGGTCTACCAGAGCTGTATAAAGATCATGACGGTTGTGGAAGGTCTACCAAAGCTGTATAAAGCTCATGAAGGTTCTGCAATGTCTTCCAAAGCTGTCTAAAGTTCGTGGAGGTTCTGCAATGTCTACCAAAGCTGTATAATGCTCATGGATGTTCTGCAAAGTTTATCAAAGCTGTATAAAACTCATGAAGGATCCGCAAGGTCTACCAAGATTGTATTATACATATGTATAAAGCTCATGAAGGTTCTGCAAGGACTATCAAAGCTGTACAAAGCTCATGAAGGTTCTACAATGTTTTCCAAAGCTGTCAAAAGCTCGTGAAGCTTCTGAAACGTCTGCCACAGCTGTATAAAGATTAAGAGGGTTGTCGAAGGTCTACCAAAGCTGTATAAAGCTCATGAAGATTCTGCAATGTCTTCCAAAGCTGTCTAAAGTTCGTGGAGGTTCTGCGAAGTATACCAAAGCTGTATAAACTTCATGAATGTTCTACAAGGTCTACCAAAGCTGTATAAAGATCAAGAGGGTTGTCGAAGGTTTACCAAAGCTGTATGAAGCTCATGAAGGTTCTGCAATGTCTTCCAAAGCTGACTAAAGTTCGTGGAGGTTCTGCAATGTCTACCAAAGCTGTATAACGCTCCTGAATGTTCTGCAAAGTTTATCAAAGCTGTATAAAACTCATGAAGGATCCGCAAGGTCTACCAAGATTGTATTATACATATGTATAAAGCTCATGAAGGTTCTGCAAGGACTATCAAAGCTGTACAAAGCTCATGAAGGTTCTACAATGTTTTCCAAAGCTGTCAAAAGCTCGTGAAGCTTCTGAAACGTCTGCCACAGCTGTATAAAGATTAAGAGGGTTGTCGAAGGTCTACCAAAGCTGTATAAAGCTCATGAAGATTCTGCAATGTCTTCCAAAGCTGTCTAAAGTTCGTGGAGGTTCTGCGAAGTATACCAAAGCTGTATAAACTTCATGAATGTTCTACAAGGTCTACCAAAGCTGTATAAAGATCAAGAGGGTTGTCGAAGGTTTACCAAAGCTGTATGAAGCTCATGAAGGTTCTGCAATGTCTTCCAAAGCTGACTAAAGTTCGTGGAGGTTCTGCAATGTCTACCAAAGCTGTATAACGCTCCTGAATGTTCTGCAAAGTTTATCAAAGCTGTATAAAACTCATGAAGGATCCGCAAAGTCTACCAAGATTGTATTATACATATGTATAAAGCTCATGAAGGTTTTGCAAGGACTTTCAAAGCTGTATAAAGTTCATGAAGGTTCTACAATGTCTTCCAAAGCTGTCTAAAGCTCGTGAAGCTTCTGAAAGGTCTGCCAAAGCTGTACATACAAAGATCATGAGGGTTGTGGGAGGTCTACCAAAGTTGTGTAAAGCTCGTGAAGGTCCTGCGAGGTTTACCAAAGCTGTAAATACTTCATGAATGTTCTGCAAGGTCTGCCAAAGTTGTATAAAGCTCATGAAGGTTCTACAAAGTCTACCAAAGCTGTATAAAGCTCATGAATGTTCTGCAATGTCTTCCAAAGCTGTCTAAAACTCGTGGAGGTTCTGCAAGGTCTACCAAAGCTGTATAAAGATCATGAGTGTTGTGGAAGCTCTACCAAAGCTTTATAAACCACACAAAGATTCTGCATGGTCTGCCAAGATGTACGAAGGCTCTCTGAAGATCATGGACATAAACAAAAATGTACTGAAGCTTTTCCAGGTTCAGAAGATTGCCAAACAGCGGTCCAAGCCGGGGAATGCGGCGTAAACTCGAGTCGCAGCATATCCCGGTGACCAATAATAACACGGTTTACCCTTATTTAAGCTAGCAAACTATAAATACCCTGTTCAAAGAGGTCCCCGAGGAATCTTTCTCCGCTATGCGTCCACTTGTTACCCTCTTTCCAGTTGACTCGGATCCAGAGCACGCGCTCGAAGCCTCTGAAAAAGGACGGTCTCGGGCCGCGACGACTTTAACCGCCTATTTAGACCGCGTTACATAAGTCACGGCTAAAGATACATGCTCGAGATGACACTAAATTCTCCGGTGGAAACTCCGGTGCTCGAGGTGGAGAGCCGAGGAGAAAGTCTCCGATCTATATATTCGCTGGAAAAAAACGAACGGGACGCTAGAATTAGGGCTCTGCCGCGCGACGATGCACACGAGCGTGGATCCCGAGATCGTTGGAGATCGAGATCCGTCCTCGAGGTTGGCGCCTCGTGACATTCTACCCAGAATACCCAGAGAATTGGCACGAACGTTTTCGCAGGTTTGCTAGTGTTTGTCAGTGTTTTTACCTTTTACGCGACTTTTCTTATATTTTCGCAAAAGAAACGGAAATCTATTTACAAAAATGTAGAAGTGACTTCAGGAATGTAGTTTCTGCAGAAGCTGAAGAAGAAGATGAAGGGGAACACGAAGTGGAAGAAGACGTTTCCGGCCGATTAGCCACACGTCGCGATCGATGCTCGGTTATGCTTGTTCAGCCATCTAAAGTGAAAAGATAGCAAGATACCGGTCAGAAACACGCGAGCATAAAGCTTCCGCGTTCCTGGATCCTCGATCGCGAACGTATATCCCTCGATCACGATCTCGTCCCTCGCACGCAGCACACACACACCGGTTATACTACTCCCCGCCGCTATAACCATGCTTTTCCCACCGGCCAATCAAGTTTCCTTCATCGAGTCGTATTTTCCACGACTTCCTACATTCCCCGATTTAGGGAAATTGTTATCTTCCTCCTGTCCTCGTAATCATCGACTTGAAACGGCCTGATGAAGCCTGCGGTTCTGCGGGTTCTGCATTTCGCCGAGATGCGCCGGTTTCGCGGTGAAGCATCGATGAAAATGGCCCTTGCGCACAATTTTCTGTCTTCTCGCTTGGAAGTCTACGTTTTCGAAAGGTTTACAACAGCGGTGGTAAGCTGATTAGTAATTTTATACCGCTCGCTAATGGATCCTCTTTGCTGCAAATTGTTTTACGAGCTTCTATGGATCCTGTGGAACGATGTTATGCTACTGGGTATGTACACGGTTGTTGCAAGTGAACAAATAAAGTGGATGAAGCACAATTTGTAAATTGTTGCATTTATGCCAAGAATGAGTAGGTGTAATTTAAAACGGTGAAAACATTAGAAGAATTTGGAGATACTGCTACATTTTCGTCAACCCATTAAACATATGAAGTCATCATTTTGCCGGTTTAGAATTCGTTCAAAACTCACAGGCCTTCGAAGTTTGCAATTTTTTCTCATTTTTGCGAAAACGGGCATCACTTACGAATTTTTATCTTAGGAACTGTTTGTCCGATTCAGCAATATTTTCTTTTGTTTTATTAAAAAAAGATTGGGCTTTACAGAATAATTTTTCCAATAAATTTTTCTTTCACTCCAACTTGGTGAAACTTGCCAAATACGGTAAAACAATTTTATGTGGCATAAAGATCATAATGATTGTGAGATCTTGAGATTATAATCTTTTTGGAAGCATAACGGAGGTTCCAGTGGGAGAATCGACTTTTCCCTTGTTCCTAATTTTCGTAGAAGAATATATACAACGAAGCCGAGCGGACTAATTACAATTATTACCAGAGTGACGGTATCCTCTGGCGAGATTATTACGCCGAAGCCAAACGGTGTTCCAGGAAGCTGATCGCATCATCCGATGTAGATCGTCTGGGATATCGGAGCCGCGGAAATTCTAACAATCCTGAACACGGTATCGGGTTGGGGATCGACCGCGGGAACAGGATATCGCGATAATTAAAAGAATCTCACCGCGAGGCAAAACCAACGAGAGAGGGGGAGTGTGCTCTCGAGGAAACGGGGCGAAGCACAAAGGTGGCTGGTTGAAAGTTGCCGCGCGTCTTTCAGTCGGTGTCCGCGAGCATAGTTAACGGCTCGATGTCGAAGGAAATGAGGGTTACAGTCGTTAAAAGTCCCTGGAATGCGGCGAGCCGACATTTCTGCTCCCCCTTTCGCCGTGATACCTTACGCTACCGCGCGCACTGTACTTTCATACTCTTGCTTCGAGTACCTGGCATCGACCCGGCACCGGGTATAGTAATCGAAAAACACTACCACTATCAGAGTTGGGCAAAAATTTAATTCAACTGGGTTTAAAATCCACTTTATTCGAAATTTCTATTTACATATAATTTTTGCCCAACCCTGGCCATTATACCGTCACTCGAAAATTATAACTAGACCGCGGATGTTTATTTTCATTGTTAGTAGTATTTGTAAATCGAACTTCATACTCCAGCATTTTTTGGGAACTTTTATACTGAATTATAATGAATTTATAATGAATTTATAATGAATTTATAATGAAGAATAGAAAAATTGTGGTTCTTGTAATTGATACTTTTGAGACATCCTGTGTCGAATAAATCGATAAGTCGAAGAAAACTTCTTTGATCAAAACTTCTTGAGTCAGTCTCATCCGTCACGCTCCAACGTGAAACGCAGCTCGGGTAGCCTCGGGGGAGCCGAGTTTAGCCGAACAAGCGAGAAACAGACACAATAACCATAGAAATTTTCACTTCGGTCGTGCGGATGTTTATTTTCATTGTTAGTAGCATTTGTGGATCGAACATAAATAAAATATATACTAAATTCTGTCGAACTCCATACTCCAGCATTTTTTGTGAACTTTTATAATGAACAATAATGAATTCATAATGAAGAATAGAAAAATTGTGGTTCTTGTAATTGATACTTTTGAGACATCCTGTGTCGAATAAATAGATAAGTCGAAGAAAACTTCTTGAGTCACTCTGATCCGTCACGCTGCAACGTGAAACGCAGCTCGGGTAACCTCGGGGGAGCCGAGTTTAGCCGAGCAAGCGAGAAACAGACAGGTCTACAATCGTCATAGAAGTTTTCACTTCGGTCGTGCGGTGAAATGCGTACAGTATTGGCCTGTTAAAGTCAGAATATGGCTACTTTCGACTCACCCGGTGGATAAGCAGTACCGCACACGTAACATCCGCGTAGCAGGCACAACAGGCAGTTACACCGATGGAATGGGACGAGCATATCTGCTGTTGAACCTCGCCGACGGGGGATAATTAATCCCACGACGGGGACAATAGGGGAAATTAATTAAAACCGAAGGGCTTGCAAAATATGCCCGCCACTCTCTCCCGACAGGGAAAAAAGTAACGTGACTTCGCATCGATCGTCGCACCCCGTAGATCCGTTACGAGGGACGTCGATCCTCGCTTGTCAATTAGCCGGACGCGCGAACGACGAATCTGTCGATGACGGTGTCGATCCATCGCGCGCGTTCTCGATATTTTTCAACACCGATTCCGTCCTTGCATACAATTCTCCGTCGCTATTTCGCGACCTGCGAATATTAAATCGACGCGACTATTTTCGGACCAAAAGTTTCTTTGTGCGGAAACTCTTGTGACACCGGTATTTTCCTCCAGAAATTCCCAGCGTTTTCTTTCGAGTGTTTCTTTTTTCTCTAGCTCATGAATATTTAATCGACCGCTGTCTTTGTCAGAAAAATATTCTCCGCGTCGTGTAAAATTTTGTCGCTCGATCTATAAATATTTACGGAATCGAAGCAATCTACTTAACGGAACCGAAAATGCAAAGTCAATGTTTACCGTATTTATCACTCTTTCGACCTTCTCGCGTCCCGTAGATCCCCACATATGGGAGTTGATTTATGACCGTGGAGAACTGAATGGAGCGCAGCATATGAACCGTGTACTGTTGAAAAACATTAGGAAATTAGTCATTTCGCGTCACCTTTTCCACCCACGAATCGAAATATTGTTATGCCAGATTAAAAATGAGGTTTCACGTCCGGATAAAAAGTGCTGTAAGGAAAGGGTTTTCGCAGGATCGAACATCAACAGGAACGGATTAACGACTTCCAGTCACCCGGGAGCGACAAGAATTAAGCCAATATAGCGAACGATACTTCGACGAGCGCTCTACGCCGCTTTTTTTATATACTCGCTATTGTTATTTTATGCCTGGGATCGCTGAATATTCATCGCGAGGTCGACACGCCGAGTCCAACTGGATAAACTTTCGAAAGTATACTGTATTTAAATGACCGCCGTTGATATTTTCTACCGGCGATAGCTGAATATTCATTTTCGGGTCAACGTCGGGTCTAATTGGATAGACTCGTGGCCCCGCGGCGAACGAAAACCACTTTAGTTTGTTTAGACACTCATTGGCGGGGAGATTAAACAGCCAATAATTAGGCTGCTCGATGTTTATGGTAATCGTCGTGTTCGTTTGTTAACGGAGCGAAATGTCTGTTTTCTGGCCCGGATAATGGAAGATCTGTTCATTTTCAATTTATGTTAACTTTGAAGAACAACTTTATAGGCCGGTTCAATATGTATCCGCTTTCCCAGACACGTTTCTTCAACTTCTCGCAACTTCTCGCACTTCCGGGGTATGAGGGCTCGTGAAGCAGCCATGATCGCGAGTAGGCTAGCAAGAGTTGGCTGCTGTTTGACCCCCAGCTAATAACGAATCCCATTATTATGTTAATTCGGTCGATTCAACTATTCTTGCGAGGCGGGGCACGTTCTGTTGGTTCGCGCGCACCGACGGTCGATATTAATATTTATACGATATTTGCGGGAAATATCGGAGAGGCCACCGGCTCCGAGGGAGAGCGTGAGAGACAGATCTTCTCTGTCTCCGTGCATGGCCTTCTTTTCTATCCAATAATAGGCGAGCAACCGCGTTTATTTTCGAGACCGCGAGACCAGTCTGCCCGCTTTTCTGTGACTCTCGTCGAGTCTACCTGACTTGACACACTTCGTGGTGCACGGAATCGGGCTGAAAGTTCATCAGGGAAGAGACGACTACCCTCTTTCCCGGTCCCTTTGTATTTCTGGCTTCATCCATTAACGAGAGATATTCGGCCGCTATGCAGATTACGTTCCCCACCGGTATCTTGTCCCCGATAGACCGAGACTAGACTGCGAAACCGGCAGCTTTTAGGCTTTTATTTAGAGTATCCATTGGTGGACGTCTTCGGAAGAGACTATCGGGTCCTGGCGAGTGTTTACAGAGGTTTGGAGAATTTCAGATGAAGCAGAAAAATTGTGAGATATTTTAGAACCGATCTAAAAATTGTAGTGGCTATGAAATCATTTGAGGACCAATGAAAACATGTAGCGATTAAAGGAATAATGGTAGAGCCTGCGAAAAAATTGTGGGGCCCGTGAGAACGTTCTGCAACCTACCAAAAACTTCTAGAGTACTACGAAAACATTCTGAGGCGTTTTAGAGCCGATCTAAAAATTGTAGTGACTGTGAGCTAATTTCAGGATCAATGAAAAAATGTAGCGATTAAAAGAACAATTGTAGAGCATGCGAAAAAATTGTAGAGACTGTGAGAACGTTCTCGAACCTATCAAAAGCTTGCAGAGGACTACTAAAAAATTATGTAAGCTTAAAAATGAATTTTAAAGCACCTGAATAATCGTAGGACTCGCGAATAAATTGTACACGTTCGTGCAAAAATTGTGGGGCCTATTAGAGCATTCTAGAATCTCCCAAAAAATTGTGAGAGCTCAAAAATGAATTTCGAGGACCGTGAATAATCGTGGGGCTCGCGAATAAGTTGTAAACTTGATGCAAAACTTGTGGAGTACCCAGGAGAATATTCAAAGTTCGCGTTCTTGGAACTGCAAGCGCATTTCTAACAAGTGTCTATAAACGCGCATGGAGGTTTCTCTTTCCAGGTTTTCTTTTCCACAAGATCCTGTTCGGCGGCAGTTTTTCCGCTTCTGGGAAGAACAAACGTGCAGGATCGGGGCCGATCATGACGTCGGTGCGCGTTGTTGGCCGTTCACTACGACCTGCGTGCGTCATCGAAACTGGTTACACCGTCGATTTCATTCAACAAAACGGTTCGGGTCAGAGCGGAAAATAGAAAAAAACGAACAGAGGAAAGAGCCGTGGGCTGTTCCAAAAAACAAAGCGAATTCGTCCTTTGCCTGGAGCGTGTTTGCGCGTACCCAAGCGGACCCGAGAGGCTGTAGCCTCTCCGAGCTTTCGTCCCATTTCTTTTTCTCTGTCCCGGGCGACCTACATCGCGTGTCTGAAACACGCACGACGATGTATACAGCTCTCCTCGTCGTCCTCCTCCGCTGGTTCAGCTCGTGGAAAGCAAAAGCAAACGGCTATTTCTTTTCCCGTGGCCTTGCGCCGGCCTTGGACACTCGATTTGCTATGCAAAAAGATGAGCGCCGCCAAGCAGATCCGTCTGCAACCGCGCGAATACTCTCGGAACGCTGTCTTGGTTTTACACGGATGGAGGATAATCAGTTTTGCAAGATGTGAAAGCGTCGGGACGACCGTTGACACCGTTGCATAAGAAAATTGGAATTCCTTTCAGGTTGATTGGTTCGCGGGAATTAGAAGATTATTAATAGTTTATTGCCAGACAGCGGATCTTCGTGCAAAGTAAGAATTGTCTACATGAGTTGCAACAAACTGGAGTGAAATAGAAACTTTTTTCTTTTAATATGACCGATGTAGTATAGTGTAATGATGCAGATTTTTATGCAAAGTATTCTACGACGATTGTCGGCAGCAGGAGTTAAATAAAAATTCACTTCATCCCTTAATGGATGTTTTACATCGAGCACAACGTAACAATATTCTAAGATTTTTCTGATCTTTCACTGTTTTATATTTTACCCAAACAATTTCATCATAAATGCATCAAAATCCGCAGTCTACTTACTTATTAAACTCTTATAACTCAGTATATTTAAATTCTGTTAATGTTTTCACTATTTTAAATTCCACCTATTCAGCTTCGTCACAAATGCATAAAATCCGCTGTCTATTTGTTACTGTTAAAACTGAATCTGAACGAGTAGCTACCTGCTGTCAGCACCATCACCGAGCACCAATCAGCAGTACCACCGCTATCTATAATTAGTACAATTTACAGCCGCCATCAACAACCGCCAAAAATAAACACTAACTCCAGCAGTATGTACTATCAGGAATTCGCGCGTGATTGCACAAGAACTCCCCCCCGCAAGAAGTTGCGTGTTTACGTTCACCTTATACGACTTTAGAGAAGAAAAGTCGCCTAACTGGCCATGTAACTTGCTACTGGTCGACGACCAGTTGCCCAGCGAAAGATCCAGAATATCCCATTCCAGGCGCCGCTCTATCTATCTCGTTAACATTATCGCCGTTTAATCTGCGCTCGGCGAACTGTCTCCTGCAAAATAAATTTCCCCTCGGGAACAGGAAACAATTAGAGCAGTCTCTCCGCGGATCGATCAGATAAAGATCCAGGGCCGAAGCTCGTTGGACACGAAACCACGCACGGATTTGCATCGGACCGACGGTTTTTTCTCTGCGTGACAGAAATACCAGACGGTGGCCATGTGCTGGCAGAACCTAACCCAGACGATCATCTCCTCGGAAACCATGCACGAAATCTCTCTTTTTCTTGTAAAGATTTTTATTTGCGAATTGTTTACGGTATAAGGATGAGCCACGAATCGTGATTAGCAGAGATTACTCTGTTATTAGCAGTCCGATCGAAAATGTGTTTATCAGGTATAGCAAATTTTTCGTCAACCCTTTTTTTTATGATTTTTCAAGGTCGCTTTCAATTTTTTACGCCTATTTGTTGGAGCATTTCAAGGCGAATTCGGCAAGTATCATAACGTAACAAAACATTGCTTATTCAGATAGGTGTCTCTGCAAAAAATTGAAGGTGATCTTGAAAATTTGTTAGAATCATGTGAAAACTCTCTTAAAACTATGCTATGTCTGATAAAAACATTTTCGATCGGTCTGCTAATAACAGCTAGAGTAATCCCTACCGATCACGATTCGTGGGTCACCCTGTACACAGAAAAGGTGAAAACAAAAATACATGTTACAACGTTGTGACTTATAAGTTGGCAGCGGATCTTTATGCAAAATAAAAATTTTCTTCGTGAATTACAACAAACTGGAGTGAGTTGGAAATTTATTTTTTTTCTTAGTATGTATAATAGATTGAAAATAATACACCAGTATTTTAAGATTCTTCTAATATTCTTACTGTTTTAAATTACACTTATTCATCTTTGTCATAAATGCATATAAATCCGCTGTCTACGTATAAGCTAGTCTGTCGCTTTATGGGTATATTGACGACTTAGAGTGAACTCAGTGTCGTACAGTAAGTTTGAGACAGGAAAAGAGAGGTTAGAGAAGAAACCCCGTTACGGATTCTGTGAAATTGTCCCTTACACACGCTGCGACAATCTAGCGTCCCCATCGGCCCTTGAGAACCTAGATTCTGGGTCCTCCTCCAGGATTTTCTGGAAGTAACCAAGCAGATCGGGGAAAAAAGTTTCCTCGTCGCCTCATTACTCATGGAAAACAATAAAAGCAAGATTTATTCCGGATTTCTGCGGAGCTATTCATCTCCACGGATCTCTGGCTACCTTATTACTCGGAATCACGCCACGAGGTTCCTCGCGAGCAACGCCGCGTGATTCGTGGTCGGAATAACTTTACATATCCTCGGTTGCGCTTCGTCGAGCACGGAAGATCGAAAAATCGGCTGGTTGGCGACGAGTTTCATATAAACGAAGCGTTCGTCGCCGTAAACCAGCGACTAAAAATACAAGATAACTCCGAAGGGGGATTTCGAAAAAAAGGAACGACCGAGAAAATGGGTAGAACCGGAGTCACCGAGAGGGACGACACGTTGTTTTCTACCGAGAAAATGACGGCTCGTTTCGCCAAGTGGACGTTATTATAATGGCCGAGAGCGGAGCACCGGCCTCGTCCCCTCTACCATGGCTGGCCTAACCGCCTCATGCACGTTCCAGTTCCTTTCTTCGCCAGGTATTCAGCGAACGGTCCCAGTAAAGTGACCTCTCAAGGCCGTCGGCCGAGCGAGAGGACGAGAACGACCACGAGAGCACGAGGGAATCTCTCTTTCTACTCTTCACACTACTCCCCTTTCTCTTCGGCTTCGTCCTCCTCTTCCTTTCGCTTAGGTCACGAGCCTCCAGCGTTTCATCTAGCCGGGAAACTAACTTTGCGGACACGGTCGCTCGAAACCAAACGATTTTCACGTGAACGACACCGGAAAGAGCTCTTTGAGTTCCGTCGGCTTTTGGGAACGGAGAATTCGAAGAGAATGACGACATCGGTGATGTCTTTTAATGGAAACTCTAGCGATAAGGGGAATTTGCTGCTGATGGAACTCATGGAATTATCAATCGGCTTCCTTCGTTCCGGGGAACAACTGTTTTTAAACATTCTGTCCGAACGTTCAACGCGATGATACCGACCTCCTATTTCACCGTGTTCTATCAGCTGCATAGAACAATTTCCGTGCAGACGATTTTTTATAAATACGAAGGAACGCAGGAAGGGAACGAGTGTTAAAAGCAGACACGAGTCGACCCGAGCTGTAAAATCAAACAACCAGGTGCAACTCTCGACGCGAGAGCACGGTTTAATCGTTCCCGGAACCATTTGTTTATTCACACTCGAACGGGAACGCGTTGGCCATGATCGCGCCGATAAAAGCAATCGCGTGTCACCTCTTCCGTTTCCCGGTTCGCCGTAAAATCCGCCTCGACACCTATCCGACTTGACGTTTGATCGATTCGGGACACGAGTGAAACGATATCTCGCCGGAGACATTCCGTGTGACATCTCTCGGAAAAGAGTGCGTGTCGAGAAGCACCCGGTAAATTGAAAAAAAGAAAATTACGGCTAATGAAACGATCTAATAAACTGCTGAGAATTCGACGGGGAATGTATCGCGAGATTCCAACGGAGAATCCAAGACCCGCCATTTTTACGCGAGGTGAGTTACCCGAAGTTAAATATAAGAGCCACGCGCGGCGAGTTTCATTGATGTGTTCCGGGCAGCTTGTAAACGAAAAACAGCGGGCGCGGAAGAGATCGGCGTTCGTTCATTGCCTGTCGATGAATCATTCGCTGAAATAGCACGTTGCGAATTCCAACGACAGAAGATCGTGCCTCTGACGCACCTTCCACATACCTGCCTACTCGCGTGATTATTTTTAATCGTGCAACGATTGCGCGTTCCTTACCCCGTCACCCGACTTTTTTCGGATTTTACTACGCCTCGCGCGCGCTCGTTTCATTCTTGGCAGACACCTCGTACATTCATCACTGGCCTGTCCAATGGGATCCTGACATTCTAACACAATAATCAGATTTCCGACAGCGGCAGAACAGTGAAGACACCGTTGTATTATTTGCTATTCACTAAAATCTACAAAGAAAGAAATTGAAGTGTGAAATTTCGCCTGAGCCGTAAACGACCCTACTTGGCCGCTTAGGGTCAGTGCAGCGCAGTCACCGAGGATCATGCTAATAGCCCCGACCAATATTTACACACCTTGCACTAATCCCATTACAATCATTTGTCCCAACCACGCCCATTATCACCGCAAACCGAATCGCGGGAAAGGCACGCACCCTCTGAAGTGCCCTGTAGAGTCGACAACAAAGCCCGGTACCTGGCGATTATGGTTCTGCCCGGCGCCATGGTTTCGCAAGCGGCGCCGACGCTGGTCTTGCGAACCGGAATTCCAGGATCAGCTAGACGGACGACATTCGGACGCACATTCGTCGCAGCTGTCGTGAAATATTCCGCAACGTTCCCTGAACGCAATCCTCTGTGCTCTTTCCACCTTGATACGAGCCTGAAGAGCGTTATTGTACGCGAGGTAAACGCACGAACCGCTTGTCGTCGTATATGCAAGGCATACCGGGAAAAGGATATATTTTACAAGGGAGAGAGAATGTGTGTGCGTGTATGTACACAGCTGCTCGAAAAGCGTCTGGGATCGCTCGATTGCACCCACCATGTCCCTATCGATGAGCCTCGCAGACTATAGTCGGTTATGGTTCACGGCTCCCGGGAGGATTATTTCTCGGTCAATACCGGGGACTCGTAAATCGACTCGGTTTAGCGAGAGTCTCGCGTCCTGCTGCGCGAACTAGTAGATTTTCAAGATTTCGATATTATTTAATCTTAATCCATCCCTCGCGTCAATTTCACGCGGTTTTTCCGAAATAAATTCTGTCATTTACATGAGTTAGCAGGATAAACGACATTTGTAATTTAATCGTGCGCAAAACAATGCTTTTAAGCTGAAAGACAATCCCCCAAAAATTGAAGTTGCTGATCCCTCATTTTAGTAAACACATTACACTTCATCATTTTTTTCTTGGTTGTTGATTGAGATATTAAGATGGAAAAAACGAAAATACTCAAATTTACCTTTTGCACGTCACATATTTTTTTCACAATTTTGAGGAAATTATGAAGGGTAGACAAAATTTTAGAATTCGATGCTTGCCCATAATTCGAGCTCTACCGAGTTCTACCTACTCAGCTCCGAGAGGTTCTACACCGCAGAATGTAGAATTACAGTTTCGGGCAAGATCGGCGATTTTAGCTGCGAGTTATGCAATTTCACCGACCATAATTCGTTACCCGTTAAAAATCGATCCCCCGGGAATCGCAGGAACAATCGTCCGCCGCCAGACATTCTTTTTATTTCCCAAATCATTCCGAACTACTCCAAGGTAGGTAGTTACACTCCCGGGGAAAATGAGCCCGCCGAGACTACGCTAAAAAGGGGAACAATTCGCACGAAACAAAGAGTTATCAGTAATCAATAATTTCCTCTAACAGAAAGTTACAAATCGACCCATTTACACGCACACTACTATACACGTTGGACACCCAATCAGCGAAAGAATCCCCATTAACCGATATTTCTCTCAAGCGCACTCGAATCAACGGATCAATCATCGTCGGGAGTAATTATCGAGGGATCTAATTGCATAAAGAGTCGGTCAATGGTATCTCCCTTTTGTCAGGGATTCTTCTTCTCATGGGGGAGTAATTAAATATTAAATACTCTGCGACGTTAACACATTGACTTCTGGCTCGGTTGTTGGACGAATTCGCAATGAAGAAGTGGGGTCAAGGAACCGTAGCACGGTTTTCGTTCCATTAAAAGGAAGCCTTAAAGGTCCGAGTCATCGTCCGCTTCCACAGAGTTGCGCCGGTACATCATCGATGCGCCCGCTCTCCTTCTCTTTCGCCGATTCATAATTTCTGGAGCACGGCCAGCCCTACTCATATCTCTCCCCCCTCCCTCTCTCTGTCTGTCTTCTTTTGATAAAAGAATCTTCACCGGCATTAAGACGACTGGCAGCGAGCCAATTACGCGGCCGCGCGTCCTCGGCCTTGCTGGACAACCGGGAACATTAGCATCGGCGGCGCCCACGTCGCGAATCTCCTATGAAGATCTCGCGATTTCTACGCTAATTAGACTATCGATATTCCTGCGTTACAAGTGCATTACAACTGAGGTACAACTGTAGATGAATATGTTGCGGGAGCGTTTATAAGAGCGTTTCCGCTTTCGGACACCCAACGCGACGATGAGAAGCTTCTTGGTGCTATTAGACAGTCTTGAGACTGTCATTGAGTAAGTTTTATCATCTCTTGACCTAGAACATACTCATCATACGTGATCTTCTGATACAACTGTGGATGAATGTGTTGGGAGTGCGTTTGGATAGAAAACACGACGATGAGCAGCTTCTTCATGCTGTTGCACAGTCTTGAGATTGTTATTGAGCGAGTTTAACCTAGAACATACTCATTATACATGATCTTCTGGCACAACTGTGGATGAATATCTTGCGAATGTGTTTGGACACAAAACACGACGATGAGCAGCTTCTTCATGTTGTTAGACAGTGTTGAGACTTGTCATTGAGCAAATTTTATCATTTCTTTTGATCTAGAACATACTCATTCTACATGATCTTCTGGTACAACAGTGGATGAATGTATTGAGCGAGTTCGATCATTTCTTTTAACCTACAACATACTCATTCTACTTGATCTTCTGGTACAACTGTGGATTAATGGTACTCAGTTTTGTGGATGAATCAGCAGCTTGTTCATAGTGTTAGACAGTGTTGAGACTTGTCATTGAGCGAGTTTTATCATTTATTTTGACCTAGAACATACTCATTCTACTTGATCTTCTGGTACAACTGTGGATGAATGTTTTGCGAGTGCGTTTGGACAGAAAACACGACGACGAGCAGCTTCTTCATGCTGTTAGACAGTGTTGAGACTTGTCATTGAGCGAGTTTTATCATTTCTTTTGACCTAGAACATACTCATTCTACATGATCTTCTGGTACAACTGTGGATGAAAACACGACGACGAGCAGCTTCTTCATGCTGTTAGACAGTCTTGAGACTTGTTATTGAGCGAGTTCAATCAAAGCTAGACTGTGGATTTTACGCATTTAAGACAAGAATGGGTAGGTGCAATCTAAATCTGTAGACAGATGAAAAGAATTTAGGAATATAAAGCAGAAAAATTGAAAATTAATAAAGAGATTTGGATCTTGCTCCTGTTTCTTGCGGTTGATGCAAACAATCTTTATTTTGCACAAACTACCGTAGTCTAATCATAACATTTCTTTCAGATTCTACATGATCTTCCATCATGCGCAAACAATTCTGTTTTCCTGCACAACACGTGCACTTTTGGCAATTGATTTAGCACCGGACAAAGGAAACTGGGAAAAGTGAAACGGCATTGTTTCCGAGAGAATGGGGTCGCGGTTTTTGGACGGTCCTATAGAATTCGCAGTCGGAATCGTCGGGTTACACCCTCGATTTCCGTCGTCGCGTACCGGTTCGTGGACAAATGGCCGCCGATACGCGGCATGCATGCCAAACGCGAATAGATCGATACCGTCTCTCTCTCCAGTGTAAACACACAATGCCAGGTTTATCGTTGGCCAGTGACACGTGTTCCGCTCGGGTAAACACATCTACGCGCACCTAGTTGTCCCTCTTCCTCTCTCTCGCTTACTTCTCTCCCTCCTCCCTATTGCGATAGAAATACGATTTTCCCTTGGTCAAGCAGCCCACGTGTCTTCTCTTTGGAGACTGTATTATCCCGGCGAGACGGCGTCGTCGGCCCTTCCCTCGGATACTATACCGTATACTGTGTTTGCTTGTGTCCCAAAGTTATGCTAATTGGAGGATCTGAGTCGCGACGCGATTAGCCATGCATTGTCTGGCTGTGCGCCGGCGTGGGTCGCTCTAGGATCGAGCTCTGGTTGTCACGAGGAAGTGCGTGAGGAAGAGTTCGTGAACGGTGGAAGGGAAGAGAATTATACTGGAGGCGCCTGAGAAATACTGGAGCGCTATAGTAATAGAGTCGGTAGATGAGGATGTGAAAAAGGAGAGAATAAGAACGTCAATAAAGAACGGAGAATTAAGGGAAGCGTGTAGAGTAGAGAATGTGAAAAAGTAGAAAGCACAAAAAGAAGTAAAAATGTATAACGTGCAGCAATAGCCAGAATATTGTCTGGCGAGTGTAGGAAAATAGAAGAGCATGTAGAAAGCACAAAACAAAATAAAAATGTATAAACGTGTAGCAATAGCCAGAATATTGTCTGGTGAACGGAAAATAGAGGAGCTTGTAGAAAAGGTGATAAAGCATGTAAAAATGTATAAACGTGCAGCAATAGCCAGAATATTATCTGGTAGCCGTGTTCCAATAAACAAAGTTCCATTTCAGTACCCGCAGTAGGCAGTAAAATGTTAATAGTCACGATTCCGACTGCAACTTGTAACTTTATTGTCCTTTGTTTTCGAGTAGCACCGCGACCGGCAGTAGCAATATTATTAGACGCGCTCGCAATTGTCGCACTGTACGCGCCATCCAGCCTTGAAGAACACGATCCAAGATTACTAAATCCGTCCGTCGCGCGTCTATTTATTTGCACGGCTTCTTCGATGCTTGTTGATTCGTTCGCCGACTTTGTACTCGATGGGGGAAGCTCCCTTTATGCACCTGCTGTTTCGATTCCGATCGTATTTCATTGTCAGTCATGATCATATTCTCTTTCGCTAAACCTTCGCGGAACAGCTGGAATGAACTGCGAATGAAGTCCTCTCTGTACTACAATTTCGCGCACGATTTTCTACATTTTTCTAATTTACAGATTTCCATAAATAATTTATTCATACATACATTAAATAGCCTCTATATTCACTGCTAACTCCATCATCAATTTGTTTCACCGACCAGTTAACTATTTTTGCTTATAAAATCACTTTTGGGTCCACAAGAGCAACTATCGTCCTCCTCATTGGTCCACGACTACCCCCTCCACGATTTCCACGCTCGCTATTCGCCCTTAACGTGGCTACGCTCCTCCCACCGTCCCCAAGCCCCGCCTACCATCAGTTAACTCGATGTCACGTTCTCAGACGGTCCCCACAGTCTCCTCGTGCTTTGACCTCCCTATCCGTCGCGCCCTCGTCTCCCAAATTGATCTAATTACTTATCCTATTTCCCAGTTGTCGCGACGCTGGCTACCCGCCAGTGATATTCTTTTTTCTCCCCCTCGGTTGCGAAAAAGGAATAACCCAGATACAGTAGCAAAGGCGAAAGATGGGACCACCGAGCGGAAAGGGGTATCGCTTGAAATAAAACCTGCCTCCTTTGTTGCTATCTCTCTCTCTCCTCTCCTCTTTTGCCTTTCGTTCACCGTCCGTTTGCAAGCCGCACAGTCGTGCGCAATAAAGCCTTCCAGGTCAAACCCCGAAACTTACCACCCCCGAAGCGGTCAGACTGTTTCCTGCCTACGGTCGCTGCCAAACAGAGACTTTCTGTCCAAGAATTCTCATTTCCATGTATAATCGCGGAACACGCTGGTCAGTTCACAAAGTCATTTCGTTTTCTCAAGGGAAAATGAAAGCCCATTTTTTAACATTTGGAATAAGTTTTGCGACATTTATTCTATGATCCTTTGCGATTTTTTTGGCAACTTAAAGACATTTACAATGAAATTTACATCGCATAAAACATTAAGAAAAAATTGAAAAAAGCGAAAAAAATGGTGATCGTCCTTAAACAGCGCACAACTTTTTCTTCCGTGCACTGCATTCTGCGGTAATAAAAAAGTAAAATTACTTCCGGAACGACCTAATATGTTTCTAATCGAGAAAAAGGAAAATTCTAATTTTTTCTAGTCATCAAAACGTATCTTTCAGCTCCGTATCCCAATTTTTTCCGAGCCAGAATGTTGCAAAATGACAGCGTAATTCGTCAATGAATAAGACAAGAGGAATCGATGGATGTTGCTGAACCGTGCGCTTAACGCCCACGTGGATTGTTTTCAGCTAATGCCGAAGTTCGTAATGACTCACGCCGATAAAAACATGACGTTCCGTGCGGCCGGTTAATTGCCTTTGATGTTGACCGGTTGTTCGTCACGACAATGACCCCGGTTCACCGGTGCCCAACGCTTACGTAACTGTCGTCGTTGACGGGTCCATGCTATCATCCGCCCGTAAACGAACAATCGTTGACGTCAAGCGGCCGATTGAGGACGAGCTGGTAAACAAGTCAATCCGATACGTCGTCGACGTCCCGAATACCAGGTGGGATGATAGTCGATAAGATAGTCCCTGAGTTAACTCTGATTCTGACACATTCACGACAGTGACGCGTCGCTGACGAAGCCTGTTCATTCAGCGAGTCACCCGGTGTACACAGATTACCTTGTTCAGTAAGGAACATCAATCTGTTGAGAACTCTGTTCCATTGTTCCAGCGTTCCTCGGAATAGCGCGAGTCGAAGTGGTCGATCGACGGCAGTAATACGGGGAGAGGAGGGCTGTGGAATTTGGCAATTTATTTTGGAGTTGAGAAGATAAGGATTTTCAACTGATTAACCCTTATCACTCGAGTGGTGACTCACCACTAAAAATTTATGTATGTACCATTATTCAAAATTCTGTTTAGATTATTAAATATGTTGGTGTCTAATCAATTACTAAATATTCAAGGAATTGTATGAGGTATTATATCAATTTCATATCCGTAAAATGTAAACAATTATATAGAATAGAATCATTATGGGTTGGAAGAAATGTTTAACTTTCGAGCGCAAAGGGTTAAACATATTAAGAGAGAAAATAAATTTCTATTTCACTCCAGTTTCTTGCAGTTCAAGTAAAAAATTTGTATTCTGCATAAAGATATTCTGCGGATCTTTATGCAAAATAAAAGTGTTTTGCATTGATTGTGAGAAGCAGGAGTAACATAAAAATTTTATTTCAGCCCTTAACGACTTTGTTACATTGAAAGCAACATTACAGCATTCTCGAATTGTTTGAATCTATTGCTGTTTTATATTTCTTCGTAAATGCATAAAGATCCGCAGTCTAATAATATACATGGTGTATCCTACTTTTCCGGCAAGATTGTAGGAGCATGATCTACAAGTGAAAATACGAAAAAAATGTTATATGAAGTTTATTTATAAACGCTTTATTACAATAATTAGGAAAATATTGAATGTAGCCTAAATAGATGCGGAACAGCAGATTCAAAGCTGAATAATACGGGAGGTCGATTGTGTTTACTTTGCCTGTACTTACGAGATATTTCTTAACGTACGAGGATCGTTAAAAATTTTTAAATCATCATTTCAATATGACCACCTTCTGCAATGATACAAACTTGACATCGTATATAAACAAACTTCATATAACATTTTTTTCGTATTTTCAATTGTAGATCATGCTCCTACAATCTTGCAGGAAAAGTAGGAAACACCCTGTACAATTCGATATAATAATTACTGAGGTGAACCGGAGAAATTTTTTCCTTTACCAAGATTGTCTACCGGATTGTTTTACGTTTAAAAAGAAACATACTGTGATTTCCAGGTCCAGAATCAAGGCTAGAAAGCGCGACTTTCGCTGCGACATTTAATATTCCGGAAAGATGAGTATGCAGAAACGTTTGTATTCAGCCTAGACACGCCGCGATTCGTCCGGAAACGTAATTTATGTAAAAGCGGGTACGTGCAGAGTCCAGCCGAGTCTTGGAAACCGATCGACACACTTTTCCCGTTGGACGATTTACGAGCTGGCCGGGGAGGATTCGACACATCACGCGCCACGGATAAACGAGACGGTTCCATCGATTCCGGGACTCGTCAACGCGCGAAAACGCGGGAAAAAATAACTCCTTTCAAAACCGTCATCTATTCGGATCGCTGTCCGGTCTGTCCGCGATCCATTAACCCAAAAATACTGCGACTAATATCGTCGAAGGTGCACTATCACGGAGAACACGTAACATGGATTATATTACATAATCTGGAAACGCGAATCTAGATTGAGTCACCCTTTGGAACTTTCGAGAAAATTGTTATTGTAGCTTTAAAAACTTCGAGTACATGTTACTTAACTTTTAACTGCTCGCAAATACTATTTACAATTTTAAAACTTTGTATAAAAATTTATCTACGTAGGAGTCGTATAGTCTCATGTTACCAGTTATGTGGAAAGTGGAATGCGAGTAACTGAAGATTAATAAGCGTAAAATGTTTATCTCTTGAAAAATTCTTAATATTACCACTTAAAGTGGTAATAGTCGAGATACGCGTATAGTGGGCGCGGCTTTCGGGCGCCAGGCAGTGGTGGGGGCTGCCACGGGCCAACGAGAACCGTTCCACTCCCGTTAGCGAACTTCTCGACACCGCACAGTATAAGTCAAAAGTCAAACCGGTTAGCGGATCGCCCGGGAGTCAAGTGAACAAGTTGGTTGTTAATCTGATACTGACAACGAGAAACGCGGTCATTCCGGTGTCAATTTAGGATCGATCAATTAGGAACGCGGCAGCTTCCGAGTGGCATAATCGCAGTTAAGGTCTTCTACTGCGGCATTTCGAGCAAGGTCGGCGAAAGATTTCTGAAACGCGTGAGCCACGTGCACGCGATCGTGTTGTCGTAAAAATTGATAGCCCCCAGTTAGAATGCCATATGTCGTTGATATATTATACTATACTAAGCACGACCCCTTGGCGTGCTCCGAGCACGACTCGATCACGAGTAAACGCTAATCGAAGCAAAAAGAACTTTGGTTCAAACTTCAAAATGGTAATTGACTAGTTAAGATCGACGTGTGTGACTCTCTCGACGCCATATTGTTTCGAAACCGGCCATCAAGGACAACACCGAATTCCCATTTGACTCGGAATAATGCGACTTCTTTGCGGATGTTTATGCAAATCAGCTTTCGGAAGCCTATCGCGCATGTTTCGTCCAATTTCATCGGATTTTATCGACTCGGAATGAGACGATTGTAAACATGATGAAATTGTTTATTTTGAATGCATCGTGTTTCATCATTCGGGGTTGATATCTAGTCGAACGGTCTCGTTAGTTGCGCAACGTTTTAAGCGAAAAGCCAGAGATTTCCAATTAATTCGAAGAAAATCCGTCGGGCAAACAGAGAGGCATCGCTTTGCACAGATTCCGCGTAACGCGGATCAATTATCGCCGCGTAAGCGTCATTCGCCTCGTCGGGATCCACGTAATTCATCCACGGGATCCCGTCCTTGTGGACCTAATTACGTGGGAATGACGCTTGCTCTAATCGCCGGGAAAAATCCAGCACGCGCGAATCAAACGACGACCGTAGGCTAATTGGCTGAGAAACCAGAGCACGAAAATTGTTAATTGGCTGCGAAAAGGAAACACGATCGAAAAAGACTAATGGCGCTGACTTGTATCATTCATTCAACAAAAATTCAAACTTTCTTCTGAATGTATTTTAGAGGGCTAATTTCCTCTCCTAAGCCAATCCCGCAGCCCCATGCAGCAAAAATTCCACACAGATCCTTTCTCCGTTGGCCAAACGCGATCTTCAGAATTCGCGACGTCGCGAGATGGTATTTTACGTGTCGGGCCACGAGAAAACTGTCTGGATGCCGTCGCGAGCGATACGAGCGTGAATGATATTCGTGTATTCCACTCGGGTTAATCCATTCAGCTGCCCGTTGAATAACTTCTTTCAAAATAGCGGAAAAGACGGTGCTACCGGGCCGAGTTATTCGAGAAAATCTTTTCTGCGCCATTCACCGGGTTCGTTAGACCGTGGTCATAACAGTCATTGTACAGACAACTGTTCGTTACCCGTGAACTTTACTGTTCCGCTGACCCTTTCAAGTTTCGGAGGGAAAACCGAATATTGGAGGACGCGCAGAATTCATGAAGTACTGAACACCCTTTTTAACCCTTTGCAC
The DNA here is from genome assembly GCA_933228785.1 of Lasioglossum pauxillum. Taxonomy (NCBI): domain Eukaryota; kingdom Metazoa; phylum Arthropoda; class Insecta; order Hymenoptera; family Halictidae; genus Lasioglossum; species Lasioglossum pauxillum. The sequence continues at coordinate 8,120,388 of OW121702.1, forward strand.
TCGGAGCTATTTTAACTGGAAAATGAAACATTTCTTGCAACATAGAATATTTCCATTCCCTACGATTTTGGAAATTTTATGGATATGAAATTGGTATATTAGGTTTGCAACTAAGTTGCAAAGAAAGTCATTTATATACACTCAGTAAAATAAGTATCCGTACACCCTTTAAAACAGAATCACTTTTTTATAATTATACCAAATGCCTGATGTTTTGTCAGCAATTAGAAGCATTGGTTTACTGAATGATGTGCAAAAACTATTTTCTAAAAATTACAATTTACAAGGTTGCATGCAAAAATAAGAAAGGCACATTTTAAAACTTTTTTATTTGTGACCTTAATAAAAATTTAAAAAATATGTTTTGTTGTATGTCTTGTCAGTTTCTGCTTAAAATCCACAGAATCGTACATCTTTCGACGCGTATCGTTTTTTCCTGCGTCAACCGATTTCGATGAAATTTTCAGCATAACTAAAAACTTAAATTTTCATTACGGACCCAAATAAAAAAGTTTTAATAAATGTCTCTTTTATTTTTGCATGCAACCCGATCAATTGTAATTTTTGGAAAATCTTTTTTGCACATCATCTAGTGAATCAATGCTTCTAAATGCTTACAAATAATCAGATCGTTTGGTACAATTATAAAAAAGTTATTCCGTTTTAAAGGGTGTGCGGAGACTTATTTTACAGAGTGCATGTATTTTTGAGCACGAGTATTTTATTCCAAATTAATCGCAAAATTCAGAGCTTCCCAATGATATACAGTTCAAGAGAAATGGTCACTGAATGAGGTTATAATGATACAATAAAAGAAATACGAAACAAAAGGTCGCGAATTTAATCGCCAACCTAATACCTCGTACAATACCCAAATGTTTAGTCATTGATTAGATACCGACATATTTAATAATGTAAACAATATTTCCAATAACGCCTCAGAATTAAAATTATATTGCTCTTTTCGTTAGCTACTCCAACCCATTCGCATCATTGCAGAACAATTAACATCTGTTAAGAGGAAGTATGAAGTTTTTCATCACTTGTTCAAATTTTTCTGCAAACGAACTTTCGAACGTCCGCGTATTTATAGAGCGCCTCCATTTCGGTAAACTCCGGTGCACGCCGGAAGCCCTATATCCCGCTAATTAAATGAAATAAAATTACAGAATGAAAACAAGCTTCGGGGCAGACTCCAACCGTGCTAACTACCTAGAAATAAATTTGGCCGGCCAGCCAAGTTTGGAGCGCCACCGGCGATCCCCTATTTTACACCGTTCCCCTACCGGTTTAATACGGCCGGCGATTTATTTACGAATAGCCTGTTGGCTCCTTTTCAATAACCGATCGTGTCCCGATCGCCACTCGACCAATGCCCGTACACTGTTCGCACAGTATTCCAGGATCGCCGGAAACTGCCGCGGATTAATAACCTCGCGATCGAACCCGCGGTTTCCATTGTGTGCACGGTCATTCACATTCCCCACTCATGTTTTCCACCGTTAAATCATTCCCAGCGATTATCTAAAACTGTTCCATAAAAATGTTGCTCACAATTCGACTGCGGATATTTACGTAATTTGCAATTCTTGTAGACGAATTTCCAGAAACTCGAATCAAATAGAATCTTATTTTTCGTGGTAGTAGTCTTTTTAGATGCGAGATAAATTAAAATCATACTCAATTCTGTCGTATTTTATATCCTAACATTTTTTGAAAATTTTCGAAAGCCACGGTTCATTGTCCAGATGAATTTCAGCTTCGTTTATCAATCTTTCTAAACATATTTTTCACGATGTTTTTTTCATCGTGCAGTGGTTTCAATAATTGAATGACGAGTTTGGTATGGCGGGTCAAAATTGACCCGGCCGTCGCCGTACAGTTCATCGAAGTCATTAACACTAGAACTACCGTTTTGTTTTCAAAATATTAAAATTATAAATATGTTTTTCGGAGAAATTTTTCAGCGAACTTCTCCATTGAAGTACATATTTGAACAAAACTGATAGGAAATCTAAATGAATGCAATTTTGTCGTTATTCCAGCGTTAAATAAAATTGGTTACTCGTGTACAGTCTATAAAATTGACAAATGAAAGACACGCGCTGTAAATGATGAAAGGAGCAGTCTTTTACTGTCGCACCCCTAAGTTTCATCAGGTGATATCACGTGCATCTCTCGTGACAAGGCGTCGTGGTAATTCTAACGATAAAAACGAGTAATAAACTAGTATTTGCGTGGAATGTTAACGGGAAATGTACGCTCGAAATGTCGAAAGGGAGCGAGAGAGAGAGAGAGAGAAGTACGTCGTAGGGGAGTTAGCTACGCAATATTGCGTCGCGGTATGCGTATCATCTAGACAGAAGTTGAACCGTTAAAAATAGCAGCGACGAGTTTTTAACGGTCGATTATCGCAGGCGCGAATTGCGCGAGAAAAACAAGCGTCCCGGCATTCGGGGATGTGGTAATTGAACCTCGCTCGGGAACATTATCCGTCCGAGTTGCGGCTGTTTGCGTTTTGTTTGCACAACTAAGCTCGAGGTGTTGATTTAATAGACGGCAGTCGGTAATGAACGATTTCCGATCGATTACCACAGTTGATACCTAACAACTAGCTTTGACGATCTTCCTGTACGAATGACAACGGTAAATTGCTTTATCGTAATGGCGCCAAATTCAAAGATAATGAATAAAAAGGTTACTGCGGAAAATTGAGAGAATAATGTCGGGAATACAGTCGGATGAAAAGTGGAGCTCTCGAACGTTTCTGACTTATGCATTTATCATCTGTGCATGGGAAACTAGCACACTGTACTGCATCTATTATTAGATTCGTTAGTTCATTACTATATTCAACCTATACATTCTCGAATTCAGTCGATACCACAAAGCTACCCCGCGTATCTTTCGATAAAATCGCTTTCGGTCCGTTCGGAAAATGGAAGACAGATGTGCATCAATTTTATCAATTAAATCTCTGTGCACTGCTAAAACGTGAACCGTGTAAACAAAATGTAAACAACGAAATTTGTAGAGGTATATGTGATGAAACTCTGTTGATTTTTAAAAGATAAATATACAATACTTAAAAAAATTCGAAATATATCACAGATAGCATTCCTAGAATGTCTTTGGAAATTTGGAAAATGATCGTTCCCAGATTTTACAATTATTGAATTTATAAAAATGGTTCCATTGAAAATGATTATACACTATTCTACGTTCAAGTACACATAATAAAAATCGCACAAAATTCAAATAAACACGATTGTGTCAGAAAAGTTCTTTTGACCAGATTTGAGAAAATCAGCGTAACAAAATCTGCGGGAAATGACGTATAGCACGTCAAGAAAAAGATCTATCTATAAAATTCGGCAAGTTCAACACAGATTTTCGAGGTTAAAAAACGTTCGTACCGTAACCTGTCTATTTTTCCCGTATTCCGCGATATTTCAGCTTCAATGAAAAAAAAAACATAATTTTGACAGAAAATTGATGACTCTGTGCCCACAATGCGTGTTCGAGTAAGCAAAGTTTGAGATAGATGGTTGAACGAACCGTGGATAATGTGGTGAGATCCCAGGCGCTCTTAGCCTGCTTTTGGTAGCCCTTCTTGTTTCTTTTGCCGGGTTTGCGCAGGCTGGAGAACCATCCTGCGGCTATGGCGACGGCGCTGACGTCTCGACGGTGGTGTTCTGTCTGCACGTTACCGCCGCGCACCTCGTCGAGCGCGTCCACCGACCTGCCGGTGAAAATCATGGTCGCACCCGTCTCCGAGACTGTTTGCACCGGGCTCGTCTCGATCCCCGCGTCCCTGTACTTTCAGGAGCACCCTAATCTCACCTTGTGACACCGCACGCAACACGCGACACCGAAACGATCCGGTCTCGAGGGTGACATTGACGCGCGAACTGTCTCCGCTGTTCTCTTCTCTTTCACTCGCGCGCGCTAAATTACGAAACGAGCGTGATTGGCCGACGAAACTCTCGCTCGTTAGAGGATATCGACAGCGCGGCACCACGTGAAACGAAACGTAAACACTGCCGACAAAGAGAGTGCCTTTCGATATTGCGATTCGGTCAGAGTGCGAATCGCCGAGTTCGTGGTACCAAGTGATTCACTCCGATAAACGTATGTAATTAGTCACGAGAGATAACTATTCAGACTATATGGTAATTGCACTTGAACGCCGTCGATGTGTACTTTCGACTCGTGGTATATCGGCGATGTCGCGGTGGAATGATATGTGTTGAATGTGATTGTATACTGTGCGTCGGGGTCAGTGACAGAGTTCTCTGAGAACTAGAACCAACCGCTCCGCGCGGCGGCCGACGTGCGACTGACGAGCCCGAGGAAATTGTAGGACCAGCTGGCGCCTCGCGTCACGTGACCGTGCTACGCATGCGCCCGTGCCTCGCGAACCTCGCAACCCGGCGACCTGAAGTCCTTTTGCAAAAAGAAAACACCGACAACCTCCTTTTTTACAGGATTTTACCAGTTTACCGGGTACTCCTGCGACTCTCCGATGCACCAGCTTGCACACGCGCTTATGCAAATCTAGAATTTCAACCAGCAAACACGCGGAATAAATGAATCAAGCTTGAAGCAGTCTCAAGCTTGAAGCAGTCCCAATACGGACTTACTGATCGAACTGGTTTGAATTTTTGAACTCTTGCCGCGCTGATCGGTGGGATAAAATCAGCGGTAAAGTAGAATTCTGTTTTTTAATATTTATTTATTAATGGGAGAAGTGTAATATATATACATGTACAAAGTTTCATCGAAATCGATCAAGTTTGTCATGATACATAATTGATTGAAAATTAATTCAAAGACTTTTACATCTTACAATGCACATAGCTTTTTTATTCGATACTTTTATTCAATACTTGAATACTTTGTACAGCAACTGTAGCTGTGAATTCCAGATCTCGGAAAATTATGAAATAACAGCCGGTAGATAATACGCTAATAGGCTCTTCGATGACTAATGATTATTTTCTTTTAGGTAATGACCTCGAAAGAAGTTAATGGAGCGTATTACTCAAAATGACTTGCTGGTCCGAGTGGAGAATTGCTGTTGCTACTGAGCAATTTATTAGGGACTGCAGCCACTAAAAAGCGTGCGAACATGTACAGGGTGTATAAAAAGTAATGGTCATCCGCTCTAGGGGTGAATCTGGATCGTTATAATTGTTTTTTTATGGACACCTTCCACTCATCCGGTAAAGAAAAAGTTTGAAAGAAGCCACATGTCGCAAACGAATAGTTATTGAGATATAAGCTGTCAAAGTTTATGCAAAATTTGATTGTGTGGAGTTATACGGATAGAGAAAACCCACTAGAGTTCACCCGACCGTGTCGATGAGACAGAACATAATCGTGTGCGTGCCTCGAGAGACAAACGAAATTTAAAGGGACATTCGTCGCTAAATTAAATTACATTCGTCTTTAAAGTACACCGTCATCGTGCCCATTCGGATCATGAAGAAGTTGCAAAATATGAAAGAATACCTTACATCCATTGTTATAAGAATATTAATCCTGTATTATAAAATGTTACCGTACCTCACCGTTCCTGCAACGGACTAGGCGACATACCTGTAAAGAACGTTATAACAAGCAAAAAACGCATGCGAATCTTCAACCCCGACAAATCGACAACACGTGCGACGGACCCATCGAAGCGACGAGCGAACTACCCTTATAAATCACGTCATTGATGACCGTAAACTCATAGTTATGCTAATTTAATTACATTGTAATTCAATTATGTAGTAATTCAACTACGTCGTAACTGAATTACATAATTCGAACCTTTCAATTAATTCAATTACTAAGTATGTATTTTAATCGGATGTGTAATTAAAATACAATATAATTAATATACAGCTCTCCAAATGATAGCCCAGAACTTTGAAGAAGTGCGATGTATGTATTTTTACCACGTTTTTTATGTTGTTCTTTCATATACTTGTTTGCTGTCTGTGCGGCGTAGTTTCTATTCCGCGTCCTCGTTCATAATACGTAACGCTGTTTCATGTTTATCTTTGAAATTTAAAAAATGTATAACGCAGAAGTTATTTCTGTTCAAATATTATAAATAGTAAATTCCTTCTGTTTGAAACCCCATCACATGGATTTTTCAACCTCTTCTTACCTATTGCTTTATTACTCTTTAAGTTTTAATTTTAATTTAATTACATCGTAATTACATCGTAAAAGTATTTTATAATTGTACTCCAATTGCAGTTACGAATTACATTGTAATTTAATTACAATGAATTTTATAATTGTATTTTATAATTTTATAATTGTGCAATTGCAATTACGAATTACATTGTAATTTAATTGAATGAAGATCTGAATTATAAATTACAATATGACTGAATTACGATGTACATAATTCAATTACTCTGTAATTATAATTCCTGCAGTAATTTAATTGTAATTCTGCACAATTCTGCCGTAAACAATGCCAAAACGAATTTATTTGACAGTTTCCCCATTTCTCACACTCCCGTCCAATTAACAAACGCAACATTTCCCCGCCTATAAATCCACCCTTAACCATTCTTCAAAAACCGAGGTGACAACCGCAGTATGTACTATTTTGACCGTGGTTGGAGGAACTTCTTCCCGTTCACTGTCACGATTTCCAAAAAACAAATACTTCCCGAGATCTGAGTATTCGGCAGCTCGAATTTGTCACGTTTATAACTCGATAACTGTTCATTGAGCTTTGTGCCCATTACATCTTTGGATCAGTAGATCATAAGCTACAACATATGAAAAATCCAACTGATTTTATCGGGATAGATTTTCTATACGTATAATTCTACACAATACAATTTTGCAAGTACTTAAACAGCTCACATCTCAATTACTATTTGTTTGCGACATGTGGCTCCTTTCAAACTCTTCCTCTTCTCGATGAGTAGAAGGTATTGATGTAAAAACAAACTTTAACAATAATTTTCTTTGTTATGAACAAAGCGGCAAGTTTCTTTTACAATTGTCCACCGATCCAGAGATGTAGATTCACGACGGATGTCCATTACTTTTTATACACCCTGTACGTGCAGAGGATAGGAAGTCGTGAGAATCATCGGACAGCTAAAGGTGTGCGTCACTTGTTTCTTGAGACGAGCAGGTGCGTGTCACAAAGTAAATTATATTTCAGAACTTAATTTATCGTAATCTTTCGCAGACCGAGGCCGGCAAAGTAGCGCGAAACTCCGGTTGTAACAATTTAATCGAAAAAATGAGGCAAAATGAGTTAAAACAGTAAGAATATGAGGATTTTAGATTTTCATTGACGCTGTAAAATACCATTGAATACCGTAGAAAATTTGGTTTATCGAAGCAAAGGGTTAATATCGAAGCTGGAGCATTTTTATTGGGAGCGGTAAAAATCGACAGCAACCGACCGGCTCGCGAGAAATCGCGGATCCACCTGCGAAATAAAACTCGGAGCCGCACGCAATATTTTCGTGCAGCATTTTTCCCCGACGTTCGCTCGTAAAAGAGAACTATAACTCGGCCCAGTTGCGAGGATCAGCCTTACGTTTGCGTTCGCTCTCGTGGCTGGGTCAAGCTGATCCTACTCGTGACTCTTTGCTCAGTACGTTTCGAAATGTGCCAATGCACCACGGGAAAACTATAAATTGCACCGAGGAAACATTTTCCCCCGTTCGCTCGAAAAGCCGATGTTAATTTCCAGCTCGAGTGGTCGTTTAATTGGCCCTTGGAATCGCGTGGTCTCTCAACGGCGATCGACAAACGCAATTTTCTTGCCGTTATTATTATTATCGTCTATTCGTGTCGTGAAACATACTCCGAAAGTTTCAGTGGGCAGGCCGTAACACGTTGAACATTGTGGAAAATGTTTGCCATTGAATTGCAGCAGTGGGGGACCTATTACGTAGTACAAATTAGATGGAACTCTCGTTAAACATTGCGGGGCTGTTTAATAAGCTGCGTTTTAGGTTGAAATTTCCAGTCAAACTTCGTTTCAGACCGCGGCATGGTATACTTTCGCAGGCAAAGAGCATTTTATAGTGGGCGGGTATGTTTCAAAAATTTTACTTTTAATTGGAGAGGTGACTTTCAATCCTTGGTAAACGAGAACTATCTTAAATGTAAAAATATTTTCTCGAGGGCACTGGATATCAAAGTTTCAAGTACCTCCTGGAGAAAGAAGTATTTCAATTTTAAAAGATGGCAGAAAAGAATGAATTAACCGAAGAAATATCTCTACTGTAATTTATCTACAACAAATATAAAATTCCGTGGAATGTTTCTACAATCTTCCCGGGGGCGAGTCAGTTGTTATCGCGACCTTCCCTCGTTACGGTCGCAGACTTCCGTCTCCGGAGAAGCAATAATAATTATTTACAGCGCTCCCAGCAGAGTTTATCGAAGTATAAAACAATTTTTCCAAGAGATATGTTGCACAATCTTTTACGTCGTCCGGATGGAACAACTTTGCTCCGTAGCTTGAATCTCTCTCGAGAGAGAGGGAGAGAGAAACAGATAAAGAGTCGCATTCGAACCGTTTGAACTGTCTGTCAACGCCCTTAGCGACACTCGAGACCGCGCCAGCAATTGATAAGCAGTCTGCGAAATTTCAGCGTCCCCCCCTTCGTTCTCGGAAGCATTCTTTTCACGATCCACGCAAGTATGCGCCGCGATGCACCGTCCCGTCGATGCACCGCGATGCGCCCTCGTGCCGTTCCCAGTCTGCGATCGAACCCGAACGTGTCTTGCAACCGGCTAATTTTAGTTAATCATTGTTCTCCACGCGCCGGTTCTCGGACCGACGCAAATGGGTTTTCGAAGAACGTTGATTCTGATCGGCCGACAACCATCCAAAATGCTGAACGATGTCGGCCGATCACTGTACAGCAGAGTTGGGCAAAAATTTAATCAACGTTGACGACTAAATTTCTACTTCAATCGTTAATAGCGATTAACAATTAATCTCCTAGTTTAGTCGTTAATTGCGGTTGACGATTATTAATCGTCAATCGGATGATTGATTAATGATTAACTGCTGAAATTTCGAAATGAAATATGAATACTGAAAAAAATGTAAACTGAGTTTAGGTGTATTGTCATTTGGTTTATACATATGCAAAACAAACTCTGTTTACGTGCTTTTATTTTTTTTTCGACGATATTTTTTTTAATCAACGATTGACGATTAACTTCATCAATCGATTGAATCAATCGTCGATTTTTCGATAATTTCTTTTTTTAATCTTACACATTAATCAATCAATCATGATTAAAATTTTAATCGATCAATTCCCAACTCTGCTATACAGTTACGAGCATAACTGATCACTAGACTGCGGATCTTTATGCAAATTAAAAATTGTCTTCATCGATTGCAAGAAATAGAAACTAAATTGAATGTTACTTCTTCCGTTAATGATTTTAATAGAGGAGAAATCATATTGACATTTTCAATTTTTAAAATTTTCCAACAATTTTGAATTTCATCTACTCAATTTTGCTATAAATGCATAAAAACCGCAGTCTACACTTTGAATCAGACTAACTTCTTTATTAATAGACCGAACGACTTCAATATCTCCGTAAGGCTACAAGAATTAGTTTAGTAAATAACGTCTAACAAATATGTTGAAAAAATGCATTTGATCAGAACTGTGACAAACAATAGTAAAAATTGATTTTTACGACTTTCTTAGCTGAGCTAATAACGAAAATTTAAAAGATCTATTTAAGACAAAATGGTCAAACGCCGAATTGCAAAGACATCAGAAGAATTGAACGATTTCATGAAAATTCTTGGAAGAGTTCCTTTTCATTTAATTTTAATGTCTTAAGGTGGGCTTGACAAATTTTGTTTCGCCATCCATTTCATTCAGTCATCTCGGTAAATTAATTTAATAACCGGAATCCTCCAACAAGCAACTAAAACGCGTTCATATCTTGGTGCTCGGGGATTAAATGGCTTCCCAATTAATCACAGCGCACTCGCGAAAGCTGCAGAGGGAAATTGAACACGCGGGTCGAATAAAATCGGCGATGGCGTCGTCGCGAGTGGAATTACAATGCAAACTGCGGGAACCAGCGCGGCCGTCGAGCTTATTCCATTAGTAAACAACGACGATCTAATTCGCTGCCCGGTGTAAAATGCCCGATTTCACGTTATAAATCCGGTGATACGCCGGTGGAAACGCCATAAGTTACGTGTCTTCGAAAACCAGCGCAGTTCGAAATCCCCCAGCTCGACGTTTCCGAGCAATTATGGCGTGGGACCATTTTATTACTATAAATCAATGCACAAGGGTTGCAATATCTTTCCACAAACATTGTCTTTCTCCTGTCAAGAGACAAAAATTATTTCTAAAAACGAGTTAGAATTCAGAAGGGGAATAATAAAAGAGGCGCTCGTGCCACTGTGAAAAAGAATGGGTGGGATTCCGTCGATCATGATTCAACGCCGAGTATCCGCGACAGGGAAAAGCTGGCCTTTGTTCTCGGTTGTTTATCGAACGACTGGTTGAATTTCCCCGGTGGCCATCGAAAATCGAACGGGTCACGTGTGCGTTCTCTCTGGTTACCGAGGTCGACACGGCACGCGTCCATCATACATACTTCGAAATTCCGGGACCGCGAATTCCCTTTTACACAGGAAAGAAGACAGGTCGAGAAGGTCCCCTCGTTGCACCTGCTGCAGCTGCAACCGGACGATTAAGCTTGCTCGCGTGCACGCGTTTATCGCGTGACGGTTACGCAGATGCGTAGCTGTTCCCCCACTATGTATACATATATCTACCATCTAACTAGATTTGTTTTGCTCCCAACTCTTTAGGGGATTCTCGCTTCCGACATCTGCAAACGCGAGAACCTCCTCGTCCCGTAATCGATGAATAATTTAAAGCGTCCGTGTTGATAACGTAGTTGTAGATCAATGGCAGGCGAACATTATACAAAAAAGTAATCGAGACGTATGTAAAAAATGATCTAGGTGTGTAACTTAACACTTTACCTACCGGAAGCCTATTCATATTAATAGAATTTTCAATCATTGTGCTGTACCGAAAGAAAGCATAGAAATTTTCTGTTACATTGCCATCTTAAATGAAACTATTAAACGACGTTGTTGAGGGTGACTTGTTACTTCACAATGAAAATTGCTGTTGCTATCGAAGGTTCCATTAAAAAGTGTTCAGCCATGTATGTACCATAAATTTTTCAAAATTATGGAATAATCACCGGTTGGTAATGTGTAACTAAAATTCAGTAGATGAAATTCAAAATTGTAGGAAAATTTTGAAAATTGAAGATGCCAATATATGATTTCTTACCTGTTAAAATTATTAAGAGAGGAAATAGCAGTCTATTTGGTTTCTACTCCTTGCAATCGATGCAGACAATTTTTATTTTGCTAACGATCCGCTTTCTAGTAATGCGTTAACAATATATACAACGTGCACGGTTCGAAATGTTTTTTAGTTCTAACTTTCTGTATCGTGTCGCGTATTACGTCGGCTGGGATCCTTTTCTATTGATTGGCTGTAAACTGTATGGGGTGACTAGATGAATTCTAATTGGTGAGTGGGTTTTCGTAGTCGAAGTGGGAGTGTGCTTTAGTAAAACTGTGTTTTGGCTAGGATGAATTAGATGCGGAAGCAATGGGAAATTCCAAGTGCTTGCTTCGAAGTGGAGTCCGATGACACCTAAATAATTCTGGGACCGTCGCGTCGAGTGTCTCGAGCTATGGCAGCCGATCGTGTTCAATTCTCACGTCTTCGAGATCGAACAAAATTCGCCAAAATGGAAAATTGCCGAAAGGATTGCAGACTCTCCGGTCCGGTTTCCATCGCACCCGACGCGACCGCGCCACTTCCGTCGAGACCATTAACGCCTCGGCTGGAAAAAGAAAGAAGATAAATTGCTGAATGACGGTGACGAGCTCGCCCATGGAGGAAGCTGTGACGTATCGCCGCAATAACCGGTAGGATCTACTTCGTGGTAACGTTGATGGACAAACGTGAGTCACTGGACCTCGGATGTGCATCGCTGGAAGCGATGATTCTTGCCGGTCCGGTCGTACACTGTGCTGCGGTTGTAAACGGCAGGAATCATTTTCTCGCGGGCATACTGTACACCGTGTAGCATAGGTACACCGTTCAACGACCACGTCTGGTCGAGTGCAAATAATTCTCTGTATCCGCCGGCTTTCCTATGCGACGCCGAGAGAAACCGCGGCCCGAAATGTCGGTCAAATGTGTGCAACGGCGGACCGTAAATCGCGCGACGCCATATGGCGTCCTCTGGGACTGAGAGCACCAAATTCATTGCACTTCGCGCAACCCAACGGCCGGTGCATCGCGCGTTTTTAAACGACCAACGGATTTTGCGGACCATTAGCCGTGCTCTGGATCATTACGCGCAACTAAAGCATTATCGTCGTCGCTGTACACAACGTCCGGGATTCAGAGTGGCCCGCTTCGACTTTCGGCAGGTTGGAACCAGTTGCTCGACGATTCTGCGGCGAGACGGACCATTGCACGGTCAGACAACCTTTCTTGACTGCACTTGCAAAGAATGTGCACTGACAATCGTATATAATTGCGCACGAGTTGGCATCAATGTTATAATTAGCCTTATAATGTCAATTTTACAATCATCATTATAATGTCAAGTTTATAATCATCATTATAATGTCGATTTATAATCATCATTATAATGTCGATTTATAATGGTCAGACCGCGGATTTTATGCATTTATGCATTTGTCGCACTCGGTACTGAACGTCGAAATATTTTGCAAATATGTAGCTGTAGCTCATTGTCCGATGCGTCGAACAACATGACGGAAAAATAGTTCGCTTCTTGATTGACTGCACTTTCAAAGAATACTGGCAATCATATATAATTGCGCATGAGTTGGCATCAATTTTATAATGATCGTTATAATGTCAATGTTATAATCATCATTATAATGTCAAGTTTATAATCATAATTATAATGTCGATTTATAATGATCAGACCGCGGATTTTATGCATTTATGCATTTGTCGGACTCGGTACTGAACGTCGAAATATTTTGCAAGGATGTAGCTCATTGTCCGAGGCGTCGAACAACGTGACGGAAAAATAGTTCGCTTCTTGATTGACTGCACTAACACAGAATACTGACAGTCGTGTATAATTGCGCACAAGTTGGCGTCAATTTTATAATGATCATTAGACTGTGAATCTTTGTGGAAAATAGAAAATGTCGCATTGATTGCAGGACACAGCAGCCGAATAAAAATTGTATTCTTCTTTTAATTATCCTATTAAGTTGAAACTAATTCATTGATGTACTTAAATATTCTTAACATGTCCACTGTTTTAAATTGTAAGTGTCCATTTTATGCATTTGTGCATTTGTCGGACTAGATACTGAACGTCGAAATACATTGTCTGGGTTGTCGAACAGTAAGACGGAAAAATAGTTCGCTTCTCGATCTGGATTCGCATGTTTTCGCGGCACGGCGGTAATTATCAAACGAGCCGATAGCGCGCGAAGCAAACAATCCGCGAAATAATTAGTTTCGCAACACGGTATCGTATACGAGCGCCAACGTACAAACAAATTAATATACGATTACAGCGAGGGTGTTAACGAGCCCGAATGTCGTTACCGTTTAATACCTATTATCGCTTTTTGAAGAATACGTTGAACCATTCGCGACCGTCTTCGAGAACAGAGCTGCCTCTGCTCGTTGCGCTCTCGCGTCGAGGACAATCGAGCTTGTTATGTAACTCGCAGAACAGAAGTTCCCCGCGACCACTTGTGAATCAGTCTTTAATGGAAACAATCTAAGTACTACATACGAGTGATTAGTGTGCTTCCAGGTAACGCGTCTCGGGCGTGCGAAACCGCGATAAAAACTTGCGAGCCGAGACCGAACATGCACAGTGACTCATGGTAGTTGATCTAATACCTTTTTCACATGAGACGGGATTGTTTCCAGAAGCTGGATGAATCAATTTCTTGATGATGTGGGAAAAATGATTTTGGAAAGGTTGCATTAGATGAGAATTCAAATCCGCGAGCACGCTATCTGTTCCTGTTTGTTCCATTACGATCAACAGACTAAACAAACGTTGCACAATTCCGTTTTCTCAGCACCGACAATTTAATTCGCCACGCGGGCGATAACGCGACCTTCTCGGAAGGGTCTCGATCGGTTCATAGAACCACGCTCTAAAAAGACACGAGCATTACGCTGAAATTTCAAGAAACACGAGGGATTTCTGCTTTAATCGGTGGGAAAAGGGCTTCTGGTTTATAGCCTCATTTTTTAGAGCGTACTTCGGACATCCTTTTTGTGACTCTTTTAGACGACGACCGTCTTCTTCACGATTTTATGGTTGCCGTAAAGACGGGTCTTTGTACCGTATCTCATTTTTGTAAGTTACTTTTTTTTACAATTCCAATTCTGTCTGCGAGGATTCGTGTCTAATTGCTCGGGCTTTCGCAAGACGTCGAGATAATCATTAGTTTGTTAGGTCTCTGCTATTAATTAGGACACGGCACGTCGAACAGCATTTTAAAAGTTACGTCGTCTCCACGGTCTCGTCCCCAAAATTGTTTTTAATCACGGTATTTATTCTCCGGCGCACGCGACGGCACAGAAAGTTTCATTCTCGCGTGGGATCCCCTCGGAAAATATGAAAACCGCGGTGCGAACCGGGTCAGTGGGCCTCCGAGTTGCGAATCCCGCAATTTTCTTGGCCCGACGAACCCATCGGACGTGGAAAAATAATCTTTTCAGCCTAGCGCGCGCGCTATCTCTCGCCTAACCGGGCCGCGGGGATAGATATTCTTACATTCTCCTCTTCGAACCGTGTACCGAAAGTTTCCGAAGACTTTCCCTTCGTGTTACCCCTCTTAGAAAGTTGAGACCGTCATTTTTCTGATTTATTTATATACATCAAATTCTTGTAATGAGACTGCGGATTTTATGCATTTATGACAAAAATGAGCACGCACAACTTAAAGCAGGGGACGTGTTAAAAATATTTAAGCACATCAATGTATTAGTCTCAGCTTAATAGGACAATTAAAAGATGGATACAATTTTTATTTGGCTCCTGTGTCCTGCAATCTATGCGAACATTCTTTATTTTACATAAAAATCCGCAGTCCACTTATAATTATATAAATGATGAAGGTGCTTCTCGTAGATACCTGTATTCAATTCAGCAGGATAACGATTAATTCTGGGTCGAAGCAGACCCAGACTTCGCCGTGGTTAAGAGAATAGTAGAAATCGACACCCAGTTGTCCACAAAAGGGTTGAACTAGACGATTAGTGTAACAAAGACATCACTTTCCAAAAAGCCTTTCCTGAATTTGTTCTGGAGGTTAGTACAACAATTTCTGTACTAAAGCGAGGGGTTAGAGATTGCCATAAGCTATCTGTTTCACGAGCGATAGAGAAGCTCCGATTAGAGAACCAAAGAACTGAACAACAAACAATACGTAGAAGATCCGTCGAAAAAAAGGAGGAATGTTGATCTCAACGAACAATGGAACAGATTGAACAAGTTTTCAAGATGCTACGAGAGTAAGCCTGTCTCTGCAAAATAAAAGTAGCCTGCAGCGATTGATTTTATGCAAAGTTCTTGTACATCGGAAATAAGTCTAGCACTTGAATGCTTATAAAAAAAGGAGGTCGCGGTCTAGTAGCAACAAATTGAGAGACAAATTTTCCGAGGAGCGTTAAGTATCGACGTCCTCCTTTTTCTCGTGGCGCCTTCGCGTACATTCCTCGCAAATCTTGATGAGATTTCACCTGTCGAGACCGTCGTCGTTCGCCACGGAACAGCCAGATAACGGTGAGCAAGCAACACGAGCAGTCCCGTCCTCGGTTCGTTCGACGAGAGGTTGACGTCATGGGTGTCGAGGGTCAGGACCCACGTGGATCAGACGACAGACTGCTAAATCGATTAAATCCATTTAAGAGGGCCGACGAGCGCGAGAACCTCCGGGGAAATTCGCTCGACGAGTTTGCCGACCGCCACACTCCGTTCCATGTTCGCAATTTTTCACTGTGTCTCCGCGAGAACCACTGTTCTGTGCGTGTATGTTCATCGATCGAACCACCGAAACCGTCCAGCGATTTCACGCGAAACGTTCTCCGATCGAAAGACACACGATCACCGGAAACTCTGTTGTCCCGATCACCGAAAACGACACCAGCGACCCGCACAGATGTGTATTCGCGAGGAGCGACTCACGCTGTCGAAACTGATAGCGAGCCCATCGGCGACGGTTTGTTGACGGCTGCAGCCTTGTTGTGATTACAACACGAGCTCGTACGAGTGCCATCGAGAGTCAACAACATCGCGATTTGCGTTTAATTACATTAAACGGAAGGCGAAACCCGCGAACCATGGCCGAACCGTTGTGTAAGTGGCGTTCGCCTTCGGGAGAACGGCTGCTGAAAATGGCACTGTTATGCGAGGCGGAGGAGCGCGATGTTAAGGGGTCAAGATCGAGAAGCTGGTTAAATTATTTTACTTCCTTAATTCTTTTGAGAATTTTGTCGACAGTCAACTTTGCTGTGTCCAGCTGTGTCTGTAGCTAGAGGATTCTGATGATTAGACTGCGGATTTTATGCATTTATAAAAAAAATGAGCAGGTGCGATCTATAACAGTAAAACCATTAGAAGTATTTAAAAGACGGTCATATTATTTTCAACGTGTTAAACATATTGGAAAATCAAATAAATTTGTATCGCATTCCAGTTTGTACCAATTCAGGTAGAAAATTTTTATTTTGTATAGACATCCGCTGTCTAGTGGCAAAATTGTTTCCTTTCTATAATTCTTTTGAGAATTTCGTCGACAATCAACTTTGCAGTTTTCAGCTGTGCCTGTGGCTGGAGGATTCTGATGATTAGACTGCGGATTTTATGCATTTATAAAAAAAAATGAGCAGGTGCGATCTATAACAGTAAAACCATTAGAAGCATTTAAAAGACGGTCATATTATTTTCAACATGTTAAACATATTGGAAAACCAAATAAATTTGTATCGCATTCCAGTTTGTACCAATTCAGGTAGAAAATTTTTATTTTGCATAGACATCCGCTGTCTAGTGACAAAATTGTTTCCTTTCTATAATTCTTTTGAGAATTTCGTCGACAATCAACTTTGCAGTTTTCAGCTGTGCCTGTGGCTGGAGGATTCTGATGATTAGACAGCGGATTTTATGCATTTATGACAAAAATGGTACAATTTTCAACAGTAAAAACATTAGAAGCATTTAAAAATTCTATTTTGCATAAACACCCGCCGTCTAGCGATGATGTTAGAGGGGTGAAGATCGAGAAGCTGGTCGAATTATTTTCTTTGCATAATTCTCTTGAGAATTTTGTCGACAATCAACGTCGCGGTGTTCATCTCTGCCCGTGGCTAACAATTACGAGATAAAAAACCAGTTTCCGGACTACGGTTGATTAAAGCGTCTTTAGGGTGAGGGCTGAAGCCGCAAGTTTAAGAGGCGATTTCCTGCAGCCGTGAAAAAGGTTGCTCCACGGCTTCGTCGCTCCTCGACCTCGCCAATATCAAGAAACTCATCCATCAAACTTTTTAATTAGGTCGCACGAAATCAATTATCCCGGCTCGAGGAGGGCACACTAATCCATTAACGTCTAAGGTCAACAGCTTCACCGTATTAAGCACTTTATGAAAAGTGTCCGCGACCGGAGAACGCGATACTGGTGAACAACGGTTAGGAATGAGTCATTGGCATCAATCAACCGACTGCTATTGTTAGCGATCTATTAACACGACTATGGGAGAAATACCATAAGTTGTGGGCTATGTCTGCGGTGAAGTGGCGCCATAATCGCGCAATTGTCCGCGGTATGCTCGCGGGTTCAGGGACGTTTTAAATCAACGGTCATTGCGCCCGCGTACGTGGAAAAATTTCGGAGCGTAAAGTTAGACTCTATTAAAAAATTCGGGAAAATATGTGACGACAGTTTTTTATTAAAATTTTCGATAAAAGAAAATGTCTAGGACTCCAGGAAATTATGGCACTGCCATGTTTATCATTAACCCTTGTGTAGCCAACCAAAATGTATCAATTATTCAAACCCTTTCTGTATTTAACATGTTTGCACAAATTCTTGTTATAAGACTATAAATTCACCCCTTGCCCTACGATTTATTTCACTTTCTTTGCAGTTCGTAATCTCCTAAAAAAAAAGAAAATTTGTATCTATTGTATGCCTACATGTTCTCCGATAACTATACATTAACGAAACCAAAATAGGATTTCATCTCGGTCTAAAAGAAATTAATAACACACATATTTATTAGACTCTGTTCAGAATCTTCATCACGAGTCTGGCACAATATCATAAGGCAAGGGGTTAATATATTCGTGAGTAAAGAATAGAGCTGTAACTTTCCTTCGAAGGTCGAAGATTTCGAAGCTTCGAAGCTTCGATTTCAGAAACTTCGAAGGCGATGAGAATCAAAGAATCGAATTTCAAACCTCCGTAGTAAATTATTAGAAGATTGAAAGGTCGTCGGTGAAGAGTTTTTTTGGAGTTTCGTAATTTAATTACGAAAAGTCCAAACGGAAAGTTCAGTGTCAGTCACCGGTGACTGAAAGTTAATATTTTTATTTATCAAAAATCGTGACATGGTATGAAACTCATAAGTTACAAGCTTCGAAACTTCGAAGACTTCGAAACTTCGAAACTTCGAAGTTCCCTTCGTTCCTTCGAATCCTTCGAAGCTTCGGAAAAGTTACAGCCCTAGTAAAGAATGGACATTCAGAGGAGTTTTGTAATATTTTCTAGAGGAACATTAACAAATTGTTGAAAGAAATACAGTAAATGGGTACCCGGTTGACTACACAAGGGTAAAACGTACCTCACCGGTGGTCAAATTTTTTATTTTACAATTATTAAAATGATTTTAACCTTCGATTAAGAAGAATCGTTTTCGGCAGATGACTACAGCACTCACGAATCTCTCGAAGCGAACGAGTAAGCGGAACCGTATCAACCACCACGGAAACGCCTTATCGGAAAGAGACATCCTGGAATTTTATTTGAAGGACGGATACGCTTGTAGTCATCAAACGATGATTTCGTGGCCTAAGTAAATATTTACGCGTAGTACCGTACAGTTACGCGCAACTGAATGAACATGGAAATATGTACATATTGTTTTTTTCGATTGGTTTCTCCCCTATCCAGTGGAATACTCCGCAGATAAATGCCGTGAAATATGTAAACAATTATTCGTTAATCAACGAGACCTCTCAGCGACCTGAGTGGTTTCAATGACCTTATTCAAGGACACAGTGAGACTCGTTTATAATGATAATTACGAGCGAGTTAATTAAAAATGGGAAACAAGTGTATGCAGTGCCCTCGTACGACGCTTTCATCGACTTCGATTGATAAAGTAGGAAACTGTTAAACAAGACTGAGCTGATTATGTAAAAAAAATATTTTCATACTAGATATAAATGCATAAAGATCCGCAGTCTATTAATTAGTTAGTAAACAGTGGTAGATGTTTTGTGCGAACTATAATTACAAGAAGAAAAAGAGAATTTCTACATTATCAACTGCTCGTATACTTTCATTATTCTTGTTAATTATTTGATATCTTCCGTACCCATTCTTTCTTTATAAATACACAAAATCCACAGTTTAATCGACAGATCTAACAGACGAAAGGCTCGAAGAAACCAGATGGAAAATGATTTACAATTGCAAGAATTACAGCGTGGAGCCATCTGACGAAGCCGTAGATCGACGGTAATGAAGAAAATTGCAATTACCACCGGAACAGAGGGAACAAATGAACGGGGGAGTGTTGAACCGCGTGGGAACGGCTTCGAAGGCCGTGCGCATTCATTTTACGTGGCCATTAAAGACGGAAGGGTGTGTATCCCTTCTTAATGAGTTTCCCCGGGAATGCGTTCCACCGTCTAGTTAATTTTCCGCGTTGTTATACGTCTTCCTCCCTCGGGGAATAACGGTTTTCTTCCCGGCGAATGTCGGGGAACGCGTAAAATGTCCATTGTTACCGACAGAGCGCAAGAAAGACGGACGAGAAACAATCTTTGCGTGAACGTACATTCTTTTCCCTTGTACATTAAGCAACTACCGCAAACAAGCGGATGCTTCTCAGGCTTTTTATGTCGGACAAATGCCCGGCTTTTAATACGGCCGTGTACTATTACCTGCCGGCCGTGACAGCCGCGTTTAACGGTACCGAGTTTCGCATAATTCCGCAACGTCTCGGTCTCACGCTTGCGAATTAGTGGCTCCGGACGTCCAGTGTTCTTCCACCAAATTGTAACTGATGCTTACAAGCAACGGGACGCTTCGGAGCACTCTAGAGCCCATTATGCAAATCTCTACGGTCGTCGATTGTTTAACGCTCGTGTTTTATATACTCACAGAGTAAATGAATATAATAATTTTCATAAACATCGCTTTGATCCACACACTGCTTCAACGTCAATTCTTATTTAAGAATTCATTCGCTATTTTCTGTTTAAAATGCGTTGGTAATTTTCTGAAATGTTCCGCGCATAATTAGAAATTTTTAATCCTGGATATACCGTGGTTGCACCGCAAGCTTTAATACCGTTCCGGAAGATATAATTTTTTTCATTTGTTCCGCGACTCCACAGAGGTACGTAAATACCATTTGTTTCGGCGAAGCACTTTTAATTCATACGCACTGGGAGGGCTGGGGGATTGCACTTTTATTTAGTATCCTCCTTTCAAAAAGTTCCATTGTTAGCATCCAGCCTATTGTCCTTACGTAACCTCTCCCGCAGATTCATTTTTCACCCCACGAGAACCACCGGCGTAAAGCTGAACCAACACGAACTACTATAACGCGGTTATATCGCTTCTCTGAAGACTGGGGATATTTCATTCGATGAATTAGTGTAGTCTAGACTCTATCGATCTTTCGTTTTATCCGTAGGACTTTGCAAAAAAGCCAGACTAATCTTATCTGTTCTAATTGCAAGTAGTGCATTCCGTATTAACGTTCCTTTCTCTTAATCCTTAAGTAGACTATTGAGACAATGGGTAAACAATGATGTAACTAATTACTGATTTATAGAAACAATCGCTATCCGGTTGTATTTTCTATGCTGCAACGCTGACTCCTGCGGAAATCCGTTTAACAATACGCTAAAAATGAGTATTCGTTCGTTCATCCGTAGGACTTTGCAATAAACCAGACTAATCTTATCTGTTCTAATTGCAAGTAGTGCATTATTCCGTATCAACGTTCTTTTCTCTTAAGCCTTAAGTAGACTACTGAGATAATGGGTAAAGAATGATGCAACTATTTAATGATTTATAGAAACATTCGCTATCCGGTTGTATTTTCTATGCTGCAACGCTGACTCCTGCGGAAATCCGTTTAACAATTCGCTAAAAATGAACATTCGATATATTGATCAGGGTTGCAGTTATTTTTGAAGCTCACTGAAAAGAGTCCACTCAGGGGTTACTGTTCTAAACGTGCTCGGATTTATAGCGAAATGTTTCACAATTTCTGTTCAAGTTCCACATACAACTGTTCTTAAAGGAACAAAGTCTTTTTCGACTCTAGCAAAAAGCTGACGCGGACATTGAGCTCTCTTCCGGCCATTTTTATTTGTCCTCGCGAGTTCACCGGGTTTTTGAACTTCACACGGAAATAGATCGGACAAACCCGTATCTTATACAGATCCTAACCTTCGTGGAAACGTTCCCCGTTTATCATCCACGTGAGCAGTTTTTACGGTGGAACAACGTGGGAGATAAAACCGGGACGCCATTGCTTTGTGTCTGCGTCTTTTTGTACCGCTTCGATCCGAACTACTATACCTGTATCGCTTTTTCGTTCCTCGACCCTCTAAATTATTGTTATCGTTACTAAACTAGATGCTCGGTTTGTATTAATTCAATCAAGATTGCTTACAACCCCTCGAATCACGATTACTATCAGTTACAATCCTCTGAACTGTTGTAATGATTAATTATTACTAGATTTTATGCATTTCTGATTTATAAACATTTTCAAAAATGCTGGAGTATCAAACTCTCGCCAGAACTTAGTACGATTTTCATTTATTTTGGACCTACAAATGTTATTACTAGACTGCGGATTAAATGAGCAGCCGCAGTTTTAAACAGTAGAAAAATTAAAAGAATCTAAGAGTATCAACACAATACTTTTGTCCTGTTAACAGTATTAAAGGAAGTAACCAACTTTTATTTAGCTCCAGAATCTTGTAATTAATGAAGAAAATTTTTATTTTGCATAAAGATCCGCAGTCTAGTTATTACCAATGAAAATAGGATTGTATTTGGTACCACTTTCTTCAAATTTCGCAGTCTAATTATAACCATCGAAGTAGCAGCGACGACGTCCACTTCAAAAGAACAAACATCCAGATAAACTGGCGACAAAATGGCCACTGTAAAAAATGGAGCATCTCAATCTCTAAATTGTTACATACAATGATTGATTATAACCGTCGAAGTAGCAGCGACGACGTCCACTTCAAAAGAACAAACATTCCGATAAACTGGCGACAAAATGGCCACTGTGAAAAAAATGGAGCATCCCAATCTCGAGCAGGCTCGGAAAGTACCATTTCCCTTGCAACTATGACGTCAGCTTCGAAAGGACACGCATTCGTGTGAATGTCTACCGTAGAAAAGCGAAAGATTCCCATGAACAAGGGTCTATCCGCAACAACGCAACTGCTGGTGAATTGCGAGTAGCAGAATCCAAGCATCGAGATCTCGCGGAGCCTAAGCTCTCGATCCGGAGATCCTCTTTCCATAGATGGATCCGGGGGATGGAAAAAAAGCACCTGACCAGTCTTTACCCGAGACTCTCGTCTGCGGCTATGGTCTCGGAACCCCTATCTGCTCGGCGAGATCGGAATGAGAACACGCTGGTCCCGACAACAGAGGAGAGAAAGAGCAGGTTGTTCTCTCTTTCCCTCGACTCTCCGTAGCTCTCTGCACTGCGATGCGGATTTAAAAGGAGAAAAGCACAATGGTTACCCGGCTACGGGGGACAAAACGAATGATAAAGTGGACAAGGAGACGCGCGCGCGACCGGCCTTCTGAAACGACGCAAACTCGCCAGCGACACAAATTACCTCTGTCATTAAAGGCGCGTTTGTCGGGTGGATCGGTGACTTCTTGGGCGGGGGACGAGTTTTCCGTTCTTGTTTCGTCTCGGTCCGTTTCGACAACGGAGCGGAAACGTTGCGTGCGCACCGATCACCGTTGTTTTGCACCCTTTTTAACCCTTCGGTGCAAGAGTTTCCGGCGGCGATCGGACGTTTAATCCACAATTTTTTTATGCACCAAGAGACCAAGCTCGTTTACGCCATTTTAATCGATCGGGACCAATGGTACCCACAGAAAATGAATTCGAACTGTGGAGTGTGCGAAACTGCGCACAAATGGCCAAAATTCGGCACTTCTCTAAATTTACAGGTAATTATTCACAGAAAATGAAATTTGATAAGAAATTAACAATTTTTGAAGCTTTATATGCAAGTGATAAATAAAACCAGCGTTGAAAATTTTTAGAAAAGCAAATCTACTTTGTTAAATGTAAAAAGAATGCATATACCTTGGAATTCCTTATTATTGGAATATTGAATTTGAACTGTGGAATGTGGCCTGAAAGTTGTGCCACGAATGAGACTGGCTAATGGATGTAGCTGCGGAGAACCTGTAAATTGAATCGAGAGAAACGTTGAACTGTTTCGACAAAAGGATCTGCTTCTTCATCCGAAGACGCATTCGATGTCTGAGCTCGCGGTGAATACCGGAAAGAACCTCAGAAATAACTCAGAAATAATTTATGACTCAACCGTGCATGTTCAACCAAGTGACTCACAATCAGTCTCCAGTGACCACTGTTTTCCCGTCCATTGAACGCTTCTTGAACATTTTCAAAGGAAAAGGGCTACGTGGATCCGATCCCATAGAAACTACCCACGCACTCGTCTTCCATCCGAAAGCTACGTTGAAAATTCCCATGGACAGAAAAACAGCTGGCACTCGCACTTCGGACACCTGCTTCTCGATCCTGGAAAACTGTACCCACGGTACGGCGATTCCCACCGGAAGTGCACGTTGCTTTCGAGTCGTTTTCGATATTCGAACCGGGTTATCGCATCGTCTTATCACGAATACGAGAAGAAATCTTTCCGAGGCGAGGCCTTTACGAGCGTGACTCACTTCGTTAGACGAAACTGATGAGTGAGATCATTCGCTGGTCACGACGATAACGAGGGTGGGACGAGAAACCAGAGCGTTGTTCCAGCTTGGTCGCGTTATGCTCGCTGATAACGGCGCGATCAGAACTCGTCTTACCGCGTATTAGTTTATTTTTAATCGATCCTTTTTATAGACGATTCTAAACAATTGGAGTACGTGCGACATATCGTGGCCGTTAGACTGTGGATTTTATGTACAGTGACTTCCATTAATATTCGGACGCTCTAAAAGAAAACATTTTTAATATTGGACCATACGATTTGAACATTTTTCAGAAGTTAGAGCAATCTAGCTGCACGGCAGTGCACCAGCCAATGTCTCGCACTACCTCCTTTTACACGAAACAACTTAGCCGTTTTTTAATTTCGTAATGTAATTTCGTACACTTGTTAAATGCTATCATATCTCAATATTGACAAAACATTAATCTACCAACATTAGTAGGTTCCGAGATATAGGACCTCAAAAATCGATAAATTTGTCACTGACAGACTGACTGGCAGATCATCAAAACCTTTTGGGTACTTTCCATTGACCTACAAGCTTGAAATTTGGAACATAGATTTCCACCATAACAAACACTCGAAGGAATAATTATCAAAGTTTGAAATTTTACACCTTAAAGTCTTTAAAAATTAAATAGCGTTCTTTTAAACTAATATTTACCAACGCTTGTTTCAGTATTGCAAGAGGTATTTCTAAGCTAACGAACTTGGCCGTATTTTATTTTTTGTTGGGATTAGTTTATACACGATGTGAAAAAATATTTCATAGAAGCCCGCATAAAAAAGTTGCAAAACACAACTTTTAGTATTTTCTCTGCAATTCCGACAACTTGCAGTTTTTCTCAAAAATTTGTTTCACGTTGTGTAGCGAACTAATTGTTCTAACTTCATGAAAAAATTCAAATCGTATGGTCCAATATTCAAAAAGTTATCGCCTTTTTAAGACTGTCCGAATATTAATGGTAGTCACTGTATTCGTGACTAGAATGCGGATTAATTGCTGCTGCTTAATTCTTAAATTCTAGAATTAAGTAAAAAATAAAAATCCTGAGAAACATTTTATGGAATATCATTCTATACCAAAATACAGACAACTGCATAGAGTCCGCAGTCTAATTACGAAATACTTCGATGAGAGGACGAGTTGTGCACAGAATCGTAACTGCAGAAAGATTGGCGACGCGAGGGGAGACACCGTCTAGCCAGGAGTTTCGGTCGAATGGAAATGTTTATCGATTATAAAGTTCGTAAGAGCGCAATGCATACGGAATGCGGAATATCGACATCCAGCACCCGGTAAAACCACGGGAACGAGGTCGCAGATAAAACGATTTCGTGAAATAGGCCAATTGACTCACTTGTATAGCTAGCAGCAGCTCCGTCTTCTTCCTCCTTATGTCTATCAGGATCTTCTGCTCCTCGGGCGTCAATTCTGCGAAACAGACAGAGCTTTTGTCAAACACAAATGCCGAAATGTGGAACAAGTTCCTTTGCCTTAACCCCGAGAACCAAAATAGAGAGCACGCGCTCTAGACTGCGGATCTTTATCTAAAATAAAAATGCGACTTTTATCGCGTTAAAGACAATATCGCGATATCCTTCAAATTTTCTAATCGTTTACCGTTTGATATATCACCCAGTCAATCTTTTCATAAACGCATAAAAATCTATACAAAACGCATAATCTGGCTTACAAAGCGTGCACATGCAAGTTTGCAGCTATCTATCTTGGATGAGCAGCTAGGTTGAGCCTTGCAGCAGGGAAAGTGATCATCAAAGAGGAATCCGAAGGTTGCAGGAGCGTCAATCGAAGGTAACTTACGTTTCGGCCATCTTTCAGTTGTGTTCGCAGAAGAAATGAGGACACTCTGGCTTGTTTATCGATGGATAATTAAGAACTGATCGTGAACTTGATAGAACGAGGACCGGCACCGTATCGAGAGACTGTTCGAACACAATAGTGCATCCTCGATGCGATGCCGTGAGCGGAGGATGGGACCTCATTAGGAGCAATTTAGCGAAAGATCTAAAAATAGGTCTTTCGAATTAAGGCTGGGGTCGCGGTATAGACGCGCCGAATAACGCGAATGGGATTAGACTCCAAAGGGGAACAAGTGGCGAACAGGCAGGTTTCATTATAAACACCTTGAACCGATTTCTGCAGACGCTATTCAGTGCCAGGAACACTTCATCAATTATTCATCGCGAGGAGACTGTGTACAACTTCTAGTAATCTCGTCTAAGAGATCGCTATCTGCTCCAGGGCTTTCCGATTGGCCCTTCTAGTACTCACAGAGTTGCTAATTCAACATCTTTGTAAAACTGTTCTTCCAAATAACGGTCCTAACATCTTGTACCGATATCGACAATTAAGACCTCTATTAATTTTCTTCTAAAAATTTTCCAACGCATTCGGACAGTCCCGTTATAATTTAAATACATACACATATATGTACTAGTATTAATTTCGTTATTCTTTGTAGTGTGCTTCTGAACTTGCACACAGCGTGCGAGTATACATCTGTGTACTGCGTATCTGCAATAATAAACCAGGAACAAAATAGTTGGCAACCTTGCCTAGCACATTAACCCTTGACATTTGACTGACAGGTAATTTCGTACCTATTCTTATAGGATTGATTCCTATCACTGAAGTACATGACGATGTTAGAAAGCAACCATTCGAAAATGTTTCTATTCTTCTATTTAATTCATCGATCAAATTAGATTTTAGACTATGTTTAATATAAATATTATTTTATAATACATCTGATGGATGCCGATCAAACTTTCGTCCTCGTCAAGGACGTTTCAGGTGTGTACGGCAGGCACTACAATGCAAAGTTCCAAGTGACAAGGATTACCAAACAGAACTCCGATATCGAAGAAAGAACCTGCATCTACCGATAAACTCTCGCGATTGATAAACGCATCAATAAGCACATCGTCCGCACACGACAACACCTCGTGCCATGTTATCGGCTTTAACACAAAAACGCGTATGAAAATTGCGCAGAAAAATATACGAACGATCACATAACTGGTTGGAAGAAAATGCGCATATCGCAAGCAACCAATTGCAAATAAGTTGTAAATTCTTTTCTCCGCGATACATAACGAAATCGATGAAAAATTCATAACCGACCGATACCATCGCCAAAGGAATTTTTCTTCCTCGTCATTAGACTACGGATATGCGTTATCGACCAGAAAAATTGATCCTCGACTTTGTCCCCTGGTACGATAGTTCGATGAATCATTTTATAAATTCCTTCGTTGAAAATGGACAAAATAAGGCGCGACAAATTTCACGTCGTTCACATTCTCAAAAAGAACAATATGCGGTATCTATTAGCTAATGAGAATCAACTTGTTAGAATGAATAATTAGACATGTATATAACATACTTAGATGTACAAAATACATGTTTGAAATTTTCATTACAGGCACACATAAAAATTTTACAAATCCTGACCTTTACTTTTTCCTTCGCAATCGCGACCAATAACAATTTTTAAAAAATCATATCTTAATCCTAAGTCGAATATGAATTTGAGGGGGATTTTCAATTAATAACGCAACCTTTAACCATTTTTATTCTTTTAATTTCATGCTACACTTATTATGTTATTTTCAGTTATCATTCATTTATATTTTCTTCATAACTCAGGTTCTAATAATCCCATAGGATCAATAAATAAATACTACTTAACATATTTCACCCCCTATTTTTTAATTGAAGACATTTTTGGATATACTATAATAATTTATATTTTCTTAATTATAACTCTAATTTTCCCCTATATTCTCAGAGACCCAGACAACTTTATTATAACTAACCCAATAATTACCCCAGAACATATTAAACTCGAATGATATTTTCTATTTGCTTATACAATCCTTCGAATTATCCCCAACAAATTTGGAGTATTACGACTATTTTCATCTATTTTAATTTTATTATATATGCCATTCCTAAACTATAATAACTTATCTTCAAGAAAATTTTATTTCTTAAGAAAGATCTCATTCTGAATTTTCATTTTATCGTTTATTATACTAACTTGATTAGGTGGTATATACATGAAAAAACCTCAAAGCTGTTGGATGCAATTTTGAAAAAGTTATTCGTTTTTAAAAGGTGTACGAATATGTACTTTGTACATACATGCATGTTGCGCGAAGAGACGCGCGGTAAAGCGACGCTACAAAGTGGTTCGAGCAAGACAAAACTATTCGCGGCGCTTCTGTCAGGTCGCCCTTATTATCTGGCCGGCACTCGGCCAAGCGTAAACATGGAAACGCGGTTACTATATAGGGGTGAGGGGAGTGGTAACGAGAGAGGAAATGATCGCTCCCATGTGTATACACGTTTTCATACGCCATTCATAACGCGTTCTGCCACCTGCGCTACGTCGTGACGGTAGTACCGTATGATCATCCCCGGTCTCGACCTCGGTGCGAGGTTATGTAACTCGGAACGGGTACGCTAACCTCTCTTCCTTCTCGCGCGCCGCAGAGCGCAGCGGAAAGTATAGTCGTCGGCTACTCGGATTAGGCTAGGTTACGTGCCTCAGCGGAACAATTAGAAACTGTTGCTTCGCCGTGGAACGTAACGGGGTCGATAGCCGTGCTTCGTCGATCGTCAAGGGCTCACCGTCGATTTAAATCGCCGTTAAACAAACATCCATACTAATCCAAATTAAATTCGAACCTTACGATCATCTACTTTCACCGAACCTCGCCGAACTGTGCCATCAAACTCTGCGATCCTTACGCAAACTCTCGAACACATGACCTGCCATTTATAATAAGCTGTTTCTCATGCCCGTAGACTTGCATCGCTTAAATTGCTTTTTCCGACCCGTATATGTGAACCGCTGAATACCTCGCTAGCTATTTCTATGATCTGTTGAACCATTTTCAGTAATACTGCTGTTGTCGTGCCCATGGACTTAGATCGCATGTACTATTTCATCCTAGTTGAATAGTTATTCTATCAGATTCGAACTTTTCCGACCCGTATGTAAACTGCTGGGTCCCTTGCTACGCTACATAGTTATTTCTATGATCTGTTGAACCATTTTCAGTAAGACTGTCCCCCCTCCCCCATTCTGCGGTTCATTCACATGATCAGATCAAATTAATTGAACAATTAATTTGTTATCACAAATTTCTTGTGTCCGGTAAATAGGACCAAAATTCGGATTAAACTTCGTCGATATTTCTATTGTTTTTTATCAAGATCGTCCAGAAAAATTTGACGATACAAAAGAAAGGTTGATAATCAATCGTTCATCGCAAATAATGCAAAATAAATTACAGAATGCCTTGAAATTAAAAAAATGTAGCAGAAGCAGTAAGTATCATTATGAACCCTTCTTGAACCACTTTCAGTAAGACTACTGTTCCCCCCACTCTGCGGATCATTCACATTTTCTATATTCCAATCTAGTATACGAAGCAGTTTCATTAACCTTTCCTCACTTGCAGGAATAACTTCCTAGTGTCAACTAAATAGAAAGTACCACGGTGGAAGCTTCGAAAAAATTGTTTGAAGACTGAAGTACATACAATCTTTGCAAGTAATATTCTGACAGCATAGTCCCACTTGCATTTTGACAACAAATCCGATCAGCAAATAGTTCGATCAACCTGTAGTCTAAGTAGAAAAGCGACGAACGTAAACACAAGCGACGCACCACGAGAGCCGCAACGTTAAATCGCTCTCGTGTTTCACTCGAATGAAACCGATGCGATCGCAGCTCGTTAGAGTCTGCTCTAACCTCTACACGCGTTTTGCGCAACCGAGTGATTCACCGGAGATTTTGTTTCAGGAGGCGCGAATGTAAACAGACGAGATAATCGTTCACACAGCTTTCGATAAAAACGTTCGTTTTCTTCTGTTAGTATGTACTGTATAATATTATCGGTCGTCCGAGATCGTGTTTGGTAATGCACAGAATCGTTCGAGATCCTGTGTGATGCTGCGTCTTTCTCGTTGACAGATGCGGGTAACGCTGTTAGGGTTACTAGAGTACTTTGGAGTACACGGGATAGTATAATATAAGTGAGAAGGGACGGGATTGTTCGACGGGATCGTCTTGATTCTGGAAGACGGGAGAAAGGTGATTTCGTTTTGTTTACGACGTGTGTACGATAGAAAAAGAGAAAGAGCGCGTGCGCTCTGACAGGGAGAGACCCAGACTTTGGCCAGGAGAACTGTATACGTCGGGATGGACCTGTTCAACGGATGTTCGACAATTGTTCTTACCCGTTGCACAGAACTGGTCCACCTGGTGACCACCGGAATTCACTCCCGCACCACCCAGACCGTCCAAATCCTGCCACATTTCCGAGAAACTCGCACTTTCCGGGCACACGCACGCACAGAATCACCCACCTTCACTCAAGCGGCGCCATTTTCACTGTGTACTGACCACTCGCTGCGCAAACGACCACTGCGCCACCAGCGGCTCATGTATTCGACAATTCGACCGTTAACTAACGGTGCACCACCTGTGGCGCCACTGACGGCTAATTTTCAGCAAAAAATTTCCGACGGTCGATATAACCAGTCCCTGTTTCACAGAACGTGTAAAAATTTCATTTTCTATCTTATCGGGTTTACGTTTCATAAAAATTAAACGTAATCATATTCAAATCTATCCCAGAAATAACCTAGAACCAATCCAAAACTAATCCAGATTAAGATAGAAAGTAGAAAATATTTTGTCGTTAAGGTAGAAAATGATAAGAAATTTTTTTTCGAGTCGCCAAAAACCCCTTTGGTAAACACGTTTCTTTAATGCAAAATTTTAGCTGAAACCGATTTGCCCAATATAGAAATCTACATTATCCACGTCCGCCGTAGCCAATCACCCCTAGCGCCATCAAGGATTGATAACTAAGGCAAACATTTCGGCATTCGTTCACAGATGGCGTTACCACAGTTTTCCAGGAACAAACGACCAGTGGGTAAAATTGTATTCCAGTTTGAGCATTTTGTCACTATGCGGAATGGCGCTGTACGGACCCTGAACGGAGCTTCAGAATATTGCTACGAGAGGCGCCAGAATCCCTCACCTACGCATTCTATAGACTTATATTTTGAAATATTTAAATTTTTTACAACTGAAATGAAAGCTAGAAAAGTGCGGTTTATAATAAGGGGACTGTGAATTGAAAATGATTACGATATCAAAGTTGTTTCCCATGACATGATTATATACATGAAACAGATTATATATTATATATAAAACTAAAAAATATATAAAAAATATTCTAACATTTTATATATAAATGTTGCGATTGTAAGATAACTATTATCCGTGTCAATTTAAGTTCTTTAAGTTACTACATTGAATACACAACTGCGAAAGTGATTGCATTATCTGGATCAACACATGCATTCATATTTCATATAAACACGTCGCAAATCTGTCAGCAATATCTTACCCGCAAATTTCCCGGAAATATTATATGCGACGGTTGTATGCGAACATTTGTATACAATAATCCTCTTCCACTATAATCCAACTATTATCAACGCAACCGAACAATCACGTGCACGTATAATTGCTTATGAGTTTCAGTATTCTCACAAAGTATAGCCTGGCGACGTTGCGTCATCCTGTCGAAGGAAATATCACACACTTGTAATTTTGTTACGTTTCTCGTTCGTGTGTACAGAACGAAACGGTAATAGATGAAAAAGACTCTGGAACAGTTACACAAATGCGAACGATGAAATAAATGTCTTTGAAAATGTCGTACAAAAGCCTGAAAAGACTGAAACTTGAACCCGCAGTGTGACTTGCACTGAAAATGCAATTTTAGAATTTATGCAAAATAAAAGTTTTATACGTGAATTTGAACAAAGAGTGACATAGAAATTGATTTTCATTCTTAACATGTTTAATAGGATGAACATAATATAACAGTATTTTAAAATTCCTCTAATGTTTTCACTGTTTTAAATTACACCAACTCGTTTTTGTCATATATAAATGCATAAAATCCGCTGTCTAATTCTGATATCCAACATCTTCTTCTATACTTTTCCCTTTTTTGATAACGAAATGGCAGTGCGGATAGTAGAATGCCGGCTATTACAGCGTTCTGACGATGGGGTGCACCCCCATGCACGATGCAGTACCCCATAAGGGCTCCAAACCCAAAATCAATATTAAAACAGTGCTCAAGCACAAGTATCAACCTATACGGCTTCAGTCCTCGATTGCGGATTTTTATGTATAATAAAAATTGTACGAATTAATTGCAAGATACACGGGCTTTATAGGGTGATTCTGGGAACTGGGATAAGTTACAGCTCTAATAAACATTTGTGAAATGAGAGTCAATCATTCTTAATTGACGGAACATGTGACTATAACAATTACTTCAATGCCAAATAGACATTTGCTAGTGTAGTCGACACCTTCGTTTATGCTTGAAACACTAAATTTAAAGTTTTCAGACTGTACGTACCATGCGCGAGTAATTAAAAGTTAATTAATTAAAAGTTTTCTGTAAATATCTAAGAAACCAAAAGAGAGCGCCTATTACTTGTATAGGAAAAAGTTGTTCAGAATATCGAGATTTATTCTATTATTTTATTATTTTTATTCTATTATTTTATTATTATCATATTTCGATGTCATCCAAATCCCTGAGGAAATAACTTTTCCACAAGTTTACCCCGATCAAATGCCCAACAGTGCAAAGTTCTCAGAACTTTGAAAATTCTCCAATCTCGTTCGCAGGATCTCCTGCAGAAATTTTTGCCGTCAATCAGCTCTGAAAGTAAATCAACTCTGTAAATGCAGATGACTAAAATCACAAGACATGTTATACTTGTCCGATAATCCCGGTTCAAACGACGCATGCGTTTATCGGCCGTTCGTCCGCGCAGCAGAGACGAGTCGCACGCATGATCTAAAAGGGGGAAAAAGCACGGTATTGTAGTATGTTCTCGGTTTGCCGGCGAAACGGTTCGGCTGGCGTAAACCGGAGACTTCACCGCGTCAGTGACACTGTCACCGAAAACGTTTCAATCGTATCCTCGTGCGCGTCTTTCGACCTCCTCGCGCTGCGGTTTACTGTCTCGCGACGGAGCAGCATGACATATAAACTATGTCGAGGATGTTGACGTGATGCACTGGACGTTTTTCCTCGGCACCTAGTGGACCAGTTCACACCCTCGTCAGATGCTGAGGGACAAACTGCCGAGATGTCTTGGCGTAAACACGCTGCCAATCGATAGGTAATTCTCCACCGAGACCTCACAGCAGAACGCGGTGGCGATGATCTTCGAGGCTGTGCAACGTAGTGCTATATCAACGTTTGGACATCATAACCTGCTTGCTTCACCCAAAGGGGTGTACGTTGCTGTCATAAACACGTAGTGATTTTCTTCAACCCTCATCCGTCCCTCGTTTCACGAACTGATTGTGTCCCTCACAGTGTCAAATCGACACAGTGGTGAAAGATCGATGAAATAACAAGGTAACCAGTTATTTCTCGATGTTGTTTTCCATCCAAGGGATGTACGTTGTTGTCATAAACACGTAGTGAATTTTATTCAACCCTCATCCGTCCCTCGTTTCACAAACTGAATGTGTCCCTCACAGTGTCAAATCGACACAGTGGTGAAAGATTGATGACATAATAAGGTAACCAGTTATTTCTCGATGTTGTTTTCCATCCAAGGGATGTACGTTGTTGTCATAAACACGTAGTGAATTTTATTCAACCCTCATCCGTCCCTCGTTTCACAAACTGAATGTATCCCTCACAGTGTCAAATCGACACAGTGGTGAAAGATTGATGACATAATAAGGTAACCAGTTATTTCTCGATGTTGTTTTCCATCCAAGGGATGTACGTTGTTGTCATAAACACGTAGTAAATTTTTTTCAACCCTCATGCATCCCCGTTTCACAAACTGAATGTGTCCCTCACAGTGTCAAATCGACACAGTGGTGAAAGATTGATGACATAATAAGGTAACCAGTTATTTCTCGATGTTGTTTTCCATCCAAGGGATGTACGTTGTTGTCATAAACACGTAGTGAATTTTATTCAACCCTCATCCGTCCCTCGTTTCACGAACTGAATCTGTCCCTCAAAGTGTCAAATCGACACAGTAGTGAAAGATCGATGAAATAATAAGGTAACCAGTTATTTCTCGATGTTGTTTTTCATCCAAGGGGTATACGATGTTATCATGAACACGCAGTGAATTTTTTTCGAGACTTGCATCCATTCCTTATCTCTGTCCCTCAGTAATAAATATTCTCGATGTTGTTTTTCATCCAAGGGGTGTACGTTGATGTCATAAACACGTAGTGAATTTTTTTCAACCCCCAACGTCCCTCGTTTCACGAACTCAATCTGTCCCTCAGTGTCAAATCGGCACAGTGGTGAAAGATCAATGAAATAACAAGGTAACCAGTTATTTCTCGATGTTGTTTTTCATCCAAGGGGTGTACGATGTTATCATAAACACGCAGTGAATTTTTTTCGAGACTTGCATCCATTCCTTATCTCTGCCCCTCAGTAATAAATATTCTCGATGTTGTTTTCCATCCAAGGGATGTACGTTGTTGTCATAAACACGTAGTGAATTTTTTTCAACCCTCATCCGTCCCTCGTTTCACGAACTGAATCTGTCCCTCATAGTGTCAAATCGACACAGTAGTGAAAGATCGATGAAATAACAAGGTAACCAGTTATTTCTCGATGTTGTTTTTCATCCAAGGGGTATACGATGTTATCATAAACAGGCAGTGAATTTTTTTCGAGACTTGCATCCATTCCTTATCTCTGTCCCTCAGTAATAAATATTCTCGATGTTGTTTTCCATCCAAGGGATGTACGTTGTTGTCATAAACACGTAGTAAATTTTTTTCAACCCTCATGCATCCCCGTTTCACAAACTGAATGTGTCCCTCACAGTGTCAAATCTACACAGTGGTGAAAGATCGATGAAATAACAAAGTAACCAGTTATTTCTCGATGTTGTTTTCTATCCAAGGGGTGTACGTTGCTGTCATGAAGACGCAGTAAATTTTTTTCCGTCCCTCATTTTACGAATTGAATATGATGAAATGATAAGGCAAACAGGTATTCTCGATGTTTTTTTCATCCAAAAGGGTGGCGCGCGACCGTCACTATACACTACTTACCGGCGCTAACCTGTCCAAAACACTGGAAATCGCTCAACTTTAAACACTTATAACTTTTGAAACATTGATCCCCCAGGTTCGAAAGTTGGAGATTTCTCACACCTTATCGTCCAAATCTACCGGATAACATAGGGAAAAGGCAAAAATTTATAGGACAAAAATTTCTGGTTACACAAGGAAAAGAAGCTTTTTCATGTCCTGTGTCTGTAATGTTGTAACAAATTGAGTAAAGATAATGTCAATCATTATTTGATTAATTGACATGTTCTGTGTCTGTAATGTTGCAACAAATTGAGTTAAGATAAAGTCAATTCATTATTTGATTGATTGACATGTTCTGTGTCTGTAATGTTATAACAAATTGAGTAAAGATAAAGTTAATTCATTATTTGATTGATATTGCCGCAGCTCATAATCGTTGAATAGTTCTTTTCTCTGAATTTTAATCTAATCTTTGCAATAAAATGCATAACGCGACTTCCAATATGATAATTAATTGTCAAATGAAGATACTTTCTACCTGAATTGCAACAAACTGGAGTGACATAGAAATTTATTTTGTCTCTTAATAAGTTCAATAGGGGTTGAAAGTAGTAAAAACATTAGAGGAATTGAAAAATAATGTCATATTGCTTTAAATAAAGCACCTACTCATTTTTATCATAAGTGCATCAAATTCGATGCCTGACAATATGCGACAGAGTAGTCGCAATAAATTCGATCCGATTGTGTAGCATGGGAATAAGATAGTTATCGACATCGACTTATACGCAATGCCGGATTAAGACTTTTAGAGGCCCTAAGTACTTAAAATACTATACACATAAATATCATGTTGGAGTGAAAGTTCTGTCGTATTTTAAATAAGCAGATAATTTTGCTTGTAAATCAAAACCACATACATTTCTATAAATCGATTAAAATGCTTTCTTTAAAATACGATAGAACTTTCCCTCCCACCTAATACTTAGTAATATTTTTACTATGCAAAATATGTAAAATTCAGAATATTTTTCTGGTGTCCTTTTTTCTGGATGCCCTAAGCACGTACTAACCTTGGTGATTCGCTGACCCATGCGTCAATACTCATTTTACAACCGGGACCGTAAAATGCTATCTAATCGCGAATTTGAGCTGTCTTCTAAAGTTGCAAGTCATTTAATGCTTTGCATTGCAAAGTTCTTTAAAAATATAAGTTCTATAATATTTATTTCCATTATAGGTTCTGAACAAATTGAAATTATGGAAGCACGAAAGAATATTTCACTTGTGTTATGTGAGAACTCAGAAGAATACTGTGGAGTGATGAGGGGAGTACCGGGGAATAAGAAAAAGAACACGTGCACGATTGAATGTGCGACTTTTATTTGCGAGTATGTAGATAGTTTGATGCGAAGAGATTGAATCTCGTCGCAATACTCGACAGAGCACGCCCGAAAACGACAACGAGAGTAGGGATGTGTGAATAGCTGTGAAAGAGAGTGATTAGAATGTGTAAAGTGTGTAAATCATATACCAAGTGTGAAAACATAAACAGCTCTCGTTGACTTGTTGAGAAACGACTTGTATCCTGTTG
This sequence comes from Lasioglossum pauxillum, assembly GCA_933228785.1. Taxonomy (NCBI): domain Eukaryota; kingdom Metazoa; phylum Arthropoda; class Insecta; order Hymenoptera; family Halictidae; genus Lasioglossum; species Lasioglossum pauxillum. The sequence goes on from OW121702.1 coordinate 8,157,492, forward strand.
TTTTGATCATCACTATTACACATTGATTAGGCGATCGAGCCGTGTTGAATAAAGGATAATCGATCGTTTACAGATCGCTCGAAACGAGATGACCGGGTCAGTCGTCGATTTGCTCAAATCATTGTGATCATTCATGGTTGGGCCGAACCTAATCCAAGCGAGGAAGATGAAGAAGAGGCTGGTGCTTTGCTTCGTCTGCGCCGTCACGCTTTTCCTGATCATGATCTCGACCGACAATGACTTTATCCAAAGGTTACCGTTCGCCAATCCTCATGACTCTAACGTGATCACTTGCTATGATTTCCCGAGCAGGTCGGATAGTCTTCCGGATTTCGATCCAAAGTCAGGTACGTCTCAACCCTCCATTTCCTTCGTAACAACTCACAAAACTTGAAAAATGATTAGCGCGGAAAATCAATTAGTCGCTCCGCTAAAAGATTATTTTCATTCATTCCGATGTATTCTGGCACGACTGATTAATGCAACCATTGTGATCGTGGTTGCAACAATCAAGGAATGCAGATAAACAAATCCTGTTTACGGAGAGGTAGCAAAACGGAAAAATGTGACGCTGTTTACTACGATAAAAACTACGCTTTAACTGTAGAAACAGCGCATTCGTTCCACAAACACGAATAATATCTAAACGTTTTACTAGGACGTGACTGATAGGAGAGGTCTAGCTAAACGAATTCAACGATAAGACATTGTTATCGATAAATAATGAGCATCCGGTGACTCAGATATGAACAAACGGTCCCTTCTATTTAGAGTTCTAATGATAAGTACGAAAAATATTAACAGGACGACGAATTGTTTTTCTTTGATATTTCTTCTATAAATGATGAATATTTATAAATCGCACTTGCCTTTATCAGACAGCGGATTTGATGCGTTTATGACAAGAATGAGTAGGTGTAATTTAAAACAGTGAAGACATTAGATAAATTTAAAAATACTGTTATGTTATGTTCAACCTATTAAACATATTGGGAAAGGAAATTGAAAAAATTCATATTTTGCAAAAACATCCGTTTGTCTAGCGTTTATCGTTATCATTTAAGTTTCGCGCAAAATAAATGTAATCCTGTCATGTTTCTAGAACAAAGCGTATCGTATAGAGCAATACAGGGTGTCTCGGCAAAGCTCGACGCTTTCACTCGGCGCAACTGCGCCTCTGATTCGCGACACACCTGTAATTTATATTCCCCGTACGCGTGCCGACCTCCATTGACGAACGATCGCACGCAGCGGATTCACGATCGTAATAATTTAAAGTGTAATCGATACGAATCCTAGTTGCACGACAGAATAATTCATGTTACGGCTACCACGGTGCCCTGCATGTCAATATACAATCGCGTTGCCGCCGTACAGCGGGACGAAGTAATGAATTGTCTGTCAGAATCAAAGAACTTTCGACAGAAACGAGATAGAGCGATGATTTTTTTTTAAATTAAAAAAATCTCTATTTTAATCATTATCTACTATCTTTAATTACATTATCCACTTATTATCAGACTGCGGACTTCACGGACTCGAAACAAAATTAAATTGCCGAGGCACAAAACAATAGGAAGACGAAAGAAATTTTGACGAATTTTTATTCGGTGTCTGTACCTTGCGATCGATGCAGACAATTTTTATTTCGAATGAAGATCATTGTACTCGTTACCAGAATAGAAACAAGCAAATTAAGGTGTCGGAAAATTCAGAATTATCGGGAACCAACTTCAAAATAAAATCTCAGTTGGGTCTCAAAGCCAATCTTAGCACTTAAAAGTGAATGAGTGGGGATCGAACCTCCGTTGAAACTAGAAAAAACTTGGAAGAAAATTAGAACACTTACATTTAAAGAACCTTGATCTACTTTCTGTGCAATACGAACGCCGAGTGTGCTCCGCGAATTCCGCGGAATCTTTGCAAAACAAGTCGCTCTGTTTCAGAATCCGACAAGCCGATAAAGGACAAGAACATCTTCTTCCACGAAACATCATGCTTCGACGATGCCGGTCTCGTGTTGAACGCTCGACAAGCATGTGCCGTGGAATCAGCAGCGAAGATGAATCCTAGCATGAACGTCTACCTTTTCTTCCTCTCGCAATCAGGGATTTCGAACCGCTCGCAGGAGATGTTCAATCAGTTGCTCACCTATCCGAACGTCAAGATCAGACGGATCTTTGTCGAGGAATATGTGAAGAAAACACCCTTGGAACAATGGTACAAAGGCGACGTGTTGAAGAGGAGTCAATGGCCGAGGAGCCACATGTCAGACATACTGAGATATCTGACCCTGTGGAAATTCGGCGGCATTTATTTGGACTTGGACGTCGTCGTCACTACGTGAGCTAATCATTCAATTACCCTTCATTTACCAATCCCTCCGACGTCAAAACGAAACTAATCCTTACACTTAAGGCAGCTCAGATTGGACCCAAATTAGATCTGATTTACGAATCATGGTCAATCAGCAAATTGTTGTCACTAGCAAACAATACAGAAGCTACATAATTACTAATCGATCAAAATTTTCATTTTCTACTATTTTTGTCTTCGATACCGTTGCACAGTGATACCGAATGGCCATTTTAGGTGGAAATAAATACAGTGTTTCATCGATAAATGTCTCAAGTGTCTGGCCTATAATTGTCCCGTAACTATTAGTATACTCCTTGAGCGGCCCTGAAGCTCGAGAGGCCTTGGTTGCAGAGAAGCGTAACAAGTTTCATTTTCTACATATTTTTGTCTTCGATACCGTTTTACAGTGATACCGGATGGCCATTTTAGGTGGAAACAAATACATATAGTCTACAGTCTTCCTTTTTTATACCCATAATCATTCATTATCTTTCACTTTCGAAATATTGCCGTTTAAAGTTCTCTTCACAACGGACATCGGTAAAATTGCATTATTTTTTCTAGCCTTTCGAATTTGTTTTTATGACATTTTTTCTGGTAAATATATAAATCCTATACTCCAAAGCTCAATTATAAGCTTGAATTGTTTGAAATTGTGACGTGCGGCGTTTTTCCTTACAACCACAGATATACAGTAAGGAGCATAACTAATTACACACACTTTAAATCAGAATAACTTTTATATAAATATACCAAACGACTTCAATTTCTCTGTAAGGCTAGAAGAATTAGTTTAGTAGATGACGTCTAATAAATAAGTTGGAAAAATGCATTTGGTCGGAATTGTGAAAAATAAAACTATTAAATAGAATTATAAACGATCAAAAGTGGTAAAAAGGCCGAAAATCTCGAAAAATTGAAATTTTTACCACGTGATCGTTTATAAATCGCAAACCAATTAACTAATTTCAATGAAATTTTCAGAGCGTATATAATTTATACCAGTTAACCAGACACATCTTTTGTATTTTCGTTATTGGCCCAGCTAAAAAAGTTGTAAAAATCAATTTTTACTATTGTTTTTCACAATTCCGTCCAAATGCATTTTTTCAACATATTTTTTACACATCATTTACTAAACTAATTCTTCTAGCCTTACATAGGAATTGAAGTCGGTTTGGTCCATTCATAAAAAAGCTGTTCTGATTTAAAGTGTGTGGAATCAGTTATGCTCCTTACTGTAAGCATAGAAATCAATACGTGAAAACATCGAACCAAATCGTACGTTTATATTCATTACTGAATTTTTGGTTAATAATTATTGAATGAAGTGCAATTTCGACAGCTCCCTGGTGCATTTGACCAACTTCGCCGGAGCAGAAGACTGGGATGACATCGCCGCCGGAGTTATAGGATTCGACCTAACTCCGTTCGGTCGTCGAGTCGCTGATTTGTGTATTCACGACTTGAAGGCGAACTATCGCGGCAATATTTGGGGCAACAATGGCCCGGGGGTCATCACGAGGACTTTGCAGAAACTCTGCTCCACCAAGCTCGTGAGTAGTCGATAATGATATCTTTATAGATCTCTATGTATACAGAGTTCTCGTATTCTTCTGATAGGAGACACTGTATCATGAATTAATTATTAGATTGTATCAGGGGACGACATTACGATGCAATGATTAAACCACGTTGCTAGTTTCATCACGAAACGTTCTGGAATACGCAGAAGCAAATATTTCAAAACACGTGAACGTTGAAATTGCTCTCGTAATTAGAGACATTTATTGGCTACAGTTTTTCTAATAAAATGGTTTGATGGTGTTCCAGGTTAGAGAAATGACCACCACTCGCTGTCAGGGGTTCAAGGTGTTCTCGCCATCGACGTTCTATCCGATTCACTATAAGAAATGGAGAAAATACTTCGAGACGAAGGACAAGAATGCGACGATGAAGATGTTGGAGAACTCGATGGCCATCCACGTGTGGAATAAGCTGAGTAAATCCAAGCCGGTCCACGTGAACAGCAACGTCCCGTACGCCATCATCGCGAGGCAACATTGCCCGCGGGTCTTCAAGAATTGCGGTGACACGTTTTAATAAATCCGATCGTAGGTCATACTTTCGAATTAATCCATCACGTGGGACTCGCCAATGGTAAATTACTTGGGAGGGAAGGGGGGCAAGTATATAGTTGCTAAAGAAGGAAACAAATGCAACGAAGTCCAAATTTCTTGGCTGTGGGGCGTAGAGACTATATGTATTAGACTGTCAAATTGATATACAGTATTCATAAAAAAGCAACACTATTTTACGTGTCACTAAATAATGCAGGTTTCTATCATGCTGACGTTAATCTCACGGGATAGATTAGAGGCTAGGGCGGTCATTTTGATCGATCCGACTTTCGCAATAATTGAAGATTTAATCAAAAATGAAATCGCGAGGTATTATATATTTAATGATCTATCATATTTTTATTATTCTATTTACATTTAGGAAAATAACAATAAATATTGTTATATTATATATATTTTATAAATATTATATCTATCCCAGATAGCACAAGGACATCTTAAAGTACGCCTAAAAGTTGCCTGACGTAAGACGTAACGTACATCTTTAAGTCGTCCGTTGCGTCTGTGGCACGTCGTTTTCACATCTTTTCCACGTACTGTGTACAACTCTAACAGGTCTTTGTTACAAAACTGTGCATCTTAAAGTCGCCTTTCACAGGTCTTTTCTACATCTTTAAGATGCCGCTTTAAGACGCAAAAAAGTTGCCTTTTTGGACATCTGAAAAGACGTACAAAATCTTCAAATTTAAGAAAAAATTAGAATCTATATATATATATATATATATATATATATATATATATATATATATATATATTACTACTTTCATGTACTACTTGAGAGAGAATATTTCATTTTGTCTCTTCGAAAAAACCTTATCACAATTTAGTTTTTATGCAGCATACTCTGGGCGGGAATCGAACTCGGGCCTACCATTTAACTTCATGATGGTTTCCTCGCTGAGCCATGCGAACCTTTACTGTTAGATTCATTACTTTTTATTCTTATACGCTCAAATCATATCAAATCATATATATTATTATATAAAAAATATTTTAACAGAAGTTTATCTCTTCTAATAATTATATAACCTAATTATTTAATTATTTACCTAAAATATTTTTTAGGTAAAAATCAAACTACTTTTTTTTAATGAAGTATAGTATCAGTATATTAACGATTAAGAGATATACATATTTTCGTAAGTACTTCAATCGTTTCTGCCGTGAAAACGGCGTTGCGAAAGAGGCAACTTTTACACATCCATAAAGGCACCTCTGCTGCGACGACGTTTTCACGTTCGAAGGCAGGTGCCTTTTATGCATCTCATTTCTAACCTGAAAACGGCGTACCGAAAGAGGCAACTTTTACGCGTCCTTAAAGGCACCTCTGCTGCGACGACGTTTTCACGTTCGAAGGCAGGTGCCTTTTATGCATCTCATTTCTAACCTGAAAACGGCGTACCGAAAGAGGCAACTTTTACGCGTCCTTAAAGGCACCTCTGCTGGGACGACGTTTTCACGTTCGAAGGCAGGTGCCTTTTATGCATCTCATTTCTAACGTGAAAACGGCGTCCCAGCAGAGGTGCCTTTATGGACGCCTAAAATGCGTCTTACTGAGACGTGAGACGTAAAGATGTAGACCGGACATGAAAACGGCAACTTAAAGTCGTCCTGTGCTATCTGGGTATGGATCATTATGCAAAAGAAAAATTTTCTACCTGAATTGCAACATACTGGAATGAAATGGAAATTTATTTTCCGTCTAGATATGTTTAATGGGTTAATAATAATGTAACAGCATTTCTAAATTCATCTAATTTTTTTACCGATTTAAATTACACATTGTTTTCATAAGTGCATAAAATCCGCTGTCTAGTAATAAACAAATCGGAAGTTAACAATTACGTTTGACGGACTGACGATGGAATTTGAGACTGCATATCGAACATAAACATTATTGTTCACTTTTGCCAGTATTCAGCAATATCAAAATCATGACAAATTGTGCGGTCCGATCTCTTATTTTTTTACTATTTATGAGTTATAACAAAACATTCCTTTATTTTACTTTGTTTATTAACGTTTTACCGTGTAACGCGATTCAACGTCGGAGTACGGTGAAAAGAGTATTGCGAATACTGTGAGTGCTGTGTTAACACTCTATCGAGCAATATGAAACGAGAACGAGAGAATGCAAAAATCATATCCTGCAAGTACCAATTTTGTAACGATCGAGTATCGTTTGCGAAACAAATATTGAGCGCCGTATGAGTAACCAAAGTACCTTTTCGGGTAATATTATAATCCTGAAATCATTCTATCTTCTCCCGAATAAGTTACAAAGTTTTCGTGCTCACGGCAACAATTCTTCAATATTGCTCATCAAGTTGGAACATTTGATTGCTCATGTTGCTAGCTCAAACACTAATAATAACTTACGTTCCTATAATTTACCAAACGCACTTGTAAATACAGTCACAAGAATATCCGGCGCACTCCTCCCGAGTGTTTTATTTGTACATGTGAAGAGAACGATTATAAGTTCAATGTATTGTTTTACCTATTATGAAGTAGCAATAAACCATACATTACTGTTCGAAATCATTACGAAAAATTATTTTTATCTCTAGTAATTTGTACACTGTATATCATTACATTTATAGAGTGATTTGTAAAATAAATGCCTGAAACTAAACTGTTTGTGCACATGAATCAACAAGTACCCAGATAGCACAGCCTGCCCGAGCCCACCACCGGCCCAAACCTCCCGAGGCCCGTGACCTACAGGTTACTATCTAACACAATGCTTGGATCGGCTCGAGGCTGATTCCGTTGGATCCGTGCCTGATTTTTATGCGCGCAATGGCCCGGAAATAGCCAGGCATGGGCTCGAGCCCACAGCCTGACGGCCGTGCCAGATTTCAGCCAGATTTCAGCCAGAGTCTAATGTGGCCAATCAGTGCTTCGATTGAGCCCAACTTTTCTCGCGCATGCGCGTCACAGTGCGGGTCGCATGGAAATGAGGATTGCAAGGGTGCGGGATTCGCGTTCTCATTTCTTAATAATACAAAAATTTGATTTTTCAGTAGTCAATAACGCTAGATAAAAGATCAATCTAGGCCGTGATCGCCCTCGAAAGTCCTATTTTTACATTTACGAGTCGTAATTTGCATCATACGGAAGCATACAACTGCGCATGTAGCTATTTTCATAACATATATAATGCAAATTACGCCTCGTATAGGAAAAAAAAAGACTTTTGAGGGCGTTTGCTGCCTAGATTGATCTTTTATCTGGCGTTTTTGACTACTGAAAAAACCCATGTTTGTATTATCACGAAATGAGAACGCAAATGCCGCACCCTTGCAATCTTGTAAATGGGCTGAAATCTGGCTGAAATCTGGCACGGCCGGCAGGCTGTGGGCTCGAGCCCATGCCTGGCTATTTCCGGGCCATTGCGCGCATAAAAATCAGGCTCAAATCGAGCCGGTGTGCTGTCTGGGTACTGCTAATTCTGTAGCGGAAAATTAATATAATAAATTCTCCCCTACATTTTAGAAGATTCTGTTCCATGTTAAAAATAATGTAAGAACAACATATACCCAGACAGCACACCGGCTCGATTTCAGCCTGCTTTTTATGCGCGCCATGGCCCGGAAATAGCCAGGCATGGGCTCGAGCCCACAGCCTGACGGCCGTGCCAGATTTCAGCTAGATTTCAGCCCATTTACAAGATTGCAAGGGTGCGGCATTTGCGTTCTCATTTCGTGATAATACAAACAAGGGGTTTTTCAGTAGTCAAAAACGCCAGATAAAAGATCAATCTAGGCAGCAAACACCCTCAAAAGTCTTTTTTTTTCCTATACGAGGCGTAATTTGCATTATATATGTTATGAAAATAGCTACATGCGCAGTTGTATGCTTCCGTATGATGCAAATTACGACTCGTAAATGTAAAAATAGGAGTTTCGAGGGCGATCACGGCCTAGATTGATCTTTTATCTAGCGTTATTGACTACTGAAATATCAAATTTTTGTATTATTAAGAAATGAGAACGTGAATCCCGCACCCTTGCAATCCTCATTTCCATGCGACCCGCACTGTGACGCGCATGCGCGAGAAAAGTTGGGCTCAATCGAAGCACTGATTGGCCACATTAGACTCTGGCTGAAATCTAGCTGAAATCTGGCACGGCCGTCAGGCTGTGGGCTCGAGCCCATGCCTGGCTATTTCCGGGCCATTGCGCGCATAAGAAGCAGGCACGGATCCAACGGAATCAGCCTCGAGCCGATCCAAGCATTGTGTTAGGTAGTAACCTGCCGGTCACGGGCCTCGGGAGGTTTGGGCCGGCGGTGGGCTCGGGCAGGCTGTGCTGTCTGGGTATAAATGTGATATTAAGTATAAAATACTTCCTTGTGTGAGAAAAGATATATTTGTACCACGGTTTGCAGCATATTTCCAAATGTTTAGGAAATAATACATAAATATACTTGCATACCTCACTTTTGTATCGCTATCCACCATTTTGAATTATCTTGTGACACGACTTTTGGGCACCAGATACCTCCGTTATCTTGAAACACTGCATCCTATCTAAGGTTAAGATGATACAAATTACAAATTGTTTGTCTCCTGGTATATGAATATAAAATGAATATTTATGACGTTATGGGTGATCAAGTGGGGGAGCAGAAACTATATAACAAGGGTGACGCACAACGAGATGGACGAAACAAATTTAACAAATTCTTTCTTATTTGGCGTCAAGTATAGGACATCGGTTAAATTGCATCATTTTTTTGAGCCTTCCGAATTTATTTTCATGACTTTTTATCTGGTAAATACGTAAATCCTATACTATAAAGCTGAATTTTTTCCTTGCAACCACAGATATATATATATATATATATGTACAATATGTTTTAGTGTCCTATCTATTCTTCCAAATCGTTCATGCTCAAACTGCTCATGACATTATTGCGTGTGTTCTACGTTACCGACAGTCGTTACACAAATGCATTAATCGTTTACACCATCTAGCAATTCATAGTTCGCGTCGCAGCGACGTTCCAAAATCATCGAGAGAAAAACGCGAAGAATGTATGGAGAATTGTGTGTAGCCGAAGAACGCGCCGATCTGGAACGTTGCTTTTAACGTGAGCCTGTTTCAACGAAGACAAAACCGGCCATTGTTATTATGGTCGACCGCATTTGGTGGTAACGCGTCCAACGCGGCCACATTTCTGTGCGACGGTGCGCGATTATATTCCGCACGCAACACTATTCCTCGGTAAGCTAACCTCTCCGCGTTAGATCGAGAAATAACGGAGCGGGATTAACAGACAGAATGGCGGTGGGTTCGACGAAAGTGGTACAGGTGACGAATATTGCACCTCAGGCGACCAAAGATCAAATGCAAACGCTGTTCGGGTACCTCGGAAAAATAGAGGATATCAGACTTTACCCTACTATAAGGGACGTCGCGGTGCCTGTGCAGTCGCGTATTTGTTACATAAAGTTCCACGACCAAGGATGCGTCGCCGTCGCCCAACACATGACGAACACTGTTTTCATTGACCGTGCATTGATTGTGATTCCATATCAAAATGGAGACATTCCAGATGAACAACGAGCCCTTGAGTTAACAAACAACGGCACCGTTGTCCCAGGTATGTACCGATACCTCTATGTTTCTTTAACATTAACCTTTCTCTTGTAGGAACAGCAGAACAAAACCAGATGCAGTGTTTCATCGATAAATGTCTCAAGTATCTGGCCTATAATTGTCCCAGAACTATTAGTATACTCCTTGACGGGCCCTGAAGCTTCAGAGGCCATGGTTGCAGAGAAGCGTAACATGTGTTATGTGAGACCACGACTAATCCAATAACAAAACTTCTTTATTTTTCATGATTTTTCTATGGCACATTCGCCAACATATTTGTGACACTTCTTTCATGAAGATGATACCGAATATGATATAATTCTGATGATATTTATTTTTGTAATGAACAACGAAAGTTCCAAACGCAAGGAAGAACAGCGTATAGGAAAGCCTTTGAATTTGTGTTCTTCTTTGCATCCGAAACTTTCGTCGTTCGTTATACAAGTAAATATTATGGGAATTATATCATATTTTAAAAATACCACGAATATGTTGGTAGAAGTCCCATAGAAAAAAAAATAATGAAAAATAATAGAATAGTATCCCTGGCCGGTTCCTTGTTTTGCACAATTATCGATAAAACACTGTAACTCCAAAACTACGATTTATAGAAAACTCCGTATTTTCAGAAAAACACATACTTATGATTATACTTTTCCAGGTCTCTACCCTTCCGAACCGAAGCTACCACCGAATTTTGTAAATGCGATCGAAGGAATTCCTCCGAATCACGTGATCACCACCATAGATCCAAAACTGGAAGCGAACGGTCTCCCACCTTATCCTCATCTACCCGGTCACTTGGACAGCAGGCGGATCGAAGAGATTAGGAGAACATTGGTCATAGCGAACTTAGACCCTTCGGTAACGACAGACAATCTACTCGATTTCTTCAGCAACAGCAGCGTGGAAGTGAAATACCTGCGTATATGTACCAGGGACTCAGATACTGAGCACTATGCATTGGTGGAGCTATCTGAACAATCGGCAGTCGTGTCTGCTTTGCTTTTGAACGGAAAGATGCTCTTGGATAGACCGATTAAAATTTACCATTCGACACAAGCGATAGCGAAGCCGGAGGCGAAGAGCAATGAAGCAGCGCAAAAAGAGATCGAGGAGGCAATGTCGCGAGTCAAAGAAGCTCACAATTTAATTTCGGCCGCGATAGATCCAATGATCGGTATGCTGTCCAAGGACAAGCGTAGTCGCAGCGGTTCCCGCAGCCGGAAGTCTCGATCAAGATCTAGAGGCCGCAGCAGACGATCTAGATCGCGCAAACGCTCCCGTTCCCGCCACAGACGCTCACGATCGCGCCACCGACGCAGATCACGATCCCGATCGAAGCGATCTAGATCTAAAGAACGCAGACGGAAATCCCCATCGCGCAGAAGAAGCAGTTCACGCGGCCGACATCGTTCACGCTCGCGATCCCGACGATCCCGCTCACGTAGATCACGATCGAGATCAAAGGACAGAAAGAAGAGATCACCGCGTCGAAGGAGTCGGTCGCGGTCTCGCAGCAAACGCTCCAAATCAAAGTCCAGAAGATCCAGATCGAAGTCGAAGTCCAGATCCTCCAAATCAAAGTACGCCGAGAAGTCCAAGGACAAAGATAAAGAGAGAAGAAGCAAAGACAAGTCGGATAACGGGAAGAAGAGCGACGGAGACAAGGCCGACAAAGAGAAGAGCGATAAGAAGTCGAGCAAAGAGAAGAAATCCGAGAAGGAGTCGAAGTCTGAGGAGAAGAACAGAAACACGTCCGAGAATAGCGAAAGTAAAGAGAAACCAGAGTCTGAAACTTAAACGCTGGCACATCCACGGTCTATCAGAGGTTCAATTTGTTAATTTAATAATATATTGCGACGCGTCTCGCGATGCATTGGTCAATAAAAGGAGTACAGGAATTTGAAACTTTCAAACTTTTTGGAAATGTATGTACATACATGAAAAGATAACTTGTATCTTCATTCCTGTAGTAACGTAAAATAATACACACATTTTTCAAACCATCACTCTTGTCTTCACGGTTTTCTTTGGTAGTCGTACCAACAGCTCGGTGTCTTTCCCTCCTTCACCGTGAAACGCGGTCTCGTTGGAAGGTGCATTCGACGCTCTAAAGAAAAAAGTTGCTCATGAAACAATTAGTACTGTTGGCTCGTTAACGAATACATAGAAATGTCTTTAATTTAATCACCTCAGTAAGTGATTTATGTATATCGCTTCGGTTCCTTCCTCATTTGGTAGATTCACCGGTACAGGACATCGGAAAAGCGATCTTTGAGCGTTCTTTATAGTAGATCTTCTTTTTAGCACCGTCTGGTGTAAATAAATCAAATAAAATTGCGGGTAGAAATTTTATAATCTTTATGAAATATATCACTCACTACGCTGCTGTTTGGAGCAAATGCTGCAGTTTCAGAAATCGACCTCATTTCCATTGCTTCGCTGAGTTCCGAGTATCGCAGAACATTTTCCACCATGCTGCACTCTGAAATTAACACTTGTATTCTCGATGATGTACGTTCCAAACGTAAAGAATTAACTAGATATTGATATAACAGCTCACCCATTATGCATTCATCGTACTGGCTGAGCGGATTTGAATCTAAAAATATGGACAATGCATTCGGATGCCGGAGGTCCATATAAAGTAATATCGCAGCCAATAATATGCATAACGCGCCTAAACGTGGAAACATTCAAATGTTACGGAGCTTCAACATGGCAGTAAATTCTTCGTACAGAATATTCAAATTCGTTTTACCGCAACTGAGAGTCGTCCAAAAATGTCGACCGAAATGCAAACGTATAGTCGCGTCTTCGAAAGGTATAATGAGTGGAAATGGATTATGAACGAAAACCCAAACGATGCAACTTAAAATTTGCAAGCCACCGGTGATCCCGAAAGAATACGCCGCGTATCGTCCCACGCTCTGTAAAAATATATTCGCCAACATCCACGAGGCAAATGCTGCCCTATTTGATAAAAAAAACCAGTTTTAATATTCTAAAATCGTAACGTATTTTTTGAAATACAGTTCAGACACGGACCACAGTAGAATATGACAATACCACCCGGCAGTACGGTAGAATCTGCCGAATCGAATCCCTTCTCCGTCAATAACGAAGTATTCGACAACCAAAAGAATCGGAATTGGTGTTCCCCTTCTTTGAGCATCTCGGAAATTTCTTTGTAAAAGCCCAGCTTAAATTAGAAATCTCTTGTATAATTAGTGGTATGTAGACATTTTTATTAATCTCGTACCTTCTGGGCCGAATCCGAATCTGCCTTGATCCCACGTCCACCAAAACCTTTCGTTATAGTTAATAGTTTCTTTTTCAAGCAGAGTTCCTTGCTTGCCTGTTCCTAAATAATTGTATCGTAATAAATTTGTTCGATTATTTATTTTCATTGAAAAATACCTCGCAAAGTAACGTTCAATGACCGCAAGCCTATCTTCAGGCCAATCAGAGCGTCGATCTCATGACTATTACCGGCTCTATAGGGTGTTTTAGTTCTTATGCTGCACACCTCCCATTCTTGACCGAAATTGCTTACTGAAATTCGCTTATTTCTAGATTTCTACAATACTGCAATTCCTCCACAGGGATTTCCTTGTATTTGTAATAATGCAATTCTTACCGAGTAATGCACATCCTATTGTTAAGCTGAGCGTCACCTTAATGCACATATAAATGCTCTGGACAAATATTTTATTCGTAATTATTCTTTCTACAAGTCTTTCGGTATTTTAGAATTTATTTGATTACCTGGCTTTTCTTGTAACTCGGTATAATACACGAATAAGAGATTCCTACGATTACGAAGATTGCGATAATGATCGTTTCTGTTACATCTAAAATGACCGGGGTTTCGTTCGACGAGTAACGAGACGGTAAACCATTTTCCCTTCCGAAACTGAAGTACCCCATTTATTATAAATTTAGATCGCACAATGTTCACTTTGATACGAAGGAACACTCGCAACTGTCTGGTTTCCTTTTCCGCTTATTAGGCCAAATGTATTTGAGCATCCTGATGATTCATAAGGAGGAAGCTCCTTATCCTTCTTATCTGGCTAAACAGTATATATATGTAGCAACCTTCTTTTATTTCATTCTTGCATTATTTTTATTACTGCGAGAAAATTAGAAACGTTATTCTAACTAATTTATATTATAAATAAAAAGTAGTAGAACTACTACCAGGTACTACATATCCTAATAATTGTGAATAAATTCTATACAAAGTGGAGAGTTTGAATTTCCCGCCAAACATTCAAACGATGAAACAAGCTGTCATCGACAAACATTTACAGGTTTATGGTTTATTTAAGTACAAAACTATGTCTCATCGAAAGGTAATTCATTGAACATATCAGTCAATTCTTCTTCGTCATACATATGTCTTTCTTCCTGTTTATCCTGACAGGAAATATTACGAAAATCTTGTGGAATAAAAAATACTGCATCATCCTGATATAAAGGATCGTTTTCGGGTATCGTTTGCGTATTTGCCCACCTCGTTGCAACCTGTTTAAATACACATTTTCTGAAGATGAGGCAGTGTATATGCTTCAATTTTTCATATTTGATTCTCATAAATCCTAATTTACTTAATACGTATCTCCACGATTTGATCAGTTTTGCGTTTGCACCAACATGTTTTGAGTCAGGACTTATGATTAAAAGTATTCCTCCAGGTTGCAGGAGATCATATGCTTTCTTACAACAAATGTATCTTTGTTTCGGACACGGTAAATATTCCAAAAACAATGAGAATACGACAACATTATACGAGTTCTGTGGTAATTGCAATAGTTCATGATTATCAGCAGAGAAACGTTTCTCCTCTCCAATATTAACATTCAGAAAGTCACAATGTAAAACTTTCTCAGGAATGCCATTTAAATCTATCGCAGTGACATCGAACATGTCGAAAATTCCAAACGGGTTGTAACAACTTCCTACATCTAGCAGTGTTATCTTCCTTTGTAGACTAGGGTTTACAAAATTTTTACTTTCTAAGTCATTATTTACAGGTTGTTCATCCTTGGTTTCTACAAAATCTACATTGATCTTCTCCTTGATATATTCTTCTCTATCATTGTACTTCTGCAATCCTCCATTCAGAAAATACAGTTCACATTGCGACTTTACCCATTGCACTCTACAGAGAGTCATGTTATCTGAAGTTGAGTTATTCTCCAACCAGTATGTGGTTGCCAATTTGTGCATGGAAGACGCATATTTCTGAAACATAAACAGGATTGAACAGGATCAAGAGAATGTGTTGACAATAATATAAGACAATACTATAAGACACCACTTGAAACGAAACAATTATGAATATAATTATGATTAGCATTGCCCAAGCCTGTTCTAAAGGAAACCAGTTTAGTATTGTGGAACAATCGAAGAACTGCATTGAAACGGCGTGAAAGCAAATTAAGCAAAAAACGATTAAAAAATTGTATAAATCAATACCAAAAAGAATGTTAAATGTCCTAAAAAATAAAGGTGGCAACACGAAATATTAATGTGTGAGATATTAATATGTTAATTTTGTACAGAAAACATTAGCTGTCTGTCAAGTTCTTAGATATACTAACGAAAACATTGCGTTCAACGACATCTCCAGAAATAAATAAATAACACTCTGTAAATATAAAAGTACAATGAAGTTCTTTCATACAACACATAATTATTTCGTTTTATGTAAGTGATGTCTTATAGTATTGTAGAATTAAAAGATCAATTTCTCCGAAGAAATAATGCACCTGTAAGATATCTTTGCGGGTTACGTGTCGCTCCCACGCGATCTCAGGCCCGTAACTTCGGGTTTCTTCTCGCAACGTGGCATGAGTAGCTTTTATAATATCCGCTAAATATTTATGTTCCTCTGTCGCCATTTATAATTGCGAATCGCGCGATAATCTTTTCAGAATCGTGCGAGAAGAACGGATTGTCTCGTTCTGCTCCTGAGTGGTGGATTTAAACACATAAATGTCGACGACCTTTGACGTGTTAACCTAAATGCTCGTTCATCGACGTTCTGACAAATAACGTCATTGATTCCCATGACCAAAACAATGGCTGGTTCCGCGCTAAGACGTTTAATGGCAGAATACAAACGTGAGGATCCGATTTTCGCTTACACACATTATGTAAACTACCTTGTTGTTATTCCCGTTCGTTCTTGGACAATAATGTAACAGGTAAACCGCAACATTTACAGAGCTAACCTTAAACCCGACCGAAGGCATTATCGCTGGACCGATTAACGAGGAGAACTTTTTCGAATGGGAAGCTTTAATCACGTAAGCGATCATTTTACAAATTAGTTTATACCATCTGCAAACGTAATATTCATCATTCTGTTATTTTCTTTAAACATGAGGCACCTATCATTTTACCAAATGGCGCTTAAAAATGTGAAACGTTATTTTTATCGGTTCTTATACAGATTCTAAAGTGAAATTTTTGGTTTTGAAAGCTTCAAATTTATTCGCGTGTTGACGTGCGCTTTTCTAAGTGGAGTACCATATTTTTGTTCCTATATGATGAAACAGCAAAAAAGTGTGAATTTAAAATACTACTTTCAAGTGACCTTGATTCGATGCAAACTCACGATGCAGAGAATGTGAAATCGTGTGTGAACATTTTGAAAACTATATTCTTGATTAAAGTATTTGCGGCAATGAAAAACAGCTCCACTTTTTACAGATTTTTGTTGCATATTCACATTGGTCTCCATGTTATGTCATAAAATGTACAAAATAAAAATATTAAAAACGCATGTGCCTACTCGAATTGCATCGTCGCTATTCCAGCTAATTGGTCTGTTTACATTCATGCTTCATTGGTATTTGATATTTCCAGGGGACCGGAAGGAACATGTTTTGAAGGTGGTGTGTTCCCAGCCAAGTTAATATTCCCTCCGGACTATCCTCTGAGTCCACCAAAGATGCAGTTCACCTGCGAGATGTTCCATCCGAATAGTAAGACTCTGACAATAACAAGACCGATACAAAAAGAACTCTAGAGTAATCATGACAATTCAATTTCAGTTTACACGGATGGTAGAGTCTGTATAAGTATACTGCACGCACCTGGCGACGATCCAATGGGTTACGAGAGTAGTGCGGAAAGATGGAGTCCAGTTCAAAGCGTGGAGAAAATATTGCTAAGCGTAGTAAGTATGCTAGCGGAGCCGAACGACGAGAGCGGAGCGAACGTGGACGCTGCTAAAATGTGGAGAGAGGACCGGCCTGAATTCGAGAGAATCGCTCAGAAACTAGTTAGGAAAAGTCTAGGTGTTCTGCCTTGAATGAAGATGTTTCAAATGAAAACAGAACTGTAATTTAAAAAAGTCACACACAAGTCAGTGCAACATACGTGTTATGTTTAAAGGTAATATAGTTTTATCTGATACTCGATATTGTTTGTCTTGCGCGGTACATGTTCTTGTTGAATGCGAAAAATAAGTGGCTGACGAATAATCTGAAAAAATGTATTTTATTTTCAACATTGCAGTACAAACATGGGTAATCAAATACATACGCATTTGTTTACACGTAGAGTATATTCCTTCACCATTAATAAATTGATTGAAAAACAATAGACAATTGGTGTATTGCAATCACGGAAACGATACCGAGTGATGATCTTTGTCTAACAATTTGTCATTCGATTATTTTACTATAATGTTGAAAAATACATTGTTACATTTTGCGGAGAGTCAAGTTATCTTTAAGCAGAGAAAAATGAAACTGGAGTAATATTGTAAATGAACGTGTTTGCGAGTATCTGTGGGGTGTGAGGGTTTGTATACTTAAACGGAAGGGGTGTGGCGAAAAGTTAGGTTTATTATTACGAATTGTACGCTAAATAAACGGCGAAACTTAACAGAGGAATTATTAGAACGTCTGTGCGCCATGAGTTCCGCGGTTCCTCGAATTGAAAACTAGAGATGTTTTACTCGGGTTTCATTTTCTTTTTTGATCAATAGTACATCATAACATAAAGCTCCACCGAAGAAATCTTATGCATTTTTCAAAGCATACTACTACATTAAGCGTTCTACTGCCTTAAGTATTTACAAAATGAAAAGCTTTCGTATTTAGGTTTCTGATTATCGTGCATCCCTCACTCTAATAATCATCGAACTTGGTGATACACTATATTAGACTAGAATAAATAAATTATGCAACGCGAACAAACTGTAGTTACAAGAAACAAATTGTTAACCGTTGTTCAAAGAAGAATGTAGCTATAAAAGAGCCTGCTGATCTTTTTTAGACGTTGTGTCTCTTACGGTCTAAAAGAATCGTGTCTGGACTCTTGAAAAAGATAAAAAAATAAATACAACTGTTCGGAAGTAAATTGATATTTATTAGTAAACAATACTGAAGTCCAACTTAAAATGCAATGTTTATGACTAGCACTTGTCAATTATATATAACAAACAATAGTAAAGATCGATGTACCAATATGTCATAGACAAAGTACAACATTGCACCTGTGTATTCTTTGTTATATAGTACAGTTATCTTCGTTTATATTCCACTTTGTTTTATCTAGATCGATAATAATTTAAACATTTGAAAAACAAGCGGTACAACCAACATTGTACAAACGAAACATAACAAATATCGATTGCACGAGCAACGCTAATAACGTTTCAAGAGCCTACAGGACAATGCTGTACAGTGAATACAGTTTTCTAAACTTTGGTATACAACAAAGAAATTACTCCTCTATGCCAAGTTCATCTTTCGCAAAGAGATCGATTACGATCGGCGCGCGTGTCTAATTAAATACATACGAACCATACATTTTTCACAACCTGATACAAAGGTGTTTTTCTATTTAGAAGAATACTTACACTTTAAAAAATTTTCTTTATACCCCTGATCGTCACTGGCTTCTTTCCCACCGCATGGAAAATGTACAGTTTAATTAGAAGCTTTTATGCATTAACAATAATATCACATTTCTCGTAGAAGAAGTGTACATTGAATTCAACGCTTTTGCTATGCTCCCGCCGTACGGGGGGCATTATAAAAATACAAAACTATTCGATGACACACTTCCTTGCACGCAATTATGCAAATAAGACAAGAAGAAAAGAAAAAAAGAAGAAACATTTTTTCCCTTTCTTTTTTTCCCTCAAACGTATCGTTTTACTCAAAGACGCTTGGCATAGAATCCTCATAGTGTTTTGTTCTCTCTCGCTCTCTCTCATTTTCTCTCTCGCTTTCTCTCTCTCTCACACACACACACACACATACTCTTTCTCTCTCTTTTTCCTTTTACAACATTAACGTTTAATGATAGCAAGATGTAATTTAAATAAAGCATCGACGCTTCCCGATAAACGCTAAATTTCCTCACAAGAATACGGTATGTGCAACTTATATTAAATGTAAAATACATTTGTTATAAAATGGTACTAATTCTGCTCTATATACCTCCCTCTGCGGCTGAGGTATCGTGGTGCCTTTAACCGTTAATTATATGCACATGCTTCACATTATGTTTAGATTCATCCTTAGACATAGATCTTGTCAGACGACGATCCGTTAATTAGTTAATCGTATTGCAAAATCTACCACGTGAATATTGAGTATAAAATTTGTTACTTTTTTTTATTATTTTATTTTTCTGTAGTACTGCAAAAGTTCACGGAAAGTAAAAGGGGCGGTGCGAACGAAACAGGGGCGAAAATTCTCCTGAGCAATATTCTGTACCATGGCCTTCGTTATTCCGTCGTTTCATCAAGGTGCACAGGACAAGGAGAAACAGAACGTCTAGCAACATGAGCTCTACGAAATAACGTCCCCAGGAAATAGTTGTCGCATAATTTTTTCTAAAAACAGCCCTAGAAGTTTTGATAAAAAGCCAATGAATTCAATAAATTATCGTGTTCTCCAATGTTGTTGGTGTTCACTCGAATGCTGAAGTCGCATTGAAGAAACACCGTTCATTCAGACTTCTACGAGTTCTTAGCTAGTACAGTTACAAGTAGACTGCGGATCTTTATCTTATAATTTCTCCTCTATTAAAATCATCACGGGAAGAAATAGAATTCAATTTAGTTCCTATTTCTTGCAATCGATGGAGACAATTTTTATTTTGCATGAAGATCCGTAGCCTAGTTACAAGCTACGAATTTAGTACAGTACAACTGTACAGACGAGAAACTAACAATTAAAGCAAATTAATAATATAACGTAACTAAATTCGGTTTAGTGCATTGCACGACGTTGAATCCTGTTTGTGGTCATTTGAGCATGTAGAGCACGTAGAACATGCGTGCAGCATTCTGGTGAGTCAAGAGAAGAAGCCGCGAAACTATACGCGATATATGTCGGGAATTGATTTGACACATAAAACGCGTATACGTATCTACGCACCCAGAAAGCTATCAGGAAACATAAGAGAAAACGAAACGCATATAATCGGCCAGAAAGTACGATCAATGCTCGGATGAAGATGCTTATACACAACATTAATGATTCCATTAGTTCGTTGAATATTTCCTCTAAGTTAATCAGTCTGTGGCAGCTACGTCTAAACTTAAAAACGTGACACGACAACTGGATGAATCAATTCGTATTGAAAACGTTTTCCTACGGTTAACAGACACAATAACTGATGTTTTTTATTTTTTTTTGCTTGCTTTATATACGCCAGAATATATCTTAATGTAAATGTTAGCCTACCGCCCTTCCGCCATAATTGCTTGTACGTGCATCAATGTTCAAAAAATGATTCATCGACCTCGCGTTGATCGCCCCAATGAAATTCGGACGTTGAATGCAAGATATAGACTGACTATATTCGTATTTCCTTTCGTTTTAGCTATATCAAAACGCGTGCTTCTTATAGCGGTCAGTGTACCGAGTTTTCCGAGCGAACCCGAACATTCCGGACCAATGAGAATTGCTGGGCGGAGCCAGAGAGAGATCGTACGCCAATGGCGACCCCTCCGGAGCAAAGGGGGCGAAGCAATGCCCGTCCACAGCTCCTGCAGACTTCCGAGTTCGCTTAGCACACCCGTGACGCGTAATTTGTAATAGTTAATTGTAATGTGTCGTTGTTGCCAAGGCATTCAAGGTGTGTTAAAACAGCATATAAATATTTTCCGAGATCTTACGAACAATAATGCCTTGTTTGTATCGTGAAACGATAGAGCATTAAATTCTAAACCTAATAGTTAACGAGATGTTATTGACATAATTTTCAATGCAGTTTGTATTTGCATACTTCTAATCAATACACTAATTGTTGTCAGTTTTACATCTCGGATGGCATGGCAATAACTATAGATTACAGTTAACTATTAGAAATTGAATAATCTCCGGTGAACAGACGATTCGTTAACGAGTATTTAATGGAAGCGAATGCATTCACCATTTCGATACCTGATTCCAAATAGCAATGTTTAGAGTATATGGCACTCAAGAAGGAGTTACTCGATCGCTGCGTCAATATATACGAATATTACATACATATGCTCGTCGCGTTATAGAATCGCAAGTTTACGTTAAAACGAGAGACAGGAACTGAAATCGAATGCAACAAGTCTCGAATCCATCGGAATTCGTTTCACGACTAACCGTGTGTTGAAAGCAACGACGGAGAAAAGGGTAATTTATATTTATATATATATATATATATTTATCTGTGCATTGTTTAATGAAATCACGCGAAAGCGAATTCTCCAATTCAATTTTCATTTCACGTCGGTCTTTAAATACTTCTTTGCTTCCTTTCTCTTCTAGCACTTTTATGCAAGTAACTACGGTCGTATATAGTCCTACATACGAGCTGCGTGGAACGGATTATCCTTCTTCTCGATAAGATGACGTATATCGTGTGTCTGTGTATGTATGTGCGTGTTTGCGCGCGGGCGTGTTCTTGTGTGTTTTCGATAATTGAAATTCAATGGAAACGTACACGAAGAACCGGCTACTTCGAACGTTACGATACGAAGTTGAACAGAGTTGTGTACAGGTCTTGCAATTTTAAGTTCACCCTTTTGCAAATCAGGATTTGCTTGCAGAAAAGTTAATTTCGAGTGCAAGAAAGCGAATATGATTTACAAAAGGATTAATTCGCAGTGCAAAACCTGTATCGCGGAACTCACCGTGGTCTGGTTGAAATGTAATCGCGATAACGCTTCAAGAGCTTCTTTTCAATGACTCGAATCGATACCGTCCTCGAACCAATAAGATACTCAAGTATTTTACAACGATGAATGAAACATTACACGCTTGTACCTCACGATAGGCCCTGCGGAGTGAAACAAATCTTTTCTAATTCACCGGTGGACGAGCTGACGGGGGACTCGGCCCTATCGTCTTGCTCGGCTAACTGTTCGCTGTAGTAGTGTGGCGTGCTCAGATAGTCGATCAGCCGTCGTGGCAGAGGTAGAGTCGGAATTAAATCCCTGCGCACCATCTTCAGTATAACAAACCTGCACGTGTGCTGCAGGCTCTGCACCTGCTTGAACCGCGACACCGGGTGCAGAAGTTGTACGCGCATTGGCCCCAACACTGGACGACGATGCAGAAAAAACAGGTATCGTCCGCTGCGAGAATGCTCCACCGCGTTCTCGATGAAATCGACGATCGTGTGGGATTTGAATTTCGTGCAGCTACCAAAGCTGAAGTTACCTGTGCGTAGGAAGACGAACATTGGAGAACAAAGTGAGGAAAGTATCTCTGACAATCGGGAACTTACCCTGGTCATGCTCTATTCTGACGTGTCGCACGCAACTGTTAAGTCTGAACGATAGAGAGAAAATATAATGGTCGTCGCTACTGTCGCGCACAATGAATGACCCATCTGGCTCATTGGACAGTATCTTTTCTGCTGCTTCACCGGATATTGGGCCCCAATACCATCCGTACTGTTTCAAACACAATCAGTTATTTCCAGGTCTCGATCCCAGCAAGGTTTAGTCAGAATCTGGACAATTGTTGGAACGATTGACAACTGTATGAATTTCTTATTATATATATTTTACTTGTCCAGTTTGTGACCATTCCTTGGAACTATCTGTATCGTAATTAGTGGAGCAAAAATACTTAAACTAAAGAATAGTTATTAAGCGATGGCGTTCCTATAATACATGGATAAACCATGAATGCATAAAACCCGGGACTCGGTGATCGTTCTGTAGAAATTTGGATGACGTACATCTTTGACTTTCTCGATGCTCGCTGCGAAATCCATGCTGGTGTCTTCGGCGGGCTCGTCCTCGAGTTTCGGTGCAGGTGCCGGCATTTGTGGTATGGAAGTTGGGCTCTCGCAGGGTTTCGACACCATGGTGGTGAGAGCGTCCTCCGCCTGTTCCACGCTGGCCACGTGGCCGTTGCTTTTCGGCAACGGCGGCAGGGCTCGCTTAAAAAAAGGTAGCTTTTGCGCGGAGGGGTCTACCTCCGAGGTAGTGTTATTATTATTAGCGTGTTGGTCGGAGTCAACGCCCTCCTCCTCCTCGACGATTTCACCCTGTACAATACTGTTCCGTTTCTCGACAAAATGATCCGGCGAGCCTAATCGTCTGAATCTGAAGATATTGCAGAGTGTTTGCTTCAGATTCAACGAGAAGTTCCGCTGGCTCTTCTTGATCTTCTCCCGTTCCGAGTCAACTTTCTCCTTGTGCGGCTCCTCTTTCACCTTTTTATGTTTAATACTAACGAATGTGTTCTTTTTATGCTTCTTAACGTTACCATTATTATTGTTATTATTATTATTATTATTGTTATTATTATTGTGAATCAGTCCGTTACTATTTTTGTTCGAGATTGGTATGTCGGTCGATGAGTCTGTATGCGGGTTGCTATATCTATTGTTATTATTTACACTAATACCTTTCGGCATCGCAAGGTGTATAGGCGTGTGACTGATCGGCGCCTTGTTATCGCGTTTGAGTTTGTTTTCACTAGAATCACTGGAGCTCGAGTACAGGGTCTGCAGGTACTGGCGCACCTCGTGCAGAGTCATGTGAATCGGCTCGCCGATGTTGTGCATGTGGCCGTTGGACGTTCGGTTACCGTGTCGTCCGGACGTTCCTGGGACACTGTGACGTTTACCGTTCCCGCTCTCGTTGCAGCAAACGTCCGACAACAGTCTCTGGGACTTGATAACGTGTGTTATAGCGCGTGGTTTGCCACAGTAATGCCTCGCTTGTTGTATATGCGCTTCTAGCTCACTCTGGGAGCTAGCAGACACGTTTCTTCTCCTCTTGCGATGGTGTCTATGGCGTTTCGGCCTTTGCGGGGTCCTGAGGTCGTGCAGAGGCCTCACCACATCTATCGGGACCGTGTAGATGTCCGAGTCAAACGGCACGTTGTACATGTCACTGATCTCGCTGGTCGTTAAAACGTCGTGCGACATCGCAGACGTTATGAAACTGCTGTCGTCCACCTTGTGACTCAGCCCCGACGTGTTGATAGAGTTGTGGGAACTGGACAAGCGAGAAGAAGCCAGGGAACACCGTGAGTTCGGACGATTCAGCGTGCTGTAAGGAGTTATCAGCGTGGTGGCGCCCTGGCACGACGACGGCGTCAACAGGTCCGTCGCCCAGAATCGTTTAGGGTTGTGCACGCTACGCGTTACCACCGGTATACGGGTCGTAGACGGCGCTATTCTACCTTCCGGCCACGATATCCTGCATGATATTATCAATGCCTCCTCGATCATCGACTGTACCAGATTCTCCGCGTAATCGTCTATCAGCTGCGGAGCTTTCTGTCGCATCATTCGCGCGTAGCTAAGGATCGGCGCAGACGAGGATTCGGAGTTCGGAGGCGAGGGACTGTCCTGGAACTCTGGCGGAGGCTTAATCGCTACGTCGACCACTTCCACTTCCAGTTTTCCATCGGCATCTGGCCAGCCTGGTCCTTTCTTCAGCGTATTGAAGTTCTCACCGCACATGCCATCAGAGTAATCAAAAGAATCTTGAGACAAAGATTTGCTCTCTATATCGCTTTCTTGCATCTACGGCAAACAATTTGTGTTATCTCAAGCGTGAACTGCGAATCTTAACAATGTTTTATAAAACATTTCTAACTTGCTTGTATCGCAAGGAGTCTTAAATGTCAAAAGGAATATTTTCCTTGGGACTTTTATAAAGATCCATGGTGTATCAAGGAGAAGTTATACCTCGATTGCAAGATGCGCTCGTACAGAATCGCTAGAAATGGACCCTCCAATTCCACTGCTACCAAGATCACTGAGAGGTCCAGTAGCGCTTAGCGAACATGACGGTGGAGAGTCCATCTCAACGCTTATGAATTTACGCGTTAGCTGAAGCGTTTATAGTAGCCAAAACTTCTGGAAGTTCCACATTGTCCCCTAGAAGAATCGCCGTCACATTAAAACTTCGATTCTCTTTTCCAATCGTCGTATATCATTCTTACCTGAAAATAACAATTACGGACAATACACAAGTACGTCATGATCTCCATGTTCCCATACGTGCTTGTACTTTTCGCATGGTCCATTATGAATAAGAAACTGCGAACACATTCAGAGAGATACATGTATCGAAGTGATCTCGGTGAGAAAATCTCGGAAATACGAAATGCAATCTTCCTCTACCAATTAGAATCTGCGGTTTAACCCTTGCACGATAAAGGCTGGGTCACTGCAGACCCGAGTCCCGATACGATCCTCAACGTACGTCTAACTCATCCTTAGAGATTTCAACGTTTCGACAGCTTCATCGAAGGACGTCTCTCCCCGCGGGAGGAAATATTTTCGAGATACGATTTTCTATCCACCGAGGGCTAACCTCCGGGTTCTCTAATCGCGTGACGTTACTCACCTTCGCGGAGCGGCGAGTCACGAGAGATAAAATAGATCGCGAAGAAACGATATTCTTATTTAGAGCAGAAGTATTTGCCACTGTCAAGAGATACGTGACGTAAAGTCAATACGTCTGGTCGGGATCGTTGCACAATCGGATTTTGACGCACGTTGTTCGAGCAAAGAACGTATATCTGTTTGTCCGCCGGTGTACGGTGTATGATTCACCTTCGAGTCGTCCGGAACGCGAAATGTTCGAAATATCTCGATCCAAAGTGCACGCCGTGTGAGAGGAGCGCTTCAACGAGTCCCGGCAAGGCCGATGTTTGCATCCCGGATAGTACGCGATTCTCGTACAAACCGTATAGCTATACGGTTTGACGTTTCAGAGCAGAGGAAAAATTGGATTTTACGTACTGGCCCCCGTCTCTAGGTTACTCGCGGCTCTGTCGTGTGATCATCACGTAATTCCCGTGGATTCAGCGGCTTGTTGGGGACAGGCTCATCGTTGTCACATAACGGCCGAGCGGGACCGGGCAAATCGATATTTAAAAGACAGAAACGCGGATCCCTCGCGTTACGGTTGACTCCATGTCAGTCCCGTTCCCGCATTCCGTCTGTCACGCCGTGGAAGAGTTCCATTCGAGTACTTTCCGGGGATGGGGATCGACGATGCGTTTCGCGAAAGGAGAAACTGCGGCCACCAATGCGGTTGCACAATTCGAAACGACGCACATATCAACTCCGAATGCGCCTCTCGCTCAGCGAAAATTGAAACCCGCTTATCCACGATTTTCATTACTTCGACATAAATAGATTGACAAAATTGCGCTTAGGATATCGAACTTTTTTTTCAAGTTCAAAGTATAGTCGTATATTTTAAGTATATTTTAGGAATCTACTAATGGAGGAATGTAAAAAATCTCGTAAAAATTGTTAGGAACAAATTCGCGGATAGAAGAGTACTATTAGAACAATTTATTTCCAGATAAATTGTCAGAGACAAAAGTCGTATTAATGCTTATAATATATGAATTCATATAAAATTAAAATAACGCAAGTTATTAGAAAGCGCTATAATATTTCGTTTTTATGGTACTTATTGATATAAATACATGAGTAAAATGAAGGGATAACTTTTGCTGATTTTTATTGATCATTGTGATACTGAATTTTAGATTTATGATATTGTACATTAACTATTGTTGGATACATCGTTTGTAATTTGCAATTTCATTTTTTGTAATAAATGTGGTGAAAGAGTCACGTGTCGTTATTCGTGGCGAAACGTCGAAGCTTCTAGTACTTGTCAGCTCAAGATGGCGCCATCATATCATTTCGCATTGTTATCTTACGCCCTCTACGCTGAAGAACAATAAATGTTGGAACTAGATCCACGAGAATATTCGAATTACTTTTATACTGTGTGTGTGTGTTGGTGTGTATCATGTGTGTCTATTTGCATTTTTCATTGAGATACAATCTAGGGATATCAGAATGGGGATTATCGATGTTGTTTTAGTTGGCAGGCGTGTATTGGAAAGGTCCTAGCCCGAAACTCCCCAAATGCAGATGAACACGGCACCGATGACGACGTGGTGGTGTGGGAACGTTTGTTCAGCGAACAATTATGAATTGTAATTTGTTATTTATGTATACGTGCTTTCTGCGGCCGTGATTACGCAAGTGTTAAACATTCCTGGCGATGGTCGGGGTGTGCGTAACACATCGTAAATGTAGATGTAAGACACCGACGTCCACGTTGTTGTCTGCACGTCAACGTTAGTTAGTGGATGTGACAATTCTCACACAGGCAAGCCGTAAAAAGATTAATACAAGAAGCTGAAAAAGTTGTATTAAAGTAATATTGTCACGGGCCTAGAGTCTTATAGTAACAAAGTAGCTTTCACTACCGTCACTACCGTCACTGTGCAAACGTGCAACCCTGCGAATTGTTCAAACGATACTTGAACAAAAAGATAAAAAATGTTCAACCGCGATAAGTATAATAAAACGAAGTGTGCGTAACGTTGACGTATCTGTTCAAAACCGAATGATCTCTTGATACGTAAGTCACATTCTATCGCGAAAGCTTTGGAGCAAATTATCATTCGTTGTAAATATACGTAAATTGTAAAGTCCGAATTTTTCAAAGTATAGAATCGGTCGAATAAACAATTGACAAACATGGTGCTGCAACAATTGGCAGACTTCCTGAGTCTCGTAACGATAGGCATGTGTTTTATTCTGAAAATTCCGCAAATTTTGAACTTGCTCTCTGCTAAGTCAGCTGATCAGATATCAATTGTGGGCCTCTTGTTAGAGTTGACAAGGTAAACCATTTAATGAATGAAAACCTCGTGTTACTTTTGCCAATATTCTTCAACTCTCTTTAACTTTCAGTTATACAGTGATGACCAGCTATAATTACACGAACGGCTATTCCGTGTTGTCTTATTTGGAATATCCCATTATCCTATTGCAAGAGTACATCCTAATTTTTCTAGTCCTGAAGTACTTAAACAAAATCAATACATTCTCTATGCTGTTCACCGGATTTTATTTCGTCACCAGTGCTTCTCTTGCACTGCAGATCATTCCTAAAATAGTTCTCACATTTTTAGCGGTTAGTGGATTAATTATTAATCAGTTAATTAGTTCAACCATTGCAATGATGCCGAAATTTTTTACGATTTCCAGCCGATGTGCACTCCGATTTCTGTTTCGAGCAAAATCGTGCAATTGCTCGCTATACTTCGTGCCAAAAACGCGGATACTGTTTCGCCGATCACGTGGTTCATTTCTGCCTTCACGAACCTAAGTAAGTCAACGATACCGGAAGTGGTCGGATTTCGAATTCTATCGAATTTAACAGTAGTGTTCAGAAGAAAGATGTTCATTATTTTTCCTATAAGATATATTATAAATCCTCATTCACGATCGATAAGATTTGCACTAACATTTTTCTATGTTCACAGCGAGGGTGTTCACTATATGGTTGGATTCGGCGGACACGTTGCTGCTAGGAAATTTTATCATATCAACCTTGTTAAGCTCGAGCATCATGTGCTCTGCTATTTACTACAGAATGCAACCGGTGAAACGGGATTAAAAATTTGGAACGTGTTCAACGTTCTTACACGGTCAATTTAGTCGAATTCTTCCACACGAGAAGAGCGCGAGACCTCCGAGTCGCCGATTTACTTTAAACTTTGTAGACTCGTAGATTTATTCTGTTTCTGAAGGTATTAATTGGAATATTTAAAATTCAAACACACAGTTGTGTTGACCACTTCAATGGATACTGTTGTGGTTCGACAATAACATATAATTATTTATTTAAATTAATTATAAATTGGTGATCCGCAGGCCTTGCTCTCCCCGAGTTTTAATAAATGGCGTATGTATTGACATGTACTCAATTTCACTCAATACTCAATCATGTTGAAGTTATGCCTAATACGAAGAGTCTGGCTGTAAGGTTGAAGAGGATTGTTGAATAAAAATGTTGCTGGGCGACTGATCTCAAACTACAATCCCACGTCTCATGGTTATTTTTCAAAACCACTTTTACAAACTTCTTTCTACCATCCTTTCAACCTTCGTACTTTAATTCCTTCGAACTTGTTTAATAGAAAATTTTATTTTTTCATAATATTATAAATTTCCGAAGTCGGGATAGTTTCTTGTAAGCCCAGAAAAAAAAATCGTGGGTTTCTAAACCAGGCTGGTACAGGACCATTGACGAGACAGTAGCGGCAACATATGGTTGTAAAGCGTGTGTGCGGCGCTGCGGGGACCACGATGGGCTCTCCACCCGCGTCGCCCCTCTACCATGGCCGGCAGTCTGTCCTCGGTGACCTCCGGCCTGTCAGTCTGCACCGAGAAGCCGTTCTGGCACCATCAGTAACCGGGCGTCTTTCTCGCGGCGTTCTCCTCAGGAGAGTAAGGGAGAGAGAGAGGGGAGGAAGAGATCTAAAGAAGGAAGAAAAAGAAGAAGAAAGCGGACAGAGAGAGGAAGAGGACAGAGTGAGTCTCTCTCTTAGCTGGCAGGATCGCCGGACAGGACACGCGGTGGAAGAGGATTGAGGAAGAGGAGAGGTGCCGACGGTGGCGGGCCTGATCTCTGTCCACTGTCAGGATGCCGAGGTGGTTGCTGGTAGCTTCCCTGGCCTGGCTCCTGCTGATCCACCAGGCCAGCAGCGAGATCCTGACGCCGCCTTATTTCAACCTAGCCGAGGGCAAGGAAATCATCGCTTCGGCCACGTGCGGCGTCGACACCCCCGGACCTGAACTACACTGCAAGCTCGTAGGCGCGAACGCTGATCAACACGAGGACATCAATCTCATTCAAGGACAGGTCCGTATGCACCTGATATTCAACAAAATTTAGCATGAATGTTCCTTTACCTTCAGCCTTCCTCCTAGTTCGAAGATTGCTCCCAACAAGAACTGTTTTAGGGGGTACTCTGGTCTTCGATTTTTTTTTCAGGAATTTTGCAATCATTCAGATATTTGAACTACACGCGTGATTTTTTAAAATGAAAAATAATTAAAATTACGCGAGTTATACATTCTTTTCTAGACTCTGTTTTGGAAAACATGGGTCAACGATTGCGATGATTCCGATCACTCTACAAAATGAAATTAATAGAAATTAAAAATCTTGAGTATTTAAAAAATGGAGGCATTTTGAAAATAAATTACGAATATTTCAGAAAACTTGGAAGGGTTAAAGCATCTGCCATAGAACTTTTTAAAAAACGTTTTTATAATGTAAAATCCAGTGAGTATAGATAAAGCAAGGTTCTTGACAGCAAACCATTGTAGCTAATATACAACGTTTGTGGAGAAAGAGTGAATAATACACATAGATAACGTTTATACTTTGTTGATTCTCGCTACTTTTACTCGTATTTCTCCACGTAACTTCCGCAATAGAAGTCTTATCATTATCTATCGATAAACATTGCTTCTATTCCTAGATGAAGAGATAATATTTATTAAATAGCACAATAAACCAGTGAAATATGTTGCAGTGGTATAGCATGCAAGTGATCCTTGTACAGTCCAATTCCTAAATTATATTTCGCAATTAAGGATTGATTGAATAAAAATTCTCAAGGAGAATCGAATATATAATAGAAATATTAGCACAGCAAACCGAAAGTATACTTCGGTCTCGCGTTTGGTCAGCTCTACAGACCCGAGTCGGATTTTATCTGTGCTAGTCCTTCGAGTCCAAAAGTTTATCAATCCCATGACAATCAGTCGCTTGCTCAACTACTTCCTTTTCATCGGAACCAAACGAGAGACCAAATAAAATCCGAAGTAAAGAACGATCGCCGTGTGTCGGACAATTGCAGAATATATTTTAGCATAGTCGGCCACGAGCAGATTAATCATCGTTCGCGCATGACTTTCTCCTCTCTCCGCGTGTCGTTTCAGCGGTTAGTATCCCCTTAACAGTATCGCTCTTGGAGCATGCGATAAGGGAAGATCGCGGTAAACGTTTATGCGAGCCAGCGTGAATGAAATCATACGCGAAAGAGAACGCCTTTCATTAATCGACGCGTAACCAACAGCTATTAACGAACAGAGCCATGTGTCGGGAATCGCGTCGTCGAACTGCAATTATGCCAAACGCGCCCGTTAATTATTATTTACACGATCCTGAGTTCCGTCGGAAAATTGCCGATTCGAGGTTGACAATTTTCTCATTTTGTTAATCTGAAGACATTATTTTGTACATTAGAAATTTCAATGTAAGATGTAGAAGAATGTCAAAATAGGCAGGGTTTTATTAACAGCACTAGAAATAAACGTTATCTTTGTTTCAACTTTGGTGATCTGGTTTACAAGGTACATATTCGTATACCTTTCAAAAACGAATAACTTTTTCAAAATTGGACCTAACAGCTCAAGTTTGTTTTTTTGAAACGTTAGAAGGATTAGTTGACTAGCTAATGTGTAAATAATTTTTGTAAAAATCGTTATTGGTCGCAATTGCGAAAGAAAATTTTTTAAATTTTTTATCTGTTTGTTTTATGCGTCAACCGGTTTCAATGAAACTTTGTTCGCGTACATAACTTACTTAGATTTCCAAGAAACACAATAAAAGATGTGCGAATACTTTGTACAGCCACTGTGTTTGCGAAGGTTGGATACGAGTTGTTGCAAATGCTGGATCATTTACGGACACGTCTAGTGATAATAACAAAGTAATACGATTCCGAGTAAGAGACTAGGCTTGCGCGCAGATTACCGGAGTAATCCAAGAAGATAATTGCTGTCCTCTCCACCGAATATTATCCCCGGACATTGACATAAGAACCGTCGGCCTGTGAATCAGGACAAAGAGGCCTCTGGGGCCACTCCACCAAGGATATTCTGGCCGGTGTCTTTTTTAGGGACTTCCTGAGAACCAGTCCGGAAGATCTAGTCTATCGTTCGTCGCCTACGACGAACCGCGATAAAATATTGCTGAATTTCCCGACCATAGATCCGCAGCACTGCCATTTATTCCAATCCGTAGTTAATTTCGGGGTCTTCATTCATACCGAAATCAATTTTCTATAATTCTGCTAATACTATCCGTCCCGTACAAACATTTTCTAATTATATATAATACACTGCGAATTTTCTTTCTTCCTTTAATCATTTTAAATTCTTTAAATCTACGCCCTGCTCTAAATTGCACCCACAACGAAATTAATAAAAAAATGGTTCATCAGAAAGGCATCTCGAGTTTCATTCGGCGATGTAATTCGATTTCTTGTTCTCGACTTTCAATCGCAATCTTCTACAGTTCTTGGAAGCATCGTGAATTATCAATTCCGAGGATTGACCTAGTCTTAGAAAGCCAAGATTTGTCCCAACCATACGGGGAGAAAAGCTGCCGGAATTTCGTAGTTTCTGTATTTTATCTAGGCTCGTGCAGTCGTTTTTTAAATTGTCCAAACACCTGCACAGGGAACTGCCGCAAAATCTAGAGTGTGCAAATGAATTTATCTTCCCGCGATTGTAAACAGCAAACAATAGACCAACCTATGCGCTTGTTAATCCAATATTATTAATCATGAGACTGCAAAATCTTCCAGCTGTGATGTAGATCATTTCTGTTTCTTCTTCACGAAGAAAATTGGAATTAATTTCGTTTGGTATCTCCAGTGTAAAATGAAAATCAAATTGAACCGAATTTGTATGTGCTGTAAAAATATTTTTGGCCCGTATATCGAGAACCCCATGATCAATGGTGGTTCCTTCTACGGCGTTACGTGTGTCTATTTATGCGGGCGAAAGAAAACGTCATGTAGACTAGAAGTGAGAGGGCTGATAAGGATCGGCTGATAACGGTGACCTCTCGATAACACTTGACCATCTCCTCTCTTCAAATTCCGAACGGTCGCACTGACACGAGCGTGTCCCATAAAGATTCATCTCTCGGTCTAAAAATCCGTGACTCCTTGCAACAAATTTATTTTTCAACGATTAAGAGAAAGAACAACCACTATGTTCTTCCTTTATCGCCACTGATTTCTCGCATGTTTGAAATGATATTTTTAGATTTTCTATGCACCGGCATAGTGCATCGCGTACACACATTCACGCTTATCACGGTTTTCCCTGGCAAGCGATAAAGATAATTGTTGTTATTGCTACCGGGAAAAGAAGAGATTTTTCTTGACATTTCTTCACATTTCAATTCGTATGATTTTACTTTTTCTAATTAGACCCAGAGATCTTGGGTCATTTACTGGTCTATTTATAGTACAGATTAGGTTGAGTCACAAGAGCGAGACAGAGAATTTATGAACGCGATCTGTCTTTTTTGTTTAAGATTGTTGTTCCCGGGCCTCTGTAACGATTAAGTAACTCGCGATAACCGGACTGCGGATGTTTATGCAAATACCGATGTTTAGGGAGCGATTCGGAGAAAGTGGAACTCTTCGAGGCGTTCGTGCTGTCGCAATTTTGCGATCCAAGTTTCTGTTTATTTAACCGCGCCATTTGCCGGTGTAAAACACTTAGGGTTGCCAGATCTTCTATATTTGATATGAGTCTTTTATATTTGAACTTGATCTCCTATATCATATTTGAATAGCATATAATTTTTAAAAATCTTTATTTCAATAAAAAAGTTTAAAATGTGCTGTGTACTTCTTTTATTTGAACTCCTATATTTTGAGCCTATCTCGTATATACATAATTGCAGTTTTCACTACCTCTTCCATATTTGGATAAAACATTTCTGGCAACCCTAAAAACACTATGCTCAATTCATATTGTGGTAACCTAACACACAAATATCGTTCGGGATCACTGACCCGCTAAAAAATTCTGTCACTCTTGTAAAATCTTAAAAAATCGATAAACGAAGAGCACGCACGACCCACGCATCGAGATCACCGACGCGACGTGACGCTTCACGTTCGAATTCCCGAGCTTTCACGTTCAGTCACGACTGACAATCCCGTCGTAGACGTGAAATCTAATACGTTGTTTATACGTATGCACAGGTATGCGATTACTGCGATCCAGAGAACCCGGAAAAGATGCATCCGCCGGAGTATGCGGTCGATGGAATGGAAACCTGGTGGCAATCGCCACCGCTCTCCAGGGGAATGAAGTACAACGAGGTGAACCTGACGATCAACCTGGGACAGGTGAGTACCCGATTGCCAAACCTAACTGGCAAATTGTTTGCTACATGCTCATGTTAGGGGGACTTTCCTCCGATTATCGAGGAATTCCCAATATTTCAATTGTGATCATTTCGTTGTACAAAGTACTACGACAATAAATTTATAAAACGTAGAGCCCTGATGGATGAATCGACTCGTAGCAAACGTGTGTTCGCGAAAGGGCAGCGTGTCGAAGACGGGAAGAGAGAGAATTAATGACAGCAGGAAATAATGAGCCTGTGGAGTAAGCGTTTTATCTGTAACAAATTGCTTTATCAAGCCGGTAGGCGTTTTCCTGCAAAGCGGGAAAGAATTATCTTCGCGTTGCTTCCGGAGGACAATAGAAAACACGGGTTTTAGGGAGCGGGGAACAAAAATTCTGCAGACGTTTGTCTTTCTCCCTGTCCAATTCTAAACATCCAAAAAATAAAGTAATACATTGATAATTTTCCGTGATATTAATTAGTCGAAGCTTGTTCTGCTCCTTTTCAGTCCAAGTATTTTATTCTACAAAATAATGAGGAGAGAAATGAAGAAAATAAATAAATGTGTTAAAAAGAGATCGTGTTAATTATCGTAGGTCGGAATTTCCTGTGAAGTAAAGTAGTTGGTGAAAAATTGAAAATTGAGTATCGTCAGGCTTCAGAAGGGTGAAAGACCCGGCGAAAATTTCACGCCTCGGGAAATCGTGCGTGCACGGCTAGCTCGTTCCTCCGGGGGTTATTGTCTTTTCGCTAAACAGTTTCTCAGAAGGACTCATTTACGCTCTTTTCTCGTGCGTTCCCGACCACGTGTCCGGGAATTTCGGAGCGGAGGCATAATCGTGAATGCTTTTGAAAGCCCGACGAGTCCACATGTGTTCCTCAGTCCTCGGTTTTTGCCTGGAACATCTGTTTTTCCACAGAAACTCGTCGAAAACAATGCACTCTGCGTAGCATTTCACGCGGGAAGAACGTGGAAAGAATGTTTTTTTTCCATTTTACTGCACAATTTCCCTCCCGCTCGAGATACGGGGTTAAAAATTATAATGATTTATTGAATTATCTCGATGAGTCTTTACAATTTGGACAACTCAGAAATGTATTAACCCTTTGCACTCGGAGTTATTTTAATTCGAAAATTAGCAAGAACGTTTTCTGTCCAGGAGTTTCACGTGGCGTACGTCTACATAAAGATGGCTAATTCTCCAAGGCCCGGGCTCTGGGTGTTGGAGAAATCAACGGACTATGGGGAAACCTGGTCACCCTGGCAATATTTCTCTGACACTGCGAACGACTGTCTGACATATTTCGGCGTGGACAGTTCCAAGAAGATCACAAGGGACGACAGCGTGATCTGCACGGTCGAATACTCGCAGATCGTTCCGCTGGAAGACGGAGAGATACCTATCTCCATTTTAAATAATCGTCCGTCCGCGAAACACTACTTCAACTCGACTCTTCTGCAAGAATGGACTAGGGCTACCAACGTCCGTTTCCGGTTCCTCAGGACGAAGAACCTGCTGGGACACTTGATGTCCTTGGTCAGGGAGGACCCCACTGTCACCAGGAGAGTGAGTGTCCTGCATATATTAAGGGAGGATTATTATTAGACAGCGGATCTTTATGCAAAATAACAATTTTCTACCTGAATGGCAACAAACTCGAGTGAAATAGAAATTGATTTTCTTTTGTAATATGTTCAATAGGTTAAAAAGAATGAAATATTATTTTGAAATACTTCTAATGTTTTCACTGTTTCAAATTGCAAGTACTAATTTTTGTAATAAACGCATAAAATCCGTCGTCTAGTGATCATAGTCGTTGGAATCTGCTTAAAAATAACCTTCCACTGCTAACTTAATCCTGAGAAGCCTCTCGGTACAACGGTGAACAAATAATGAAGCGATTCCATATGATCTCTTCCAGTACTTCTACTCAATCAAAGACATCAGCATCGGCGGTCGGTGCATGTGCAACGGCCACGCGGACACTTGCGACGTGTTGGATCCGAAGTTGCCGAAGAAGTTATTCTGCAGGTGTCAGCACAACACCTGTGGACCTCAATGCGCGACCTGCTGCAAAGGGTTCGAGCAAAAGAAGTGGCGACAGTCCACTGCCAGCAAAAAGTTCACCTGCGAACGTGAGCAGAAATTGATTTAACAGCGCAACAACAAGACTCGTTATTTTCAATCATCGTTGTTTCTTCTGTGTCGCAGCGTGTAACTGTTTCGGTCACACTGACGAGTGCGTGTACGACGCAGAGATCGACGAGAAACATCTGTCTTTGGACATCCACGGGAATTACGAGGGCGGAGGCGAGTGCAGAAACTGCAAGCACAACACGGAGGGCATCAACTGTAACCGCTGTAAGCCGACGTTCTACAGACCCCGGGGCATGCCTCTGAACGCCACCGATGTCTGTCAACGTGAGTTGATTGCAAATTCACTGTTTTTACATAAAAGCTATTTATTATATATTTGGCGAACTATTAAATGGTCTTCTTTGTGCACAGCCTGCAATTGCAACAACTTCAACTTGACCGGAAACTGCGCGGAAGAGACGGGCACGTGCGAATGTCGAAAAGAGTACAGATCACCGAGATGCGACAGCTGTAACAACCGGTACTTTGGTTATCCAAATTGTGTGCCGTGCCAGTGCAACGAGAACGGCACCGATGGTGATTACTGCGAGGCCATCGATGGCTCCTGCCCCTGCAAGCTGAACTATGCCGGACACTACTGCAATCTCTGCGCGGAAGGCTATTTCAATTTCCCGGACTGTTCCCGTAAGCTAACAATTATGCATTTGTTGAGAAAGAAAATTTTTGATTGATTTTCTTCAACATCTTGTCAATTTTTACAACTTCCTGTCTGTTTTACAGCTTGCGACTGCAATCCACTGGGGTCTCTCAGCGACGTTTGCGAGGTGGTTTCCGGCAACTGTACCTGCAAGAACAACTATGGCGGCCGGACGTGCGACATCTGCGAGGATGGTTACTTCAACTACCCCGTCTGCTCCTGTACGTATTTAAAAACACTTATTAATAGACAGCGTTCTCATTTTTGTGATAAATTCATAAAATCCACAGTGTACTTATTAACAATACTTTTCCAGTCTGTAACTGCGACGCTCGAGGAACCATACCGGGTATCTGCGACAAATCGAGCGGTGTCTGTATCTGCAAAGAAGGATACGGTGGCGCGAGGTGCGATCAGTGCATCAGCGGGTACTACGGGTACCCGAACTGCAGGCCTTGCGACTGTAGTTCGGTGGGGTCGTCGTCGATCACCTGCGACGTGACGGGCAAATGTTCCTGCCTGACGAATTTCGCTGGGAAAACTTGCGACCAGTGCAGTCCCGGCTACTATATGTACCCGGAGTGCATGGGTATATAGTTAACCTTATTTTAAGCCTCAATGGCCCTAAAAAGGACTATCATTCATATTTTGTTTATCGCAGCCTGCAATTGCGACAGCCACGGCTCCATAGGCGCCTCCTGCGACGCGGAGGGCAAATGCCAATGTCGAGAGAATTTCGACGGGGCTAGGTGTAGCCAGTGCAAGGAAGGCTTTTACAACTTTCCCACCTGCGAGGGATGTAACTGCGACCCAGCGGGTATCGTTGAGACCTTCCAGGGATGCGGCTCTTTACCTGCTGGCGAGCTTTGTCAGTGCAAAGACCGCGTGAAAGGACGGATCTGTAACCAGTGTAAACCGCTCTTCTGGAATTTGCAGCCTTACAATCCTCAAGGTTGCGAAGGTGAGCTATCAATGGGAAATGGTCATTTAAGTTTCTGGAAGTTCATTCAGTGAAATGATACCTTACGGTGAATAGTATGAATAGAGGACAGCCCTTTTCACGGTCAAGCAGCGGTTTCTTCTTTTCACTGGTACTCGTACGAAACCTAGGTTTTAAATTTCCCACTCGGAATACAATTAATAATTTTTATTTTATTATTTATTATTATAATTTTTATAGCTAAGAACTATGTATAATCTACATGTATAAAAGTTGTATTTGTACCATACTAATGTACGATACTTTAACACTTCCTTTGACAAGCTTTCAAAGTATTAACTCATACTTTTATTTTCAAGAGTGTCGCTGCAATATACCGGGTGTAATTGGAAATATCGGCGAGTGCGACACGAAGAGCGGCCAGTGTATCTGCAAGCCGGGTGTAACAGGCAGGAGTTGCGATCAATGCATGGACGGCACCTATAACCTCCAGGAGAGCAACTTCTTCGGCTGTTCAGGTGTGTACACCTCGTTTGCTGGTTTAACTACAAAATCTCGCTGAAGAAAAATAACTAAAAATAACGACCATTGTTTTAATATAAATCCCCGATCCCCTAGACTGCACCTGCGACATCGGTGGTTCAGTGAGCCCGATCTGCGACAAGCTAACGGGTCAATGCCAGTGCCAGCCGCGAGTCTCCGGTTTGACGTGCAACGAGCCATTGAAAGCCCACTACTTCCCCACTCTTCATCAATTCCAATACGAGGTGGAAGGTGGTAAAACGCCGAGCAACAACGACGTCCGCTACGGTTTCTCCGAGGAGCTTTTCCCAGGCTACAGTTGGAAAGGTTACGCACTGTTCTCAGCTCAGTTGCAGGACGAGATCATCGTGCCAGTTTACATCCAGAAATCATCGCTCTACCGGATGGTGCTTCGCTACGTGAACCCAAACAGCGAGCAGATCCTGGGTAGCATAACGATCACGCCCGAGAATCCACCTGGAGTGGAGCAACAGTTCAAAGTTAACTTTAAACCATCGGTTAAACCGTCTTTCGTGACGGTTGCCGGGGCGCAAGGCAATCATCCGGTGCCAATGGTGATGGATCCTGGCCGTTGGTTCTTCAGGATCGCTACGAAGAAGAATCTGTTCCTCGATTACTTCGTCCTTTTACCCTCCGAGTATTACGAAGCCTCGATTCTGACACAGGAGGTGAACATCCCTTGCGTAGTGGGATCCAGAGGACTCTGCCGTCATTACGGCTACCCGAACCTGACTAAGTTTGACTCTGTCCTCGGAGCTGGCGGGTTCCTGAACGAGAAGAACGTCAGGATCCCTTTAACCGAGTACTTCGTCGAGAGAGACGTCCTGGAGCAGATCAACCGGGACGAAGTGCCTTTGATCAACGACAAACAGGAGGAGATACACTTCGATTTAACAGTCTCGAAGCCTGGTCTCCACGTCCTGCTGGTCACCTACGTTACCCCGAAGAACGAGCAAGTCACCTCCACATTGCTGATAGAAGCGAACTCCGTTGGCAAGGGGAAAGCTACTCTGTACCCCTGCAAGTACACCAGCATCTGTAGACAGGTGGTTACAGACGCCCATGGCAGAGTCGCGGCTATTAACTTCCCCTCTAATTACATCAGTCTCATTCTAACCGGAGAACCCGACTCCAACGTTGCTATAGATTCCGTGGTAGCTATTCCGTACAGTCAATGGTCTCTGGACTACGTGAAGCCGAAATCGATCTGCGTGAGAAAGGACGGAGTGTGCGTTAAGGGCGAGTACCCTGGTGCTGCGGACGCGAAGAAGATCGAATTCGAGAGCGTCACCATGGTTCCCGAGGCCACCAACAAGCCCTTCGGCATCTACAACAACGCTACCAGGCTGATCTACTTGGACGACACCAATACGATGGTCGATATTCATGCAAAAGTGTTCCAGCCCGGCGACTACACCTTCGTAGTCCAATATTATCAGCCTGACTATCCAGAGTACGAGTTGGACGTGTTACTACAGAACGGGAAGTTCTACGAGGCGAAGATGGCCGTCCCCCATTGTCCCAGCAACAGTGGATGCAGAAGCGTCGTTAAACAGGCCGACGGTAACATCAGGTTCCAGCTGATCGAGAACTTCGTGATCACGTTCAAAGAGAGCGCCGGGAACGGCATCTGGCTGGACTACATTCTGGTGATCCCCAGCGAGCAGTACAACGAGAAGGTTCTCAAGAAAATACAGTTCGACCAGACCAAGGAGTTCATTAAGAAATGCGGCTACAATCATTTCTACATCAACAAGACCGAGGAGGGATTCTGTCGGGATTCAATCTTCTCGTTGACGGCGAATTACAACAACCGCGCGCTGCCTTGTAACTGCGACATCAACGGCACGATTAGCTTTGAGTGTGAGAAGTTCGGTGGACAGTGTCCTTGCAAGCCTAACATCATCGGCAGACGATGCGAGGTCTGCAAGACCGGGTTCTATGGGTTCCCGAACTGCAGACCCTGCGACTGTCCTGTCACTGCCGTCTGCGAGCCATTGACCGGAGAGTGCAGCTGTCCGCCCAGGGTAACCGGTGAACGCTGCGACGAGTGCGAGCCAGGAACTTATGGTTTCCATTCCATAATCGGCTGCGAGGAATGCAACTGCTCCCCTCTCGGTGTAGTAGACGGTAACCTGCAGTGCGACCTTTTCAATGGCAGCTGCAACTGCAAGGACAACGTGGTCGACAGACAGTGCGACAAGTGTCAGGCCGGCTACTCGCAGTTTCCGCACTGCGAGAGGTGCGACTGCGACACCAGAGGCACCACCAACGACATCTGCGACCAATACACCGCCGAGTGTTTCTGTAAGGCCAACGTTCAAGGGTCCGCCTGCGATGTCTGCAAAGAGGGGACCTTCAACATACAAGAGAACAACGAGGAGGGTTGCACTAAATGTTTCTGCTTCGGGAAGACCACCCGATGTGTCTCGGCGGACCTCTACAGGTCCCACGTGTCCAACATGACCGACTGGGGACTGGCTGTCTCTACCGAGAAGTTTGGTAATCTGGAATACTTGGAGTCTGCGGCAAGAGAGTTCAACGAGACTAGTATAGCTACCATTCTGACTGGGAACGACACCTTTGGACAGGTGGTCTACTTCTCAGCGCCCGAGGCTTATCTAGGTAGTCAGCTGACTTCTTACGGAGGTTTTCTGAATTACACGGTGCACTACAACACTGGACCCTTCGGCAACGCGGTCAGCGCACCGGATGTGATTCTACAAAGCGGGGAGACCGTTCTGGTTTATTACGCAGAGGAACAACCGCCGTCGTTCATGAACTTCCAGTCATCTTTAGAGTTGGTAGAGACCAACTTCTTGACGCAGAACAAACTCAGCGCTACCAGGGAACAGTTGATGGTTGTCCTGGAGAATCTCGAAGGACTGCACATTAGAGCTACCTACTGGAACCCAAGCATCATGGCCTCGCTGTCTTACGTGACTTTGGATACGACGACGGAGTTCTATTCGCCTCATAACGTTCCAGCCAGCGGCGTAGAGCAGTGCCAATGTCCACCGAATTATGAGGGATTGTCCTGCGAGGAATGCGCGCCAGGGTACTACAGGGTGCAGTCTGGACCCCATGGAGCTTGCGTGAAATGCGAGTGCAACGGGCATTCGGACAGCTGCGATGTCAACACTGGAATATGTACGGTGAGTGGTTGTACGGCGGGGGCCTCTCAAACTCTTGCCCTGTCCGCTAAAACCCCACCACCCGGGCCCTCTCGGGACCCTGTGCATCCTTTAAACTAAAGGCTAAGCAAAGATAAGTCTAAACAAATCCTCCTTTCCTCAACACGTTTTCTCTTCACAGAACTGCGAGGACGGCACAATAGGGGAGCACTGCGAGTTCTGCCAGCAGGGCTACTACGGCAACGCGACAGGAGGAACTCCAACGGACTGTCTAATCTGCGCGTGCCCTCTACCAGTTCCATCAAACAATTTTGCGAGTGGTTGCGAGGTGAACGAGGAGGGTAACAAGATCAGCTGCGACTGTCTGCCAGGTTACTACGGTGCTCGTTGCCAGGTGTGTGCTTCCGGTTATTACGGCAACCCCGAGTCGTACGGAGATCATTGCAAGCCCTGCCAGTGTTCAGGGAACATCGACA
The DNA here is from genome assembly GCA_933228785.1 of Lasioglossum pauxillum. NCBI lineage: Eukaryota > Metazoa > Arthropoda > Insecta > Hymenoptera > Halictidae > Lasioglossum > Lasioglossum pauxillum. Next base: position 8,199,976 of record OW121702.1, read on the forward strand.
CCAATCAGGTGGACGCCTGCGACTCTATCACCGGCGAATGTCTGCAATGCCTGAACAATACTTACGGGCAAGCGTGTAACTTGTGCGCTCCAGGATATTTCGGCGACGCGATCAGCAGGAAGGATTGTAAGAGCTGCATGTGCGAAGAGTGCGGTTTGGAGCACTGCGACAGTTACAGCGGGCAGTGTTTCTGCCACGAGAACGTCATAGGAGAGAACTGTGACCGTTGCGCCATTGATCACTACGGCTACGACAGCTGCGAAGGCTGCAAAGCCTGCGAGTGCGGCGAGGCGTCTGAAAGCAGCCAGTGCAACGATTCTACAGGACAATGCAAGTGCAAGCCGGGCGTCACGGGGCGCAGATGCGACCAGTGTATCCCTGGTTACTGGAACTACGGACCTGAAGGATGTACCTCCTGCGGATGCAACACCGGTTACTCTGTCGGCGTATCCTGCAACACCACCACCGGCCAATGCAGTTGTTTACCGGGCGTGATCGGAGAGAAATGCGACCACTGTCCCTACAGACACGTTCTCATTCCAGGACAAGGCTGCTTCGCCTGCGACTCCTGCACAGGAGACCTCCTGGACGTCACCGACGATCTATCCAATCTCCTTGACCCTGTCTTCAGGGACTTCAACGCAGTGGCGGAGAGCCACTTCACGAATCAACGGCTGAAATTCATCAGCGACATGGCAAACTCGTTGTACCCGGAAGTGGAGTTGTTGGATCCCAGCAAAGTGAACTTCCTGCCGGTACAGCAACAGGTGAACCGGCTAAAGTCCGACGTCTCGAACCAGAAAAGGGAGATCGAGTTCATGGCGGAGGACGGTGAGAAGTGGAAGGACGCCGCGGAGAACACGCTTGAGAACATGAACAACTTCGAGTCGGATTTGGTGAAGGAGATCGATCTGATTCGATCAATGGTCTCCGAGATCGAGTCATTGGCTTTGAGCATCGAGCTAGGAACTGGCGCCAAGGTGGACAGCGCGTTGAAAGAGGCGCAGGAGATACTGAAGAGGATTCAAGAGGTATCTTTCGTCAGCTTCCGGGATCGAGCGACCGACCAGGCGGATCACGCGAATATCCTCGTGTCGGAGATGTCCGAGTACAATGTTCCCGTGAACAATCTTTCTAGTATCGCGGAGAACTTGAGCAACAGGATCAAGGACGCGACTGGGAAGTTGGACGACCTGCTGGACATCAGTTGGAGGGCTCAGGAGCTGGCTAGCAAGGCAGATAGGCTGAACCAGGAGACCCGGATCACCTCCGAGACCGGGTATTTCGATTTAGTGAAGAACGCTGTCGCTGATGTGAACGAGGACATCGTGGGCGGGAGATTGCTGAATAGGAACGCCAGTGAGGCGTTGAGCGTGGCTGACGCGAACGTGGAAACCTTGACGAGGAGCGTGAAGGAGGATCCAACGGCGACGTTGAACGAGACGATCTCGAGGAACGATGAGATGCTGCAGAATCTGCTCACGCCGGTCGATCAGGCCGTCAAACATGCTGATTACCTTTACAATAGATCGGTGAATCTGGACGGTTTGCTGACCGACACTAGGAACACGGACGCTGTTAGAGCTGTCTCCGCGTACAGAGATATCGGAGCGGCCATCGTAGATGCTCAGGACGCAGCAGTGGACGCTGTCGACGCTGCCAACAACGTGACTACTTTATTGAATGGTATAGAACAGAGGCTGCTAGACGCGAGGAACGATTCCTCGCGGTTGCTGGAGCTCGCGACGAATATCTCCGAGGACATCAAAGGCAAGAAGGATCTGGACAACGCGCAGGAGGCTCTAAGCTCTATCTTCAGTCAGAACAAACGCAACAAAGACGGGTTAGACTACATTGACAAGGTCCTGTCAAATATGCCAGCACCGCTCTCGGACACCGCTCAGGAAGCCATGGATCAAGCCAGAGACGTCGAGCAGAACATTAAGGACGCTGTCAATGGCGTGCAGGATGTGGTGGATAAGATACCCGAGGACCTAAAAGACACCAAGCAGCTGTCCAAGGATATCTCTGAAACCGAACGAGACGTTTCTCAGGCGATGAAGCAGCTGGAGAACGTGGATAAACATCTCCCGAAGATCACGGAGATGCTGCACGGATTGGGCAACAGTCAGAAGACGATCGAGACCGGTGGCAATGATCTACAGAGCAAGATCGAGGCGCTGAAGAGCAAGATCGCGAACGCCAGAGAACTGGCGGATCGGTTCAAGGTCGGGTTGACATTCTACAGAAACACCACGTTGGAATTGAAGACTCCTGAGAGCTTGCCTCTCCTGGCAACGTCCACCAAGGTGTCAATGTACTTCAGGACCAACAATACGAACGGATTTCTGTTGTATTTGGGCAACGAGGATAACGGGAAGGTCTCTAGGTCGAAGATCCACGACTTCATGGCGTTGGTGATCGAGAACGGCTACCCAGTGCTTATCATGGACTTGGGCTCGGGAGCGGAGAAGATCATCAACAACAACAAGTTCGTGTCTGACAACGTTTGGCGACAGATTATCGTTGATAGGACCGGCAAGAACGTGAATCTAATTATCAGAGAGGACGTGCATGAAGGGAAGGATCAGTCGTTCCCGAAGGTCCAGGGGCTTCAAGGCTCGCACACTATTTTCCACGTGGATCAGGATCACTCTAAGCTCTTCGTGGGCGGGTTCCCCTCTTCGTTCAACATGCAGGACGCGGTTACCGCGTCTTCTTTTGAGGGCGAGATGGAGGAGCTGGTGATCGGTGATATTCCCGTGTCCTTCTGGAACTTTATCGACGGAGAGAACAACCAGAAAATGGCGCAAGAGAGGGATAAGCTGATCAACTTCCAGCCCAGCACCGGATACAGGTTCGACAGGCACGGGTACGCTATCCTCAGCAAGAACGCCTCACAGATCTCAGCGGATAAAAAGAAGTTCAGCATCAAGCTGAACTTCAAGACGTTCACGGAGGATGGTTTGATATATTTGATGGGCAAGGGCAAACAGTTCCTGTCCCTGGAGATGAGGAACGGCCACGTACTCTATCAGTTTGATCTTGGGGAAGGAGAGATCAGTCTCAAGTCCGCGAGAAGGTACAACGATGGAAACTGGCATAATTTGGAAGCGTTGAGGCTGGAGAAGATGGGAGCCCTGAAGGTGGACGGCATAAACGAGGACAGCAGCAAAGCAGCTGGCAACAACAAGAATCTCGCGTCTTCAGATCATCTTTACTTCGGAGGCTATCCACCCAACACTAGACATCCTTATGAGCAGGTGACCAACGAAGGTTTCGAGGGCTGCATAGATGATGTCGTCATCTTGGACACTGTGGTTGACCTGACCCGCAACGTTCAGGCGTTCGGAGTCATCCCCGGATGTCCAGTTAGGGTAAATGTTCCATTTTATAAAAAGAAATCTGGAAAAGATTCAGAACATTGCTTTCAATTTCTCATACCGAATTTTTATTTAGTTCGCCAGTCTGGTGTCCTTCGAGGAGAGCATGCCGGGTTATGTGAAGTGGCCGAACATCACCGTCCAGGACAGGCTTGAGATGAGCCTGAAGTTCAAGACGCAAGCCAGCGACGGCCTGATTTTCTACGTGAGCGATCCGGAGAGCGGTGCGGTCAGTTTCCTGTCGTTGCTCGACGGAATTCTGGTATTCAACAGTCTCGGCGAGGCCCTGAGGACCCCTTCTGGTATCAAATTCAACGACAACGAGTGGCACGTGGTCACGGCTACACACTCGAGGAACTCGTTGCAGCTCGACATCGACGACACCAAGAATTACATGACCGACATGGCACCGCCAATGCTGAATATACCTCTTGGTAGCTTGTTCATTGGCGGTCTATCGGCTATGTTTGGCATCCCACAAATCGGAGAAATGACGCCGTTCGTCGGTTGCATCGGAGACACGACGTTGAACGGAGTCATCATTAATTTCGCGAACACTACCGAGAGGCCTCACGCCTTCTTAGGGAAGTGCAAGGGCGGTGAACCATCTGGTGTGTATACTAAACGATTGTGGTACCACTTTCAGAAATTGTCTGACCAGTTCGTACATTAAATTCTTCGATTGTTTGATAATGATCTAAACGGCAACTTTGCCCCGCGCAGGTACACCTGCCGTAGTCGAACCAGAACCGGACGTTCTGCCTCCGCTGCTGCCCACGGAAAGTCCAGACGATAATATTGAAGGGACCACCCAAATCAGTGAGTACGATCTTATCGATAACGATTAGAATGTGACGGATACTACCAGCGTTATCGAATAATCGGACTTTGTAATCTTTTCGGTTCGGCAGACGTTATCGACGTTGACGTGGGCACCGAAAAATACGAGGAGGAGCCTCCTATAGAGGGACGCGTTCCTTATCACGGTGAAATTACTACCACCACCACTGAACCAACAACTTCCACGACTCAGACGCCGTCGCTGTTATACGTGGATCAGTGTAGATTGCCTTATTATCCTGCGCCTGATCCTGACTTGGACAATTCCTGGAGATTCGGTAAAACAGAAACACGAATTTTGGAGTACACCTATCCCTCGATTTAGTAAAAGCAAACTCGTGGTTCGCAAAAGTGGAAAAGAGAGTAACAAGAATCTTTCGAATGTTTATTCAGGTACTGCGAGATACAGCAGGCTGGAGTACAGGTCATTGAACGGACGGTACAAAGACTACTACGACATCCAGATCGACGTGAAGACGACGGCCGACGAAGGAATCATTTTCTACGCCTCCGACCTAAACGATCAAAACCTGATAGCCGTGTACGTCAGCGATGGAAAGGTAAAGCGTCTAGACAGCGATAAGCCTGATACTGGATTCGAAAGTATGCTTATCACTAGATTGTGAATATTATGCATTCATAACAAAATGGACAGGTGCAATTTAAAATAGCGAAAAGATTACAAGAATTCAAGAATGTCAACATACTGTTTTCAACATGTGATTGATACAAATTTTATTTTGCGTCTGTTTATCGCAAACTCGCGATCCAGATGGAACCGGTAAATGTTTGAGATTGTTATCATGCTGTAATACGCGAGTTGTATGTAAACAATTTCAATGAACTCGTGTAGATATCAAGTTTCGATGTGAAATTCAAAGAAACGTGTGGAAGATGACTGATCCTCTTTCTCGAATTCTTTAAGATACGGTACAAGTTCGATTGCGGAAATGGGCCAGAAGAGCTGGTCAGCGAGAAGAGGATTGACGACAACCTTTGGCACTTGGTGGAGTTCAAGAGACAGGGAAATACCGGAGAACTGATAATCGACGAGGAGGAGCCGATTACCAGCGGCCATGTGCAAGGTGGCAGGAATACCATGAACGTGATCCCGCCGTTCTACGTGGGCGGAGTTGAGCAGGATGCTTCCGGCAAAGTGTTCAACATGATTGTAAGAGACTACAGATTAATCCATAATTTTTGGAAATTCATGACTGTGAATTTTTTAATAGATCCTTTAGTAATGTATAGAAACTTCAATCATAAACCAACAACTTAATAACGTAATCTAATAATTTTGTTTTATTCCAGGGTACGAACAAGACGTTGAACGGATGTCTGAGCAACTTTATGGTGAACGGGCAACCAGTTGGCGAACCAATGAACAAAGTGGGCGTGATCCCTTGCTCGCAGAAGGTCGAACCAGGATTATTCTTCTACCCCGGAAACGGCAGCAATTTGTACAGAGCGAGTGACAGATTCACGGTCGGTAGAACGGTCGACATCCAGATGGACATCAAACCGCGTTCGACTTCCGGTCACTTGTTGTCCGTCCACGGCAAACGGGATTACCTGGTTTTGGAAATGGTCAACGGAACCGTGAAGTTCCTCATGAAGACTGCGAAGGGCTCCATAGAGACTTCGTTCGACCCAACGAACTCGAACTCCTTGTGCGATGGCAATTGGCATAATATTCGAGGTAAAGCAGCAGTACCATTTCATTCGGCAGCATGTAGTTGTCGCAGCTTTATGAAAATAGCTACATGCACAGCTTTATGATAGCTACATACTTCCGAATAATGTAAATTACGCCTCGTAACCGTAAAAGTAGGACTTTTGAGGGTTATTGCGGCCTAGATTGATCTTTAATCTAGCGCTTTTCGCTATTGAAAAACTCCATCTTTGCATTATCAAGAAATGAGGACTACCCCTTTAAACTAATTGTTCTAAAATATGAATTCTCTATCGTGTTTCATGTGCAGCTGTGAAACAGAAGAACGCTGTACTGTTGTCCGTGGATCACAAAGCGGCGCAACCTGGAATCGGTAGTAAAAATGTGGCGGGTGTCCTATCGAAGCACCCAATCTTCATTGGAGGTCATCCGATGCTTGGAAGAAGGTTGAGGGGAAGTACGTCGCAGGCGCAATACGTCGGATGCATCACGAACGTACAAATCAACATGCAACCCATACGTCTAGGTCCGGAACGTGCTTACGGACGAGTACTCGTTGGCGTTTGTCCAACGATTTAATAAGATCACCATAGCTTTTTTCCAATTATTTTCTTCTCGAAAGGTCTTCCAATCATTCTTACAACATATATGTTAAATTTTGGAAATCTCATAGATGTATTACGCGAGGGAGGAAGAATAATGTTATATTATAGTTGAAAAATAACGAATTGGACTTAAACTCATAGAGTTAAACGATTCCTATCAATTGTATTTGTTTAATTGTTTGTTTTTTTTTTAATACACTAAGATGTATATTTTTTATTAACGATTAAGATAATTAAATATAAATTGGAATCGTCGTATACACATCGAGTGCCATATCTCAGGGCTGAGCCAACATGATCGATTCGAAGACGAGTGTCAAATATTTCCAATATGTGCCTTTTTGTAGAATTTTCGAGAAATTGTTCACGACCGGGTATACAAAAGACTGAACACGTCGTTATGATCTAATCCATCTTTTATAGTGGAATATTGAACTTCGTATACCTACGACAAACATCAATGGTTATTTAAGCACTCGTGTAAACTGTTGTACCGTAGCTCGTGTTAGGTGAACTTTGTCGGACTTTAAAGTGAACGATAATTATGTTCGTATGGTATCGTAACACTCAACCAAAGAAGAGCATTATATTATACTTACAATAACAGTTACAAGTAGACTGCGGATCTTTATGCGAAATAAAAATTGTCTGCATCGATTGCAAGCAATAGAAACTAAATTGAATGTTATTTCTTCCCTTCATTTTCAATTAAAAAAATTTTCCAACAATTTTCAAGATCCGCAGTCTAGTTATAAGTTATGTAATATCGCTTGAAAGCATTGTATGATTTTTGTTCTCGTTTAGAAAACGCGTTTTTAGTCAATTAAGACGGAAATGAACGAGATAACGTAATTAAGGATATTCACGGATTCAGTCTTTTCTCTCTCTCTTTCTGTTTAAAATAAAGTTCATGCAAACTACACTTTTACCGTTAGTAGAGAAAATCGTGCTAGTAGTTAATTTACATACTTGAAAGACACGTTATAGTGTGAGAAGGATGCAATACTCTATTTAATTTTCCATTTAATTTTATTGCATATTTTTTTTATTATGACGTGCGAAAAAATAAAATAAACTATGTAATAAACGACTTACAATACACAAATATCAAACTCATTATAATCATAACAACTATCAACCTGTGTATAAAGCTGCCTATATAATCTTTGAGTACGTGTATCAACTCCAAGAAAGAAAAAAGTGTGCTGGTCGATGATTAATGTATTCGAGTACTATGACCGTAAAGTCGATATCACAATGGACCAGAAAATTTTTATTTATAATTATCTAAGGAGTAATAAATCACTTTATAAAAATTATTGCAACCAATCACTCATTACTTAATACATCGAAGTTCGCGGGCTCGTTTCGTTGAGCTGTTTAAAGATTCGAATATGCCGAAAAAACATAAAAGAATATTGAACAAATTTGGTGCTGTTATCGGCGTAATGACGTGGAAGCTGCGTGATGAACATAGCGCATGGTGACATTCAATGATCTCTATCCCATACAGTATACAGTAACATACTTGTGCAAAGACGAGAAAAGAACTAGAATAATCACTACTATGTATTTTCTTTATTAAAACCCGAACGAACAGATATTTCTCTTAAATTAGGCGTTTCACGAGAACTAAAATAAATGATAATGAGACGATGACGTTTGATACACAGCGAACAAAAATAAATGTACTGGCGGTACTCAAAATAAATCTCGATTGTTATTCCATATGTTTCTTTCGGTGTACGTGTTCGTTGAGATACTTTATTCGAATACTATTATAAATAACGTTACGAAAGTAAGAAGAAAAATTCCTCTCCTCGACACATTCGAGACTTATGTTTTAGAACACATTCAAATCTTAATAGTATCAATTAGCATACCGATAATTTCTATTCTTTTGTCGCTTACACGTCCAAGGTATTATAGCCAGAAAAAAACACTTCTATAATACCTGAAAGACTTCTATGTGTATAAAAAGAAAAGTACCTGAAATCGTTCGACGAACAGTCGCGCCATAGAAAAAATGCGCGAATAATCGGAATTTCCGGAAATGTACAGAATTATCACCGTTCGAATGATAAGTAGAAAAAGCTACGGACTATTTGTCAGACGATTTCACGAACTTCGTCGATGCAGTACAATAATGGCTTCCATAATGCACGGCTCTTGTGATCCCCGCGGTACGTGATCCCATCGATTACCAGTCTGTCCGAAATTCTAACATACCAAGTTCATCATCGAATAATAAATCACATTTCCATATTGACGAGACGAATTTTGGTTCGTGAGAGTTCCAGTTTCTAGGGCCCGCCAGAAACGGGAATTAGGTTCGCGGAACCCCTGAACTAGTTTGCGCACCGCGAGAGTCACTACTGCAGTATATCACAGTGTAACGATCGAGATACAATCAATTAGACGTATTTGTTACATGGCAATTGTAACTGTACAATCGTGTTTATCACAAATGGCTGTACGGCCGTTTGTTCGCATTCAATACTTTTCAAACGATATCCTGCGTTACGGATGCACAATACAGACATATTTGGTAAAATATCCCGGTATCTGCGCGTCGTTACAAAGATATCCCCATACTCCTTTGAAGATTAATCACGGGTGATTGTTAACAAACAACAAAATAAATGCACATCAAAATATTCATCGGCGCGCGGTGCAGCGTCCGTGTGAAATTATTACTCGATGCCGTGCGCGAAGATCATCACTAATCCAGGCCGAGTAGTCATGAACGCTGGCATATGCTGGTTGTCGCAATGGAGGACCACCACCGCCTGTTTGCCAGGTAATCGTTTGCAAATGTAACCGCTGTACAATCGCTTATTCTTTTGTCTGGTTTCAAGGGAGCGCAGTCCGGAGGGCCAATTGTTCTCGTGACAGTTTTCCATCAGCTTGTCGATAGCGTGAAGCGGACAGTCGGATCTTGTAAGAGTTCCTTTTACCATCGTCTGGAAACGAAAGCGGTATTTAGAAAAGACACGGGTGTGGACACTGCTTATGGAACATACAGTTATCTGATCTAAGCCGATTCTCGGTTCTGTGCTGTGACAGAAATCGTGAAGAAATACGAATATCGAATGTAGAAAGGTACACCGGAAACTTCTTTATTTTTTATTATTTTTTTATGGAACTTTGACCAACATATTCGTGACATTCTTCTAATGAAAATAATACCGAATATGATATAATTCCAATTATATTTACTTGTATAATGAACGATGAAAGTTTCGGATGCAAAGGACAGTGTATGTATGGGAAAGAGACGCGGAGAGTCGCGGTGCACCGGCATAAGCGATTATATCATATTCGGATTTATATCATGTTCTGTATCATGTTCAAAGTCCAATCAAAAAATAATGAAAAAGAAAGAAGTTGTGTTATTGGATTAGTTATATGTTTACACTTCTCAATTTCTCATATGCCCCCCCATGGAAGGGGTAGGCGAACAGGCTTAAATCGGGAAGCTCCGTCGCGCTTAGATCATGGGATTACTACAGTATTATAAGATTGGTTTTTCTAAAAGCGATTTTTCATGAATATTACCTGTAATATTTCGTCAGGCGTGGAGATCATCCCACCCCACCTGTTTACTTTCGCCAGTGGGAGACTAAGAGACCACCTCGCGATTTCCCTGTCCTCCGGCTTCGATATGGCCAAAAGCGACGTAGGATTTCCACATTTTAGTAAACTAAGAATATTATGAATCACGCGTATCTCCCTCTTGTTCTCTGCTATTTGCAACTGTTGATTGCTCATCTCGCGTTTCATGTCCGTAAGCTTCTGTTCCTGTGTTTGTATGATGTTCCTCAGCTCTCTGACGCAATTGTGATCCTTCAGCTCATTCTTCGGAATAACAACGTTGCATCCTTGTTCGCAGAGCATCGGCCTGTCCGGATTATATTCGCACTGCTCCAAATGTGATGCCAGGCTGTTCAGCTTGACTATCTCCTGACAGCCGTGCGTAACATTGTCGCAGCTGATGCAGAGACGTGCCAACAGGTTCCTCAAGATTCTGGGTGCTACTCTGAGCAGTGTGGTATCGATCTGTGTCCGATCCAAGGGGCAGGTCGCCTGTCTTTTGATCCATTCGGTAATGCATGTACGACAAAAAGTATGCTCGCATTCAGGCGCCTGCAACATATTGCTCACCTACGATTCTTAAAGCGAAACCAAACGTTTTCGGTAACCGTTGTGAACGATAAAACGGACACGCACATCAATACAGTCTACTTCGAACCGAAAACAAGAAACGATTGTAGCAGGCACGACGATGGTTACGATCGTTTTGACAGTACGGATGTCGCAAAAATTTCGCGTCGGGAGTAGATTCAAGATTCTGGCAACTGTTACTAGCAAAGTAGGCGAAAACGTTAAACACGATGAGGAGCAACGATTGCTGACGGGATACGAGAAGCACGCTCGCGTTTATCAACGGAAACAGTGTATTATTGTAAAGGAAAAAAAAAGTGAGGTTAGTTTCGTGTAAACGTACTTACGAAATAGGCCGATCGAGAGCGTTCAAAACATTCAACAACGAAAAGGAAGACAGTACCTGGACTGGGTCTTCCAGGACCCCGGAGCATATCGCGCAAATTAGTTCCTGGTCAACTTCGCCCTGAAATCGGGTCAAATCGAACCCCATATTGCCTGCTCTCTCTATACTTCTGGTACGGGCGGGTGTAATCAAGCGCGTCCCACTCCTCAGCTGGTTGTGACGTTGTGATTCAGTTTATTCGACAGTAGTGGTAGAGAAGTCCGACGACACTATCGATAGTTATCGATGGTAATCGTCGTCGAAAATTATCGATAGCTATCGATGGTTATTCAAAATAAATTGTGGTACGATATTTGAAAAATGTTGCTAAACATAGATAAAGCGTACGAAACAATCATTACTTGAATATATTATTATAATAATAAAAAGACAATATTTGGATTTTGAAAAAGTTCTAGAGGATAACTAATAAAGAAACTGTTCAAAAACCAATAGTCAGTTTTCTCAGAGCTGTAATTCGATCCTTACGTTTCTTGCATGAGACACCAGTGAGGCATAAGAACGATCGCGTTCGAGAATTTTTGCCTCATCAACGATATCAGCTGTGCAAGTTCGACAACAACCGACACCGACGAGATACTACGTCGGTACAACCGGCAAGGTGATCGACTGACTAGATAAACCTTGCCATCTCGTGGGCCGTCCTTTTATCCTTATGTCACATCCGTTAGCCAATTTCTTTGTCTCCCTCGCAGCATCGTTTATTAGATCGTTGCCCTAACGAACGTTGCTGCGATCCTTTCAAAGTCCCCACTCCCTGTTCCTTCCGAAACCGATGGCCCACCAGATAAAGAGAGCTGCGTTAGCGGTTCTGACACTCATACTTCTGAACTCCTTTTATTTTAAATATATTTAGTTTTGTTAACTTACCTTGTCAAAAAATATTTTCTACACCTTCCATTAGCTAAAGTTCACAACAGTAAGCATTTGTCCATTCCTGGATTTTCTAATTGCAGAACAAATATTACAATGAATTATAATGAATGAATTATGGTAAATCTAAATAAAAACAAGGAGAAATAAGTATATTAATGTTTCTAAACAGCAATCGATATTTTTTCCATCGCTATCTCTGAACAGAGAAGTTCGATAGAATTTATAATATTTTTTATCTATGGATAATTCCATAGAATTAACACGTAACGCCATCCACTGGTATATTTCTGTACTAAACGATGTGAGGGTTCCGGTATTTTACCGCAGATGGCGCCATCATTCTCGAGAAGTTCCTCTTCGTCGGTAAATTTGGCGACAAACTTGAGCGTTCTGCCGCTGCATGAAATGACGCCGTAAACCGTAAGGACGTTTATACAGAGCAAATAATTCTTGCAGGAGTGGAATTTATTTAACTTTCGTAGGCATAAATTAATGCGGAGGGAATGCACTTTATGAATAGTGTACTGCAGATGAAAAATAAATTCAATGTGCACGCAATTCTAGCGGTCGATTCGAATTGTTGTACAGGATGCCAGTCCGAGGGTTCAAGGTGGGATTTCCGTTCTTATCCAAAACATAATTATTAAAAACCGTTATCTGCGATTAAAACGCTGTTGATAGAAATCACCCCACGATCCTCACGACCCCACCGGAAGCTGAATGATTAATTATTGCTCGATATCGAAACCGACAAATTGATTCGTTTGTACATACGACGCGTAATTACATCGAATATAAACAGACGGTTTTTGAAACCCAGTCTAGTCAATCGTTCACTTCAATTATTATTTAAACCCGTTTATACAGCCGTAATGTTATCATTTTGTTCAGGTAGTCTACATTTCAGTATTTTAAAAATTAATATATTAATTCGTCTCCTCGATTTTTCGAAATTGTAATGTTTATTTATTATAAAAGTGCAGACAATTTCTCTTATATTTATGTATATGTGTATGCTATGTATGAAGTTTTAGAAAATACTAATAATGTATACATTACTTAGCAATATTAGAGGAAATGCAAATAGATAGTTTGAAAAACGTGTCTTACAAATCTAATAAATTCGATAAGAATGCGATGTGATTCGAAAATTTTCTTTTGATTTCGTTGATATAAAACACACAGTTTTGAATCACTGTGACAAATCACCGTGATTGGGAACGAACGTAATCCAAAAGTAGTCCATGCCATCTCTAATGTTGAATGACTAAACTCAGTAGCGTTCTCTCGTGATTTCGACGACTAACGATCCCTTTTGTTTACCGATACAGGTGACCGGTGTTTTGTTTAAACGAACAAGCAGCATTATCGGATCGTTGTATCCGTTCCGATAAGAGATTGTGTCATCTTCGTTGACACCAATTATGAGCGGCGATTCATCGAGCGTGTTTCGCGGCGTCGATTATGATGATGATCATGGCGCGTCAATGACGACGCTGCCGCCGCGCCGGTGTAGTGAGGTGGCGATGACGATGGCCGATTATCGTTTGATCTTCGCCCCCAAGACTTGGCTGCGTCGAAACTGGCGGCAATCTATCTGAATCAATTCGATTTTCATCGAATTGCTGCGATAAATACGGAATTAATTGTTGGCTTGCATGTCTCGATTGATAAGCGATCGATAGACATAAGATGATAACAGAACTGGAAATTGAATCAGTGGTCGCCTTCGCGTTACAGGGACAGGTAGTGATAGCCATTTTCGAGCGCCATGGCCGAAAGGAAACGTTCGGTGCACGATATTCAAGGTATCTCAACCTCTCAAGTCATTAAATTTACCAAATTCAAGTGATCGCATAAGTTCGTGCTCAATTTTTCATGAAAAATGGTGACTATAGATTAATAATGTTGTATTTTTTAAAATTTAACCATTGAATTTTATTTTCAAATCGGGCACGAACTTACGCAATCATCTAGTATTTCGACTTATTATAATAAGTAGACACCGGATCTTTAAGCAATTTATAATTTTTGCAGACGGGTTTTAAGAAAATGGAGTCAAATAGAATCTTATTTTCAGTGGTAGTTGCCTCTTTGCAGGCCTGAAATAAATAAAAATCAGTCTAGAAAGGATCTGCAGTCTAACAATACGTATAGCTGTATAGTAGGCGTGGCATCGTGGCCCTCCGTTTGTTGGAGCCGCAACAGTGCTCCACAAAGCAATCGCTAGGCGAAGTACTATTTTTATTCAAAATCTCATTAATTTTCTCGAGCAAGACAATGGTCCTGTGGTGGTGTTTATTGATTTGGGCATTGTTGTTGAACATCCCTATATTCCTGTTGAACTTGTTACACGCCGATTCATCGTTCTTAAACCATTATTTGGCAAGGGGCAGAAGTCAAGACGCCTGCCACTCCATTCTAGCGGTTGCCTGATTGGACCGTGACCCAATTCGAAACTTACAAATTGCCGTGGCGCTTTTTAAATATTAATGAACGCTCGGACAGATTACTTTCTATTGACGCTCCGGGCGGGATCATCGTTTCAGTTCATTCAAATGCAATGAATATATTTCATTCGCTTTCAAACACAATCCAACATCCGAGACAAATTGGCCGGAAGTTTAGATGGATTTTTCAATGGATTTATAATGTATATTTCAACTCGTTTTCAGTGTTAAACAAGTTAAAAAACGTTAAAAATGGCACACTTTGAATTTTCTTCAGGCAAAATTGTCAGGAACAACTTAGTAGATCTCGCAGATGTATCAATCTTCGTCGCGCACGAATTAATTTGGCCGCAACAACGTAATCTAATCGCTCTTTCCGGGATTACTTTTCGAAAGAGGCTTTTTAAGCGATTCTTCGATAAAACACAGTCATTGAGAAGGCTATTAATATACTACAGATAGGCAAAACGAACATATCTCGGCGGCGGCCATTTTGGAGAACGTTCCTTTGCGAACGAACCTATCGTAACTTCGTTTGCTCAATCGATGGATAATACCTCGCGTGCGTTCTCCGCGCAGGAATCCTCGTACACGTTTACAGCATCCTCGTCAACATTTTCGTTTCATTCAAGCCGTTTCGACTAGACCGTAGAGCTATCGTTGTTATCTCGGAGAATGCGTTCTCTAAATAACGCCGCGATGGCAACGATGTAATACTCGTTTTGTTCACGTGGAAGACGCCATTCGTGTCAGCCAACTTTTCTAGGCTCTGCGTCATTTCTGTAATCGATGCATCCGATTATTCAAATCAAGGAGAAAGAAACAAGAGGAATGAATCACAGCGATGTACCGTTGGAGACGTTGATTCCTCGCCGTGAAAATAAATTCACCGGTCGTAGATTTATTCCTCGCAATACAGAATCTTCGAACACTCTGGTTCGGATGGTTGTGCGAAATAAAAATTGTCCAAGTCAATTGTAAAAAAACGGAACTTCAATGAAAATGAATTTCCTCTTTCAATAATTTCAATAAATCGGAAACAACGTAAAATTTCAGGTCCTCGAATGCCTTGACAGTTTAGTATTTCACCAATCCATTTGTCACAATTATTTTATGCAAAACATAGATTTTGTACTAAATTCTTTTAATTTGTTTACTGTTTGAAATCACGCCTACTCATTTTTGTCGTAAATGCATAAAACCCGCTGTCTAGTGACAATTGTAATTAAATAGAGGTTATTTCGTTGGGGGAAATGAGATATCAATTTTGAAACGATAGACTGTGGGTCGTCGTGTAATATCAAGATTCTTTGGTGCGATTACATGGAATGAGAGATAAATAAAAATGTGTTCGTTGTCTAAAGAGGTACAATGAATCGCGATTTATAATCAGTAAATAGACAGCATAATCTCTATTCCGCTGTTTGTGTGCTTTCAGATCATCCGGACAATGAAAGCGACGCCGAGGAGAATCAGAAGGTAAATACGCAGCTTTATTACACGATAGGACCGTCTCCTCGAGACTGATCAATTCCGCATCGTTACACGACTCGCCGATAAACGACACTCGAAGTATGATCGATGACAAATTCTGCTGGAAAGTAGGAGTCATTCGAGATTAGGATTTTTGAGTGGCAGACATCGTTGCTGAATCGGTGGGCGCGTGACCATTTATTTACTGTTCCCAAAAAATTAAAACGTAATAGCAACTCTTCGGGAAGGATCTTCTACGAGGACCACTTTGAACTCAGAATTTTTCTGCTAGTCACTTGACAGTCTATGAAATTTTCTCCACACGAAAGCGAAATCATTGAAGAACCCGCAGATCGGAGATCACAATCGTTGAATTGTTTATTAACCGGCTTCGAAAAAGAAGGAGGTTACTCAATTCGATCTGTATGTGCCTTTTTCCGCTTCTTTTTCTATGTATGTTCACCGATTAATCAGGACGAAACCTTCTGCATTTTGTAGGGTATGTCTCCCGATTGGTCCCTTGAAAACAAATTTATTTGCAAATTCTTTGCGGTTTTTATTGCAAATAACCAATAAGACCGAGAAACCATCCTACGGTATTCTACAAATTCTGCTCGTTCCACTAAATAGTGTGAAATAAAAAAATTTGACTAAAAAAAAGCACTAAAAAGTATGAAATAATTTTCATTTAATTTATGTGAATACACATGAACTACAGGATGTTCTGGAGTCATATAAAAACGCAACAAAATTTTTGAAAATTTGACAAGATATAATTCTTACTAAATTAATGCAATTACCAAAGTTTGGGTTCGATTCACTGCACCGGTTAAGAATTATAGCAACTTAAAGTTTGCACATTTCAGCACGTCTTCTTATGGAGAATTCATAAAATTCTACGTCAAACGCTATTTAAACCTTGAAAAACGCAACTAGAAATTCCAGTTGTTTTATATAGTAAAAATTATGTAATTAATTATGTTCAAAATTTATTAGGATTCACTAAACAGTTACAGAGCAAAAAACGATTAACTGTTACAAAACGTCACATTTATCGTGTTGTTATCTCACTAGCACGGAAACGCGACAACAGTGTAAAAAAAGTATACAAAAGTATGCAAAATATACTCATGAATGGCTTTCATTGCCAATATACTGATGGATTTCGAATTTCTTGTACTTTTGTTTCCCATTATACCTCCAGAACATCCTTGAATACAGTACAATCTTTTCGGAGGCGGCGCAAAATTGAAAATTGTCGACACTGGAAATTTCGAAAATCCTTAAATTCTTCTACATGCCTTCACATATTAATGTATCTTCTCTTCCTACCTATTGATTTCCAAGTTCATCATAATCAGCAACGTCTGTCATTTGAAAAATTTTCAATTTTGCGCCGCCTCCGAAAAGATTGTATTGTATTCAAATTTGTGTGTATTCACATAGATTAAATGGAAATTATTTCATACTTTCCATTGCGTTTTGTCGAAGTCGGTTTAATTTTTTACAGAATTGGAATGATCCATTTATCAATGTTTTACAAAGAGGGTTTAAGCAAAGACGTTTTGTGGTGTCACGCTCTCGAAATGATGTAATCGCGCAAGATTAAAAAGAGGAAACGTAAGCTTGCCAACGAGTTCCTTTAACACTTTGCGGCCCGAAGACAATGAGGCGTATCTCTGCCCCTGTTCCAACGTTTCTATTTGTGTTTGGGAAGCACCTTTATCGTTGAAAGATAAATGAACTCCTGTTTCGTAATGCTCCGGTAAATTGTTGCTTAGTAATCTATCAGGTAATTTTGTAATGTTAGGCAACTACACATAGGTTCTGTGTATCTGATTGGAAAAATCATTGAGGAAAAGGGAACGATAATCGCAGGTTGATATAGAATAGAGAGGGGACAGAATAAAAAAATGGTAAATCTACCAAATGACGTAGTATGACGTCAAATGGTCCGCAAAGTCTACCGCTCTCTATCAGCAAGCCGAGCGTTAGGAAAATCAATACGCAACGATGAATAATTTGTGCATAAATTAGCCGCTCTCCGGTGACTGTAAAATAAACACTTTCACCAAGATAATTGAACTTCGGTGAAGCCTGAAGCAAGGTTCGCCTTCGTTCTTATTTATTGACAATTATTTACAGCAGTCACGCGGGTTTTATAATCTGGGCATTTTGTAATAAATTTTTATGGGACGCCCGGTTTATTGCTGCGTGGGCTGTTCAAAGGAAAAACTTCACAGTCTGTTGCACAACTTTTGAAAATTCTTCAAATTTTCGTTTAGCTTGAAAAATTAATTTTGAACAAAATATAAAACAAATGAAACATTGTTAAGATTTGCAGGATCTGAAAGAGTCGAAAATGTGATAAACTTGAACTTTTGGTTAGATTGGTTGTTTGAATCCTGTACAGTCGGTGCGATGTCGATAAAATATTCCTGAACGATAAGGATCTTTGTGTCAAGGATTCCCGCAAATAAACGACTTGTTTAATATTGTCTGTCACGCCTCTGCGTTGTGGACCAGTTTCACAAAACAGCGTCGCGGCTCCTTGAACAGAAATCGAGAGCAGATTTCACTTTTCTTAAAGTGACTCGATCGTCGACTTGAAAGAAACATTTCGTTCCAATAAACATCTCGCGGAACAGTCGATTTTAGCTAAACGTCTGATCAATTTCATCATATTTTCATAATCGAAATAAGAAGTTGGTAAGCAATCGTTACTTTCAAATTTTTATACAAGAGGAAATAAAGTGGAGAATAAAATACAATGGAATTATTCTAGATCAGAAGAAATGTTTAATTTTAAAAGAAATAAATTTATATTTCACTCCAGTTTGTCGTAATTCACATAGAACATTTTTATTTTGCATAAAGATCCGCGGTCTATTCATCGCCTTTTATCGGAGATATCGCGCGAACCTAATCCTCTTGATGCAGCGACTACAAAAAATCGTTGATTAGCTTTCGTCGGCGTGAAGTATTGTTCGTCGATAATTAAGCTTGTACTTTGTCGCGTTGAAGACTATTTTAATCTATCTACGTTTCCGCAGGGCACGTGTATCGTGCCGGCATTGTTTCTATTGTCGCTTCTCTCCGATTATGTGTAGCCTATTAATCCGATTATCAGCTAATTGTGACTTATCGGGCACGCAGGCTTGCCTGTGGCATCGGTCGGTCGTGTTCCATCGTTTCCACGAATTATCATTCAATCCCAATCAATTGCGTTCAGGAAGCTGCTCAAGGGCACTAGGAAGCGTGCGCGTTTTAGCGATAGAGTAAACCGCGACCGTCACTATGACGATCAAGGGCGATTTCGTGCTTCGTCGAGCTTCCACGTTCCTCAGACTATTTTATATTCTGCGGCCGAGTCGCTTTACAAGCGTCGCGGGTTCTTCAAACTCTTATCGAAGGCGAAACCTGTTTCTTCGAACGAAAATACCCAATTCTAATGCTCGCTAGTGATTTATCGCTGCACGAGCAGCCGCGATGTCGTTGCAACAACTGTCGGTGAACTGTGAATTTTATACACGCATGACAAATACGAGTAAATCAAATGCAGAGCAGCAGGAAGCAAAAAGTATTTCAACACTTCATTTCTCATTCTCGAGAAATTGTCGATATTTGAACTGAGATAGTTTCGTTGAAGAAAATGGTACAATCATATAGTTGATCGTGGACCATTATTTATTTTTTGCCAGGATATTTATGCACGAATGAAAGAAATTAGTAAATCAAAAAAGTATTTCAACACTTAATTTCCCGTTCTCGGGAAATTGTCAATATTTGAACTGAGATAATTTCGTTGAAAAAAGTAGTACAATCATAAATTTGATCGTGGACATTTTCAGTATGCGTTTAAGTTACCGAAATATATTTCAGGCTCAGATAAAGAAGGTTGGCAAACATAATTTAAAAAATTTTTTATGATTCTATCTTTGTATGTCTGTCTAACATCTTGAAGAAGTTGTGCGATTTTTAAGAGAATTAAATACATGAGTATCTATTTAATTACATCTTCAATTACATGCGCAAAAGTGGACTATAATTACAATAAGAAAACGGTTAAATGGTCCAAAACATAAAAATTAGTGGTTTAAAAGAACAATTACACTGAAGTAATTGTTAGACTCAATTATAGTTACTGTAATCGTGTTAAGTAATTGCAATTACTCCTTTCACAATTACTGCAATTATAATTGTGGCCAGCAATTACAATTACTGGCTGAGCCAAAGTAATTGAAATTACCAATTGCAATTACAAGTAATTGTAATTTTATTTCTGCAATTACAAGTAATTGTAATTCGCAGTTACAATTGATTAACGTCAAAATGGCACTAAAAAAAGTAATTAGATACCTACTCAATGGAAATGTCTAAAAAGAACAAACAGAAAGCATATGTTATATATTATCCGACTCCAACTTTGAAATGAGGGTCATTCTGAAAAGTAATGGTAATCGTTTTTGTGAAATATCAAATAATTAGCTACAAATAAATGTTTAATGAATAATAAATATTTCCTAACGTATGCTTTCTGTTTGTTCTTTTTAGACATTTCCACTGAGTAGGTATCTAATTAATGTTGTAATTGTAATGTAATTACAATTACTTGCAATTGCAGAAATAAAATTACAATTACATGTAATTGAAATTACATTTTGCTCAACTCTGTCGGACTGTATGCAATTAACAAAAAATGAAATCTAACAATAAAATCGGTAAATTAAAACAAGAATTATAAATATTCATGCTCAGAAATGATCGTTGCATGATTAATAATAACAATTTCGTGATATAAACGAGAATTGCGATGTAGCAGGTGAAAAACTGAGTGGATCTACGGGATCTATGCAAGTAGAGGAGTAGGACAGGCGAGAGATCACTCATTATGGCCCTGATACACAGACGTAAATAGTAGAGACACGCGAACGATACTTTCACGCAGCAGGGTCTCACGATCTGTACAGGGCAATCCTAATTTCTCGACCGAGTTCGAAGAAAAACAAAGAAATTCTTTACACGAATAAAAAGCCACACAAAGCCTCGATTACCACTAAACCCACCAATGCCGGTCAAATTGACCGGTTCGAAATCTTTTATTTTTTATACCGAGGATCACAATCCGGACCCAGTGATTATGATCGTCCTGTACCCGCTGCCACTCCAGGCTTACATATCCGTAGGTGCTCCACGACGAAGTGAACAGTGCCGGTTTGTAAACCGAGCGAGTGCGTACGTCGACGGTTTCCGCTCGGGTCCGCGCCGATCTTTGCCGATTTTCGCGATCCATGTGTCTCAAAATAAACCATACCTGTCATCGACATAATACGAGGATGATCTAGCCTCGCACGATCCATCGTAGATCGTCGATTTCAACCGTGACCGCCGATCGCCGGGAAAATCGTCAACGATGCTTGAGAAACGTGAGGAAAAAGACGAGGTAGGGATCCGGTGGAATTTTCCTAAGTCGAAATGATCGATCTCGCGAGTTAGATCGCTGATTCGGCGATGATTCCTTTCTGATTATGTAAAACGTTTGGTAACGATAAGATCTAATCGGTACTCTTTGGGAATCCTTGATAAGTCATAAGTAAAGAATTTAGAAACTGTACTAGCGAAAGTGAAAGCAGGCTACAGGAGTTATGGTTCGGAATTACTCCGCGCGAGGTAATGAGGATGATGATAGTGAGTGGACTAAGAACCGTCCGACAGAATCGCCATTGTAATCCTGGAAATCTTCGAATGGTTTCAGCGTTTCAGCAAAAGTCCGCGAATTTAGAAGAGTTTTAAAGTATTTTTTTCAAGGTTTTTTCTAAGTGATTATTAGTAGTCACAATTTATAGCAATGGAATTTTAAAGTATTGTTACTATGAATGAATGAAAGGAACAAGCTTCGACCAGACGATCCAGCTGGCATATTTTTTTAGTTATGCGTAAAGATTCGCATAATACTGCCGTAGTTGCTTTATGTCACTTCGCATTGCGATATTATAATAGTTGTTTATATTAAACTTTGCAGTTCAGCATCGGATGTGGTTCGTGTTTTGTCCGTGTTCCGCTGCCGGAATGTGATAGAGATTAGGCATTAACTGACGTAATCTGACAACTACATTGAGTCGTTTGTAGTCGAGTGTATAATTCCTCGCCGATTGAATGGTAGAATTATTGAAAGTCGACGGAGATCGTGCAGAATTATGTGGATTAATTTGTGTCACATAAATCGTGTACTACTCGGTTCTGTAACTTACAGGATCTGTCACAAAACTATCAAGCGCTAAAACCGATTGTCACGTGTTATGGTTCATAAAAATGATACAAACACAGCCAGTTGACAATCGGGAAACGTTCTTCCGGGGCGCGGCATCGGCACACGACTGCTTGTGATTGCTATAGCAATTAGTATGCGGAGGTGGGCATTATTTGGCGAAACAAATATTTCAAATACTATTTAATATTTTAGATTTTATTTTACTTAAAGAAAATAGTATTTCAAATAAGATATACAGTGGGTGTACAAAGTACTCGTACACTTTTTAAAAACTAATAACCTTTTTTTATAATTGTACCAAACGATCTGGTTTTTTATCATCAATTAGAAGCATTGGTTTACGATATGCTATACAAAAAGATTTTCCAAAAATTATAATTTACAAGGTTACATGCAAAAATAAAAAAGGCATTTTTTAAAACATTTTTATTTGGGCCCTTAATGAAACTTTAAAATATATGTTTTGTAAATCTACGTTAGTTATACACATGCTGAAAATTTAATTGAAATCGATCAACATACACACGAGCTACAAGCGGTTAAAAATTGTGAAAATCGTAGTTTTACACGACTTTTCACCCGTTTCTGCTTAAAATCCACAGAATCGTACATCTTTCGATGCGTGTCGTTTTTCCTGCGTCAATCAATTTCGATGAAATGTTCAACATGTGTATAAATAACATAGATCTACAAAACATATATTTTAAATTTTCATCAAGGACCCAAACAAAAAAGTTTTAAAAATGTCTTTTTTATTTCTGCATGTAACCTTGTAAATTATAATTTTTGGAAAATTTTGTTTGCATATCATTTCGCAAACCAATGCTTCTAATTGATTACAAAAAATCAGGTCGTTTGATACAATTATAAAGAAGTTATTTGTTTTTAAAAGGTGTACGAGTACTTTGTACACCCACTGTACATACAAGATTGAAAATAAAATATTTCGATTTTAACAATCTGAACCTCAAAATAAAATATTTCTATTTCAACAATGTGATCCACAAAATAAAATATTGCTATTTTAACAATCTGAAATACGAAATAAAATATTTTACCTTTTGCATTGCTATAATACTCTGAGAAAGAGAAACTGCATAAACATACAGTCTATCTTATTTAGGATACGATTAGAAACGATTATTAAGAAACGATTTGCACTTATAAATGTATTGAATTGGAACCATTATTTTCAGCAATAATATTTAAAATTGAAATTGAAAATAAAGACAAAATACAAATATCTGCAATATTCTTCAAATAAAATATTTTATTTTCAAAGTTGTACACATACTTTAAAATAAATAGGATTATTTATTATTTACTATTTAAAATACTATTTTTCACAGTTGTATGAGTATGCACAGTGTAAACTCGATTATACATTTCAACGAGTACAATTTTACTAAATTCGCTTGTCCCATAGTTTGTCAAAATGTCCATTGCTAAAGACAGTTCTGTAAAATTGTTGTCGCGTATTTTTTGCCACTGAAACGCTGCTATCTGCAAGTCGCAGAAATAATTAGAGCGACAGTGTATGTATCACAACACAGGTGTTCCTAGTATGCGTGTGTCGATCATCGATCGATAAAAGTATGTTATCGTAAATTACACTTCCCCAAACATTGTCACTCGAATGAAAACATTTATCTTTTGGACAGTCCAAGGATAATTTTAAAAATGTACAAGCATCGGTAATCATCCGCGAAAGAATAATAAAGTTTCCATTCAACAATCCACTACAAAATGTTCGTTTGTAGAAAATTGATAGAAAAATTCTAGGTCACCGTGTACATGAATACGACAGTTCTAAGTTTTCCTTCGAGCATCATTTCGCGTGGTTACCCCGGGAAAACACGTTCGTTTAGACGCTCGGTTTTGAATAATGCATGGAAGATTACTGTTTAAATGGCCGCGTTTGGAAAGGAACGTGATTCAGAACGCATCGAGTAGTCCCTGGACTATTCAGCAGATCGTGGCACGTGTTCGAGAATGAAACAATTCAGATTGTAAATCTCGGAATTGATAGCGAGCATTCCTGCGACAGAAAAGTCGTCGAAATTGAGTTCAAAGTCGAGTAGAGATAATGAATCGAAGTCTGAGTGAGTGGCAGACGTGTGCCAGGCGCACTTTCCTTGTTGATTGTTGACTTGATCTAACAATTTTCTAGTTTCCTCTAAAACTATGAAAGTGTGTCCATTCGTTGACCGGTTCTATTAATTTACAGCTTCAAGATAATGATGAATATATTAACTGACCGTGTTTGATGTTAAAGATCGAATTTGTATTCGGTAACAGTGATTAATATGTCACAAGAAGTGTATAGTCCATCACACGAGATAACGACGAGCGTTATCAGTTCGTTCCACATTATAATTCCGTAATGATCAATCCTACAGCTCGTTTAATCGTTAATTAGAACTCAGAGCCGATTACTTAGGCCTTTGATCGCGCGAGTTTATAAATAAAGCGAACCGAGAATAATTATTAGACTGCGGATTTTGTGCGTTTATAATAAACATCAGACAGAA
Source organism: Lasioglossum pauxillum (assembly GCA_933228785.1). Classification (NCBI taxonomy): domain Eukaryota; kingdom Metazoa; phylum Arthropoda; class Insecta; order Hymenoptera; family Halictidae; genus Lasioglossum; species Lasioglossum pauxillum. The sequence continues at coordinate 8,224,647 of OW121702.1, forward strand.
GTGCAGACAACTTTTCTACACTGCATACAGATCCGCAGTCTAATAATGAATTTCGATGTAGCTCCCTTGTTCTGCAATCGATGGAGACATCTTTTATTTTGATTGGAAGAGTTGTATTGAATTTTTTGTAACTCGGATTTCCTTTTATTCGATGGATCCCTGCCAGCCGGTTCGAGACAGTAGATCTTGTTAACTTTTTACTGGCTCGAACTCCAATTTCGCGATATCCACAGTACACGTGTGTGCCGTTAAATTAGCAATTTACCTAGCAAGCTTGAAGCTGAAATCGGATTGGTTATCGTCTTCAATTAACAGCGACTGCGAACAAAGTTGTTTGAACGAGGCTATTCAGGATCTTTATTGGAACTCGTTGTTCTTCGACTGACCGTCATTCCGTTCTGACATAACGAACATCGTAATCTACACCTTGCAATGTTTCTACGCGTCTGGTTAACTCGCAATTGCTTCGTTCGCTTCGTAGTTATTTTCATAGCTACATGCTGCCGAATAATGCAAATTACGCCTCGTGAACGAAAAAAAACTAAATTTTTTAAAAATACCACGTTTTTAAAACGGACTAAAAAGTATAAAATGAAAGTGTGAAATTTTTCAATCGATTCAAAACATTTTGATGAGATTATAACAGAGACATGTAGTAAATTCCAGACGGAGTGCGAAGCGGGTAGTGGAGTGGGGATGAGTCAGAGTGGGAACCGAATGGGTACTACCGAGCGTCGCGCGGGGAGGTGTAACGGTTAAATTTTTAATAGTTTATGTCTCCTATACGCATAGGCTTTTTAAAAAAATCTTTTTAAATATTGCATTGGCATTCAGTTCTGAGCTATGTTTAAAATTTCAAGTCTCTAGCTCATCGGTAAGTTAGTTTAAAATCAATTGCAAAATTTGTACTGAACAGACAGACAGACAAGAAAGCAAGCTAATAAAAACGTAGTAAAATAGGACTTTTGAGCAGTGATGCCAGATTGAGGTTGAAACGAACCTCATTCCCCCTCGAGGCTCTCCACCTTTATCCCCTTCCACTATCCTATTCCACCGTTCAGTCCCTATCGCGCACGCGCAACGTGTCTCCCATTCGCCGCACTCTATTCTAGTCGCGCAGTCGCGCAACGTGTCACATATTACTCTGGTCATCAGAATAGGGGTACTTGTATTCTCCTCGATTCCTTTTCGATTACCCCTGTCTGGGAACACTGCTTTGGAGGGAGATAGCGCCCTAGATCGATCTTTTATCTATCGTTTTTGACTACTGAAAAACCCCGTGTTTGTATTATCGAGAAATGAGAAGGCGAATCGCGCACCCTTGCAATCTACCGCCTAACTCGAAAATGAAATAGAACTTCCGGCATGGAATAATTTTATATGATCCTTAGCCCTCGTCGTCGTGTAGACTGCGGATGCTTATGCAACTCAAATGAAATCTGATCTTCAGTGGTAATAGACTGTGTAGACATGAAATCATTAAAAAAATTCTATCGAATTTAATATTCCAGTATTATTTGAAAAACCATAAGTCTAGTTGTGTGTTACGCCTCAAAAAATAAAAGTCAAAAAACAGAACAGTATAACTTATTTCGGGAAAACTATGTGAAATTGACAGGAGGGGCGGATTAGGATTAAAATCGTTCATCAAAATGCATCTTTAGACGACAAATTTACCACGCGAAATAATGTACAAGTCCTATTGATACTTTTGTGAAAAATCGCTCGACAATGAAGCATCGAGTAAATGAATACTGCGCACTTCCCGCGTCGGCGGCATCGTAATCCAAAAGACGGAAAAAATATAGCAACGTGATGATTATTGAGACCACGTGATCTAAATCGTCGACAACGACAATAAAGCTAATCGGTGCCAATCATGCTTCTCGATCCGACTTCTTCCCCGGAATTCCCAACATAATTGAACCGTACTCTTTCTTTGTTTGTTTACAGAAGCTGAAGTACCCGAAGTCGGTCTTCTTCATCGTCAGCAATGAGTTCTGCGAGAGGTTCAGTTTCTATGGAATGCGAAGTACGTCCGTAACGAAATGAAACAATTTCCTGTTGAGATCAATGCTTTAGATTTTTTACGATTACAATTCAATGTTCGTCGTTACTCTCGGACTTTGTTAAATACGAGCCGAGTCAGATTAGTCGAGTGCTTCTCTCGGAATGTTTATCTAGATATTTGCGGCAGCAGATAAAATACTGGAACACGATTGTTATCGTCGCTCTGTGCCACTGAACTAGATATTAACACGGATAATAACACTGGCTAGATACACATATCGAATTAATAATTTTAATTTTACATAAAAATTCGTAGTACAGTAAAGTGGCGATCTATTGAGTTGGCAAGAAAGTAATTTCGCTATACTAAGGTGAACCCTAATTTTTGGAAAATTTTAAAGTATTATGAATGCGGAATTATGAAGCTACATCAGAAACATGGCAAAATATCATTGAACAAAGTGGAAAATATTTTACTGATTAAAGTTCATTGCTTGAATAGAAAAATTGGGTTCTATTTCACCTTAAAATACCGAAATTACTTTCTTGCCAACCCAATAGCTCCCAAAGGATCTCCACGATCACTGTCCCTTCGCTTACCCCTTCCACTGGGGGGCGTGTCCGTGTTTACATGCTGTCCTTTTCCACGTTCGACATCCTTTGTACTAAAAAAATAGTACAAAGGATGTATACGAAAAGTCCTGCGAGGAATAGGCGATGGGATCTAGATGGCGACTTTACTGTACCAGACTTACTACTGTAAGAAGTAGATAGGGACCCATCTAATAGTTCCAGTGTTAAATTGTTGAACTTCTGTGCGCACAGCCGTGTTGGTACTGTACCTGAAGGACAAATTGAAATATGGAGACAACTCGGCCACCGCGATTTACCATGCTTTCGTGATGATGGCGTACTTCTTCCCTCTTTTGGGAGCAATTCTGGCAGATTCGTGGCTCGGAAAATTTCGAACAATCTTCTACCTCAGCATCCTCTACGCAATAGGGCAGATCTTGTTGACCTTGACTGCGGCACCTGTCATAGGGCTTCCGCCAGTGTACGCTATTCTATTTCGTTTCTCTGAAATTTATCAAAGTAGACTCGGTCACCGCCGTCAGGAGGTTAAAGTTTCTGTCATTTTTCAGGGCCTTCTCGTTTGTCGGCCTAATACTCATAGCCCTCGGGACAGGAGGTATAAAACCCTGCGTGGTCGCGTTCGGAGGTGACCAATTCACTCTGCCTCAACAAGCAAGATACCTGTCCACATTCTTCTCCATCTTCTACTTCTCTATTAACTTCGGCTCTCTGATCTCCAGCTTCCTCACCCCTCTGCTTCGCAGCAATGTCACCTGCTTCGAAGAAAATTCATGCTATTCCCTGGCATTCTTAGTGCCGGCGATTCTCATGACTCTCTCCATCGGTGAGTCTCTTCTCTTCTTTGTTGTAAGCAAACTAAACGACGTCTGGAACCACGCTAAAACACCTTTCTCCCCTTTTCAGTGATATTCCTGCTCGGGAGACCCCTCTACAAGATCAAAAAACCGACAAGCAACGCCATCGTGGACGTCACGAAATGCATCTCCGTGAGTCTCGTTGATTGTTACAGGAATTTGCATTCTAAATTCAATCTTTTGCATATCAACTTCTTAGAAGTAATGACTGGACTGCGGATCGGTATGCGAAATAAAAATTGTCTGCATTGTTTGCAAGAAACAGAAACTAAATCGAACGTTATTTCCTCTCTTAATGATTTTAATAGAGGAGAAATTTTTCAACAATTTCGAATTTCATCTACTCAATTTTGCCCTAAGTGCATACAAGTCCGCAGTCTATTGATGAAGCGTCTTGAAGAAGTTATTTCAAAAGTCAAATTCTGTGTCAGAAATCATTATTTCGTATATGTAATTAATCCATCGGCAGTCTTGTCAGTTAACGATTGATTCCTACATGAATGCACTTTTCAGCACGCGATCTACATGAAGGCGACGTCGAAGAAGAAGCGAAACCACTGGCTGGAGTATGCCGACGACAAGTACGACAAGACCACGATCAGCAACATCAAAGACACACTACAGGTGATGAAGCTGTTCATCCCTATACCGATCTTCTGGGCGTTGTTCGATCAGCAAGGATCAAGATGGACGATCCAGGCTTCGCGAATGGACGGGCAGATCGGGAGTTGGTTGCTGCAACCTGATCAGATGCAGGTGCTCAACCCCCTGCTGGTACTCGCCTTAATCCCTCTCTTCGAAACCTGCATGTACCCTCTTATGACGAAGATTGGACTTAACACACCCCTGAAGAAGCTGACGATCGGAGGCCTGCTCACTGCTCTGGCCTTCGTTGTGTCGGGCCTCGTTGAACTTAAACTTGAGGTGGGTCGCTAAATCTGCATTGATTAAGGGGGTAGACTCGTTTCTAGGATTGCAAGGCAGCACGTAGCTGTCGCAGTTTTATGAAAATAGCTACGTGCACAGCTTTATGCTTCCGAATAATGCAAATTACGTCTCGTGAACGTAAAAATAGGACTTTTGAAGGCTACTGTGGCCTAGATTGATCTTGTATCTAGCGCTATTGACTGCTGAAAACCCTCATCTTTCCCGTACCCTTGCAATCCTGGAAACGAGAGTCTACCTTCTTAAACCAGAGAGTTCCAATTTGTTCCTCTCTGCCCGCAAAAATGCCCATCCCTGTTCTACGACAACGATGAAGTCTAAGAGTGGGGGAAGTACCTAAGCGGCGAAGTGGACGCGTGTAGCTCGCGAGCTACATGTTGGAACTTCTCGGATTAAACGAATTCAAAAGCTAGATCTTCTGAAATGTTTTCTTTGCGTTCCTTTCTAGGAAACGTATCCAGTGCTGCCGTCGCAGGGACTCGCTCAGGTGCGAGTCTTCAACACCCTGAACTGTCCCATAGATTTCAACTTGAATGGTAGCGACTATCACATCAACGGGCTGCAGATGTGGGCGAAAACTGACTTCAAGGTGAACATTTCAGAGGAGCTGCCATACCGAGCGGTCGTATCGAATTGCGGCCATATCATTCCAAGTATGTGTCGACAATTGTGCCCGAATTTTCTTTGTAGTAGAAACCAAAAAATACGTGTCCCATTCACTTCTTTCAAATGGAAGATATAACCATGCAAGTTCTGTTCTCGTTCAGTAAATTATTGTCAGAGACGTATTAATTATATTATCGTAGCAGAGAAAAGCGTAAAGGTCACCTCTGACATTCCACTTGGTGGTTAAATTTCCAATAAAACTCGCGAAAACTCCTACAGAAATGAACTTTCGGGGTAAAGTTCAAAAGTTCAGTAGCTCGGTCGATTCGTTTGTCGATTCTTGTCGGACTGGGAGACGAAAGGTTTGCTTCGCAGTACTTTAGAAACACTGTGAAATAATAGAGTGTTGCCTGATAAAATGTGCCCACGATTATGAAAGTGGTCTGACATAAGTGACAAATTTAAAAGAAATGAGTTTATCAGTTATTTCACGTCACATTATTTCAAACTAGATTAATTCAATGCAATTTTTACGATATCATGAAAAATGAACCGTTAGACAGCGCTTGTTATTTCAACAAATTGAATTGATTGATGGAATTGATAGAAACATTTCGAAACAATATCTTTAGCAATCTGACAAAAACGAATCCCATATTTGTCACCGTGAATCGTCGTAAATAATAATAACAAATAACCGAAACCATTCTTAGCAACCGTCGAAGGTATCCTCACCGCGGTAGAAAAGAATGCAACATCCTGGATGATCACGGAGAAGGGTCTCTACATGTACTACGATAAGGTGCAGAAATCGTCATCCGGCAACCCGTTGCTACGTCCAGTGATATGGACAAACAGGGACGTCCAGTTCCAAGTGATGGAAGGCGAACATACTATCCTGAACCTCCCTATTTATAAGAACATGAGCTCCGTGAACGAGATAAAAGAGTTGAGAACGAGCACGTACGACTTTTATCTGAACAATAAGAAGGTGAAGAGCAACGTGGAATTGAAGCTCGGCGGGGTTTATAGCATCGTTGGCCATGTGTCTCCTGAAGGTACTGAAGGTGGTGAAGTCAACTTGAACGTCGTCACCGAACCGAACTCCATGCACATTCTATGGCTAGTACCGCAGTACGTCCTCCTCACCTTCGGAGAAGTGATGTTCTCCGTGACAGGATTGGAGTTTGCCTTCACGCAAGCTCCGATAAGCATGAAGTCTATCCTGCAAGCCACCTGGCAGTTGACAGTAGCCGTCGGCAATCTCATCGTTCTCATCATTGCCGAAGCGTCGTTGTTCGACAGACAGGCAAGTGTTCTTAGTTGTTAGACGACAACTAAGTTGCAAGACGATATTATACAGGGTGAGTCACGAAGCGTGATCAGCTTATTGTTAGATCAGGGAGTTCCAGCTTGTTTGAACCATTTGTCTTTGACCATTAGTCAAAGCGTCAATCAGTCGTAGAGTTAGTGGGTGGGCACGGCAGGGGCTCCTCAAACTTTTGCTTTCTTCTAGGACAGAAGAAATGTTTAATTTTCGAGTTCAAATTGCTCCGAGTGCAAAGGGTTAAGATAAATAATATTTCTTTGATTTAGACGAAGAAGAAATACTTTTTATACTGCGTGTCGATTTCGTCTCAGCATCCCCTAAAACAGGGGTCGGCAAACTTTTTTTAGAAAGGGCCAGATTGTAAAAATTTTAGGCTCGGCGGGCCAAGTAGCAAACATGAAGATATGAATGGGTAATTTTCTCATAGAGCAAAAAAACGTTTATTTTTTATATACTTTTACATAATGTTTATACAAGTTTTACTAACACTTACAAAAATACGAATAAAAGATTTACATTTACATATTGAAAACGTTATTTTTAAATAGATTAAATTTTCTAATGCGAAGATTGTAATTGTTTTTTCTGAGATAATATTTCATCATACTGGAGTTCAAAATTAGTACTTCCTATCATTAAAGTTGTTTGCAAATGGTCATTTGTTAATAATGATCTGAATTGCGATTTTACATACTTCATTTTCGAAAATGTCTTTTCACATTGGTAAGTACTCCCAAATACGGATATAAATCCCCGTGCATATGATTTTAATTGGGCGTATTTATCTTCCGAAAGATATTTATAAAATTGGGTTAGATCCTTTTCTTTGAACATCATTTTTAACGTATCATCATTTTGCAAATCGATCACTTCCAGTTGAAGGTGTGATGGAAGCTCCTCAATTATACAGTCAAATGGATTTTGAAAATATCAACTATCGGCCGTTGCATAATAGCGCGTAATTTGATTCTAATTTTCATGTAAAAAACAGTATCATCCCGCGGGCCGGATGAAAAACAAGCGGCGGGCCGGATTTGGCCCGCGGGCCGTAGGTTGCCGACCCCTGCCCTAAAAGATGGGTGTCGAAAAGTTGTAGGTTTACCTATAAAAGACCTGGTGACCTTGATAATTTTGGAAGAAAGGGGTTAACACTTCTTGAACTCTCTCGTTGAACCATGTTATTTTAGCTAAAAAATTTGCGGTTGAACCGCTAGCAGCAGAGTAATCTAAGCTAATCACGCTTCGCGACTTACCCTGTGTAATGTCATCGGCAAATAAATGTTTCAAGTAACATTGTACCTGACGGAAGCTTTCTCTTTGCAGATGTACGAGTTCTTCCTGTTCGCCGGACTCATGTTCGTCGACATTATTGTATTCGCTGTACTGACGAGGTTCTACACGTACGTGCAGAGATCTGAAGAGGAATCCATCACTGAGGAGGAGCACACGAACTGGAAAAACGGCACTGCTAACGAGTCCTATAAGGACGACGAGAAATGATCTGTTCGGCTGTCGGAGCGTATGAGATCGCATGATCGTGTGGTTCTGTGGGATCATGGGTGTTCGTGACACCTTTGAACACCTCCCGGAACGCATAAAATCCGCAGTCTAATGACTTCACCCTGTTTCAAGGGTGGCAGATGTGTGAAATGCAGTCGAACGATGTCTCCAATGGCAGTCGCGAATTTCAGTTTCGATTATCGAAGAGATCTTTCAGGGAAAAATTGGCCTAACTAGACTGCGGGTTTCTCTTACTTAAAAAATTGATCTTCACTCGAAAGTCTGTAGTCCGGTTGTAAGTCGAGAGAGTTTAACAACCGTTGACGTCAATGCTCCGTGCCATGCCAATGGACGCATCGATTTTGTACATAAATGTTTGTAAATGTAACGAGAAGTATTTTTGTATAAAAATGACAGCGCCGTTGAATAAAAGGCGTTCGAAGAAACGAAATGAACTATAACGTAGACGTGGATACTCGGAGAGAATAGTCTTTCTTTTATCCTTGGGAAATGTTCCGCCCTCTTGAAACGATCCACGGGAGAACGAGGGTTCTTTACAAAATAAACAATTTATTTAGTAAAATAATAATACATTATTTATCATTCATATATTACACCAGGTTTCGGATTAATGGAAGAACGAAAGTAACAATGGTAACGTGTACACATTTACGGAACGTACCGCGAACATGAATCGCAACGGTCTGATTGCGCCTATGCTACAGCTCACGACACATACAATCATGCTACAAATCACTATACAGTAGTCTATTTGTACACAGATTGTCCTTTCATAGTGTCCTCTCTATAAAATCCAACGAATTCATTTTAATAGACGATGCAGTGCTGTAAAGGCATAGAAAGGCTAACGATAAATTCAAGCTGCCGTCCTGATTCAACATGGCCACCTTTACTGACAGAAAATGATGGAGAAAAATTGTCCGGAGGAAACAACAAACTGACCAAATCCTATATTTTCTAAATTTTAATGATTATTCTTATTGAGGTATTTGTTTTCCAATTTGAAAAAGGTTGGTCTACAATTGCTCAATCTCTTTTTTCCAACATTTATTCATTATAATTTTGCATTCAAATATTATGGTACAATAGCTTCGTCAAAATAGAACAATCAAGCTGGAAGCTTGCATTCTTTAATTACCATTTTGTTGGAGATAAGTAAGTGTCCGGTGATTTATGGACGGGAGAAGCGTGAGAAATTTTAAAAACCCTGTAATACTAGAATAGAAAGTCACCGAATGCTTATAATAATATAAGAATCAGTTGTGGCGGTCGGAAGGCGAAAGTTGATGGAACATAAGTGGACCATTGACTGTCAGCGGTAGCATGATTGACACAGCAGGCAGACGAGTCATTGGAAGTTGCGTTTCGTTTCGTTATACAGTGTCCCACGGTTCACTGGAACGTGTAAATAGTAACCGTGGTTATAGATTAATCGGCGCTAATTACAGGTAGGTATAAGTGCTTCGAGTTTGTCAAAATAAATATAGTCATTTCTCTATCTCGCGATCGTGGTTACGATACAGTAGGCTCTTCCATCATAGAACTGTCTCACAATTAACAGTTTATAAGTTATCATAGAAAAATAAAATACGTATTATCGCTTCAAAGCCAATCAATGATATATATATCATATGTATAGTAGTCGATATTTTAAAGGGCCAGTTTCTCCTCCTCGTTTTTCCTCATCGTACCCTTCTAACAAATATTATATACAGAATTTCACGTTTTTTTGCGAAATCAGTAATGTTCTGGCAACGATAGCAGAAGTAACAGCGCATGCAGAACAGAAAGCGAGACGAAGATACAACAATGTTTAAATTAATTTGTCACTTATGATAACGCGATACATAAATTCGTAGACGAAGATTAAATCTTTTTCCTTTCCTAACTAGACTCTCGACTCTCGAAATCGTCTTCGAACACGTCGACCATGGAAATTCGATGGGACGAAACAAAACTGGTATAATCACTCTCTCAGAAAATTAATTCAGATCACGAGCTAATTTCTTAGTTCGGTCTGTCAACACAATCTTTTAAATCTGGACAAATAATCCTATCACGTATTAAATAGTATTCATTGTTTTCTTTTTTGTTTTTGTTTGTGGATATCATAGATTTTAAGCAAATGCGATTACATGAATATCCTGTGATATAAATTCGTATGATCAGGATAACACATGTAAGGTACATGCGCTCAAGCACGCACAGTTGAAATAACTTCAACAATTTTTGTAGAATAGACATAAGTTTCGTAGAGGAAGAGAAATTAACGAAATGCCACGTTATTTTAGCTTCTCAAATACGTTTTAACGATAGTTCTTTCTTTCTTTCGAATAATTTAGAACATTCGCAAAGTATTTCCAACTGCACGTTCTTATCATTTCCAAACGGACTGCGAATCCTGCAAATATAAATTCGTAAAGACTATAATCGAACGAAGATTCGTGCATTCTACCGAGAGCTCCATTAAGCTCCAAAATAAAAAATCGATTATGCTATAAGTGCACAAAATTCGCTGTTCGTTTGAACGATAGATACACAGGGTGAACCAGGAATCGTGATCGAAAATCTTTTTATCAGATATAGCATGATTGCAAGGGAGCTTTCACGTGATTGTAGCAAATTTGTTGTCAACTCTTTTTTTCCATGATTTTTCAAGACCACCTCCAATTTTTTGCAAGTGCACCTATAATTTGTTTACGCCATTTTGTTGGAGAATTTCAAGACGGATTCGGTAAGTATTATAACTAGACTGCGCATCCTGATGCAAAATAAAAATGTTCTACATTAATTGTGGGAAACAGGAATAAAATAAAAATTGATTTCATCCCTTAATGATTTTCCTTTAAAAACAACATTAGAATATCCTCAATTGTATAAAATCTTGTACCGTTTTATATTTCGCCCAACCAATTTCTTCATAAATGCATCAAGATCCGCTGTCTAATCATAACCTAAAACAAAGAAAAAAATTGTTTTAAGTTTTTTTTACAAAAAATTTGCTATGATCACGTGGATGCTCTCTTGGCGACTGATCACGTTCATGGTTCACCCTATAGAATCAATTAAAAAATTCAGCGTTCGAAACTCCGCCGTTTTCCGACTGAACCTGCTCCCTCGCGACCCACTAATAATGAATTAGCAATTAATCTGGCTGAAAGGAACACGGTGTAGTTAAAAATCTTTCTTCGCGGAAAGAAAAAATGGCGGTCAGTGTGCGATAGTGATAGTAATAAAATATGGCCTCCAATCCGTACTCTACGTTGCAAGTCAGTAACGGTGTGTAGAAAAATAATTGTCAATCATATGGCTAACCATACTTGCTATGAAAGTACAAACTATAGCACATCATGGAGCGTTTAAAAAATATTGTGTTCTCAGACAAACACAGATATTATAGTCCGTGAACGACGGCCGAGGCAATCGGCGCCGTTCGTCGTCGTTTCTTTTTTGTTTCTCGTTCGTCATTGATCAAATTCGATACGCAAAATTGTTCTCACCTGCCCCCCCACCCTCGTAACCCCCTCTCAGACCCCGTTCGTTTAGTTAACTTTATGGTGTTGACTTCCTGCGTCACGGTAAGTATTAAAGTTGTATACATTCAATATATATAGATAAGTGTTTCCGATATGGTACATTAACAGTGAGCTAAGCACCGGGGAAAAGGTATTTTAAAAGTAAGTGTTTAATTTTACTCGAAACTATATGTGGTCCTCTTCTTGTATTTGTTTCTTCATTTGTGTGGCGTCGCTGGTGTCGGGTCGTCGTGGAACATCGGATTTCTCACTTCCATCTCACTGGTCTGGAAGGGTAGAATCGTTATTCAATGTACAGAACAAAAAGCCATAACTCTTTTAATATTGGACTGTACGATTGGAACTTTTTCGAGAAGTTAGAGCAATTAGTTTACTGCATGATGCGTGAAGAAATTTTTTCAAAGATCGCAATTGCTCGGAATTTTAGAGCGAAAAACAAAAGTTGCATTCTACAACATTTTCATGTGGGCCTACATCGAAAATTTAAAAAAAACGTTCTGTAGATCTGTGTCAATTGTTCTAACTTCTCAAAAAAGTTATCGTCTTTTTCAAGAATGTCTAAATATTAGCGGGAGTCACTGTATACACCAGCGCTCGGATTTACTTACTCGCAACGGCCGAGTTTCGAATACTACGCCCCACAGTGGAACTTTTCGTCCAAATCGGAGACAAAATCAAAGAACTCTCGATAGAAATGAGGTAGAGCGATGAAATTTTTTTTAAATTATAGCTGAAACTTGGCAGAATATGGGAAAAATAGGGAGATTATGGTACAAACGTTTTATAAACTTGAGAAAATTCGTTAAACTCTCACAATTTCAAGAAAATTGCGGTTTTTTCAATAACACGAGCGGAACAAATTTTTTTTTAACATGCTGCACATCATTTCCTGTAGATTTTTTCACGCTGATCTTAAATCTGGTCTCAAAATTTGTGTACGACCTCAGGATTTTACAAGAAATCGATTTTTGTGAACGAATTGTTTAACGAATTTTCTCAAGGTTATAAAACGTTCGTACCATAATCTTCCTATTTTTCCCATATTCTGACAAGTTTCATCTTTAATTTTTAAAAAATTTCATCGCTCTACCTCATTTCTATCGAAAGTTCTTTGATTTTGTCTCCGATTTGGACGAAAGGTCCCACTGTGCGCCCCCTCAACCTGGCCGCGCGTCTCGCTCCCCGTAGCGGTCTTACTTAGTTTGGAGCTCCACAGGCGCGTTCCATACTCGCTATTCGTGGTGCCTAGGAGAACTAGGGCCGCCACGGTGTGCGAAACGCGCGTCCGGTCGAGGGAGCGTAGCTTTCGAAACTTGGCTGTCGCGAGTAAATAAATCCGAGCGCTGGTATACACAATAATTTGATTATTCTTAATCAAAAATTTACTATTACTATTAGAAATTTCAGTATCCATTATTTGAATACTAACTAATCTGTAGAGTATGATAAATATTTCATAGAAACGTTGAAATAACTTACAGAAGCCAATCCGCGGCACTCGTAAACGGTGTAATCCCCTTCTTCATTTTCCTCTTCGCTCTCTGCTTCAGAAACAGAGCCAGGATCTCTGGACGGAGAAAGATGACTGTACAAGTGGTTGCATAAAGCTCTACTCTATTCGATTGTCAGCCTAATCTAACTGGAATCGGTATAATATGGTCCGGGTTACTTACTTTTCCAAAGCGATGATCTGTTGCTTCTGGTGTTGAAAATGATACATTTGCGCTGATTGCGCGAGCCTTTGGTCTCCAGAGGGTGAAACCTCTTTATTCGGCCCTGTAACACCATAAGCAGGATACTCTATATCCGCCGCTGCTTTTGCGCCTCGTTTCAATCTGCAAACGTCGATAGAACACTCGTCAATCATTTTACAAAATAGTTGTGCATGGTTATTGCGAGATTGCATCGAAAGTATCAATTTTTATATCGAATTTCAGCTACACCGAATTCTTGTCACTTTTATAGCTTCGGTTCTGTGACAATATTTTCCAATAAATATTTTATTTATTTTTCAAATTGACTAGGATTCTGCTATTCTTATTACCTGCACCAGGTCAGTGTAATTAACACGAGGGCAAACATGGCAGCCGCACTGCAGCCAGCGACGATAGCTGCGAACAAACGAGTCCATTGTTAAAAATCCTATAGTTGACGTTTTATACTTTTCACACTGGGTTTTCGGAACGTGTCGAAAAATAAAGATGCATTTATGAGGAATTGTTAGAAAAATGTATTTCTTTGCGTATATAATAATAGTAAAAATAATATTATTTTTAAAAATGCGGATAGGTACATTCATGTTATTTTTACAAAATAAAATAGTAATTTTTTGTGCCCCGTAAACCTAGTGCAAAATAAGAGAGAGTAGCCCGATTGAGAAACAAAATTTTAGAAACTACTCTCCCCTAATTGGATGATTTGAAGATGAGTTCTCACCGATAAAATATATGTCATTGTTCAAGTTGTGATTAACAGGCACAACCATAGGATTGTATTCTGTCCGTCGCCCCACGTCCGTCAAAATGATCATCGACGGATCGTTCAACTGCAGTTCAGCATTCCCGGTGCTCTCCTCATGCAGTCTGTGCGTTTTGTCTATTTGAATGTTGCTCTGTTCCGGCTGCGTCTCATTTTGCACAGTTTTCGCGACATTCGAGCGATCAGTGTTTCCTTTTAATAACCATGGTGGTTTAAGTACAAACGTTTCACCACATTCTCGCATTCTGTGTGTTTCTTTGCGCGTCTCGACCCTCAGACGATGGAGTTGAAGCAGATTTAAGACGCAGAAAATATATGTTTGAACAAACTAATAAACAAGCGAAGAGTACAATCATCGCTGTCATGAAATGATAAACGAAGCGCCATCTTCTAAGGGTCAACAGCTGATGCTTCTATCTGTTCGAATGTTATTTATTCGATACCAATGTAATAACATTTGAGGAATTTAAAAATATTGATGCATTATTATCAACTAGTTAAATGTGCCCATAATTGCGAAAGTGGTCTAACTAATTTCTCGTTTCGAGATAGTTCAAGGAAAACAATGAAAAGTTCATTGTTGACAATATCGTAAATATTACATTGAATTAGCCCCTTGCCCTACGATTTATTTTACGGTTTCAGTGATTAGAACTTTTCTGTAGATCGTAATTTCCTAAAACGGGAGAAAATTTATATCTACTGTATGCCTATACACCTAATAGCTGTAGATTATCAAAACGGAAAGGAATTGTATTTCGGTTTAAAGGAAATTAATAACATACATATACAATATTTATTAGACTCTGTTCTGAATCTTCATCACGAGTCTGACACGATATTGCAGGGCAAGGGGTTAATTTAGTTTAAAGTAATATGCGATGTGGAATAACTGACAAACTCATTTTTTTCTTCGCTTAAACCACTTTCATAATTATGGGCACAAATATGTATATTCAGAGGAGAAAGGAACGTTGCTCCTGCGTCTTGCAACGAATGCAGACAATTTTTATTACCACGTTTTTATTAGCTCACTTTCTTGTCTGTCTGCTTGTTCAGTACTTTTGCAATTAATTTTAAACTAATTTCCCGATGAGCTAGAGACTTGAAATTTTATTTTGCATAGAACAGAGAAATGACACTTACCAAAGCCGAAGGGGTTGTCCTGATAGTACCTAGGGTCGTTGGGCTTCATAGCAAAGGGATGTTTCTCGGCCAGGTTTGAATCATCGAATTTGAAGGTGAATTCCGGCTGCTGCAGTTTCTGCAGTTTCCGGTCATCCTGCCTAGCAGTATTGCGCCTGTAATCCCCCTGGTAATCTGACAATGGTTCCTCCTTCATCCCCTTGTCAAATCTAACTTGAGGATTATACGGTGGTCGTTTGAAAGTCTCGCTCTGTTCATACTCGCTCTGCTCGTAGTCTTCTTCAGGGAAGTTGGGCTCTTCGGCGTTGGTCTCACGCGGAAGATAAGGCAATTCGTAGTTTTGGTACTCGGGGGGTCCTTGGTAGAAGTTGTTCCTGCCGGAATAATACTTAGGAAGGTAGACAGGAAGGTAGTATTCTCGTCCGCGCGGCGTCTCGTTGATCTGCTCGTTGTTCGTTAACGCTTCCACCAGGTTCCTCTCCTTCTGACGATCCAACTCCATCTGTCGTTTCCAAAGATCCTGGTTCGCTAGCAACGTCCACAACCGAAACTGGCGACCTTGGGACTCGATGTATTTGATTAACTGCCTCAGCACCGCGGACTCCACATTTCCCGTGTCCTCCGGAACTTCATCTGCAAACATTTCCAACGAACACTCTAACGGGGATCTTTGTAACCCCTTGCCCTACGACTTATATTTTACGGTTCCAGTGATTGGAACTTTTTTGTCATTCGTGATCTCCTAAAAAAGAAGACAATTCATATCTATTGTATGCCTACACGTTCTCCAGTAACTGTACAATAACGAAACTAAAATAACATTTCATCTCGGTTTAAAGGAAATTAATAACATACATACACTCATTAGACTAGGTTCAGAATCTTAACACTAAACCTACCGATCACCAAAAGCGATTAAAATGTTTAGCTCACAAAAATGACAAGGCTCTATTTATTTAGATTTTGTGCCATTTTCATCACAATATGTGCTTTGATAAAGAAAGTCGAATCAATTTACATATAAGCAACTTGTTAATTTTAATAATTGTAAGATGAAAAATATAAAACCGGTCGTTTGACCGGCAGTGGTAGGTTTCGTGTTAAACACAAGTCTGACACGATATTATAATTGTAGGGCATGGGGTTAAAAAGACGTAACACTGTTCACGATGTTTAGAGTACTTGCGATAATCTGACTAAAATATTTTAAACAAAAGTCGATCAGTTTTTGATACATTACACTAAAAAGAAGTTCGAATTTTTTTTCTTTATTATTGTCAAGGCCACCTTCATTTTTTCTAACTGGCACTTTGTATTTTTGACTTAACAGTATTATAGCCCGTGTCAACACGACTTCAACGACATAATACTATACCATGACCTTCGGATGACCTTGAAGTGCCATTTAAAAAAATGAAGGTAGCCTCAACGATAATAATAAAATTTTTTATTGCAATGTATAACCAATGGAAAACTGATCGATTTTTATCGTTGAAAAATCGTAAAAAGTGCATATGAAGAAAACCCTGCATATGAAGAAAATTGATTTGCGTATTGTTTTGGGAAAACGATTTGCGAAGAAAATAAAATGGAGCAGGTTTACAAATTCCACACATACAGACGAGGACATAGAACACTGTCTGTCCGTTATCGTTCCACTTCCTGATACTATCATAGCAGCCCGTATGTGGATTTCCTGTGTACGACTGTAATTTACCGCGCGCTTTGTGCATTACAACGATCCGATAAGCACGCGACCATCCAGAGCTGAACTCGATTAACCTTCTTCCTTCTATCCTCGATTAATCCATTAGAACTAGGCTACAATATTTTCGATATTCTCGCGAAAACGAAGCATAGAACAAATACATGGACACGAGAAACATCGCTAAACTTTTATCTGCGACGAATACAGTCATCGAGTGTTTAAAACTTGTTCGGAGCGATCTGGGGAGAGGTTGTTTTAACAATGGAGGGTTAAACGAACTTCCAAAGTAAACTAGCACAGTACCAGAGCTTGTTTGTTTAATGTCGATTCCGATAGAACTGGGAAATGAAGATCAATTTTATTGAAAGCAATATCGAAAGCACTGTGAGACAGAGAAGTATTATCAAAATCTCTAATTACGTAATAGAATCCAAATATACGTGTCCCATTCGCTTTAAATGGAAGATATAACCATGCTAATTCTGTTTTCGTTCGGTAAATCATTGTCAGAGAACTCAGAGAAGTATTAATTATCGCAGCAGAAAAGTAATCGTGGAACAAAGGGTGAAACAATTAAAAGCATAAAGGTTATCTCTGATATTCCGCTTAGTGGTTGAAATTCCAATAAAACTCGCGAAAATTCCTATAGAAATGAACTTTCAGTAGCTCGGTTGATTCATTTGTCGATCCTTATCGGACTGGGAAACGAATGGTTTGCTTCGCAGTATGTATTTTGAAAACGCACACCAACCCCTTGTCTTATAAAAATGTGCCCACGATTATGAAAGTGGTCCAAGTCGAAATATAAAAAAACAATGAGTTCGTCAGTTATTTCACATCACATTATTTTATAATGAAACTTTAAATGTTTTCGGCGCTACGATTCGATCTTAACCTTTAAAGATTTATTATCAACAAATACGATCGATAGAAAAAAACATATTTACATTATTTTATATTGTGAAAAATGAACCGTTATATAATTCCTGTAATTTTAACGTTACATGGAATTTATTTCATGTTTCGAAACAAGAAATATACCACTTTCATAATTATGGGCAGAAATATCAGATTCGTTTTATGTAAACCAAAGCAAAAATTGAATATCTCTGTGATAAATATCAAGCCACGTCTAATCATAATCATCTCCATCAATTCACTGAGTAGTGAACCATCCAAAAAACCCTAAAAATCCCAGCAAAACAAACTCTCACGAAAGAAACCATAAGCCACCCGAACTGCCAGAGCCAGTGCCATAGTCAACGCCGCGCCGTCGATCGATGCCGCTGCGAAGGGGATCACTGTCAAAAGTGTGCGAACCATTCCCTCGAACTCCACAAACCCACATTTCCGAAAACCACCAAGCCCAGCCCAACTACCAATTAATCCTCGCGAACCCCATCATCATCACAGTACGAAGAACAAAATAATGAGTCCGAAATCATAGCAACTATAGCATTCCACGTCAAACTCCGAGCGTTGAACGTCGTAGACATCGAAGAAACGAGACGTTTCTCATTGTCAGGTTGCAGGAACTATATCAAACCCAGCTCAACTAGCTACCTCATGATCATCACACTATAAAAGCTCAACATCGCCATGATTCAACAACCTAAGACCATAGCATCATTAATCTTGTCAGACGTAGAACAACATAGTGCGGACATTGAAAGTCGTGGACGTCGCAGAACGAGACATTTTCAAACGTCAAGTTGCAGGAACATTATCTAACCCAGCCCAACTAGCTACCTCATGATCATACACTATAGAAGCTGAACATAATAAGACCATAATTAATCTTGTCAGACGTGAAACAACGTCGTGGGCGTCGATGAACGAGACATTTTCAATAGTCAAGTTGTAAGAGCACTATAGGGGATGACGTTGAGGTAATCAAAGAACAAACCGCCCTTATCACAGTATCCCGAAACCATAGCATTCGCTTATCAGTCCGTAGAACAACATAGTGCGAACATTGAACGTCGTGGACGTCGAAGAATGAGACATTTTCAATAGTCGGGGTCATTGAAGAACAAACCGCCATTATCACAGTATCTCGAACCATAGTACTCCCTTATCGGTCGTAGAACAACATAGTGCCGTCATTGAACGTTGTAAACGTCGAAGAACGAGTCGTTTTTCAATTGTCAGATTGCAAGGTCACTATCAAACCCAGCCCAATGATATACCTCATGATCATCACACTATAGAAGCTCAACTTCGCCATGATCCAACAACCTAAAGCCATAGTTAATCTTGTCAGACGTGGAAGAACGAGACATTTTCAACAATCAAGTTGCAGGAGCACTATAGAGGATGACGTCGAGGTAATCGAAGAACAAACCGCCATTATCACAGTATCCCGAAACCATAGCATTCGCTTATCGGTCCGTAGAACAACCTAGTGCGGGCGTTGAACGTCGTGGACGTCGAAGAACGAGTGGTTTTTCAATTGTCGAGTTGTAGAAACACTGCGGAGGATGACGTCGAACGTTGGTTGACCGGAGGGTCGTCGTATCATCGTCTCCTTGGATAATAGTACGTGCGGTGTGTGTCATTACCCCCGGTTAACGCGATGTTTTTCGGCGGATCGTGTGTCATGTCGTGGCGATAGTAAGGCGCTCACCTCGATAAAACTTGAGCTCGCCGGTGGAGAGGGTGACGAGCACGCAACAGGGTAAGAGCAGCCATGTGCAGGTGCCGAGGGACGGTGTCATCGTCACCGTGACGACTGCCAGGTGTCGGCCAGGTGTGCTATCCACAGGTTTTTATCGTCGTCCCGTCCGCCGAGGCTCCATATGTAAGCGCGTCATTTCATTGAGGCCGGAGAGAGAACAGAGAGCTTGCGCGGTCAAGTTTTCCGCTGCCAATCAATACCGCCATTACCCTTTCCACTCGCCGACGCGACGCGTCGCGACGCCTGACAACCCTGCTGCCCTCCCTCGAGAGACCCTCTCAAATTTACTTGCTACTGAAACCGACGAATCCGCCGAAACTCTTTGCGACTGTCGATGAAAAGTTTGCTTCTGGATGATTGACCTTTGGAAGGGTTGGTTCTGATGGCAGTCTGGTGGACAGGACTGTTCTAATAATCGTCAGGCTGGTTAATTGTTTATATTATACACATCTATTCCAGACCAACCAATCGTCTTTGTTACAGTTGATGAAAAGTTCACTTCTGGCTGCTTGACCCTTGAAAGGGTTGGTTCTGATGGTACTCTGGTGGACAAGACTCTTCGAATGATCATTTACATTATGCAAACCCAGTCCAGAACAAAGTAACCGCCGAAATTCTTGGTTACAGTTGATGAAAAGTTCACTTCTGGCTGCTTGACCCTTGAAAGGGTTGGTTCTGATGGTACTCTGGTGGACAGAACTCTTTAAATGATCCTTTAAATTATGCAAACCCAGTCCAGACCAAAGAAACCGCCGAAATTCTTTGTTACAGTTGATGAAAAGTTCACTTCTGGCTGCTTGACCCTTGAAAAGGGTTGGTTCTGATGGTACTCTGGTGGACAAGACTCTTTGAATGATCGTCAAGCTGGTTAATTGTTTAAATTATCCAGACCCAGTCCACCAATCCACCGAAATTCTTTATTATAGTTGATGAAAGCTTGCTTCTGCCAATTTCACGTCTCTGAGAGTTGGAGCTGTTGCTACTCGTGTCGTCAGGAATAAATGATTATCAGGCTTGTTAACTGTTTTAACTAATTTTCAAACCCAGACCAGTCTACGATGATATTGTTTGTCATAGTTGCAGATGGTTTAGCTTTGTCTGTATGGTACTCGAATGATCAATATGGTAGTGGTCGCATGGTACTCGAATGACCAGGGCTCTTTGAATGATCATTAAACTTGTTAATTAGTTCGGTTTGAGGTTTCCCAAGAGTAGCTAGACTGGTATTTATGCGATCGACGAGGGCTCTTCGTGGTAGCTCGAGCAGAGCCCGGTTGATGGCGCTATTCCCTCGTTAGGGTGTCAGGGGACCCTTTAAATGCTCGTCGAACCGGGCCGCTAATTGCTCAGATGAATCTACGTAGCCTGCTGTCACGGCCAATGAAAGTTCGTCAAACTCTGAAAGAAATTTCATGAAGAAGTATCATTTTGTTGTTGGGACGTATACAGATATTCTTAAAAATGTCGATGTTTTCCCTAAATGTTCAAACTTTGAAGGCACCGTCGCACAACTTTGGGATTGATGAAATGACGTTGACATCATTTTGTTTCTAATCCTCTAGGAATGATGTCTGTATACTGACTTCGACGAACACTTCAAAATTGGAAAAAATATTTGTACGAAATAGTACATCTGGTAGTTATAGCGTTTTCGCTCAAAGTTCCCACTTTGTTTTATTGTTTAAAGCGATTACGAACGTTTAAAAATGCTGCATCGTCTGACGCAACGTAGCTGGATTACCAATTTGAAAAGTTTCGAGGTGTAAAAAGCCCATAAGTGGCTTTGTGCAGTGATTTAAAAAAATCCAGTCGAGTTGGAATGAAAGGGTTACTGAAAATAGTCAAAATAAGAAACCATCGATATTTTCGAAGTGGTGCACTCTTCACGGTCAATACTGTACCCGATATTTGCGCAGCGAGTGTGGAATTTACGAGGGCTTTTCGTGGTGGCTCGAGCACCTACTATCGTCGATCGATCGAGAGTGATCCTACAGGGGGTCCCGTTAATATGTGTTGCTAATGGATGTTTTCCTCGAGAAATCCACTTTCCTCCGGTCTACAGAATCTGCTGAGCTGATCTGCGGCCTGGAGATTGAAAAATGGAAGCAGATATTTGTGATGACATCATCAGAATACACCAACTTCGTTTTCAGTTAACAATTTGCTACTCTGAACACAGATGCAGACATTTCTACAGTATAAATTTTCACTTGAAAATTAAAAACCATTAGTAATTTATAGAATTTTTTACATCGAATATTATGTATATTTTACAAGCGTAACAGTTGATCTTTAAACATCTCACTGTAATGTTTTCCACCCACCAGAGAGACACTGAAATATTGTTTATTCAATACTCCACGCCCACGCAAATTCGACAAACAAAATAAAATTGTTGAACAATGCTAGAATATAAAATTCGACAGAATTCAGTAGAGTTTTCATTTATTACGGATCTACAAAGGCTGTTCCCACCAAAAATAGGATTTTAAAAAATTGGAAATTGCGTAGACACCCGCAGTCTACTAATAATAATTCATATTATTTATTGTTCAACCTGTACAATCGCTGGATCGTTTCCGATGTTCAATCGCGGATCCTTCTGCGGTCAGAGACATCCGGCAAGCTTTTACAGTTTGATAACGATGTTCTAAAACGAATAAATTCTGAAGTTAATAAAGAGATCGTTGGAATTGTTCATAAGACCCTTGTCCTTTGATCATTTTAATTACCGTTCGCTATCGAATGGAATCTGATCGACGCGTCTGCCCATGACACACCGTTTCTACTTGCTCCTCTTCTTTCGAAACGTTTCGAGTACCCACCGCGTGGGCAGTGAATATCGACGGACGGATTTATTCCCCGTACACGGAATAGGATTTTTGCAATAAATATATATAAGCTGCTTCGAACTGCTAACGTGCACCGGCCGTGTCTATTTTCTAACTGAAACAGTCCGCCACGTGCAAACATCACCTTAATACGTTTATCCGCTTACGTGCGGACACACGCGAAAAACGCGCTAGCAAACTGCTCGACGATCGACCCGTGGCATTTGTTGAAAGGTTGATAACAATATGCTACCAGTTCAATCTATTCCAGCAAATGTTTATCCAATAGGTACATATGTTCCTTATCGCGTATTCGAATCATTGTATTCAATAGCCTCCGGCGGGCTTGTATAATTAATCTAGGAACATCACTGGACCAGAAGTACAGATAATTACGAAAATAGGACTTGTAGAGCACATAGCGTGCACATTACGCAATGTTTGTTTGCTGCCTCGGGTTACGTTTTGTATTAAATATTCAAGACAGACAATTAATAATAATGTTCGATGGGCTTCGAGTGCCTAAATATTGGGTTGGCAAGAAAGTAATTTCGGTATTTTAAGGTGAAATAGAGAGCCGAATTTTTTTATTCAAGCAATGAACTTTAATAAATAAAATATCTTCCATTTCGTTCGATGATTTTTTGCCAAAAAGAATAAATAAACCCAGTAAAAATTGGGGTTCACTTCACCTTAAAATACCGAGATTACTTTCTTGTCAACCTTAATAGTTGATGTAAATATCTCGGAACCGGAAGTTGGAAAAATGATGAAACTTTAGGGACATCTAAAGCACATACGGATGCATATTACGCAATTTTTATTTGCTGTCCGAATTCGCTTTAAGCGGTCGAAATTCACCCCTGAAGTAACCACTACATTCGATCACACCCATGAGAGATGCTACCGCCCACAATTTATGAAAATAATTGTTTACAGATCTATTGTGCGAGATGGTAACGTTTTGTAGACAAATATTTATCACACTATTGTACTTACAAATGTAAGGGTTAGTCAGTTGTTCGCGCGCCATCAATCACGACTGTTTGACGAGTACTAACGAGACGACCAACAAGGTTTAAAGCTGCTACACTTGTCGTTTGCGATTTAATCGCTCGAACGATGACAGCAGACTGTGTCGCTGATGGAAGCAGTATGTTATTTCTGTGTGTGTCTTTCCTCAAAGAAAAAGTACACCGTTTCCGGAGAATCCGGCATGTTGTTGCGAGTGGGATAGCGGAAGGAAGACGAGGAAAAAATTAAATACTCGTCCACCTTATCATTGACTTTGTTTATTTCAATCGATTACAATATATTCTCGTTATTCATACTCTTATTCGATCTATACATTTTTTTATCATATTATCTACTGTACACATATAAAATTAATACTTACGTATATAAGCTTATTTTAAACTACACTCCTCAAAATCACCTCTGCGAACCCGAAAAATTGCTACATATTCAGAGATGTAATTTCTGCAAATCACTAACTTCAAACACAGTTGCCATAGGTAAAAAATTGTCGCAGCGAGTTCATGGGGTGCTCAATCGAACATGGTATTGCGATCATTTCTTGCCGAGATATAGCGAGTTAAAGGAAAAATGGAAATTGTGCATATTTAAGCATATTTTCAAAAACACCTGGTATATCGAAATGTTAATGAAATTGAAAAAACAAAAGAAGTGCCTTGAAAAAAAAGAAACGCTCTTCCTATTGCTTTTTGGCACAAGATTCTACGATAATTTTTTCGCTTTCTGGAGCCAGTTAAAGTCAAAAAGCTAATATTTACTGCAATGTTGAATAACTCAAATATAAAAAATCGCACAATAATTAACAACCACACATTTTACACAGGAAAGACAGCCCTTCCAAATGGTATTAACGCGATTTATCAAAAAAATTTGTTTCTCCCCGTGTGATGTTACAAAGTGCACCAAATTTTTGTTAATCGTCAATGTTGTCTTTATCTCGCTATAACTTTGTAAAAAACCAACATAGCAACAATTTGATACAGAGCATCTGAAACTAGAGTTTTCACGCTTTCGAACCATTGTTCGAACCGGGTTTATAATCATGTAAACTAGTAGCAATTTTTCGGGTTCGCAGAGGCGATCCCTTAATTCTGTTCAGGAGTGTAGATGCTTACATTTACCTCGAATCTGCACATAATTTTTCGAAAAATATAAACTATACTTCCTCATGGATAAAATTCATATAACACTTATAAGTTCGTTTTAAATAAAATCTTTCTGAAAAAGGCCAGGGGATGAACATATAGTCATTCTCCGAAATCTGCCCACAATTTACGATTCAACAGCTTGTGGACTGATTTCGAGAGAAAGTAATAAAAATTCATTGAAAAACATTAAAATCATTTATTCTCAGTATAATTTATGGTCAATATTACGTATATATACAATCCGAATAAATTCCGATTTACCTCTGTAAGAAGTTCAAATTGAATGATCGACTATTTACCGAAGTGTATCGAACAACGATAATACCAATACTCGAAATCCTCGCTTTTCAAATTCATAATAGCACCTAACCGCATCGATATTGTTGTAACAATACTTGTGCAACATTCGCGCAAAATTATATAGTTTCTTCACATTTAACACATAATACATTTGTACCTCGTCGAAGAATACTTGAACGTACACTAATCATCTCGATAAAAAACATCACTACAGAGTACTCCGTGGCACCCCGCGCAACCATACAGTACTCGAATTGAAAAAATAAATTTTTTGTGTAGACCGCAAGAAGACACAATGATTAAAAACTTTCGAGGGAAGGACATGCTTATGCGAACGGGAGTTCTGTATGTAGACTGCGGACTTTATATGCACTTGCGGCAAAAATGGGTTAATATAGTATGATTTATATAATAGAATTGACATTTTTTTACATACAGCTCTATTAAAAATTAATAGGCTTCCAGTAGGTGTTAAAGTGTTAAAAGAATCAGTGTTAAAAGAATCTGAGAATATCAACACATTTTTTCCTACTTACAATTAACAAAACTATGAGAAAGTGAAGGAGAGTGTTTCCAATTTAGATCCGCAGTCCAGTTATGCGTAACGATAATTTTATGCTCTTTACGTGTCTATATCGGCGAGCAGGGATTCGCCTTTTGAAAGAACACGCAAGGATTTATTTTTCTCCGGCAGCTTTTGTTTTCTCTTCCGGTTCACCACACCATCGGTTGCGTCCATCATTCGCAATATTTGCGTTTGATCGGAACAATCGACAGGAGCGACGGATATGTCTCTCACTGCTCGAAATTTGCCGCAATTGTTCAGGTGCTCGTTCTCCAAACGGAAAAAGTTCCATATGAACCGCCTGCGGGAGAAAGATCGACGATTACTTCGCCTAATCGATGTGCATCATGCGCGAAACCTGGCTTGGAACGGTGTAAAACTGTTCGAAACAATTATATAAAGGCTCCCATTGAAACAGCGGAACCTTTGTTAATTAACTGTTAAAAAGACTCGAAATTAGCGCTATTTGTTACAGTCGCCATTTTGGTTCCCGTATATAGTTATAGATAGAATTCCAATAGATTTTATAGTTACTCGCACTTTCTACACATACGACTCGAACATAAATAAATTTTTATTCAATAGAATGATTATATACTTCATCGCAAAAATAAATATTTGCTACGTTTACAGTTTTGAGATTGTAAGTACTATATATGCGAGTAATTAAAAATTCAGATTTTAACGTGCTGAACAGTGTACGTACATGCAGAATAATTGTAAGATCTACAAATTAATAAAATAAAGGACTAATATGTGTAAGGACAACGATGTAATATGTACAGAAGATTAGAAACGCATAAGAGTAAAATTCTCTGAATTACAAGATGCCAATATCAACGGTCATGGAACTTCTTGAGATCGTCGACTTCGTCATTCGCGCGATCCATTAGGTGCATCGCTGCTTTCGGTTCATTGTCTTCGCGACGTCTATACGGTTCTATGAAGATGTCCCGAACCGCCCGAAATTTGCCTACGTTGTACAGGTGTTCATTTTCCAGGCGAAAGTAATTCCAAATGTACCTTCTATCAACTGATTAGTAAGGTGACTTGGTACACTCTAAACGTTGTTTGTTACGATTAGTCAAAATGATTCTCGACGATTAGACTGAGGATGTTATGCATTCATCCGCAAAATCCGCAGTCTATCGATGACGCAGTAGTGACAGACTATAAAAAGCGATGTTACACGTCCACGGTGTATCCTTCAACATAATTCAGCATGATTAATCCGGAAAAGATACACCCTGTATACATTTAGTAAATAAAAGAAAAACTTCAGTGAAATAAATAATTTTAGTAAATAAACGTCGACTTCGAGAAAATTATGTGGGAATAAATAAAGTGGGAATAAAAATAAAATAAACGATACAGTTCTTCATTAAAATTTATTAGTTTCACTCGGCAGACATTCAGTAGGCCAGGTGTGACTGAAACGGCTAAACTAATGTTTAATCGCATGCGAACAAAAATCAAATCGAAGCTGAAAACACCATGGTAAACAAGAATTGTGCGATTTACACTATTTCGTGATACTACAGCATGCACGATAAAGTACTACGTAAAACGTGTATTTCTTATTAGCTGTATGAACTTAGATGCTAGCATACCTGAACACTTCCAACGGAGCAACAATGGAGACCATCAGATCCGCGTGGACGTATCCCATTTCAGTTAGGGATAAGGAGAATGCCCAACCGAAACGAAGAATGAAGTCCTCGATTATAGCGAAGTAGTAATAATACTGCAACATAATTAAATTAGCGATTACTTCGTTGGTGCCGATGAACCAACAATAATAGGTTTACGGAGAAACTTACTGGAGAAGAATAGACGATTTCTTCCCTAAGAAATTTATTTTCCCCTGCGTTGTTATCCAACAGGCCCCAGTCCAGTTTCACGTCCCACGTGTAGGCGAAACAAGAGCTTATTATACTCGCAGTTATCCACAAATAGAAGTAAGGGTTCTCGGTCGACATTACATAATACTCTGCGAAAGGAGCATAGTGTAGACACTCTCGACAATTATTGAACAACAATATCAGACGGTTAAAAAGAGAACGTACTAGAATTAGTCAGATGTAGATACGAAAAAGCTACGACGAAGAAGCTGGTGGCGTACTTTGCCGCGTTCACCAGGTGGGGAAAGGCTTCTTTTGTGTCTCTGTACCGGCGCAGACATTGTGCGAACCGAAACCAAGCTGGCAAACAGGCCACGAATGGCCTCATCGATAGTTCACGCATTATGCAAGTCTCTGCGTCTAAAGTAGAATAAATGAGAAACTGAATTTCAAGAGAAGAGGGCACAGTGTGTGCTGATGTACCTGTGACACTGGTCCAGGAGGAATTTTGTACGTAGAAGCACACGAAATACTGGAAGTCCAAGAAGACCGTGTGGAGAGAGTTCAATTGATCAGCGAGCCAAAAGTCAGCGAAACCGACGTAGAAAAACGGGGCACAAAAAATTCGTCCAAAAACTCGCAGCGCCCAAAATCTCGCCTCGTGCCGCAACGTTTTCGTCGGATTAAATAGAAACACCGCTAACAATATGTACAATAACATCTGCAAGGTGCAATGTCGTTTATCGGAATTATTTAAAGTATTAAAGTGCAAAGTATAAAATCTTACGGGTTGAACGAACGGCGGTATCCCCAAAGTTTCGCTGTACAAGAACCCCATTATCGACAGAGACCAAACGAGTCCGAAAACACTGGCCATTTCAATGATATGCTGAAAGTATGCTGTCCATTAACGCATATTTAACAATTTGTTAATTGTGTCATTGATATTAGGTCAGTGCAAAAATTCGTGCTCGATCCCTTGTTGCATTTCAATAGAAAATCCGGCACAAACTTTTGCACTGATCTAATAAATTGCTTTAGCATCGACGAATGTGAACAACCTGTTCAGATAGATGATTCCTGGGATCAAGCTCAAATATTAAAACATGATTCACGCCGGAAGACCTCCACCCGTAGACGTTTATTCCCATGAGGAAGAAAAACTGGATCATCAAAAGCGGTCCGCGATATAGTCTGCAGAGAACTCGCCAATTATTGTTGTCTTTGAACCGTATACCTGTGGAACGTAACAAGTTGAAACTACAACTGAAACAAATTTCAAAGTGTTTCTAACAAACATTTGTTCACCTGAAAGTATTACCGCAACGAGGAGTACAATAAAAGCCCCTGAGAAGATTCCAACTTTAAATGTGATCCATGGAGACAATTGTTCTCCAAGGGGAGGGACTCTTAAACGTTTCATAGCACGCTGTCTGTCTCCCTGTTCCAAATCCCTGGTAACCAACGCTTCCGTTTCCGCGATAAGTCTGTCTATATCTTTGTGCGTGTGAAACAACGCTGTATCCACGTGCTCTGCCCTCCATTTTGACCCAAGATCTATATTCAACAGCTGGAAAATGCAACAGATCTTCGTTGAATAATCCTCCTACTATTTTCAATCTCACCCACTCATTTTTGTCATAATTGCACTGTGTGCTAACAAGAACAGGACTGTACAAATCATTCGTATGTACATACTTTATCGTGTTTCTTCAGTATCTTTCTGAATCCAGTAAAATTAAGATTCTGATAGTTCTGAAGCAAGATGAGGAACAGATAAAATTCAGAGAAGGCTAGTTTCAATTCCTGGAGTTTCCGTGCCGAGACTGGCTTTTTGTGCAGGATATTGTTACGGTATCTGGACTTGCGGCTCCCTTGCTTGTACTCAGAGACCGATTGGATTTCACACAGCTCGTTGTTCAAGCTTGCAAATCTGCGGGTGGCTTCTGCTAGCTTTTCTGAAGAAACAAGTAACAATGAATGATCGAAAACAACAGGAAGTGGATATAGAAAATGAGACTTACCTGAGTAGAATGTATTTATCTTTGCTAGCTCTTTGTCGCAGTAGTGAAAAAACTTCTCATCGAATTTGTTAAAATAACGCTCCAATACATGGGATTCTGTTGTGTCTGCTGATGGTGCTTGCTCCACTGCTGCGTAGAGCAGTGCTTTCATTTCCTGAAATTAATGAACTATTTTTCAGAAACGTTTGACAAATTTTTCAGGTGGAAGAGATGTACTGTAAAATGACTTTATTAACGTAGAAGTTGCTTTACGATATTCCTCGAGGCCCAAGAATTATTGTCTCTACATAGACTGCGAATCTTTATGCATGTACAGCAAAATTGAGTATATGAAATTCAAAATTGTTGAACAATTTAAAAAATTGATGATGTCAACATATAATTTCTTCTCTATTAAGATCATTATGGGAAGAAGTAACATTCAATCTAATTTTTATTTCTTGCTATCGATGCAGGCAATTTTTATTTTGTATAAAGATCCGCAGTCTACATATAGTTATGAAAATGAAAAATATTGGGAAATTAGTTTATGGGAGATTGTCATTGGGAAAATTGATGTGGCTTAGCATGTCGATGAGAGGATTCCACTTTTTCACCCGAAGTTTTGCTTTTACCTCGTAGTTTATATACTGTTTTCTCCATTCTGGTGTGATATGAGCACTCAGGTGCTCTGCGAATTTCATTTTCCCTCGAAAACTGGATTACTCGACGACGATAGTGGCTGTACTTCAATAAATACTGTAAAGCACAGTTATCGAGACAAACGGTCCGTCAAGAGGAATCATAACGAGTTATTTTGGGAAAAACAAATTGAACTTACGAAAGATAGCTGCATGAAATTTGTCTAAATAGGTTATGAACACCGCATAGTGCTCTCACAACACCATGCATATTTGAGAATAATCTCACGGTAACGTTTCAATATCATTCTTACTGCAACATTCTTGAGAATTCAATTGACATTTTTCACGCATTTATTATTTAGATTCAGCATTTCTATGAGATTTTCGAATTCGAAAGAATCGACGGAGAACAAGCTTGTTGATCATGTCAAGAGGACTAACATTCGCGAGATACCGACAATTGCGGTTGGTAAGTGAACAATTAATGTTATTAACATACCGTTAAATAATGCTAAATAATTAGTAGACTGCGAATCTGTATGCAAAATGAAAATGTTCTGCATTGATTGTGGGAAGCAGAAGTAAAAGAAAAATTTATTTGATCCCCTAAAGACTTTATTTCATTGAAAACAATATTACAATGCTCTTAAATTTTTGTAATCTTTTATTGTTTTATATTTTACCCAATCAATTTGTTCATAAATGCATAAAATCTGCAGTCTAATAATTAGAAACTTCGGTTACGTATCGGGTCCACTGTAGTTCGCTTATCAGAATACCAGTAAAAATTTGTAGTTCTAACAAAAAAGCTTCAAGTTGATTATTTTCTCTTTTTTCGCATAGTACTCGACAAAAATTAAACTGAAGATCTCAGATTCTCTGAATGAGAAATTGTTGAATGAGGATGTCAAACATAGATTGCATCCAGGCATTTTAAAGCCTAGGATTGCGCAACAGCCTGCTAATCTTTACAAAACAATTAGAGATTTCTTGAAAGGTAATGTACAACACACCAACTATATATATAAAATAACGAGACATCCTGTATATTTTTATATTTACATAATGTTAAAAAGTGTATCCCTTTAAGATGAACGTCTGTCGAAGAATGTAATTTACGAAAATGGGAACAGACTGGCTTCTCATCTGCATGGTCGGCATGCTCCACCTGAATCGGAGGACTACAGAGCAAAATTAAATGAAGTCCGATCCCGTCTGAAGAAAGACGAAGAAGAAGAAGAAGATCTGCTGAAGGATAGGGAAGCTAGAAAACTTTACAAGAGTCTCGTTTACAATTGGGTTTCGATTAATTACGATCAAGACACTTGCTTATCGTATGCGGTTAGCAGAAGCTCAGCTGAATATAGCGTTTTGTACAAAATCTTTAACGAAATCAAAGTCAGAGATGCTGATTTCGCACCTAAGTCGGTGTTTGATTTTGGTTCTGGTGTTGGAACAGTTATGTGGTATGATCTATGCGAAATTATAGGTTTTATAACAAAGTATTAACATTAGTTTAACATTATACTAGTAGAGTTTAAACTTTGTTAAAGCATTTGCTTGCAAGTTATTGTTTAAAGAATACTGAGAGCACTTTGAATTTCACACAGGGCAACATCCGAATTCTGGGTCAAATCCATTAAAGAATACTATTGCGTCGATGCTTCTGCGAGCATGAACGAGTTGTCCGCATACCTCGTGAAAAGGATAAGGCCTACGATCAATTTCAATTATGTTTTCCATCGGCAATTTCTACCTGCGTCTACAACTGTAAGAATGCAGATTACGAAGCGATACAATTTTGTTCTATGATTTTCACGTATATTCTTTGTATTATAGCCCACTTATGATATTGTAGTGAGCGCATACTCTCTATTAGAATTGCCAAACCAAAGATCGCGACTCGAAGTACTTGCAAAACTTTGGCAAAAAACGTCCAAGTACCTAGTGATTGTAGAACAAGGGACAAAAGCCGCGTTCGATGTAAGCTTCTAATCTTCAAATTTGTTTAATCACTACAGACTTTTAATTAGTGACTAATCTTGTGTCTTTAAATAGTTAGTCGTCGAAGCTAGAGATTTCGTTCTGCAGTGCAGTAGTAAGAAGTCTGGTGTGCATGTATTTTCACCTGTATGTATTTTTATTAGTTTTATTATTTTATCTCAGAGAGTACTTAGTTCCTAATTGTATATTAAATTACTGTTTAATTGTTTCAGTGTCCACACGATTCGCAATGTCCTAGGATCCAGGAAGACGACACTCCTTGCAACTTTGAGCTTAATTACTTGACGCTGCCTATTCCTAAAACGTCTGAATACAAACGTGAACGATACTCGTATGTGATACTCAAGAAAGGTATCGAAGTATTTCTTCCATTAAAAAAAATTTCATAAATAATTTTGGTTCAATGAAGATACAGTTCAAGCAAATATTTAATTACAGAGAACCGTGCCGATGACGACGAGAACAAATGGCCACGAATAGTTAGGCCAGTGTTGAAACGTTCGAGGCACGTTGTTTGTCGAATGTGCACAAGTTCTGGGAAATTACAGGAACACATTTTCACCGCATGGAAAAACGGAAAGTCCGTGCTTTTCAGATTTTGAATAACGTACAGGATAATTAGCAGCAATAAATTAATACATCTAATATTTTTCAGGAACACGTATCGTTGCGCAAGGTCCAGCGAATGGGGCGACCGTTTGCCGGTCACGAAAATAGAAGAAGTTACTGCAGAAGAAGAGAGAATGGATGATGCTATTCGTGAAGAGGAAACAAATGAAACTACCGAAGAATACAAATAAATATAAATAACTATAAACAAATTAAACTACCGAAGAACACAAATAAATATGAATAACTATAAACAGATTCATTAGCTAGGAATATATGATTCATAAAAAAGACATTGTTTTCTCCAACCTTTTGATACTATATGCGAAGAATTCCTTTTACCTAGTAATAGAAATATTAAGGAATAATTAAGACGGGAGTAGAAATTTTATTCGGTACAATAATTTTATATCTGGAGACATATGAATAAAAAGATTTCTAAAAACTGACCTGGAAAATTCTATAAATTTCGAGATGATCTAGAGATTTGTAAGATTCTGTAAAGTGTAATAATAATAATTGTGGGACGGGTGATGAAAGTTACTTTGATCGCGATACCTCGGTCCAGCGAAGTTTCGATGGTCGCGACGGTGATCCTATATTATACTGTATTCTGTGGCGGTTACTCAACAGCTTTTGCCCGTAAAAGAAAAAGATCGACGGTGACGAAGAGGGGTATTTAAAAGCCGTTTGCCGGTCGGTCCACGGCTAGTTCCGCTTACACAGAAGAGAGAAGCACATTTCTCAAGGTACAAGGTAAGTTCGATTCAGTTAAGGACACTGGAAGAACATTGAAAATCAATTTATAAAAATGATTGAGTAACAATTTATTGAATAATCTTATGAAATAATATTTTTTATTTACTGTAAGTCAATTTGTTAAATTCAATGTCAAATAAATCTAACAAAAAATTGTATCTTTGCTATAGAAAAGGGAAAGTAACAGTGGCTCCTTTTTATAAAATAACATGTATCAGGACAATGTTAAGTCCGTTTCATTTTTATTTAGTAATTTCATGTGCATTTAAAAGGTAAATAAGTTGTATTAAGTTTTCTATTACCAACTTTCTTCGGTAATCGTGACCCAACAATTGTTTATAAATGTTTCTTCTTGTCTCGTCACTGTTCAGCAATGATTTGGAACTGTTTTGAAAAGGTTCTCTACTTGTAAATGGAGTGTTGGTTCGAAATTGGAAAGTGCGCGTTCTTGGAAACGAAAGGAGGGCTTAGTTCGAAATAGATAAACACATTTAAATGTGCATCGTTGCGCAAGAAGTTATGAAATAATGAACGCGAGTGCTTGCGCCGGTTCTTCCGTATGCAACTTTCTCCCATACATCGGCGTGTTCCACTTTCTTTTTGAAGTGCGCGGTCCATGGCCACCTCCCTCCAAAAAGATCGATGTCTACTCGATCAATCCGTAAATATTCAAACACTTAGAGTTTCTCTTTTTCCTTGACATTTTTTTTCAATTTAAAAAATACGACAAAGACTGTGGAAGTAGACTGCTGATGGAAGATAATATTTCTAAAGGAATTGATGAAGAGAGAAGAAGTTTTCTAAGGGAGAAGCGATTAGATCCATTAGAAAGTCTATTCCATTGAATTTATGGTGACGTTCGTTTTGTTTACAGCATGCTCTCCACGGTGCTATTGGTGATCATACTACTATCGCTGCTGTTTTATCTTGGAACTCGAAAACCACGCGGCTATCCTCCAGGTACGTCATTCTTACAACGCGCCAACTTTTTGAAATTTCAAACATTGCAAGAAGAAACTTTCCTTTGAATATATACGGATGTTTATGCAAAATAAAAATGTTCTGCATTTATTGTGGGAAGCAGGAATAAAATAAAAATTGATTTCATCCCTTAACGACTTTGTTACATTAAAAGCAACATTAAACTATTCTTGAATTTTTCTAATCTTTTACTTTTTTATTTTCACCGAACCAATTTCTTCGTAAATGCATAAAGTCTAATAATCAAATTAAAAACCCATCAAATATGGAATTCGTTTCTATGGCTCGTTAACGGAATACCTAATGAATTAGTATCGCTACAAATATTTTTAATGACACCACTAATGATGACACTAATGACAAGGCTACTTATTTACAATTGAGTTAAATTCTATGTTACGCAATAAAACAGATCTTTTTCTTGTAACTTGCTCGCAAACCGGATTATCACAGTCGAATCCGAAAACGCCGTACTTTCTCGTGCGAATATTTCCTCCCATGAGCCCGAAAGGAAATTTTCGAAAGCGTAGCGAATGATAAGAGGGAACCAGTGGACAATTGCGTAATCAAGGAAATTTTCAGGTCCGAAATGGTGGCCGATTTTGGGCTCGGCGGTGGAGATGGCACGTCTTCGGAAGGAAACCGGATATTTGTCCCAAACCTGTTCGGTCCTCTACAAGAAATATGGGCCGGTTGTGGGCCTGAAGATTGGCGTCGATCGTATAGTAATCCTCAATGATCTTGAAAGCATCCGCACCATGCTTACTGACGAGGATTGCGATGGAAGACCGAACGGTGATTTCTACAAAGCGAGAACCTTAGGAGAGAGAAGAGGTATTTACCCAGTTGCAACTCAATTGCTATTTTACAGAAAATTCCTACTTGTTTCAAGATTTGCATTGTTTAAAATTATTGTTAAAAATTATTTGGTTTGCGAAGGTCTGATCGTGGTTGATGAGGCTTTCTGGGTAGAGCAAAGAAGATTTGTCATGAAGGAACTCCGTGAATTCGGTTTTGGTCGAAAGAGCATGGCCGCGATCATTGAAGAAGAGGCTCAGGAACTGGTCCAGCACTTCAAGAAGCTGATCAGCGACGAATTTAATAATAAAATCAAGTCGCAACTGGTGAGGACGAGTTGCGACGATGACGAAGATGACTGGAAGATGTACAAACCGGTCGAGACTGATACCACGGAGAAATTAGAACAATCTAAAATCAGAAAGCCTTTGAAAGTTTCGGAAATGTATGTGGACGCTAACGAATTCTCGGAAGTGAGAAGGATCGCGGGGTCAAATCCTGGAGTGGTGATTTCGATGCATGACGCGTTCGGCGTCTCGGTCCTGAACTCTATCTGGAGAATGATGGCTGGTAAAAGGTTGTCTGTTCTTAAAATTTTTTCCCCAGTTAACAATCTGTAAAGTTAACAGCGTAAAGATCCACAGTCGATCAAGTGCATAAAAATTACAATTTCATCGAATGAAATGTAAAATTCTTCAGGTACAACACCGACGACGAGGAGCTGATTTACCTCCAAAGAATCCTGACGAAGTTGATGACGGAAGTGGACATTATCGGGGCGCCGTTCGGTCATTTTCCGATTCTGAGGTTCATCGTGCCGGAATTGTCCGGCTACAAGCTCTTCGTGGAGACCCATGAGCAACTCTGGAAGTTCTTGAAGGTGAAATGGACCTTCAAATTATAATACCGTCCTCGTATAATGATAAACGGGTAACAGTCTCGTCAATTGTGCACAGAACTAAATGGCATCATTGTAGGACGAGTTGGATAATCACAAAAATACATTCACACCAAACTCGCCCAGGGACTTGATGGACGTGTACCTGACTGTTCTCAAGTCCGAGAACCATGGCAGCTCGTTTTCAGGTGTGGTAGACATTAAATTAATTATTGTAGACATGGTAATGGACTTTGTGAACGAATTGATCTTCTTTCACAGAGGCTCAACTGTTCGCAATCTGCATCGACCTCTTTATAGCTGGGTCCGAGACCACATCGAAGGCCCTCGGCATCTGTTTTCTCTACCTAGTCATCTGTCCGGAAGTCCAGAACAAAGCCCACGAAGAAATTGACAGAGTGATCGGCCGGGAACGATCTCCGAATATCGAGGATAGAGTCAAGTAACTAAATTATAAAAAGTGAGTTATTTTTAAATATAGATTAGATAATCTTCTGGAATTACTCTGTTCCAGCATGCCATACCTGAACGCAATTGTTCTGGAGTCCTTGAGGATGTTTATGGGCCGTACGATGAACGTACCTCATAGGGCGCTGAGGGACACCACTATACTAGGCCACAGAATACCAAAAGTTAGTACTTTGAATTTTCAGTGTGAGATTATTCTTGAATGATCGTTCGGTCAACCTCATTGCAGGACACGATGCTGATCGTGAATTTCAACAGAATATTGATGGACGAATCCTGGGGCGACCCCGAGGTCTTCCGACCAGAAAGATTCCTCGATGAACAGGGCAACATTATCACCCCGAACACATACTTTCCCTTCAGCATTGGTGTGTATACAGAGAACAAGTCTTAAAACTTTCCTCGGACAATTTAGTAGACTTCTACCTGTTATTATTATATGTATTATTTTGCTGTGACAGGGAGACATCGTTGTATGGGAGAACATCTGGCCAGATGCAATTTATTCACAATAATCACCGCATTGTTGCAAGAGTTCACGTTCTCCCCGGTGCCAGGCGAGAAGAAGCCAACGACCAAGGACTTCGTTGATGGTGTTACAGTCGGTCCTAAGCCATACAGAGCGTTGGTCTCCCTGAGAACGTAATTGTCATATCATTAAGCATTTTAGGATATTTAACGCTAAGTTTACGGAGCACTAAAAGTGACTATTTTACGTTATATTTTATAATTGGATGCATTTTTACAATCTCAATAATCTTAAATTTTAACGCGTTCCGTAAACGTAGTATTAACTAATCGAATACCGATTCAATACTCATCCTATCGTTTTTTCATCGATCTTATGGACTGTTGTAGATAGTACAATTCCTTTTTTTTAATTTACGAATACGTACCTTTCGTCGCGAAACGGACATCATTGTGTTTCATCGTCGATCTAACTTCGGCTTCTATAGAAGTCAATAGTATTGTTCAGAAAAATATATTTTATTTTATATGAAAATACATTGTATCGTGTGTATATTTATATATGTATAAGAAGCAATACGAAATAAATAATACATTTAGGAGAACAATACAAATTTCATATCACCGTTTTGTTTTTTTTCATCTTAAAATTTAACGAAGATCGAGATCCAGATCTTCGATATTACAATTTTAATAATATATTACAGAACGTATTATGGATTGCACATAATCACACATATTATATATATAGATATATCTCTTTTCTTGTTCTCTCCTCGCGTAAAGATCGTTCCTGCCATAGATCTCTCTCCCTCTTTCTCTCTCTCTCTCTATCTTCCTTTCTTAAAATAGTCTGGCACTTAATTATATCGCGGTGTTAAGTATAACTGCACTCTCGTTAACATTAATAACATTGTGCTTCAGATCACAAAAAACAGTTTGCTCTTCACTTTGCTAGCTAATTCACAAGAAAACACGTGTGAAATTATATAGCTCGTATTTTGATCCTTAACGAACGAAATAATACATATTGACTACGCAGGTACTGTTTCGATTAGAGAAGTGGTAAAAAGTGGTCGAAAAATTTAGTAAACCGTTTCAAGCCCCGACCCCCCGGTCAAATGGAATCAAAAAATTTCGACAATAAAAAACAGTGGCGAGGCGTCCTGTCGCCTCGTCATCGTAAATATAAATACAAATGCATATATAGAGTAACATCGATTTCTTTAAGAATCAAATGCATTTTCAAATCCATCGGAAAAAAGATGAATAGAACTTCTACTCAAAAACAATGTTCAATGAATTTCGCTTCATTCCGCTGGACGGCAGTAAACAAATTATGTACTTATTTTTCTGTTTCTTCCGATTTAGAACCTAGTTAACACATGGCGACACGAAAGTCGAACTAAAAAATAATTTAGCCGTTAACTTATTACGTGTACTTTCCCTGTAAACGGTGCCGAACATAATTTCGGTAGACCCTTCCCGAAGGTCAACTGGGATGGTCTTCGACTATATGAATCTGCGAAACATAAAGAATAGTGAACACACCATTTAAACAACCTGTATAAATTTTTGAAGAAAGCATTTACCTCAGACAAAATTGCCCAGTTTTCGCTCTCACTGTGAACAGTCATACGAAGTATCAATATCCTTCCGAATTTTGGGTCCACTGTTCCTTGAGCAATTCCAAGAACGTCAAATTTTCCTGATTGGAAACATCAATATTACACTATCTTCTTTTTATCAAAATGATTAGCCCTCCGCCTGCAGCTTTATTTTTTATCAGCGCCGACTCAGGTTGCAAACGGAGGGTTACGGGAAAAGATGTTTATATAGTGTAAAGATCCACAGTCTATCATACTGATACCGTACCTACGATAATGTAACCATCCTCGGTAACATCATTGCTGTTTCTGTTCAAAGATACGGACGTCTCTGTTAACACCTCTACCGTCGTGTTGTAAAATCTATCAGACGGGTGTTCGGGATTTCCACTTCTAAATAAGTACCTGAAAGAAATACATGTATTCCTTGTTGTTTTTAAATACGAAATCAATAGGAAATATTCGATAAAAAGCGGGGGTACCTTTTTATAAAAATAGGATGCGAAAATTTGAATTTCAAATGGTCCCCTGGCTGCGGCAGAAGACCCCAGAAGAAGGATTCTCCTTTATAGGCCTTTTGTAATGTATATTGTTTGTAAGGTTTAATTCGTGTTTCGACTATCGCGGCTGGATTCTCGTGCGCGTAGTACAGCGTCACCTTGCCGAATTGTTTGTCCTAAAT
Organism: Lasioglossum pauxillum; assembly: GCA_933228785.1. Taxonomy (NCBI): domain Eukaryota; kingdom Metazoa; phylum Arthropoda; class Insecta; order Hymenoptera; family Halictidae; genus Lasioglossum; species Lasioglossum pauxillum. The sequence goes on from OW121702.1 coordinate 8,263,693, forward strand.
CGAACCAGAGTTGTAGTAAAACATTCATAAAAATTACTGTACAGTATGTGTTGATGTATGCGAGAATACCTTCAATTTCTGCACTTTTCCCTTTAACGAAGAGTGCGTTCCTATGTGCTGGAAAAGCGAGGGTTTGTAATGAACCCATAATTCCGCCTTCGCCATCTTACAATGTTTCTGAAACGCGAGCAAACCGATTAACATCCGTTCGAGAAATTGTTTCTCGTCTTTGAGAACATCATGTACACTTACACTATCTTTGTCAAGACTACAAACTTTGGTCGACACCAAATGGTCCAACAACCAATCGACTGGTTTGTCATTGTGAAACATTAGAAAGAATTGGACCAGCCATGGTAGCTCGGCGCATTTAAATAATTTCCCTACAATAAAGAATGTTCGATGAGATAGATTTTAAAACAGACTCGATAATAGATTTACGATACGCTACCGATAAATCCTAATTGGCAGAAGTCCAAGACAAACCAATTCTCTTTGGTCGCGATCTTTTGCAGTGCGAAAGACTTCATGGTAGTGATGAAATTTTTCTTAGCTAAAATGTCGTCTTCTAATTGTACATAGAACGTGCCCTTTGTCTGGGCGTAAGACATAAGAAATGCAAAATCTAAATTTTGTTTAGACCTCCAAACTACTCGTTGATGATTGTCACCCAAGGTATCACGTAATTTCGATAAATCTGGATAATAAGACGCAGACGGAGATATCACATCGATTACACCAGTCTCGAACTCGATTGGAAACCTGAAACGCAGATGAACATGTAAGTGTGTCTCTTTTATCTTATCTCGGATTTACACCTTTAGTATTCTTTATCAATTACTGGCAAGAACTGGACAACTTACTGAACTTCAATTTGCTTTGCTACGTAGGTAACGTACTCCAAATCGGTCTGTAACAGTTGCAAGAATTTCAGTAAAAATTTATTCAGTAATTCCATCAAATATTAAATACTTACTTCAGCTACTAGAACAATGATTAAAGTGTCTGCCGTTTCCAAAGGGTTCATCCTATCCAACAAATTCTTAAGGGTTGCCATTAAATAAGTCTGCACCTCTCTTTTAACTGTTGGTACTCCGAGTATCATACTAACTCCTGTGCGCCCTTTGCTCTGAACGAATGCTGGGCGCAGACTATTAGGATCGTTGAGAAAATGTGGGAGAAAATTGTATATAGATGGCAATTTTATATTGGTCACGTTTGTTGTGTTATTAGTAAGTAGAAATTGAACATCCGGTAAAATATGATTATTCTCTATCAACTGCAATAGCTGATGAGACAATAAATTTATCTCCTCTTGACTCGTAACATATTTAGCGTGCAAGTGCTCCAGTTTAGCTTGCAACTCGGCGATACTGTTCTGTAGAACCGTTTCCTCGTGTAGGTCCGACGGCGATAGAAGATTCAGAATCGCACATGGCACTAGTATGACGGACAGTATCATCAAACATCGTCTTCGTACAGGTGTTAGAGCTACAAAATGAGGCATCATTTTCTTCACACTGGATTCTACATGATTAAACTCATGATCTTCGAGGGAGAAAGCTAGGCCTGCTGTTATCACATTATTAGTTTACTGGTCGGAGAACCTGGAACAAATCACGATATAAGCCGACTACGAATTCAATGCACTTGCAATAAAAATACGAAACAGTGAAATATTTCTTGCATAAAGATCCACAGTCTAATAACATTAATTGCGACTGAACAAGTTCGAAAGTTCGAGTGTAAGAAAAAGGTCATTCAATTACATCGTCGAAGAGAAGAGAAAGCAAGAGTATCGGCGTAATAGTAATTGATATTCGGTTCGCGGAAAAAGAAACGGATCGATTTACCGCAAGAAATTGCACGAGAATTCGTCGGACAACGTTAAAAGAGAACTAGTACGTCGTATTAGATTCGACGAATATCATTATCGATTAGATGTGCATTTAAAACCGGCAGTAACGTTCGATAGAACAGAGAATTCTTATCTTTCATCGACGCAGATTACATCTCTTTGCTAATTTCTCACGCTATGCATGTATTTGTTCTTTACTGTCGCATTATCTCTCTTATCTGTCATCACTGTGTCTTGTTCGATTGATCTATCAATTATTCGAACGTCAAACAATTGACGCGACAGAAAGAAAGGGAAAAAAAGAAGTACATTAGTCTTACACGAAATTCTACCAAGTCAGAAGTTTCGATCGATTCGTACTTCGTACGGGTTACGTTCCGGCTCATTTTACTGTTAAAACGTCACACACATGTTTCCATTCCGTCCCTGGCGTGTATCTATCGCGTACTTATATGTGAAAAATCGTAGAAATTATTACGGTATTCTGTCACAATGAATTCTATATATATATATAAATACATACATATGTATTGCAACATAACCTACTTCACCAGTGAATCGACGCCTATTATTTATTAGTGTCCTATTTCGATAACACGATAACACTCATTTTCATACTTTATTGTACCCCTAATCCTTGCGTCCGACGTCCGACGTCTTCGAGCAAGATCAGCATTTCGCGAAGATTATCGAACGTTTTTAAACGCACATTGAAATAAAGAGATCGTTCTGTATATTGTATAAATAAATTTCCGAAAAAATATATTTGGGATCAAGGGTGGTAGACAATAATTCGTAAACACCGACACGATCTTCGTCGAGACTATTTTAAGGAATTACAGAATACAGCTTTTACAATTGAGCATGTTGAGAACGAGTTTCGAGTACGATAAAAATATAAAACTGTATTTTTTCTCCAACTTTTATTTTTGATTCAGAAGAAATGATTGCAAATCAATTTATATACTTTAATAGCAAGAATTATTCGCAACTGCGATCCGTATGATCTAACTTCGTGGTTTCGTAGTAATAAACCAGTTTTATACTTGTCCAAATCACTGTTACTTTCTATGACCTATAAACATTAGTAATAATTACTTGCAATAGAAAATAGAAAATTAGAAGTACATAAACCGGCGTTATATTGATAGAAAACTTTATCTCTGACGAGTTGCGAAACTTACATATGAAAATGATAGTAAATAAAATGAAGAAGGTTTTGAATTAGAAATATTCATTGTGCGGTTTCAAACTTTTAATTTCTTTAAATATATATATATTGTACATGGTATTTATATATTATTTGTGTAGATAGTACATACCATATGATATTTGTTAACGTGTAATTGCGACTCTAATAAAGATAAAAATTGCGATCATTTTTATACAAAAATTGTAGAAATAGATAACTGGACCTTGGGAATCCCGAGAAAAATTAGAGATCTATTTCCGGCTGAAAACCCGCGATAATTTGAATCATTTGCTATACATATATTAATTGTAACCCTGGATTTTCCGATAAAATCAAACAGATTGTGGAATTCAATTAATGATTAACCACTAAAATGCTGAATTTTTTACGTTCATAAATAAGTTATTCGTACACACATTATTTAATCGTTTCTGTTTAAATGATTATTTTAATTGTTCCGATATTCAATTTAATCGATTAATGAAACAATTGAAATGAAATAATGTGAGTGGATTTGTGCTTCCAAAAGAAAATACGGATCCGGAAAATACTAATCTATATATATAATATATGTAGAGACTTTCCTTTCACGTACGTTTCACGTGGCTTCCACGGAGCCGGACTGTTTTTGAATACTTAGAAGAAGGTTAAGTCTGCGTCATGTATTGATTGTCGAACGAATATAAATTCTTTGAGAACGTCGGATATTAATTATAATTTCTAAATACAAAATGACGGTAAGTTTTATACAATATTATTCATTTAATGTATCCTCGTTCTCATTATTCTAAGTTTCAGAACAGATGACTTATCATTTTCATGATACTCAATACGCCACTACTTTACAGTATACAAATAAATTCACTCGTAAAACAATGTATTATCGCCGGACATGTTTTTCAGAATTTCAAAACGTTGGATTATTTATTTTCAGACTAAAAAAACTAAAGTAGCAACAAAGGGAGCGAAACAGATTGTCGAGGAGAACAAGACTACGCTAAACTTCTATAGGAACATGATTGCTGGAGCATTAGGAATATACTTTGTCGCTACAATGTTCTTTTTTGCTTTTACTACAGTGTCCATAGTAAGTTATTTAATTCTAAGTAATTAGTAGACTTATTAGGTCTTTATCATACAAAATAAAAATTTTCTGAGTTAGCGTATCTCCTTTTAATAATTTTAATAAATCGAGAATAATAAAGGAATATTCTTAATTACAGACTTTAACCATATTCTCTGGAATTGTATATATAGGAAGTTATCAATTTATGAAATACATAGCACAAGCTTCGTATTCGGAGTCGGGACAACTATCGGATTCTGGAATCGATCTTAATATGGATGGAGGTATAGCAGAGTAAATATCAAGAACTCTATTAGTACTCTCTTGAAATAATGTAATACTGTATTACATTGATAATTATGATCCTTGGATATAAAAATCTTTCTTCATCCTGTTTCAGAAACGTGAAAGATTTAATCATATTAACATCTGGAGTACAAGTACTTTCCCTCATATCAAATTATTTTTGGCTGTTGTGGTTCCTTGTAAGTATACATAATCAATGGTTCCTTAATAATAAGGATGGTTCCTTAATTTAGATCGTTACAGGTACCAATAAGAGGAGGTTGGATGCTATGGAAACATATATTAGCTCCATGGTTCTTTGCTCCAGCTCCCGAACAGCCTGAGATAAGCGAGAAGAAACAACGGAAATTGGACAAGAGGATGGCTAGACGGCATTAGAATTGTCTCTAGAATATAAATTTTTTAAAATAGATATTCGAGAATTATATGGGAGTGGGTTAGGCTTCAGCAAAATTATGAAACAAGACTGCCTTTGTTTCAGTCTGCGTTGTTTTATACACATTTATTCTTTTTTTTCCATGCGTATGAAAAGACTATTGCCTTTTATACAAACATTTATACAACTTATAAAATCAATTTCATAGAAATTGAAAGTTCATGAATGCTGTTGCCATTCATTTCGGCAACTGTCTTTTCGGTATTTGAGAAAGAATCTTTATATATAATGAAAAGATTAATATAAAAATAAATTTTATAATTTATAACGTTTATCTATACCATTCTCCCTGTATTTAATTTCTATTTTGCTTCTTTACATAATATGAACGGCTGTTCACTTTCTCTGGCAATATAGATCAAATCATTTATACAAGAACTTAAAGTGTACAGAGTTAAACGTTCTTCCTTTTTATATGTACATATGTACATACATACAAGTTTATACATGTACATCGGTGTGTAGTTATATATATATATAAAACGAATTAAATTTATTAGGAAGGCTTAGATTAGTATAATAACATTGAGGCAATAAACAATTTTAGCAGCCTCCAAATAAAATGCTAGAAACAAAATAAAATACATAAAATGAAATATATAACTAATCCGAACCTTGTTGCATCTCGTATGCAAACAGATAACATAAATTAAATACTCTCATTTGGTTTTGATACAATGTACACATAATACTAAATGGAATGTGCTCATCGTGGTTCCCTAATTTCCTATTAAAATCTCAAAAAAGTGCATCACAGTAAAAGTCGGAACGCAGAAACTAGCATATGTTAAAATTGGTCTGTCGCGTGATCGTTAATTACAACCATTAATTCTAATAAATGTAAACTACTAACAATAACTCGTATTGTAACTTCCATCGGACACGATGAAACTAAATCAAGGAATGTTCGTAAAATATTCATTATAAAGTGCCTTGGATAGAAATAAATTCGAGAACGAGTAGAAATTCAAATATTTTCAAGTAATTTCACATGGAATAAAAATGGTCTGCTTTAAAAATACTAAATAGTATTTGCTAGGTGTTCTTTTTGCATACTGTAATTATAATGTTCAGAATATTTTTCGATTTCCGCAAGGCAATTATAACAAGATTCGATTTAAGGAGTATCTACGTCCAAGCCTTTCTTTTTTCTGTAATCGTGTTCCGATTGATATCCAGGTGGATGATTATGATTATGCACACCTGTTGGCATAAATCGTTCAGCGATTACCGCGCATTTACCTTTGCATCCGCGATGCTGCTCTGCGCATCGATAATGAGATCTGTTTAAACCTTCTGAACGGGACGTTAAATTGTATACATAGCCTTCGTGCACTAATTGTGGTCGACCCCGCGCAGAAAGCCTGTAAATTACTGGTTCATCCGCTGCAATATTGAAATGTCATTACCATAACGACCTAAAATTATTACAACTTTAACCCTTTGCACTCGGAGCTATTTTAACTCGAAAATGAAACATTTCTTCCAACCTAGAATGATTCCATTATATATTAGATTAGATTACAATATGTTTAATAATGTCTCTGAGTTGCCACTCGAGTGCTGAGGGTTAATGCCAGTACGAGAATTTCCAATGGTCTCATTTATACCTTGTTGCGCAGGATTCTCGCTTGAAGTTTGCGCACTGGGCTGCTCCAACAAGTCCTCCGTCTTAACATTATCAGTGTCCTCTGTCTTAACATTACCATTGTCCTCCGCGATAGAAACATCTTCTGTAGACTCATCCATGTCCTCGTCCACTAACAGTAAAACTTCCTTATTATCATTATCTGCCTCCTCATTCAACAGATCGTAAGAACTCTCCGACAGAGCCGAAGCATCTTGCCTTTTCCTTTTGGCACTCTTTTTTGTGATATCTCGGGACCTCTTTCTTCTGTCTATCATCTCTACATCTTTCGATGTATCCCTTACAGTACTTAAATGCGATTGAGCAACATTTTGTGTGTCGGAGTCAGTGTTCAGTTGATTGTCACAGTTGGAAAATAGTTTTGTAGCACTCGCATCGTCTGTTGCGAGCCCCCTGATTTGCAATGTCTGCGCTACTTTTAAAAACGTGGACAAATCTTCTTTCTTTATGTTTATCTCGCCTTGGTACATAAACTTTAAGAGGGATTCGATTTCAGTGTATTTTATGTCTTTCAAAATGATTACCGGATGTTGACATGGATTTTCCTGCAAAATCAACAAATATATTCAATACTTTGAACCTTGCAAGGATATTTGTTGGCAAGGATATTGTTGGATCTTGTACCTTAAATATATTTTTAAAGTACGGACTGCATACTGACAAGACAAGCTTGTGTGCCTGCAACAGCTGACCCTCCACAGCGAGGGTGACGTCAACTAGATCATTCTCAGTGAAATGATTCAAAAAGCCAGATGTCAGGTTGCTAGAAAAATTGTTCCATCTCAAAGAGAATTGTTCTGACAATGAAGTATTGGCCATGATTACCTGCAAAGGACGAAACTTGCATGACAACAGATTCGAAAAGAAATTTGTAATAAAAAAGAGAAGCTACAATCTCGAAATGGTTAATTCAGTGTTCTGGGACGATTGTTTAGGCAAATGAAAATACGTTCTGTAACAATGGATTTTTAAAGGGATCGGCGAGTATGAAAGAAAAACTGATCGCTAAAAGTTTGCTATCGTGAAATGATTGTTTATATAATTGTCGAGAAATTCGATTTCATCGCGAACGTCGATGAATATTCACACGTTACTGCATTTAAAATGTTCAATATATATTCGAAATGTATCTAAGATACGTACAAAAAACGCTCGTGGTTATCAAAGAATGCAAAGATTAGTAATATTATCCTATGTTACGCGTTATGAATCATACCATCGTGACAAACGCACTATCGGTACCGAAGGAATCGCAGTTCAAAAATGTTCGGGTTGATAAATTAAAAATATTATACAAAACCTGTCTCAAACATATCGTCGATAAAACGGAAAGTAATATTTGCTTCGAGACACCGTATCATTACAAAATAATATTTCTAAATATGCATCGAAAGAACCCTGATAATTTTTATTTAAAATAGACGATTCTCGCAAGCGATCTTGTAATGAAAAACACACGTTGTACTATAGAAAAGTTCCACAGACATTTTCAGTAATATATTTCATTCAACTTGTTTGATATCACGATAGAAGTTTTTATCAACAATTATTGTTATTACGATGTTTATACAGTGAACGAAAAACCGGAATCAACAACAGCGAATGACAGCGAGTTGAAATATACTGTAAAAGTTCAGGAGTCTCACAATTTCATTCTTTAGTGTTGTAGGAACAAGTCGTTATAATTGTTTATTGTTGATAAAAATCGTCTTCTGTCTTTTGATAAACATTTGTCACTTCTTTCAGTATATTCCGATTCTGTCCGATTATTGACTATAACGTCTCGCGGTTTCGAAGAAACAGCGTGACACTACGGAGATCACGGGAAGATCAAGTTCGCTCTGATTGGTCGATTATTCAATGCTGTGAAGGTGCTGCTTTTTCTTTTTTCAAAAATTTCGCGTGGAAGGATGAATAATATAATATTAATAAAGCCCGGGCGCCATTTTGCAAAGGAAAATGTTGCTTCAAATAATCTCAGTAAATTTGTCCATGTTTTGAAGGAATTTTGTGACACCCTGTATACTTTCTTCCGAGGTAACGTGAATTCCAGTTTGAAAATTCGCGCCAATATCGGCAAGCATTGGTCATCTGTAGCGTATCTATAGTCAAGTCCTATCAATTGTTTTATATGCTCTCTGACTATAAGTCATAACGAAATCATGCTACACGTTATAGTCCGCAGGGAGTATGTAATTGTAGATGACAGATGAATGAATTTAGTTGGTTTACGTGTCGCGGAGGAAGCTGTGAGACAGTTACAGTGAATTGAAGTTATTATTTGGTTATGTTCACGTAGCAGCAAACGGACGGCTGCTGCGAGTCTCCTTGTATCAAGGAAGATAATCACAATTGATTGATAGATCGAGTCCGTGGGGTGCTCGGAAGGAAAACGGCTTGATCGATTTCGGAAACGTTAGGTTCCTTTCTTAATCACATTCGAATTATTAGTTAAATGGTGAAAATGACACCGTTGGATGAGGGGAAGATAAGACAAGGTTTAACAAAGGCATGTACTGTATGTTCACCTCGGTGTTCGTATATTTAGTTTTATTATCATTAACATACAAACGTCTTTCAATCGCTGTGTGATGTAACAGGCGTTTTATTTTTCAGTATCAAAATCCAGATACCTCGAGAAAGCATGTCATGAGAGTTCTGCATCTTTATAAAGGCTTGCAATTTATGGTCGAGCCATTTGGTATGTATCCATGCGTTTGTCATTAACAGATTCGAGATTAATTATACAGATTCGTTAATTCGTTGCGATGACTTCTATTTTAGTGTTCAACGATGGATCGAGCAAAGAATTGTTCAATTTACAGGGCACAATACCTGTCTCGTATAAAGGTAATGTCTTGAAATTGTTTTGACACCGAGAACTTGAAAAATCTCAATCATAATTGATTTAGGTACTTGCTACAACATCCCTGTGTGCATATGGCTCATGGACACGCATCCAAACAATGCACCCATGTGCTATGTTAAGCCTACAGCCGATATGACTATTAGAGTCAGCGAGTATGTTGATCATAATGGAAAAGTTTATTTACCTTACCTTCACGATTGGTTACCGGTAGGTACTGCATGCAACAACATTCACAATTTCTTTTATATTAGAAGATATATCTTACAATATATTTTGTGTTTAGCACATGTCCGATTTACTCGGCCTAATTCAAATAATGATTGTTAGCTTCGGAGAGAAACCACCTGTATATACTAAAGTGAAGCAAGACACTCAGTCGAGTTCCACTCCTTACCCTGTGCAACGTAAGACAGTTCAACTACTGAATATATTTCTCTTAACTAACAAGGGACATTCTATACTAAATTGTAAACATTTGCACAGCTTTCATGCCCATGCCTGGAACTGGCAGCCACGCACCCGGCTCAAACTTTCCATACCTACAGAATTCTCAATACGGAGGTGGCAACAATGCGTACCCCCCGTACATGCCAACCCCATCCTCTGGATTCTCATATCCAGGCTATGGTTCTTATGGTGGTACTGCTTCAAATTATCCATCGCAAAGTTATGGTTCTTATCCGTATCCTCCAATAACTCAACCTGTGAGTTATAAACTCTTGTAAACAGAACAGGATTGTTTGAGCTACGTTATTTACTATGTTTTGCAATTCCCAAGTCTGCTGTACTACCCGAGCCCGCTGGCGGATCGGGCACCATAACGGAGGAGCACATCAGAGCATCTTTATTGTCGGCTGTGGAGGATAAACTTAGACGGAGGCTCAAGGAACAATTTTCACAACTGTTAGCCGAGTTAGAGACACTACGTCGAACGCAACAGGAACTCACTGCCGGATCTTGCCATCTCGACGAGCTGTTTGACCGATTGAAGAAAGAACAGACCGAGCTCGAGAAGAATATAACTATACTTCAGGACAAGGAGGCGGAATTAGAGAAGGAAATCGGTAAATTGTCCGATAATCAATCGATAGACGTTGATGAAGCCGTTACCACGATAGCACCGCTTTACAAACAGTTAGTATCACAGTGTAAAAGGTATAGTCTGTCCTTGAATCGATTTCAATCCGTATCTTGCCCGCAAGGGTAATCACAGGTGCATTATGCATAGACTGCAGACCACAAATAGAAATTGATTTCTATATTTAATCATTTTTAAAAGTTGAAGAATGTTCTTCAATTCTTTTAATCCTCCGACTATTTTAAGTTTCACTTGCACAATTTTGTTACAAATGCATAAAATCGGTTTAAGGGTAGATTCCACTACCTTGGTTTATTAATTTAGTCAAACATGCTGTTGTTTGTTTAAAGAATGTTGAACGCGTTCGCGGAGGAGGCTGCCACGGAAGATGCGATATATTATCTCGGCGAGGGTTTGCGTTGCAGCATCTTGGATTTGGACGCGTTCTTGAAGCAAGTCAGACAACTTTCACGCAGACAATTCATGCTCAGAGCACTCATGCAACGCTGCCGCCAGAAAGCGGGGCTAGCCGGTTAAATAATTTGTTTTTCCTTTTTTCGATTTATATGACGTTACGCTATTTAATATTTTATTTTATTACAAATGATGCACACAGAAACGGAATCTATAAATCCCACAACGGAGAATATGGGGGATAGAAATATTTTAGACAGGCAAATGAATATCGTTGCGAGTCCAGAAAGTCTTTTTGTATGAATTGTATACTGTGCATCAGCATATTTTTTGTTTCATGTTCATACGTTTCGGTTGGCAACAAACTACACTCTGTGCAGATGTAAAACTTCTTCTGTACAAAATGAAACAAAAAATATTATATACTTATACATACATACATATATATATATATATATATAAATATAGATAGATAGATATGTGTAATAAATAAAGGTAAGTATTGCAAAATATGTGAGCTCACTTGCTTAATGAAATTATATTTCTGAACATAACATATTATAAAAAGAAAATCTGTAAAAAATCCGTACGTTTTTAATTCATTCTTTTTTTTTACATTATACTGGAATTATGTACCTCGAGTAGCAATTTTAGATATTTAAGAAATATAAATGCTTGTATACTGTGTGATAAATGTATAGATTAATCACTGCATTGCACATTTTAGTAAAAATACATTGTTTTTATTCTTATGACGTTGGATTGTGATGGAATCATTTAAATGCTATTACACGTTGCCTTAGAAATTATCTTTTTACACCAACAAGATTAACCTGAAACGAAAACAATCGTATCAGCACATGATTTCGATAAATTTCTTGGCTATTTATAATAAAAAAATTACCTATACGTAAATGCCGACCCAAAGAAGTAAGAATAACACACCAAATCCGGAAAATAATGCTGCCACTAGCGAAATCAATAATTCTTTAATCATATCCCTAGTAAATTTTGTACTTGTGACTTCGTACACGAAGAACCATGCTGTGAAAAATATTCCAATTCCTAATAAAACCACTGCTAGAACTGGGAATATCGCAGGGTTTATGGGAGAGACATATCTTGTCAGAGAATCGACTTCCTCCTGGATCAGACAAAAAACAGAATCAATTTTAGTGAATTCATTTAATTCTAATTCAATCGGTCCTAACTTTTTTGTCAAGTATTAAAGCATTGTCTTGGTAACATCTTCTTTTAACATTGACCATCTTGAAACAACTTTTAACATGCAATATATATTTTTATTTCACTTTCTGTTTTTTTATAAAATTTAATCAGTAAATTATGAAGAAAAAAATGTTCTAATTACATATTTTATAGGAGCGATATTATTCTTCTACATTTTCCAAGTAAATCGCAAAGAAAAAATGTTATAGTCGAATTACATATTTTTTTATATAATGTATTAGAGTTAATACATTAAACAACTTAATAGGAGCGATATTATTCTTCTACATTTTACACGTACAACGGGACAATATAATTTCACTCCGATTGTTAAACATGCGGAAACTTCAGTCAAAAAACACCGGGGCCGAAGTGAAGGATTGTATCCAAAAATCGTGACATAAGATTTTGAATCACTCGATGTAATTAAGGAATATAATTGGAGCGGTGAAGGAGCATTTGTATTATAAAATTAAATCATCACATTGAAACAAATACGGTACTTACCATCTTATTAATGAAATATTTTGACGTGGCTTGGTTAAGAGACACGTAAAAGGAACTCACGTTGACTTACGCCAACTTACGCTATTAGCGATAATATTTGTTAGTAATTCGCGGCAAACTTCAGTTTATATGAAAATCACCGGACGGCGTTGTCTAGGGACATTTTGATTTACAACTGAAGAGTTCCACTTTGTCCACTATCGTCCACCATCTTGGATTTTCCTTTCTTGCTTCTTTCCGTTGGTGGTGCACGTGGTGAGTCTGTTTTCTTACTTAATTTATTAATATGTTACTTGTAACATTAATATAATATTGAATAATATTCGCCAATGTATTGATTCGTTGGAATGAACAAATTGTTTTAATAGTTTTGGCATAGTGCGTGATATTTTGAGTAATAAGTGTCCGGATAACCTAGCTGCCAAATGTCGTAGACGGTGAACGCGTATTTATTTCATTGTTTCGAGAATATGAGGAATATTTGTATTATTTCAGAACATTCAAAATGTCGTCGCATTTGAATTGGATGATCATCCGCAATAATAATGCCTTCCTTCTTAAGAAGCGCAACATCAATAAACCATTCTCCACGGTTCGTACCAATTCAATTATCCAACATTTTTGAAAAATGAAGGAAGGTTTAACGGTGCTTCTACGTTTGATTCTAGGAGCCCAACAATTTGAACAACCTCAGCAGCTATCGCTACTCTGGTTTAATTCATAAGAAGAGTGTTGGTGTTGTCGACACTCCCGACAAAAAGGGATTCACAGTTGTGTACAAGAAGGTACGATCAACCAACAAGCCAGCAAAATCCACTGTCAAGTGTGTAATGAAGGCTGGAGCTCGCCGTTCCTTGTACAAGCTGAAGAGGTTGCTCATGAAGAACAAGTACCGTGTAGACTTGACCAAGGTAAAGTAATTTATAACAAGATATATATTATATTCAAAATTTCGTTTATCTATCTGCAAGAGGAATCGAACTCAGATTATCTAGATTCTACAGTTATATTTATTGTAACATTTTTTTCCAGGTTGCACTCCGCCGTGCCAGTGCTGTGTTGAGATCCCAAAAGCCTTTGCCTGCGAAGAAGACCAGAACGACCAAAAAGGCCGATTAATTTGTACACATTAATAAACATATGTTTTAATGTAAGCTTATACAAATGGCATATGCTGCAAAGGAGACTTGTTCAAATATCATAGAATTGAAAATAGACTTGTACACAGTGAAATTATGTATCTGGCAATTCTTCTTTGCAGCCATATTAATTGTTCACTCATTTTTACTCTTTCCATTGTACAAATATTATAAATAAGTACATGTATAAAAAAAGGTGAGTTCTTCTCTGTACTCGGTTTTGCTTAGATAGTGCAGTTAATAATTTTGGTATTGTCTATTATGATTACAGATGTAGAGCAGTGTACCATTCCGAAGTCTTCTTAAATAAAGGTAAATTAATTTATGATTTGTCTCAGCTTAGTGTTGTTAATGGAAAAATGATATGATGAAACATGCAACCACCAAGATCTATGAATGCCATGATTAGTCTTTGTATTTGCTATCTGATGTAGAGTTCATGAAATACAGTTTCGATTTGGAATAAAGCAACATGATATTTTAAACAGCGATCACTTTTCCCAGGTTGCAGAGCTGTGTGGATACTCGTAATCAACATAAATCGTGAGTACAGTCATCATGCATCAATTCTGTCCTAACATTTTTAATTCACGATGAAACTTTTATCCACCAAGATCTATGAACGCCGTGATTAGTCCTTGTATTTGCTATCTGAAGTAGTTCGCATGCAAAATTGTTTTTAAGTCGTCGAAGTGTCATTATTAATGAGAAATAATTATTTCAGATATTGTTATGAGCACAGTGCGGCGCGCAGAATACTTGAAGGTGGATCATTATGTTGAAACGTGAGTATAAATATCATTACTGTAAATCTTTTAGGCGATTTAACTTTTGCATGATGAAACCTTTATCCACCAAGATCTATGAACGCCGTGATTAGTCCTTGTATTTGCTATCTGAAGTAGTTCACATATTGAATCGCTTTTAGGTCATCGAAGTATCATTATTAATGAGGAAACATTATTTCAGATATTCTCACGAGCACAGTGCGGCGTGCAGAATACTTGAAGGTGGATCATTATGTTGAAACGTGAGTATAAATATCATTACTGTAAATTTTTTAGGCGATTTAACTTTTGCATGATGAAACTTTTATCCACCAAGATCTATGAACGCCGTGATTAGTCCTCGTATTTGCTATCTGAAGTAGTTCACATATTGAATCGCTTTTAGGTCATCGAAGTATCATTATTAACGAGAAAACATTATTTCAGGTATTCTCACGAGCACAGTGCGGCGTGCAGAATACTTGAAGGTGGATCATTATGTTGAAACGTGAGTATAAATATCATTACTGTAAATCTTTTACGCGACTTAACTTCTTCATGATGAAACTTTTATCCACCAAGATCTATGAACGCCGTGATTAGTCCTCGTATTTGCTATCTGAAGTAGTTCACGTGCAAAATTGTTTTTAAGCCTTCAAAGTATAATTATTAACGAGAAAAAATGATTTCAGGTATTCTCATGAGCATAAGTGCGACGCGGCTACTCCAAAGGGAATCACGTTAAAACGTGAGTACACATATATCATTATTTGAATTCTTTCACGTAACTTTTCTATGATGAAACTTTTATCCACCAAGATCTATGAACGCCGTGATTAGTCCTCGTATTTGCTATCTGAAGTAGTTCACGTGCAAAATTGTTTTTAAGCCTTCAAAGTATAATTATTAACGAGGAAAAATGATTTCAGGTATTCTCATGAGCATAAGTGCGACGCGGCTACTCCAAAGGGAATCACGTTAAAACGTGAGTACACATATATCATTATTTGAATTCTTTCACGTAACTTTTCTATGATGAAACTTTTATCCACCAAGATCTATGAACGCCGTGATTAGTCACAGTATTTGCTAGCTGATTCATTAGTTTAAAAATCACTGGATAATAAATTCAATCCGCTCGGTTAACGAAGTCCATCCTTTTTTTTATAGATGGCCCTGAATATATCAGTTTGCAGTTCCAGGAGAAGGTAATGAATCTTTTTATTTATGATACGAAGAATTCTCATTACTATTTCGTTTACGTGATGATTCATTCACCAAGATCTATGAATGCTATGATTTTAAATTTGCTACTTCTGAGAACGATACATAAATTTTACGACTACCGTACTAAACAGGAATGAAATTAAAAAATGTATTTTATTTTTTGCGCAGGTGATCAGTCACTCCAAAGGTCTTCAAACACCACGCGTGTGTCCGCAACGTCCGTTTAGGTTACATAAGGTATCCCTCTTCCCTGTAACGATATCAAATAAAACAATGTTTCTATGAAAATGCGAGCATCATTTTTACAAGATGTATGTTTAGCGGTTTAAGTACCGTAATTAATGGTAAACATCCTAGTAAAAACGTCCTTGGCGTGTAGAGTGTGTACCATTTTCTTACACTGGTGGCTCATTAATTTTTTGTCAAATTGCGAAAGTGTTTCGCCTGGCGTACAACCTCTAACGCGTGCTTTTGCGACATCAGAAAATGAAAGGAGGCATGTTTACAGATCCTCCGGTGTCATATGTTCTACCATTATTCATGTCCCTCGAGTATTTGTCGTGGGAGGTCAAGAATCGAAAGTGTTGTTACGAGCCGTCCTGCGCAAACACAAGCCTCAGTTTCGGACCTTATGTTTACGCAAGGAACACTATACCCTGATGTAATCGAGACGAGGTTGCGTCGTCAAAAAATTTGTAAGATTTTGGTACTCACTGTCCGAATCGTACTTCCCTAACAATCTCCGACTCGCATCACAATTTTTACTACATGACGTGAAAAAGAAATTTTAAAGAAATTTCAGAGAAAATACTAAGAGTTGTTCCTTTATGTGGACCTATATCGAAAATTTAAAAAAAAAGTTTCAATGACGCAAGTGGGCCAAGTAGACCATTAAGTTCTCTACGATCCTACGGATCTCGAAACCAATAATTATTTAATACGAGTAGATGTAACTGTTTAAGTATTTAGACAATTGTTCATCATCCCACAATGCTTCTGATATCGCGAAGCAGAATTGACTTACTTGTAAATTCAGTAGGAACCGACATTGGATAAATTAAACACTTTGTTGAACTTTGGCTAGAGAGGGGTTGATGTAACAATCATCCGAATTTAGTTATCAAATAGGGCATTTCATTTTGGACAGGGAAAATAGACGTTCAGCTGCGTAAATCAATAAATGGCGCAGAGAACCTATTATGCATGGTACCATTCCGTCTGTTATTCGAGTAAAATTACTGGCCCATCGACATCGCCGAGGGGTGAGGTGCATAAAGTCCTTCGTAGGCGAAGTGTGAAGACACGACGGGAGCCGGGAACGAGCGCTAATGCGTATTTACACAAGTAATGAGGAGAAGTTCTCGGTCTCGAGACCGATCCTCCCCGACTGATCAGGATAATTCTCGATCCTCCTGAGGTAATAGTACTCCTGAGATAATTCACTGCCTCTGTATACATTCTTCATGCACACTGAGGCTGTCATGGCTTCACTCGAGGTACCCGGTAAACACGATATCGTGTTCAAGGTGACCGAGCTGTACGGTATCCTGACGTGTTGATTTATTTATGCGCGATGCAGAGTCGAAACAGATTATTTAATACTTGGCCTTCCTTATCAGTGCATTACACAATTTCGTGTAACAAAAGTGTCCTGCATCAAATGCTGGACATTGAAGTCGAATAGAAACTAGAACTATTATACATATACATATGTGCCCATAATTGTAAAAGCGGTCTAAGCCAAAATTTAAAAAAGAAATTTATTTTACATCACTAGACCACGAATCTTTAAAAAATTTTAAATTGAAGACGTCAATATATGATTTCTCCTCTATTAAAATCATTAAGGGAAGAAATAACATTCAATTTTTAGTTTCTAATTCTTGCAATCGATGCAATTTTTATTTTGCATAAAGAGATACGCAGTCTACACATCACACTATTTTAAACTAAATTAATTCAATGTCATTTTTACGATATTAATTTTGAAAAATGAACCGTTGGATGGTGCTTGTTATTTTAACATTATATGGGATTCAGAAATATATGTATGTATCACTTAAACCACTTTCATAATTATGGGCACTATACTTCCAAATAAAGGCTATTTATGCTATAAAATGCGCAGTCTGTTAACTAACGTTTAACGACTGTATTACTACAGCAGTAATATCAACGTTTTGCTACTGTTTATTACTGTTCCTGTTCTCAAATAATTCAGCCTCATTAAACAAATTTTGTACTTCTTACTGCGCGTTTTGGATTAGTAGAAACACGAACAGCAATTTCACTTTGCTGCGAGGGAAAAAAAGAGACTGTGCAAAGCAGAACCGTATGATTATTAATTTTGCAGGAGCACACATTGTGTATTATGGTAAGGAGAATATACAATGAAGATACGAGCGGAGAGAGTAATTTCGAAATCGAGCTGGAAAAGGGACGAAGGAAACTCGCAAGGACAATTTCCTTGATTTGAACGCGGCTCCGGTCAGCTCGGTCGACTGTTCTATTCCTAATTAAATTTGTTTTCAATCATTAATCGAACACTCTTTTTTTTATTCTCTCTAGCACTTTCTCTCTTTTTTCTATGTCTCACTGCCTCTCTGTTCGTGCAACCGTGCGGACGAAGCGAATACATATTCTCGTTTTGAACGGTGTGACGCACACGACAACGTCACCAAGTCGATTTCACACCGGATCATAAATTTTCATCCGGTGCTATCTAGATTTTATTTTATTCGATGGGAACACGGCAATTCCGGTTATATCGATTACGTGCTTACCGGGACGCATTTATATTCGCGAATTCAAATTAGCTGGCCCGACCATTGTAATTACGTTAATTGTCATAATTTCTACCCGGGAATCCTCCGCCCGTGAAATATCATTGCCGGGCTAACTGTGTCCCCTTCTACTATCCACTTACTTGCTCTGCTCTTCGATGTAACAATGTTGCGCGATATTGTTGATCGTCCTTTGTGACCAATCAATTGTCTTTCGAATCTTCATTGTCGATCTCATTCAATTTTCTTTTAATCGAGTCGTTGAGGTTTTGGTAAACCAATGTGCTCTATTTTCTCTTTTAATTAATTTCTGGCGGGATACTGACATCAATGAAAGTGAGTTTCTTCCATTAATAATTTGAGTATGCTAAAAAGAAGACATCTGTAAAACGTCTCGGATAAATGACGTCTCAAATAAGAGGTCTTTAAACGTCTCGGAATATACGTGTTTAAGAGTATTGATACTCAATTTAATGTCTCCACCGTTTTAAATTTCATTTCTTATTTTTGTGGTAAATAAATTAGCATTATAATACAGTTGGATCGACCGTCGACGAAGGGTTTATCTATTAATATTTTTATTTACGGCTGGTACACCATTTTTGAACGTCATCCGGTTTCAGATTTCAGTTACCGTGACCTGCATCCATCAATTTTATCGTCGAAACATGCAGTGTCCCGCGAACAATGGAGCGTTCGCTGTAAGTTATCCGGCGAACAATGAACCTTGATGGCAATTTTCGTTCATGAAGACACAAAGAAATACACCGACCACTAAAACCGGCCACTTGATACGCGACATTTTACTATGGTAAGTGACACCTTTGTTCTTTAACACTAGACCTGGCCGGGCACTGAAAGTGACCGGTCCCTGTTGCCTTATAAAAGCGACAAGAATTTATTTAGACCTTACCCGAGAGAGAGTTTTATTATAAAAAGGTAAACTGGAACAGAGAGATTTAGTCAATTATTTTACATAGAAAGCACTCTCATAGTTTTAATTAATTCCCAATGAAAAATTTGGGACTTGTCATTTTTCCTACGATGTAGGTGCATGTTTTATTGCGGTATTTTTCCCAATGAGATTAACATATGTACGTAAAAATAAATATTTCTCGTTGTACGAGTATTCTCGTTGGCGAGACAAACAGAATTGTCGATCATACTCGTATTTACATAATCTTACGATTTTAAAAAACAGTTTTCATAAAAGGTAAAAATATTATTAGTCTTATTAGGTTTTGAGAGCCACCAATTTTTTTTGTGTTCGGAACATATTCTTCCGCGAAATGCTTACACATATTTTTATTTCAAGATAAATTAGGAATAATATTCAAATAAAGTACGATTGCGTTTGGTTCGCCAAAAGGCGTCAAATTGAACGAAAAAGTTCGGGGTTCTCTCGGTCGCCCAATAATTTTTACAAAAGATCAGTAACCCTCCACGAAGAATTCTAATTCGATCGGGGCGCGGCTACTGCATTTTTAGTACTTATTCAATATCGGCTTAATATTAGATCACCGCATTAGCATTTTATTGACGTTGGTCACGAACCGGGTGTGGAGCCGTTGGCCGAGGCCGGACCCGGGGATCCCCGGCAGAAACAGTTTTCCTGGTTCAACACGGCATGTTTTATTAAAAAATCCGGTCCCGCCTATCTTTGCTCGTGGTTAATCGAGTCGATTTCTTGTTCGGCGTTCGTTCAACATGCTTCTCTTCTCGAATGAATAATCCGGGGACGAGGTTTTAAAGAGCGAAGGGTGTTTCGAATTTGTTGATGCAACTCACGATCTTATAATCGACAAACTCACACAATAAATTCCGGAGGATACTGAGGACCTATTTTACAACTCAAATATATTTTATTTCCTTTCCATGAATTTTTCCAAAGATCTACACAGTCCGAGGAATTAATTTTTAGAAGGTGGGGTTGAAATCAATTTTCTTTGTATTATTCCGGGTCTCGTAACGTTCCGGAGAGTCTCATTGAATTTCTTTCACCGCGGCACAATGGCGATTTTGAGCATAACGTCTTATTTTCGTTGAACTGTGAATTCCAAGGCCGATCGAATCCTTTTAACAGCGCGGAGAATTATTTCTGGAAGTTGCGAACGGTTTGCCAAGCCACCGTGCGTTCTCTGAGTGGAGAGGAGATTGCCGAGAGTCGAAAGGAAACTATTGTAAAAATAATGTTCTTGGAAGTTGAAAGAAACTTTCGTCAATGGGTGCGCACACGGAAATTGGCTACTTATTTTCCCAGCGACTTAACAGATCCCTCTGCTCGATTGTTCGCTAATGTAGCCTGTTTCGAGTTGATTCTCAGCGTCTGTAGGCGTTCGGTTAACTTATCCGGGAGTGGGGTATTTTATTTGATCGTTCCGAATGCCCGATTGTACCTACGATTTTCTATTATCCCGCCGATAGGAAGATTCGAGCGTGCGATCACGTAGCTACGGTTCGATACGGTGTATCCGTTTCTTCCAACTTCCCCTTCTTTCCAGGTGTTTTTTTTCTTCGAGTTCGGCCGAGACACACGAGGAGAGTTTAACGAGACACCACTTTTCATAATTCGAGGAAGGAACTCGCTTTTTTTCACGAGGAGAGCGCGAGAGGAGAGAGAGAGAGAGCGCGCGCGACCGAGCCTCGATCGATTTTCTTAACCGTCTTTTCTCCCGTGCCTTGAAGCTGCTCTCTCGGCCGCAAAAGAAGGAGAATAAGGCTGCAATGACAGAAGGTTTCACGGCGGGCCAGACACCGCTGCCACGAGCACTTTCAACCCCCTATACACAGGGTGGTCCGCCGCGAATCAACTTTGTCGCGGGGAAGATTTTTCACCGAGTTCCTAGTCACGAATCTAAGTCGAGATGTGAGAGGCGAAGTGCGAGGAAGTTGCTGGGGCTGTACGATCATTGTAGGATTTATGAAGAAGCTGTAGGGGTCGAGGAAAAAATTACAGGACCCGTGAAACAGTCGTAGGGTATGCGAACGAACGGAAAACCGATGGACACATCCTGTAGAAAATAGATAAATTCTTTCTGGACCAGTGGTCCTAAAATAAGACAACAAAGCAGACAATATTTTCTCTGAAACATAAGCACATTGATAGTAAAATCTGATGTGATAATAGGGAAGGGTAATGGAGCAATTGGTAGACTCGGGGACAGCTTGGATCGGTAACCCGGCCTTGCAGCTTCCTCTCAGTTTCTCGTTCTCACGGCTTTCACATTTTCGTATCTCTATTCCTTACTCGTTTATCTTTTCGAGTATTCCCAAGGCTTCCGTTGGCTTACACATGGACGTCCGAATGGCAGCGAGACAGTGAATACGGCGTTTACCCTGCTATGTTCTTTCGCCTTCTTCTGACCCATCCTATTCTCAATAAGAGTTTCTCAAGTGGTATATCAAAGTCATATATCAATTTTAGCATATATTAATACGCTTCTAAAAATTCCAAAAGAGCAGTGTTTCCATCCAACAGCCTTACAGACAGCATCTAAGGGAAAATGTGTCTAGTATCGAAGCAGTGTCGCGAACAAAACAACGTCCATCAAACCTTAACCAGCAATTTCGTCTCACCCAGTAGAACAAAGGGGTAACCACACCTGTACCCAACGAGGATAAAAGAAACTGTTCGGAGCGGGTCTTTCCACGAAGCTCCGTAGAAAGAGGAAGAAAGTGCAAGTGCAAGAACGAAGAGAACGGTTAAAGGGAAACGGGAATGTAAGAAAGGCGGAAAGAGATGAAGACTGAGTGACGGTGAAAGAGAGTCTGCGGAAGAATGGGAAAAAGGAAGAAAATAGACGTGGAACCAAGAGATGGAGGGAGAGAGACAGACACAAAATAAAAAGGAGAGAGGAAGAGGGATTAGGCGGTTCTCTCTAGGACCGAGGGGAAGAGAAAAAAAGGAGAAGAGATTCATGAATAATGCAGGAGTGAAAGCCGGCTGAAACAATTGCTGGGCGTCGCCCTACTCCTGAAATTACATCATCAGATTTTCCGCGAAATTAAAACATTATATATTCCACGCTCCGTTCCCTCGGCACGGCCACTCGTCTTCCTCCCGCGGACATTATGCTTCCACCCCCGGTTTTCAACCCCCGTTTTCAACCCCCGGACCGGACAAAAATCGCCGATTACGAACCCACGCGATGAGACTGCGGTATTACCTGGCCAGCCAGCTTCGAATGTCCTGTAAAAAAAGGTCAATGGTCCCCGGTTCAATCCTGCTGAATACGTAAATTGCGTGCTCTTCTCCTGCCAACGTGCTCAGTCTTGGTTTTTCGGTCGTTTATGCTACTCCATCTGTACCATTGCTCTTGGTATAACCTGCCGGCTTATTTTCGCTTTTCGAACCTGTTTTTTGGCATTAACGCCTGATACGAGCGTGTTCTCTGCCCGGAAACCGTGCTTTTCCGGCTGCGGGATTACGCAGACTGCTTTGAGAGCACTCTGAGATTTTTTTAACGGCGGTGCAGGCAAGTTTTTAGCAGGGCATTTTTGAGGGTGATTTAATAAGACTTTTTTAGCGAGTTCGCAGCGGAAATTGAATTTGCTAAAAACTAAATAATCTTTGTTTAATGAAGAAAAAGATGGTAGTATTTTAATGTCGGTAAAACAACACGTGGAAGTAGGTACAGCAACATTTAGTTGTAATAACAAGTGGACTGTGTACCATTAAAGCATCCACGCGTGTATTAATACTAATCCTGATTCATTAACCCCGATGATGCCCCACTGGGAAAGTTTTCCGATTTTTTTAAATTTTATTTATTTCACACGCGTTACAGCTGACAGCAGCGCGAAAAATTTAATTAACACGTCCCATTCGGACTGCGAGGCGAGAAAAATAATGCTACTTTGTAAAATGCCCGTAAAAGATTGTGACATATCTGGATTCATGTGTTACTGAATTATTTTTGTAATAATTACCGGGAACGGAACGACGCATACGATATACGATGAACAGAGTTAATACTAATTAACGTAATCAGTGTGTAGGGACTACGGTCAAAGGGACAAAAGAATGAAAACGGAGAAGAATGGTATGTAGTCGACGAAATTAATCAACGAAGGGAACGAGAGATCAATAATCCTGTTTGATATTCTTTGTGTTAATAAATCGTGAAGGAGTGGTTGTAACTGTAGTTTGTGGACCGTGAACAGTATTAAAAATTGTATTTCACGAGGATGATTCAGCGAAGCCCGTTCAGGAATTCGACGGAACTGAATGAAACATGAATATTCGATCATTATTCTTGTTTGTGAATGATGAATGTTATTACGAGGAAGCTGAGCTCAGCCAAAAATTCGCGAATACCGTAATGAAGACGACGACTTCCGGCTGTTGAACGCGGCCCGTTGCTTAATATTTGTGAAAAGTTTCTTCTCGAGTTGCGAAATCGGGTTGCCGCAGAGAGCGCGAAGATCTGGAATAATATTAGTTAGAGAAGCTAGAGCCCCTTATCTTTAACTTACTTAGAATTCTTTGCTAAACTGCGTCCTCCCCCGAAACCCTGTTAATTAAAAACATCCCCTAGCTCTTCGAACGGCTCGGATAACTCGGTTTATTTCTCTTGAGAAAAAATTGATACGGATCTGCGTCGCAGATTCGAGGATCTTCGTAGTCCTTGGCCCAATTACATTCACTTCGCAGAAAGAAAAACGAACCCGAGCCTTCAAAGACTCGATCTTACAAATTCTTGGTCGTTGAACCAGTTTTTCTACCGGCTGTAAACAGGTCGTTTCATTAAGATTTCTTTAATTATACGCGTCATTCACCTGCGTAATCAGAGGAACAAGCTGAGGTTTTTACCTTCCACCGAGCTCGATTCTCATTCTCTGTTTAGAAAGAAACTGAAGTTGTCTAGTTTTATGATGAAAAATGGCAAAATCCATAGCAGCCTCTTCAATATTCGGCTATTTTTATCTTGTAGCAAGCTCAATTTTGATTTTCCTTATTATGGTTGCTCTAGGAAAAATAAGGGTAAACTTTACTTTACCGGACTCAAAATTTGTGCCTTTCTCCTACAAATTAAGATGTATTTGGTATGTAATCCAGTAGATTTGTACTCGGTGCGGCTGCAGATCGAAGTTTCGACTCTGTAGGATCAATGGTTTAGGAGCTATGCTTGCTTAAAGTTGAGCAATCTGCAGTGTTTTCGATAGGTAAGGGCACCGCCATATTGGTTTGTAGTAACGACCGCGAGCCGCTTACTGAGTTGGTTGGGATTAGGTCAGGGGGGAGCAAGGACCTCGGTAAGCGGCGCGCGACCGTCACTACAAACCAATATGGCGGTGCCCTTACCTGTCAAAAACACTGTAGATTGCTCAACTTTAAGCAAGCATAGTTCCTGAACCATTGATCCTACAGGGTCGAAACTTCGATCTGCAGCCGCATCGGTTACAAATCTACGTGATTACATACCAAATACATCATAATTTATAGAAGAAAGGCAACAATTTTGAGTTCGGTAAAGTAAAAAGCAGCCAAAAATAACATTTAGAGAATAATATGGTACTTACCAGTACATTTGATCGTGCAAATACAAAATGGCAGCTCCAGTTCGACAAATCCCCGGCGGCCGGGCCACTTCTCGGTGAAATAATTTATTCGAATTTGTCATGGGCTGGTAGTTAAATAAAGGATCGTAGATCGGTAAACCGAACAAAAAAGCTCTGGTTCGTTGGTCGGACAATGAATTATCGTATCGAACGAGTGGACCGGTGGAGCTGCCCCTAAATTGTCACGAGCCCCGATAATCAAAGGGACACGATTGAATAAAGCGCGCGGGCATCCGCTATTATCGGGCGCTCGGCTCTGTTTCTAACTCGTTATTTATTAACAAACATAATACTTTACGGGGGGCGCCGCGACGGCCGCTGTCACGCGCACGCTGCTATGATATAGGTAGGCAACGAGTGTATTATTGCAAATATCTACATTGTTAGCGGGACCGGACAATGCAGGATCGGCACAGTGCATTAATAGTCGGCGTAATGGCACGATTACAGGGATTGGTCGGGCCGCGCCATTAATTATAAACAATCGATCAGCATTTATGCGTGCGGGGATCTGTCCGCTGTGTCTAAGCTTCGTCAGATTATTCTGCTCGTTCGATGGTTACCGACGAATATTCTACCTGGTCTCCAACGAAAAAATTCATTAACTCCGAAACTGCGTATTAGTAATACTAACGCGAGGTTAAAGTCTGCTCGTGAATGTCACGTTCATGCATGTGCAGTGTGCAGCTGATGCACGATGCAGTTCTAGCCGCTGTCCATTGTCTGCCTCGCGAGGTATCTGAATCTTCAACTCAACACCGTTACTGCTGTGGAAACGAGGAACGTATAAGAAATAATGGAAACAACAGTGGAAATGAACCTAGACAAAATTTTATAAAATACTTATCATAATTATTCCGAATGAGTTGATTACATTTCTTTTCAATGTTCAAAATAAAAATAAATTTAAAAAAAAGTATAAATTGTTCCTAGCCCCATACAGATTCCTAACCTCCTACAGATAGCCC
The DNA here is from genome assembly GCA_933228785.1 of Lasioglossum pauxillum. Classification (NCBI taxonomy): domain Eukaryota; kingdom Metazoa; phylum Arthropoda; class Insecta; order Hymenoptera; family Halictidae; genus Lasioglossum; species Lasioglossum pauxillum. Next base: position 8,289,739 of record OW121702.1, read on the forward strand.
TGAAAGTTTATGATTGTGCATTTTTAATAGCTATGAAAATACTTGTAAGATATAAAACGCTCGTGAGTGGGGATGAGTCAGAGTGGGAACGCGTAGTGGAGTAGGGAGCGCTGTCGCCCGGGGAGGTGTAACGGTTAAATTTAATAGTTTATACCTCCTAAACGCATAGGCTTTTTAAAAAAATTTTTTTACACATTGCATTGTCATCCAGTTCTGAGCTATGTTGAAAATTTCAAGTCTCTAGCTCATTAGTTTAAAATCAATTGCAAAATTTGTACCGAACAGACAGACAAACAGATAGACAAGAAAGCGAGCTAATAAAAACGTGGTAAAATATAAGAGTCGATTTCAGCATTAACCTTGACAGATTCTAGATTTTGGATTGCGCTGGGGAGTCCGTAAAAATGAAGAAATTACGCGGATGATTTTCCATCACAGTTTAGACACATAAAGCAGAACGAACCGCGGCTTCAGGTTCGACAAACATGGTCGATCGTGTGTCGCATATTGGTTTCCGGCGATCGCGTGCCCCATAAATGCATAAAACCGTCGTGGCAGGCCGGGCACGGAATGTCCGCGATGGATTTGCAAATGGCGCGCATTAATTCACCATTAGAGGGTCAAGTTTTCTGCGCGATCGGCTCCCGGACTACGTCCGCGCGCATTAACGCGCGGCTAAATCTCTCTGTTCCAGTCTATGAGCCTGGCGGGGGTGCCTCAATGGTGTTGATTGCTTATCTGAATATGCATAATCGCGGCGATAATGACAACGCCCCGACCCGGCCCGGCCCGACCGAGGGTTTCGCGGATGCGTCGCGCATATGTAACCAGAGAGCAATTCCCTTATGCCGTATCCACCGGATCTGATCGCGGACAATGAAACGGTTCCGGTGCTGCCCGGTTGTTACGGCCCGTTTAATCGATGAGGAGGAGGTCGATGTACGGTGTCGTTTCGGTTTTGTTGGCGATCTCGTCCTCGCAAACCGAGTTGATCACTGAAGCTGCTGGCGATCCTTTTTTATGAAACATCTGACAAGCTGAATTTTCATACCAAAGTCTTCATGAACTTCGGTCTCAAAGTTTTGTAACATTCGCGAGTAAATCGCGGAACAAATCCGATAGTTTGCATGCACAGGGTCGCGAATAATGTTATTAGGATGTCTGAGCGTGGCTCGTGGTAAGTACACGATGTCGTTAAATAATAATCCCGCTGGACGAAATTTCGCTGCGACCTCCTAAACTCGTTTAAATTTCTGACACACTTCCGGTCCAGACGCCGACCACGTTTCACGTCCGAACACAGTCGAGTACGTTTTTAAACGTGGACGCCGGTGCGCCACGTGAAATGGGAGCGCCAAGCTGCGACATTGTTGATTTAAATGTAACAATACATATATGTATGTACTAAGCGGTGGGCGTGACGGCTCCGACCCTTCAGAAAGACTCCTTTCTGGAATCAACTCTCTCGTCTGTTTGTCTACATTTTACCTGGAACTTTACTTTTAATCTCGGCTCTTCGGCACAGCTTGTCAAGTCATTTTACTGCTCGTTGCACCGCGATCTGTTAAGACCAGTTAGTCTCACAGTTCTACAGGTCGAATGCCACGAACTTCCATTCCCGAGGACACGTCTTTTGGTGGAAAAATTCAATGTTGAAATACGACTAAAGTATTTTTTTATATCAACACCATTACGTCAAGACCCTGGAAAATACATTAGTGTTTTATAATGCAGGATTAGTATGCTTCTGTATAACAATGGATGTAAGGTTTTCTTTCATATTTTACAACTGCAAATTTATTATCCGAAACTTTTTCCCTTCTGAATGAATGAAAGTTGTTGATGTAAAATAAAAAAAAACTTTTTAAAAACTACGCTTATATTAAAATGCACTAAAAAGGAGAAAATAATTTTTTTAGACATTAGTGGCTATAAATAAAAGCGTGGAGCGCTAAACTATATTGACGTAATCTTCGTGGGCGCTCCACGCTTTTATTTATAGTCACTAATGTCTAAAAAAATTATTTTCTCCTTTTTAGTGCAGTTTAATATAAGCGTGGTTTAAAATTTTTTTTATATATCTTTTCATTTTTTACTTCTTAGTCTTTTTTAAAAGGAAATACGCGAGATAGAATGAGGGAATGCCTCCGAGAGACGACGTCTCTTGATAGAGTCTGAAATTGTTCGAAATGGAACTGAATTGCCCCTTCGGTGCAAAATGGGTCAGTGGAGTGGGGATGAGTCAGAGTGGGAACGCTTAGTAGAGTAGGGAGCGCTGGCGCGCGGAGTGGGGATCGCTGAATGCGATGAGCGTCGCGCTACGAGGTGTAACAGTTAATATTAAAATTTTTTTTCTCCTGAACGCACAGTCTTTTTTAAAATTTGTTTTTTAATATTGCATTGTCGTCTATTTCTGAGCTATGCTTAAAGTTTCAAGTCTCTAGCTCATTGGGAAGTGGTTTAAATTTCGAATTTCTTTTCGAATTTATTTCCATAACTTTTTTTCTGATAAAGACGTAAATCCTATACTATAAACGTCAATTAATGCATAAACTGAAATTTTTTGATATTGTGACATGCGGCGTTTTTCCTGGCAACCACAGATATAAGCGTGGTAAAAAAATACTTTAACAACAAGTTTCTCTTACAAGCGTTCACCGATCAGGACGTACGGCCATTACTTTGTATACACCCTGTACATCTGCACAATCGCAAAGTTTCGAGCGTTCTCTTTGAGTTGTTCCGACAGCAAGAGAAGATTTCGAAATCGATCGCAATGATCCAGACAGGGTAAGTTTCGAGCGTCGCGCGTAAGATCCTGAGTAAATATGGCGGCGATCGTGTGACGGAAGTTCGAAGTTCCCCGGGAATCCCGGGTCCGACAAATTCGAACCTCTTTGTCTCCGGGAACTATTGTCTTAAATCAGTCGGGTGGCGACTCGTAGATAAGAATTCTACTTAAAGTCCCGGGGGGAAGGAACGGAGATCCTTTCGGAGTTGTAACCGGTAATATTCTTTCTGCCCGTTCTCCTCTGTTAAGGACGGTATACATCCTTCGTTTCGGTATAAGGGACGCCGGAATGAGAATCTTATAGATTCCGTCTCCGTAAAATCGCGGACGGAATTGGTGCTCGAAATCAAGAATTCCTGCCCCGTAGATTTCCGCTTGAGACTCGAGTGGGAATTCCATCCCCGAACTTCCACCACCACCGGCCCCCTCCTTTCCCCTGTGGCCGCAATTTTTTATACTTTGGGACCGGGGAATCTTCTTCTAAAAGAGAAATTACCGGGTACTTTGCGCCGTGTTTTATGGCCGCGTTACCACCCCTTGTTCGCCCGTTCTTCACCGCCGAATGTTTGCTGGTGGACGTGCGAAAATTAGTCGAGTTTCTGCATTTCATTAATTCGTCAGCTCGAACGAAGTTGTTACTAACTGTTTCATATTAGAAAAACGTACAAAAATCTGGAAAATATCATGCATAAATTGTCTCTGGCAGCCATCTTTCTGGAAAATTAAATTCTGCAACAGAATGCTCGCGACAGGTACGAAGACACGGAGGCGCGCGATCTAAATTTCAAATATTTCTTGCGAGATTATATTTGCAAGCAATTGTTCTATCTAAATCGAGAAGACATTATTATCAGTGTAGGGTAAGGTTGCTCAAGTCGTACCACTTGAATTTTGAACGAACTACGGCGACAACAGCACATACAACGGCAACCAAATATACATCTGAGTCAACCAAGTTGCTTCACGTATTATTGTCTGCCATAAACCAGCCTCGTTATAAATCCTGTCACCAAGCAAGTTCATTTCAATTTTCTTATAATTTTCTGTATATGTTTGGTAGTTGATTTTGCAAGTAAATTATCGATAAAATGATGTTCCTTATTAAATATAAATTCAGTAGAATTTACATAATCGTCTGGTCGAAACGAAATCGTATTAATTTTATTCATGTTAGGTTATGTTTACTTTTTAAATTTAACTTGTGTCTTAAGTCGTACCCATATGAGATTCCCAAGTCGTACTACCTCGTCAGTCGAAATAACGTCAACGCAGAATAAAGAAACCATAAAAAATGCGGCAAATAAAAGAAATGCAGTAATTAATAAAAAGGAATTGGCATTAAAAATTAAAAAGAAGAAAAGCGATTGGTTTTGTTTTATTTCTGGAGAAGATCGGGAGGAAAACATGATTCGATGCTTGAAATGCAAATCATGGGTGCACGATGTATGCGCTGGAGTTGACAAAAGAACAAAAAAATTTGTATGTAATGTTTGTACTAACTGAATACCTATGTGTCATGTAAACAGATTAATGAAAGATACGTTTTAATTATTATTGTTGCTTAATTGAATTCTTAGGTACGACTTAGGCTATAGGAGGCACAACTTAGGAAACCGGTTCCTTTAGTCGACCGATGTAAGTTTTTTAAGATTTAGTTTATTTTACGTGAAAGCATGTAGATTTTCTAATTTCATTATGATAAATAACATCAATATTAACACAAGTTTTGAATAACACATTTAATTTCTATTTATTTGACAAATCTTGAGTTTCATACGGTTTTTTTCTTAAGGGGTACGACTTGAGCAATGTATTATTGGGTATGGGAATAAGTTTCCACCCTTTTGGAGATGTCGTTGTACGTAAGTACCGATCGCGTATTTGATGGAACGTAGTACATGTTTTAGAAAGGTCTATGTCTAAGCTTCAAAACGCAGTTAGTGGCAATTGTTTCGAGCGTGAACAGCATTCAATATTTCGCGTGAAAAATCTCGACTTTTGTTCCAAGTAAGCAGCATTTGCGGGAAGTCATGTTGCATTATTTTGTTTTAAAGAAAGATTTTATATATTTACTATATTATATTTATTATACAATATTTACGGGGACGATGCTTCTTTAAAAACCATGATTTCGACGTAAGGGCAAAGATTGCGATGGTGTGCCAAAAAATTCGAAGATACAGATTTCCCAGCATTACTTCATGGAGATCCACGTCAAACACTTGCAGAACTGTCAATTGAATTAAACGTCGATCGATCTACTGTTGGAAAACGTTTTCTCGCTATGGGAATTGTTTATACGCTTCTTTTCAACAAAAAGGGGCGGAAACTTCTTTCCATGCCTAATACATATTATCATTTACTACAGGTATTATTGGGTCCACCAAACAGTGTAAACAAAAATGTTTTAAAATTCATTTTTTTATCTTTCTTTGAGAAATTCATTTAAAAAATGTGTTCCTCAGACCTCCAGACCAATCTCATAGACTTATCTGTCCTACGTACAGAGTGTTTATCTCTGTTGTTAAGATTCTGTAGTAATATGTGATAATCTGTTGGTAAGAAAAGTATGTCTATGATACATAATAGTATGTCGACGAGCGGAACCTTACCCTACTTCCTGTACCGATCCGTGAACTATTAATACACGTTCAAAACCACCATCTCTATTAATTCGCAATGTTCATCAGGAATCAAGCTGGATGGACCGAATGGAGTTAATATAGGACGCTTGTTTGACGCGATACGGTCATTCGAAAGGAATGAAAAAGTTTGCACAGGAGCACTTCCGGTGGGATCCCTGCCGGGCAGCAGGCCAGTTTGCCCGTGTGCACGCGCGGCCATAAATTCCGTAGAATAGTTCGCGCACCATCGCCCTGCAAATAACGTTACAAGGCCCCGGCGAAACAAGCGTTATTTAAATACTCGAACCCGCCTTCTTCCACTTCCGGTGCACGCGCGCGCTGTTGTTTCTTCCGCTCGGCCCGTTCCCAGTCCGCCCTCCACCTCCGGGAATTTTAATTTGAATTTCCGAAAAATAGAATTTAAATGAAATCTGCCAAACGCGTTGTTTGAAATTTAAATTGCGCGCTTCTTGCGCGACACGCGAACCCGCGAGCCTCTGTTTCTCTTCGACGGGAATTTCGCGTGCTTTCGCTCACATGAATTTTTTCGAAAAACTGATTCTTGAGAATAACGTGTCACATATATATTCTAATCTTCTTATTACTAATTTTCTCACTAAAATAACTGTTTACATTGTTATTTCATCGATGTTTTACCACTGCGTCGATTTGACAACGAGATGCAGATTCAGTTCGCGAACTAGGAAAAAGAAATTTCGCTTCGGATATAAACAACCGAAGGATGGAAGGAGCTAATATTCGCATAGTGAAGTTGTCCGCTCGTCACTCCTCGATTATTCACAAGCGTTTGCGGATTCGGGCAGGATTCGCGGAAGCTGGCAGCCGGCGCGGAACGATCGGTCACGGCGATTAACGATCGTCATAGATTAACGGTCAGGCCGATTAACAGGCACCGTAGATTAATACGTAGCGATCTGCAGTGTCAATTAACCGATTACGATTACGCGTCCGCCGATACATCGCGTCGTTTGTTCCCGGGGACAACGACTCGCGTTAAATTTAATATTGATCGATCAAACGCTCTGCCGTTCGAGTCTCGCTCGCTCGCGAGAGTTCCAAGGCAAATGAAAACGTATAATTGCGGGGACCGTTAATGAACCGCGATTGCGGACCGATCAAGCTCGACGGGTCTTGTTTTGGATACCGCTCCGCGTAATCGGATACTTCGGCATTCACCGACCAATTGAATTTCTGCCAGGACAAACGCGCCAGAAACTGTCTAATACGAGTCCTATTATACACCGTTCATTATTAATTACAAGACTGTGAATTTTTATGAAGTACAAAAATTGTCTCCGTTATGTAATGTTATCAATATATGTAAATGGCTCGTTCTGATTATTGCCAAACAGTGCAGCTGGCCGACACCTTTCTGAACAAAGGGGACACTCGAACAAAAAGTGCTTGCTTCGATCGAGTGTTAAGGAAGCATTAACGTAAAAGTCAATGCAGTTTAGAAATTAGCTGAAACAGCGACGCATCGAGTACCGAGAACGGTATAATTTGTTTTCATTGTTCAGCAGGAGAAATCCCAAGGAAGAGGATTTTCTCGAGGAATCGTGAGGAAAGACGGAATGACCTGCCGTCCTTTTGCCAGCGACCATTTTACCTGACCTTTACACGAGCGGCCATTAGTTTTACATATTTACGAGTCACGCGTTGCCAAAACTGTATATCTTCCACTTAAGACGTCTGTCCGTTTCGAGGAGTATGAAAGAGTAAACGGACGAGCTAGCTTTGGCGGCTCGACGACTCCGAAACTGGCTGAAACGGCCATAAACGCTCGGTGCTTGAATGATAAAGTGAACTGCTGGAAACGATATTTAGGCGCTCGTGAAGTAGAATACGTAATTAATTATTCGAGCAGATAATAATACCCCCACCACCGACGGCCGAAAGTAAATTGCTGGAAAAATAAGAAGATGGATCGCTATCTGCGCGAGGGTAATTAATTACTCCCAGCCACTATTTAAGACGGGCGTCAAGAGCAGGCTCGGGAGCCGAATAATAGACTTTCATCTTTGACCTTGGGGAATCATGGGGTCCGTCGTGACTCTAGATTTCTACCGGGTGGGTACAATTTTTTCTAACTTGCCAACCAAAGAGAATGACAACGACAGAATGGGCAATTTTTAAAAACGTTAAGGACGATTATACAAATTTGCTGGTGGCTGGTCCAACGTTAGAACTGTCCTATAAAAAAAGTTGTGAACAAAAATCAGGCTTTAACAATGTTTAAAAATCTGATGGGTTACAATTTTTTCTGAAGAGTCAGATAGTTCGACGAATTGAACAATTTTTAAAAATGTTAACAATAGAAGGATGTTTATAAAAATTTGCTGGTGGCTGGTCCAACGTTGGAACTGTCCCATAAAAAAGTTGTGAATAAAAATAAATGCTTTAACAATGTTAAAAAATCTGATGGGTTACAATTTTTTCTGAAGAGTCAGATAGTTCGACGAATTGTACAATTTTTAAAATGATAACAATTGAAGGATGTTTATTAAAATTTGCTGGTGGCTGGTCCAACGTTGGAACTGCCCTATAAAAAAGTTGTGACCAAAAATTCATGCTTTAACAATCTTAAAAAAATTATGAAATATCTGATGGGATACAATTTTTTCTAAAGTGTCAGATAGTTCGATTTTTAAAAATGTTAACACCCTTCAGTGTGTTATTAAAAATTTGTGGACAGCTGGTCCAGTGTCAGAACTATTCGATAAGAAAATAGCTAGGTCCCCGTCCATGAAAGTTTGTCAGTAGACACGTATTTCCGGCGGTTTGCACGAGCTTTCCGCGATCGCGATTCCTCGGAGGGTGGGTTTAACGAACCCTTAACTCGACGTCGGTCAAATATTATTTTCGCGAGCTATCCTCGGGCACTTTCCTCTACAGGGCCCGCTAACGAGCCCCGCGGAGAACAGCTGATTCGGTGAATATCACGGCCGGGGGAATGCAAATTTCGAGTCCCTTTGTGGGACGTCGCCCGGTAATAGGATTCCTCGTCAAATCGCTCATATTATCAATCTTTCTAGAGCTGTTCTATTATCCGGGAAATGTTCTGCCTCATTCTTGCTCGGCAATGGGAATTTAAATCGGAAAGGTAGCTAGGATCCACCGGAATTACCCATTTCTGGCTCACGTATTACTTTTGTAGCCGAGCTCTCGATAATTGAATCGAGAAGTCGCGTGGACTTGTCGCGTTAGATGGAATTAGGCTACTGCGGGAGCATGAAGGATTACCAGACGGATCGCGGAGCTTTTCGCAAGGAAAGTGTGGTTTGGTCTGATGGGAAAATTATAGTAAAAAAATTATAGAAAGATGAATTTATCAGAGCCAAAGTCTTCTAGAGTTCCGAGAGAAATTGTTGTTAAAAGGCTTTCTGTTTAAAAGGCTTGCAAAAGAGAATTTTCTACGTTTTATTTTCTGAAAACATAAATGTTGATGGAACACTTAAAAAAAAGATTTAAGAAAGATTTTCGATTCGAGTCACACGAGAGCAGGTAGAATTAGTTCGCTGATTCAAATGACGTTTTAACGACTGGATATTCTCTCCTCGCCGAGTATAATTTCCTTTTTTGTTATTGTCCGAGTGATGCAACTATCGTCGGAGCAAACATTGGTCCAGCGCTAACACTCGCCGTGAAAGATGGTCGAACGTCAGCGTTACAAGCGTGTACGTAGGTCGGGGCTTCTTTGAAGAAAGAATTATGGACTTTTCCAGAGTTTCTGTTACGAAATTGCTAGGGGGAAACGGACTGTCAGCCGCGTCCATTAACGACCTAGATCTTTCTTGGACCGTTACGTCACCACGCGCGATATCAACGGATAGCAGAACTTCTGTATTATACTTCAGTTGAATTACACTTTCGGCGAAATCCGCGAAAACCACCTACACAACTTGTCTCTTCATTTAATTTTGGTTCTGCATGTTTCACCAGGCTTCGAGTCACGATTGCAAGTGGTATATTTTCAACTGCATCCCGAATGACGAAACCTCGGGATAAGCACAAACAGTCCGATGTACACTGCGCTCAAAAGTATGTGAACACTTCCTTAATTCTTATAACTACCTGAAAAAAGTTATGATATCTTTGGTAAATTTGATTATCTTGTATGCATTTCAGTTCGTACAGTATTGGAGAACATATTTTAATAATAATTTATTAAATATCTCACCGATAATGATAAAAAATAATTATATTTTCTTGTCGTCTACATATCCACCGCGTGCTTTTATGACCGCGTTTACTAGTCGTGTCATTCTGGCTATTAACTTTTTCATTACTTCACTTTCAATAAGGTTCCACTCAGATTCTAATATTTCCCACAAATGTTTTTCAGTCTTGGGACATCGTTTTCGGACTTATCTATCTATGTGATCCCATAGTTTTTCTTTTATTTATTTAAGAAAATTCAATAACTAAATAGTTTATTTTGGTACTATTAGAATACATTACATACATATCCATAATAGACTTTAGCAACAAATATTGTTTGATAATAAAAATATACATTATATATCACAAATTTCATGAACATGGTAAGTGTCCATATACTTTTGCGCGGCAGTGTAAATAGTCTACCTATTGAGGCTGCGAGTCTCCGAATTAGCATTTTGTGCTCGAATGATCGCAGCAAACAGTGTTTGCGAACGACGGACGTGAGGTTTCTTCGAAACTGAGTCTTCTAAATTGATAATCAATAATAATTATAATGCAGTTTACTCTCCATACTAAATAGCTTTGGCAAATATTGTTTAGTCGACTCGAACATTTTTCCGAGGGAATACATAGATCGTCGTCATCTGCGTCAGAAGAGATCTAGAAAATTGAATTATATTCATTCTCTACTAAATTGTCTACAAAATTCAACTTTAAGAAGGATTTTCATTCACAAGTCAGATATAAATTATGGGCTACTCACCGTTCAAAATAATGTCCTTTGTAAGGAGATTGTTTTAGCAGAATAACAGCGACATAATCGCGACAGTATAAACCATCTCGCGTGACAGAAATAGCATGTGAATAACATCTTTTCTGGGACCAGTGTTCCTCCACTCTTGCGCTATTATGTATGTCGTTATCCTTCGCGCAGTCCCCGAAATATCGTTGCGTCGCCGTTGATACGGTGCAATCATGGCATAAAAGAATTTTTTCCAAGTCAAATATATGCGACTCACGTATTGTTGTCCCGGCCCTGAGGAAGTCGACCTCAGGAGAATTATTCGAAATGATCCCCAAATCATCTCGTTAGACTACAGCCTGTAATTTACTATGACCTTTGAGAGATTCGAGATCTGTCATTCTTTGACGCCGTTATTTTGCCGTCGACGTTTTTAATCGGCAAATCTACTGTCTCTCATTTGCGAGACAAAGAGAGAGAGAGAGAGAGAGAGAGAGAGAGAGAGAGAGAGAGAGAGAGAGAGAGAGAGAGAGAGAGAGAGAGAGAGAGAGAGAGAGAGAGAGAGAGAGAGAGAGAGAGAGAGAGAGAGAGGGAGAGAGGGAGAGCGAGAGAGAGAAGGAGGATCGCTAAATTCTACTCCCGTGATGAAACAGTTCCTCCTCGATACACTCGAGCGTCCTTTGTACCTCCCGTAGAAGCTGCATAATTAATTTTATTACGGGGGCGAGTGGAATCACTTTATTGTCTATGCGATTAACGCTGCAACTGCCGGGGATGGACGTGTGCCAATCACTGCGCGCGAGGCTGCTGCAAATACCATTTTTTCAAACGAATAACAACTGACTCTTTTGCTGAAACTTCCTATTAACCTTCAGTTACTGGTACTCCATTTTCTACATAAATAAATGTTTATTCAGTAAAGTAGCTATTATCAGTGCAAAATAAATATAGACGGCACCTTCGTCTATGCTTGAAACACTACTGTTTTGAAATTGCAAGTACAGTAGAACTTCGATTATCTATGCTAATTAGTGGAACATGATTGTCCGGATAATACAATTACATAGTTTCAATGCTGAACTTAATCAGCAATCTCATTAATCTCACTGAAATGTGCAGTAAATCGTGTAACGTATGGGTTGGTTTAACGCAAACTAATTCTTTCTGGAAAGTATTCAGACGATTAAGAATTCGAACATCAGAGGCCCGAACAATCGAGGTTCTACGTTCTACTGTACCGTGAGCTAGTAATTAAAAGCTAAAACGTCTTCTGCGACTCGAAGCTCTATTTATGAGAAAAATGAGTGCATTATTTACAATCTGCTGCAACACACTTTATCGCGGGGACCCAAAACAACGTCCTCTCCGAACAGCATCGAGACCGTTGCCATAAATCCCACCCTGAACAAAAAAATGAAAGAAACACAACAGACGAGCCCACAAATCTCTAGAGGCCCACAAGATAAAAATTTGATACTCCGGGAGAAAAAAGCACAAGGGCAAAAACGTAGGGTCCATTAGGCTGAAATCTCTCGCGGAGGATTTGTCGGGGAGAAATGGCGGTTAGTTGTTAGCGGTTGAATCGAGGATCGACGCTCCTAGAAAAAGAGGATAGGAGCACGTCCTCTGAACAAGTCCTTCGGCTGTTAACAGTCTCGCACGTGTCATCGCAATTCTCGGAAGCCGCGGAGACTGCGTTTACCTTTCGTTCCGCGCGGCGTGCCCCTTCCTTCGTCGTTTCGTTCGTGTCGAACGGGGAGCAGGGAGCGAGAGGACAACCTGCGAACAGAGCGAATGAACACGTGAAACAGGTGCGAGAAAGAGAAGTGAATATCTGGCCAACGAATTCGGAGGCTGGGCAAACGGCCGGGTATAAAACAGTTGATCGCCGGCGAAGCCAGCATCAGTCACGCTTAACTTCGCTTTCCTGCTCGACACAACCTGCCAACATGAAGGTAAGCGCCACTTTTTCCTCATCCTCTCTCTCTCTCTCTCTCTTTGATCCTTCCTGAACTCTAGTGCCCTCTCTGTCTGTTCCTTCTCGCGATTTTCTTTCGTGATTTTTCCGCGTTCTCGCTGACCCAGAAAGTTGCACGAACGATGAGAAACTTTTCATGCTGTGGCTCGATACGGTTCATGGGGTCCGGCCAGTGCGATGTTTACCTTCCGGAGTTTCCATTGTTGGTGTGGGTTCTAATTTTCGTATCGATTTCTGTTGATAAGTGTGATTTTTAAATATGTTTGTGGCTTCAAAGGCGTTGTGATACTTGAAATTATACTTCTTGGAGTGTCATCGGTCCACGTCGTTTCAATGGAGGATGATGTTCATCGAGGATGATTTTTAAAGGAGTCTTCTGTAATGAATGACTAATTTTCTTAATTCAAGGCTCAGTTGAACGCATCAAAAAATCTTCTCCAGCTACGTTCGCATGTAAACGACGAGTCAACTCGACTTCGGGTTAATAGGTTAATTCCGGAGGGCTGCTCCATGAATTTTCCGGGGGTGTAGACCGTGGAAGGTTTCGGTTGGTCGCAACGAGGACGTGTTTCGAATCGAAGCGAGCCTGTTTTCTCGAATTAGACGTAACCGTAGCATGTTCCAGGGAACAGTCTCCGACACGGCGCCCGATCTTCTCTCTCAGCCCGCGATAACTCGAGTAGTCGCACGCGTTCAAACTTAATGAGCCGCGAAAGACGTTCAACCTCCTTATGGTTACACCGTTAAATGGTCTCGCGGGGCGTTAATCGCCGGCGACGGTCCACGTTGATGCTAGAATTACATATAATGTCACGCGTCTCCTGGCCTGTTGTCGCATCGGATACATGTTTTTGCGAATCCCTGTCTTGTTACGGTAATCCAAACTGTCAGAAATTTAACGGGAACTCATTTTCTTTCACACAGATTGCTTTTACATTTATCGTAATTTTTTAAGTTGTTGACTACAGAGTTAGGTTTCTTGGCGAATTAGACAATTTTTAAAAATGTCAACAATCGAAGGATGTGATTGAAAATTTTTGGGTAGCTGGTCCAGTGTTAGAACTGTCATATAAAAAAGTTGTGAACAAAAATAATGGATTTAACAATGGTAAAAAAATGATCGAATATCTGGTGGGCTACAATTTTTTTTAAGTCACATAGTTCGACAAATCGGATGGTTTTTAAAAATGTCAACAATCGAAGGACGTTATTGACAATTTTTCGGTAGCTGGTTCAGGGTTAGAACTGTCCTATAAAAAATTGTGAACAAAAATAATGAGTTTAACAGTGGTAAAAAAGTTATCGAATATCTGGTGGACTACAATTTTTTTTAAGAGTCAGATAGTTCGACGAATCCAATGATTTTTAAAAATGTTAACAATCGAAGGACGTTATTGACAATTTTTGGGTAGCTGGTCCAGTGTTAGAACTGTTCTACAAAAAAATTGCAAACAAAAATACCGGACTGCAATTGTTTGAAAAACATCGCCAAACTCGATCAGCAGAATGAATCGCTGGAGGAATGTCTTTAACTGAAAGAATTGCAAGAACGAATCGTGAATCGCGTTTGCAGAGGAAGTATCGAGGATACGATTTCCGAACAAGCAGAGAAATCTTCGGCGGCACGTGTGTTTGCCGTATTTAAATGAAATTAACTTCGAACACGGCTAGCCTTTTTCTGCCGCGAAGGGTTTCATTTCGCCGAGCGTTTTCCGCGTCACCGAATCCCACCCACGCTTTCCGCGCCCGAATTCTGGCCTGCTGTTTACTTTGTTCTTCGCGAAGTTTGCCGAATCGTTGACGCATGAAGGTTTCCATTTCACGGTTCGGATTTGCCCGGTGTAAAAAAAAAGGATCGTGTTGACGTTACCCGGGAGCGTAGCGTTTCGCCCGAATTTCCGTATGTGCATATTTCACCTTTGCATGGATCACTGGATCCGTGATTTTTTCAACTGTGCCCAAAGATTAGCAATGGGGAATATTTAAATAGGTGGAAACACTGCGATCTCTTCAGAAATTATGTTCCGAAATAATTTCGGTCGAAGGTCAGCTCGCGAAAGAGACAAAACTTGAGCACACTTACTATGATTAATCGTCTGTGCATGATTACATGGAGAAACTGAAGCAGTACATTTTTCATCTGTTTTATGTCTTCACGCTCCAAAGATCAACGAACACGAATATGTTTGCATAATCAATGAAATAGAAACGCTTTGCATAAATTGCATGAAACAAGACACAATTCTTGTCTTCATCCCATCACGAATGAAGTAGGAGTTTCGCATTGAAACTTCAGGATTACATTTTCGATGCGCGAACAGCTCTGTAACAAACGATGCAAACATTTTTCCGACCCTTCATCGTTTCTTTCTTGGCGATTCAATGGACTGATTTCATCAGGCTAGTCGGTGCAGAATGGAATCAATTTGCCGGCAGTTTCGCGACGTTTCCGCGCGCGAAAACAGGTTCCCCGGTGTTTCCATTTGTTGAGGGAAAGGTTTCCCTCCCCACCCCCGCCACTCTGCTCGTGATAATTTTAATGGACAGTCTGACAGTCAGCGCGTTAATGAGGACAGCCTTTAGCTCTCAGTCGCCCGGATATTTTAGCGAAATTCCGCTCGAATTCGCCAGTTTAAAATGGATTGTAAGCGGTGGGGCGATGAATAATATCTTCAAAGATCTACCCTCTCTCTCTCTCGGTCTCTCTTGCAGCCTCATTGCCGGGACGGGTTTGTTACTCGGATATATTTTAATAATTTCCATCAGTCCGTCGCAAGGACACAACTTTTAATACTCGTATCAAAAGCAGAAGCTCAATGACTGCGCGTCGTCGGTTTCGAATCTGATTTTATTCCGGACTGCTCTGAAACCAGGTTTCGCGAAGAATGGCGAAATTAGGATCGCCAAGCGTAAAGATGGCGGGTGGGCGCGCGGTCCACTAGGAACCATCCGTTGCGATGCGACAAATGCATTAATACGGTGATTACAGTGTCAAATATGAAATTGCATTTTTAAACGTGAATTTAAAAAATACAAATAAATTTGGTTTTATTTAAAAATGAATTGTTGTTCGTTTCCTTCCTTGGTTCTCTGGGTTCCAGATAAATTTTTGTTGTTTATGAAAGGTTCGAGGGTATGCGGAATTTCTTCTTCTTGCAGAGAACCGATTTCACGTTTCGCTTATTTTGCGCAGAATTTGCCTGGTCTTTTTGTGAACGATGGTTTTTCGATTGTATCCTCTTTCTCTTATATAGAATTCTTTTTACCTTCCATTTTCTTGCGAAGAATTTCTTTTGTCCCGTGTAAAATTGCTTTTACACTTCGTTCTTCCGCGGAGATTTTCTTCTCCCTGCAAAGAATTGTTTTTACATCGAACTTTTTAATGTAGATTTTCTTTCTCTTAACGGAGACTTGATTTCGTGTTTCGATATTTTTGTGGCGTCTGTATCTAGTGTACACTTCACACTAGAATTGCGTGACCTGACAAAATAGCGGGTGCTAAATACTTCATTGATACAGTCGCTTTTAGCGTGGATTGAGTGTTAAATTTTTCAATCTGCTGGGAGAATATTGTTTAGTCTAACAAAACATTCTGTTTCTCTTTCTCCATGATAAAAAATACACGTTTAAATCCCGTTTACAACCACAGCGAATTCGAAATGGTCGACAGCTTTTTAAACTTTCATCTGTGCGGTAGAAAAAGTAAAAAATTGCGCTGTGGTAAAGCGAAAAAATCAGTAAATTATTTCGCTGCATATGTGAATCCAGTATACCATTGTTCCGACCGTTCTAAATTTATTTCTTTTTTTTTTTAAATACGGGTTGGAGAACAATATTTATTTGACGTACACTGCCGCTCAAAAGTATGTGGACACTTACCATGTTCATGAAATTTATGATATATAATGTATATTTTTATTATCAAACAATATTTGTTGCTAAAGTCTATTATGGATATGTATGTAATGTATTCTAATAGTACCAAAATAAACAATTTAGTTATTGAATTTTCCTAAATAAATAAAAGAAAAACTATGGGATCACATAGATAGATAAGTCCGAAAACGATGTCCCAAGACTGAAAAACATTTGTGGGAAATATTAGAGTCTGAGTGGAACCTTATTGAAAGTGAAGTAATGAAAAAGTTAATAGCCAGAATGACACGACTAGTAAACGCGGTCATAAAAGCACGCGGTGGATATGTAGACGACAAGAAAATATAATTATTTTTTATCATTATCGGTGAGATATTTAATAAATTATTATTAAAATATGTTCTCCAATACTGTACGAACTGAAATACATACAAGATAATCAAATTTACCAAAGATATCATAACTTTTTGTAGGTAGTTATAAGAATTAAGGAAGTGTCCACATACTTTTGAGCGGCAGTGTACATACACAGTCATGAGTGAATGCTGTGCCTTTGATTAAACAAATGATTAGAGTAAAAAACAACGAAGAAAATCATTTTGACAGCGCCCCGTTCTTGTTCCCAGCATTCCCGACAGAAAACAGTTAATCGATTCCGAAACTACCGGAAACAATTATCCAATACGACCGGATAGAATAGCATTTAACGGCATTGGCCTGTGTTAAATTTATGCATTAAATCACGAAAATAGTAATAGCCACTCGCGAACGGACTACGGAGTTTTATGAAATTTTATTGAACAGTATAAAAATTACAAAACATTACAAACGGGATGGAATTTGGAAATTGTTTCTCTCGTGGGAAAAGCCGAAATCTCGTTTCGCAATATCTATATGTATGTATATTGTTTCATATTTTTTAGTCGGAGTTTCAGGGCGAATCGCCACCTACGCGCACGTATAACCGGTTACCGAACGCTCTGTTCATATTCGGGTTATCCTGAAACTGGAGCAGATATATCGAATTTCTCTTTCAAATGTTTCTTTGATCATTCTTTGTCAATGAACGTGGATTTTCGTTCTTTTTAGTCCCAGCTAATTTCTACGACATTCGTTTCTTTAGATAAAAATAATTTATTTAATTCTTTTTAATTTATGTAATTCTTCAGAGAGAGAGAGAGAGAGAGAGAGAGAGAGAGAGAGAGAGAGATCACGTCATCCCTTAATCGATTGTTTACATTGAAAGCATCATAACAATATTTTTAGATTTCTCTAATCCTTCACCGTTTTATTTTCCACCCAGCCAATTTCTTCTCTTAATAATTGCATCTTTGCTAGGGATGCAACTTACACTTGGAATAATTTTGAATAAAATTTAAAAAATTTTCCATTGCAAAAATTGCCAGAAAAATTTCTGGCAGGAACGAATGGCAAAGAATTTCTGTACCGAATATGTGCTCGTCTTGTATTCGCGAAGGACTTGTTGTCAACCTGCGCAGTCAATGGGTCGATCACGCGATCGGATTCCTCCGGGCGGACATGTCCTTTGAGGTGCAAGAGAGGAAAGGTGGGAAAAGCGTCGGGACAGGTGAAATTTATTCGCGAGAGTGAAAGGAAGGCGTTAGGAGAGTGATTCGCCGATGGGAACGGCTTTCGGCCGACGAGATTGCGTCACGGGGACATTTCTCAGTTGTACCGGTGTGTACGTGTACCGCATACGACCGCGTTGACATCGATTCTGTAATTATCGGCGCTATACGGTCTTTTAAAGAGGCTCGTGTAATCGACGGGCATTCGCAATCAGGCCCAGGGATCATTATCATTAGTTGCCGCGCGGAGGAATTATCCTCGCCGACGACGACGACAACACCCTTCGTTTTCCTGCACGTCTTCTCGATCTTTTCGGGATCGACATGATCGATGAGACCCGCCGGCTGGACTCGCAAAAACAGCGTGGATAATATTACGATCACTTTCTCCTCGGCAGGAATGTGGGGCAGTGCTATTCGCGATGTTATTGTAACCGGTGTCAGGAAATATCGATTATGGTTTGCTATTATATTTCAGTAGGGAAATTTGAGAATGTATTTTTAATTATAATACAAAAAATATGTATTTTTAGTTTTTAAATGATTTAATCATTCGTAAATGCTGGTGATGTAAATTAATTGGGTTAGGTATAGCGCGGGGAGTGTATTACAGTAGCGGCTGACGTGTCTGAGCATGATCAGCCAATTCTACTTACAGTAGATATCGACGTGTGAATAATTAACGTATCTCGAAATGTGATTTTAATCACGAGCCTTTGATACTACCCGAACAAAAATTAGGGAGCTCGGGGAAATTTTAAACATTAGTATTTAATGATAGAAATTGCCTTTGCACTGTACCACGTTTTTAAACAATTTTAAAGCTCATTTTGAACAAAGAAGCCTTTGATAACACGTGCACCGAAAATATATTATACATCAGAGTTGGGTAATAATCAACTAATATTTAAAAATGCCTAATGGCTTTTTTGAATGTTAGTCATAGCAAAATAGTCATTAATCAAAACTTTTTGATTAGTTAGTGATAACTAAATGGCAAATAGTGAGTCACAGCTCTAAGTAATCGTTACCTATTAGCTTATTAGTGAATTAGTAGTTGATGATCAGTCATCAATCTTTAGCCATCAGTCACTATTGTGCGATTAACATATATTAATATTATTAATTACTTATCACTAACTAATCAAACAGTTTTGACTAATGACTATTTTGCTATGACTAACATTGAAAAAGACTATTAGTCACTTTCAAATATTAGTCGATTATTACCCAACTCTGTCATGCATCGATGCATGCATTGAAGTGTAGAAAAAAAGTGTTAACATTGCAGAACATTTGCAAATAATTTTATGAGTCGTGAGGTATAAAGAAGCCTTTAATATGTGAATAGAAATGATGGAGGTTAGACAAACGCATTAAAATTAACAAAAAAGGAAGTTACTGTGGCATACCATGTTTAAATAATTGTGGAGCCGATTTTGCACGTAGAATCGCTCGGTACCACGCGACCATAAATTCCCTCCGCGCATTAAATTTGCAAAAATATTTACCTCGCTATCGGAACACGTGTATAAATAATTGGATAAATCATTCAGCTAGCTTTCGCGAACGAAACGCTCAGCAGAACGACGAATAAAACAAGTTAATACCGTTGTAATACGTAATCGGACTAGATTGAGCACAAACACAAAGCCCGAAGGAAATAATTAAGGGCAATGAAAGGTTAAGAAAGTGAATAAAGAGAAAGAAACAAGGGGAGGAAAAAGAAGAGAGAAAGACGAGTGAAAAGAAAGCGGGAGAGAGAAACAATCAACGGAAACGGTTCAGCATGGAACGACGTAAAGTAACGTTATAGCAGATGGAGCTCTGGGAATGGCTACGAAGTAAAGACCTTAACGAAGTTTGATACGGACTTTATTTTCTTCTGCGCCTAGTAAAATCGTTAATTAAGGTAATAAGTAGCCCGCGGATGCAAATGCAGAATCTTTATGGACTAATTTGCAGAAAGTCGGTGCAAACAGGAATTCGTTTCCTTTATTCGGGGCCGCCGCGCCGGTGACGTTCCGCGTGATACGAAAGCGTCGTGTCGAACTTTCTATCAAACTTTTAATGACACTGGGTTATTAAGCAACAACGCAATTTTTAGGGGGAACTGCCGACTTCAATTTGCAATTTAATATACCCTCATTTGCCGATTACTTGCTTCCTATATTCCACTTCTAAAACTTTCTAGTGTACATTCGTTAGACTTTAACAAAGCTTTGACATTTCTATTTTTGGACGCTCTATCTGTAAATCGAATTTATTGAAATCATTAATGATGCAAGCGTTTACGGAGATCAGAGACATCTTGAATCATCCATGTCGCAACCTCGCCAAGGACGAACCTAATGAGTGAGCATCTTCTAATCCCATGGGTCCATAGACTAATGGTGCAGAAGACGCTCAGCTTTCCCATCATGCTCGGCCTTGAGCCACTGAATACTTAAATACCTAACAACTCTCGATCAATGATCTTTTGTGTTGGGAAATCGTCGATTTCGAAATCTTTAAATAGCGTTTCAATAATAAAACATGACTATCAGCCATTTTCAATCGCTTAGACAGGTGAATCGATTAATTTCGATGAAATTCGTGCTGCCATCAATTATGACGACTGCATATCGATTTGAAACTGGAACATTCTAATTTGGGACCACCGCTGCAATAATAACTGCATCTGTAATAACCAAACCCGCAGACGTTTTGTGCAAACTCATGATTTTGTGGGCGAACTTATGGGAAGTGGGGGTTCAACAGAAACGATTCGCTCCTCGCTAAATGCTTTAATGGGCCGACAGCGAACTTAAAACGTTACTGGACTTTATTATGTTGTTCCACTGTGTTCTCTGGAGTTCTCTGCGTGCTTCGCATGAAATCCGTCGGCGATTATGCGACATTCAAGACCGAGTACTGCGGTTACTTTGTGCGCAACTTCCCAAAAATGTTCGGAACAAAATCAGCATTGCTGACGGAACGACATAGGGAGTGCAATGTTTTGGGGGAAAGGGAAGAAAATCAACAAAAGCTTTGTTAATAAATATTGCAAGGCAGATATAACTAGAGAGTAGCTCGGTACCTCTTAATCGTAAAAGATCTGCAGAGGAACGGGGTGAGAATAGAAAAAGGCTAATTTCGGATCGAAGAGGATTGATTGCGAGGAATTTTGGAATCGGATCGATACAGGTGACCGTTCCCCATCGGGGATAAGTCGGGGGTCAGTCGTGTGGGAAGGTCGAGTAGCGTGTAACAGAATAGAAGATCGTGAATCTGATTGTGGACAGTTAATAGGACGCAATTAGTAACGCGATTCCGAGTTAAGTGGCTCTCGGGACTGATAGAGCCTGGTCGAGGCACGAAGCTGCTGCTTCTCTCTCCTTCTCTCTCTCTCTCTCTCTCTCTCTCTCTCTCTCTCTCTCTCTCTCTCTCTCTCTCTCTCTTTTGGTTGCTCTTGATAATATCGAAATTTAATATTCCGCCGATCTGACCGGGATCCGATCCAGATTTAGAGCTCCTTTAATCCGGGGCTAATGCAAATTTGCTTCGCGGACGCGTAACCGCTTTTGACCGCCTCCACACTCACGGGAAACCTAAGACCGAAATCGAGACTTAGGAGACAACCTAACACAACGAACGATCATGCTCGTACACACTTAATCCGCACGCGGAACCGGATTAGGCTACGGCTACAGTCGGTTCAAACGATCCCACACAGCCAAGAAACGTGTACTACGTAAACGCTGTGTACTATTTGCTATAAGGTGGAGTGGGGTAAGTGCGCACTAGTTTTTGCAAAGTTGGACTTCAAACTGATGTATTTTCAGTCTGGTATGTAAAAACTTAACGCTCTTGGTATCAAACTCTTGCCACAGTTATTACCGATGAATTAATATTATGTAGGATTCTAATTCTGCTTGAAAATTATCATTTTGACAGGATATTGTACAAAGTGTCAACTACTACGCACTTGCCCCGAAAATGGGGCAAGTCTCTGAGAGTTAAAAATACTTTCGAACCTTGTTGCAAGTGCTACGGGGCAAGAAAAGAATTATTAACAAGCCTGCTATAAAATGCTTCTTATTGCATTCAATTATATTGTTTACTTTTATAGTTATCCATTTTTAAGCAAACAAGTACTTTTATGCTGAAATATGAAAGGGGATACAGTGATATTAAAACAAAGTTTAAAAATGCTTTCGAACCTCGTTTCAAGTGCTACGGGACAAGAAAAGAATTGTTATCAAAGCTTCTACAATATGCTTTTTATTGCATTAAATATATTGTTTAGTTTTATAGTTACCCATATAGTACGCACTTACTCCACCGTTATAGTACGTACTTGCCCTGTGTAGTAATATTTACGGGGCAAGAGCATCTTAGTGTTTTTCTCAATAAATTTTAAAAACTGCAATAAAAACGGTTTATTTAATGTAAACCTACATCAATACTTATTGTACTTATCTAAAATAACAACACAGAATATATTAGTAACTTGTAAACTATCGCACGTTCAGGGTAACCTCAAAGTTGTACGTGTACCTCGCACGTGACTGTTTCGCATTGGTTGACTTAAGCGAGGGAAACACCATTATTCCTGGGCGACATCTATGTCGAATAGTTCATACTAACTTATACTACATTAATAAATACAACCTAGAGAAATTTCGTTCATATTATAATGAAACTAACCAATTAACGCACTTACCCCACTCCACCTTACCATAAAAAAGACCTGCAGTCTATTTTCATTAATGATTTTAACGGGTTGGAAATAATCCATTAATTTTTGTTACGAATGCATAAACTGATGAGTAGACTGCGGATCTTTATACATTTAAATAATTGATCAGACTTAATAAAATATTGAAACAATTCAATAACGTTGTAATGTCGCTTTTAATGTAGCAAAGTCGTTAAGGGATGAAATAAATATTTATGTTAAATCCTGCTTCCCACAATCAATTCAAAACATTTTCATTTTGCATAAAGATCCGCAGTCTACTGATGAGACACAATAAATCGTACAGTACCAAAATTTGAAAAACCAGCAAATCTTCACTGAACGGGATTATCTAATTCTTGTTAATCAATAAATAGAAACTTCTTTCTTCTTTCGAGAAATGACGAACGCCAAAGGAATTCGAAGAGTAAAATAAATCGTGGTGCGAGGGTTTGAGAAAAGTGGTGGAAAGGGGTCAGAGAGGACCCAGCCACGGGCGATGGCGTGTTATACGGTGTTCGGGTGGTCAAGCAGGGAACAAAAGGGTGGATTTGCAGGGAACAGTTCTGGGATCTGGTAGCGATGTAAGAACCAGGGCCGGCCATCTGGAAAGAATAATTTAGCGTCGGCAAGGTTGTCGGTTGCAGCAGAAACGTCCTTTATCCCGTCGAAAAATTATTCGCGCCGGGAAAATCGAGAAGAAAGACACGCTCGATGGATTCCCGGTGTATTGAAACAGGGTCGGGCCCGGCCTGGGAACCGGTTCTCGAAAAATATGCTGCACAGAGAATGAAAGCGGTTTCACGGAGTGTGAGAGAGCGAAACCGTCAAAAAATAAAAAAATAGAAATACATGCGCCAGAGGTTCTCGGGTGTGTGGGAAATTCACGTTGTTTTCTCCCCACTTTACTCTCTTTCTCTCTCTCTCTATCTCTCTTCTCTCTGTTCAAGCGACCTCGCGGCTGGTACACGCGTACACACGGTTTGTTATCGATAGCGCATTTTGCAAACTGGTTGTGTGTTAATAACATTTATAGATCCGCCGGAGCTTGATCTATGGGATAGATCGCAAACGACGCGACATGTGTTGTTCGAACGGTGTTTCGAACCGCATGTGCTATATATCCAACCAGAAGTGAACGTGAATGTTTTACGAGAGCTAATTCTATCCTGCTGCCCGACACTATTTGGATTTCAAAGTGCCGACTGCCCGATAAAAACTTGATCTGTAAAACGAGAATTTAGCCATCCGAAAGACCCACCGCTTTCAGGTTTTACTGTTCGAGCTGCTACAGTTATGAAATGTTTAAATAAATGCCCCGACAGGTCATTGTGAAACCTACTGAACGTTTGTCAGTCGACAACACACCATCGAGCATATTGCGTTAAACATTCGCAACGTGTCTCTAATTTTATACGGCGATTTTTACTGCTGTTTTCTTTGTGCATTGTTGGGGGTTGAACCGGTGATCAATGAAAAATTTGTATGCAAAATTTTCTTTCTTTTTTAAATTCATGCGTAAATCGGCACTGTAAATATTTCAACAAATTTTTAGCTGTGTATCGTAAATATTAAAAATCTACGAACCCTTCATGGACGACGCTTTTCAAAAATATTGGAAATATTTTGTCCTCGTGCAGCTAAATAAAAATATATACTCTTTTGTTACTACAATAATTAAATATAATTCTCGAAGAATGATTTCAAGGGCCAGCAGCGACTGTAACACTTTATGTTCGGCGCGATTCGAGCCCTTAGAATCGAGGTTTTCCGCGAGTTTCCCAGGGCAAAGCGATTCACAGAGCGTTGTTCCCTTCGGTTTAAGAAAGCAGCTCGTAGAATATTCAGACGTGGATCGTGAAATCGCGGCGAACACTTTCGGCTCTCGAAATTTCGCGAAGTAAAGGGAATTACCTCCCATGCGGCCGAGGAGAGCTTGCAGCTCCATTATGCAGGAGCCGTTTGATCTCCAGGGCAAAGATATCGCTGTGGCCCTCTGGTCGCGTGACTTTTCGGATATCCTGTTGCACGCAGAGCGCAACAGTCACGCGAACGCTCGCGAAAAAGCGCAACGTCGCTTTGGGAAACTGTTTTGCGAAATTCTGCCACCTCGGCGAACTTCAGGAATTTCATGAAAAGCAGTTCCGAAGCTTGCAATATTCAAAATCGATGATTAATTACCTCTTCTTCATCGCCTTGGTCTCCGACAAATTTTCAGGATAAGATTTTTAGGATTTACGATGCTATTTTATTTTTCTTTTAGAAAAAAGGTCTGCTTTATTTTTATCTTATCTTGAAGAATGTTGGACGTAGACTTTAACAATAGATCGTTCGCTTTAAAAATTGTTTAAAAATGTTAAGACGTCTACAACATTATAAAAAATATACCAAGATATTCAGCAGAGTCTACAGAACGGATTCACGCAAGAAAAGTTTCTCCACCTGTCACGATTCAAGCACAAAAAATTCCCAAAATCAAAATACGACCCTCTCCGCAAGGTGATATTTGTGAAAATTGAATTTCTGGGTAACTTTCTTAAAGATTCGCGTAGGAATAGCAAAAAGAAAAATTTTGTGGAGGGAATATCCTTTAGCTTCTCCGAAGTCCTCTCCTCGGATCTCAATTTTCGGAAATTCGGTTACCCCGTTATCAGATTTAAGTAAAATATTATCTCGCCGCGATTTTTCTGAGATGTTTCTGATTTTTCTGCGAAACCAGGTCGTGATTGTTTTGCTCGCGGTGGCAGCCTGCGCTTTCGCGGACGACAGATACACCACCAAGTACGACAACATCGACGTGGATCAGATCCTGAGGAGCGAACGTCTGCTGAACAACTATGTAAACTGCCTGCTGGAAAAAGGAAGCTGCACCCCCGACGGCAAGGAGCTTAAAAGTGAGTCGACGACGTTCGAGTATATCGGTTAAACGCGGACACGTAACTGAAGTTTACCTGGCCTTCTTTTTGTCAATTACCATTGTCAATTATCATTGATCTTTTTTCTACACTGCATCCCTCGATAACTTCACTATTCTTATGGAGTCAACTAACTCATTTTTAAGTTGCAAATTATTTCAAATACTATTAGGTTAATATCAATTAACATTTCATAATATCAATTATTAATTTCAAACAAATAACAAGGAAAACTGGCCAGATAGTCAAAGTATAAATGGCTAAAAAATTAAAACTAAAAAATACAGCTTTTTCAGAAGCTAAAAATTTGTAACATTTTTGCCATTCCAAACAGAGCCCACCTGCACAACAACAAGCAGAAATAACGTGACAGTCAAAGCAAAAATGGCTAAAAGTAAAAATTGAATTTTCATTTTTCCAGAAGCCAGAAATGCTGCAACCCAAAAACAAGCTTCATGATTTAATATCACTGACCAACTTACAAAACGAACAATCCAACAGTGGAACGACTTAATTAACCGTACTAACGTGAACCAAAAATGGCCGAAGACTCGGACGATCGATAAAATCCCAGTTTCCTCAAGACCGAAAACAGTCAAAAGATTTATTTACTCCCTCGATTCCCTAGTTTCTGTATAAACATCGGAAGAGATACATTTTAACGGTAAAAATCCCCATCCCAGGGGCCAATCGATTTCCCGGGGACGTTATCGCGTGTTCCAGTATGTTTTAATTGCTGGCCGCAGTTCTTTGCGGTTCACCATACTTTGTACCTTACGTATTCGTAGTTTTTCGTGTGTGTGTGTCGCGGGTGCATAGTATCGACGGTTATGCATACACAGAGCTACGGGTCCCGCGTTCTTTCGAACCCGATAACGATGATAAAAAGAAGATGGATGTGTTAACAACGTCAGGCTCGCGTGATATGTTTCCTCGGACGATTCGCTGCGCAGCAAGCGTTCGCTCTGCCGATCGCTATGCTCGGGAAAACGCGACGGTGTCTGTCACGTCGATTCAATCGGAACCGAAGAAAAATTACTGACATAAATCCGACGGCTTGTCAGTGTACTAAACATACGTCCTAACTGCGCTTAATAAAAACGCTCGGATCGGAACGCTCCCAGCAAAAAGAATCGGACACACGAACTGATATAGTTTTGTTTAAATAAGATAGTACGGCAAGATTTATTTCACCTCTCAGCTTTTAATATTATCTTTACTTAGGATGTTCCACTGTTGAATATTAAGCGATTTGTTAGTCTGATTGGGTTATAAATATTTATAGAGGCACTCAATTTTTAAAAAATTAAAACTCGGTCGGATCACAGCAGTGCTTCGCGAAAATGGCACTTTAAACGTGCCTCCGGGCAGAAGGGATTAAAACTTTCGAACTAGCGAATTCGAAGAACCTCTCATCAGGAGTTCCAGGGTCAATCTCGCTTAATTTCCCTCCAATCTTTCACTTTAAATGATTAAATTCGTTTAAATAATTAAGTGGTTCAAATGACTCTTATCATCCCGTCTCTATTAATTTGTTTCCTTGTTTCATTCTTCTCGAAATCCGACCACTAAAAATAGATTTGCTTAAAACTTACATTTTCGCAAGTCACAGGAGGCTCGGCACAGCGAAAAAGAGAATTTCAAAAAATCAAGCAGAGGGTGCAATAAGACGGCTTACTCCCATAGTCTTCGGGGGTAGACGATCGTCGCATGAATCGCTCGGTGGAATCAGCAGGCAAATTTCCCGCAGTATTTTTCTATTCCACGGATCTCGGCTTTAATCTAGCCGGGGCCCCTCTCCCGGGGGTTGTTTTATTGTACGGACTCCTAACGCTCCCGGTTACTCGTCCTTAAGGGACCTCTAGCCTCGAGATCCAATAAGCAATGCTCTCTTCTTTCCTATTT
This sequence comes from Lasioglossum pauxillum, assembly GCA_933228785.1. Taxonomy (NCBI): domain Eukaryota; kingdom Metazoa; phylum Arthropoda; class Insecta; order Hymenoptera; family Halictidae; genus Lasioglossum; species Lasioglossum pauxillum. The sequence continues at coordinate 8,317,064 of OW121702.1, forward strand.
CCCTTTTCGCCGTTTTGCTGCCTGTACCCCCTGCCCCTCTTCTTTTTATTCTTACTCTTATTCTCGGACGATTCCCTTTTCTCTTTTACAATCACGAACGCAGCTGGCGTCCTTGCGAATCCCTTTCCATCCGTAGGCCCTCTCTCTGAATCTGTGCTGGCCGATTTAAATCCCTAGGCTTTGGGACACGTTCATCCCTTGCGTATCCACCCCTGTAGTTGGACTAGACAGATGAATAAAAAACTGTTGTATCATTTGGGGCTTATTAGAATTTCTTGGGAAAACATGCACACGTTTATTCCACTTCAATCTATTTCATTCGATACATACAATTGTTATCTCTTTTTTCAATCATCCCCGAAACGCTCTCTTCCGGTACGCGGGGAAACCCTTGCACTAAGCGTACAAAATACACGATGTACAAATTCAATCTTCCCGGAGCAACACCGCTCAATTACCCCCTCCGCTGTTAATTTCCGTCTCAAACGATCCCGAACAATCATCCCCGAAAATTTCGCCTTTCTCCACAAAGGGAAACCTCTGTGTAAAGCTTTTCCATTTTCTGGATCAAAACCGATCGCCGACAAGAAGACGTTGGAGTGTAAGAAGGGGTTGCGCGAGGGTTGGCGTGGGTAAAGGTGGAGGGTAGCGTTGTCGATGGAAAGTTTGCGGGCAACCACGCTGTCAAACATTGGACGAGGGTCAAAGTCGAGCTAGCCAGCCGAAAAAGAAGCCGGATCGCGGGACCGCAGCTTCTAGGTCGGTTTTCCTAGGTTCGAACATCCGGGGAGAGCGAGAGCAACCCACTCCCATTGGACGGTCTCTCTCTTGCTCAACCTCCTTTTTCTCCTTCATCCCTCTTGGGAAAATCGGGGCTGGTGTTTCGTTTCGTTTCGTCTCGCAGCATCTACACGGTCGAACGCACGCTCTCCAAAGACAAACGCTCTTCCTTTCGCCTCGGTTTTCTCGAATCAAGAACGTTTACACGCACGGCTCTCTCTCTCTCTCTCTCTCTCACTTGATAAACGAGCCATCGCTGCGAGAAGAATCGCGCGATCCCGATTGATTCACTGTCCGGGAAATTGGATAGTCTCGAGAGCTCCCGCTGGGTTCCACTGACGAGAAAAAGAACGATTTTCGGCTCGATCGTCCATGCAGATGCGCCTTTTTAACGCTTCCACTGTCGCGCAATTCGTGTGTGTGCACATAGTGCCCGTAGAAAATGTTGGAACACTGAGTTTCTGATTTTAAAATGTCCCGTTGCTTGACCCTTAGCGGTACAAACCGTTGTTTCCATTTTACCTTTTAACTTGATCGTAGGTATAACAGATTAAGTACAGTCACCTAACGTTGCCACCTCAAATATCTTTGTTGTTTTTAAAGATACGTCAAATGTCTGAAGGATAAAGTTGAATGGTGAAATGGGGTTCATACGATACCAAAAAAATTTTTGTTTTTATGTAAATTTTTTTAGAGATATGAAGGTCACCTTCATTTTTTTAAATGGAATGTCCTATTTTTTATAGCTTAGATCGGTAGAGTATCAAATTCTGAGTATAATAGAGTTGACCTTCATATGTCCTAAACCTACTAGTTAACGAGATAATATCCGAAGAAGAAACAAAATTGTTTGAAGGTCAATACATTGTTACTCAGAATTCGATAGTATATCGATTCATGATACAAAAAGCAGATGTTTCCACTTAAAAAAATCAAGGTGACCTTGAAATCTCTATGCCTCTACTCACGCAGAAAATGTTTGTCACAATATGCCCCCCTCTATACCGTGTAAGTTTTGTAAACAGGGTGGGGCAATAACTATATCCACCTTGAATATCTCTGTATGTATAATAATATGGAAAAATGTTATAAAAAAAATTTGCACGGTAAAGAGGAGGGCATATTGTGACGTAAACATTTTCTGCGTGCGTGGAGGCATAGAGGACATTTCAAGGTCACCTTGATTTTTTTTTAATGGGAACACCTACTTTCTGTATCATACATAAATCGATAGACTATCGAGTAGAATATGAGTAACAATGTATTGACCTCTATATGTTCTAAATATAACAGTTTACGAGATATTATCCAAACAATTTTCTTTCTATTAACTATTAGGTTTAGGACATATGAAGGTCAACACTATTATACTCAGAATTTGATACTCTGTCGATCTATGGTATAAAAATAGGACATTCCATTTAAAAAAATGAAGGTGACCTTCGTGTCTCTAAAAACAATTACATAAAAACAAAAATTTTTGTGTATCTTATGAGCCCCATTTCACCATTCAACTTTGCCCTTCAAACATTTGACGTATCTTTAAAAACAACAAAGATATTTGAGGTGGCAACGTTAGGTGACTCAACCTGTATATTCGGTCGTTCGGAAAGTAATTTTCTTTTCATTTGAAAATTTTGCAGTTGAATTTCTCGGTGATTCGTTGAAGAACCAGTCAACATTAGGGGTAAAGACGTCACGCCGAGAAAGATGGCCACCGTTCCGTCTTGTTCCGGGCGAACAGCGCGGCGTGGTTATCGCGAACGTCCGCGGGATATCTTAATTGAATCGAAAATTATTTCTCGGCTGGAACGACGGCTAACGAATCGCTCCGGGACACGAGACCGTCGATATAGAATATTTATCGCGTCCGCGATTACTCTTTCGGATTATCTCGCTGCGAGATAAGAACATTTCTGAGCCTTAATACTAAGTTTCGTTGAAATGTTTAATCGCTGACACACGCCATTTCATGCGAAATGTGTGTTCAGGGACTCGAACTCGAAGGCTTGACTATTATTGCAAATGGCGGCTCTAGATAGATGGTTTCTGCGAAGGGGATGGTATTCGAGACACGAGAGGACATCGAACCGCGATCGAATTTAATCTCGTGCTAAATTTTATCAGAGAAACGGGCGAAGCTCTCGACCCCGGCTTAATACGGAATTAATTCGAATGTAACTTTGGACGGATTGGTACCGACTCGATGGGGAATCGAATTGAAACGCGGAATTAGCACTTGGCCAAGTCATTCCTCGACTTTTTTTCATCGAGACTTCGGACAGCAGCTTCCGAAATGTTGCAGCTGAAAAAATTCAAAGAATTCGTTTCTTATAATTGATATATAAAATGTTCATTTTGCAGAGAGGTCTGCAATCTATTAATCAGCGACTGTGCCACCGATATATCCATTAGAGAACGAATTTGACTCAATTCCATCGGCATTAAACGGCAAGAGAGGGGTTGATGATTGAAACGAAACCCGTGTAGCCGATTTTTAGCGTTCAATTAGCATCCCGGAAAAAAAGCGCGGACGCAAAAACCGTAAAACGCGGAAAATTCGTGGCTGTCCGTCCGATTTATCGTTCGCTGCCGGACCATTCGTCATTCTCCTCAGCCCCGAAACACCGAAAATATGACGAAGGGCTTTTAAATAGGTTACTCTTCTTATTTATCCCATCGGGGAACTGTTCTCCCTGTAATCGACATCGTCCTCGGGGACTACGTATAAGAAGGGGCTCGGAGAGAAACGATAAAGAATTTTTGCGAAGTGACTGTGTCACGATGGGGCAGAGACTTCTCCGAGTGAATTACGACGGAACTGTGTTAATTACCGGGATCAAGGGTAACACGATTTTTCCCAGAGATAATCAGTCGGAAGTTCCGGCGACTCTCGCCGGGAAGAAAGGCGCCGCGAAATTTCTAAATAAATTAGAAATTCAGTGGAGGGCTAACGAGTTGTCCTTAACTCGTTTATCGATCATGGCACGGGGACTGGGGAAAAGAAACGACGTCGAGCTCGTTACCACGAGATTTTAACGGTGTTAAGAAGAGAAACAGACGAACGCGACTAACTTCCGGGGATCTTCGGACAAATTGCTCGACAAACAAAATGGATACGGCGTGTGCTTTATCCTTTAAACTTTTCAGTTAATTGTTGAATACGTAAAGAGCGTCGACAAGTATAACTTTCGCTGAAGAATGTACTTTTCTTGGGTGTTCGATTAGAGGACAGGCGAAAGTTCGCAGGAATGCCAAAGAGCAGAATGTGTCGCCGCCATTATAATATTTTCCACATGGTGCCACGTATGGCCACGTCGATCTTCGAAGGACGGAGTTCATAAAGTAGCTCGGTTCTCTTTGGAAGAAGGGGTGCTTTACAGAGTCGAAGTCTTTTTCGTGCACCAATGTTCGCTGCTGGTTTTTTGCCGTCTGGCATTTGCACCAGCTGGCCAGGTCCAGCAGAGGCCAGTCCATCGTCCGTGAATGCTCCGAGACAAGGACTATATCCCCTTTGATAAAGTATGGAGGCCTGCCCTTCGCTATGGTCATCGTTTTGGGTTAGGCGAGAAAGATTGTGAATCAAATCTGTCCGACAGACAGCCCTGACAGACTACCCCATGACGTTTATTGACAGAAAATGGGTTGTGTGGGACCTTCTTAATGTCGTCGTAGAAAGAATTAAAAATTGTTGAGGGAGGAGGAACGTTCCTGGACTGCTTCTATATGTGCCCATAATTATGAAAGTGGTCTAAGTCAAAATTAAACAAAATTATTTTTATTAAACTTAATTAATTCAATGTAATTTTTGTGCTAGATAATGTTTGTTATTTCAACATTATATGGAATTCATTTAGTGTGAATATCTTTTTCCTTTAAATATCTCGAAACAAAAAATATGTGACTTAGACCACTATCATAATTGAAGGGGTGGATGGATAAAGGAGTCAAGTAACAAATTGTTTGTTTTCTATAAAAGAGTTTTTAGCGAGGTATGTTGTCCTTTTTTGATGAAGGAAGATAATAACACAAATCAATTACAAATATATACTATATTGTTATGGTTAATCTCTAATACAAAAAAAGATAATAATTATCTCCATTCATCAAAAAAGGACAACATGTTTTGTTAAAAACTCTTTTACAGAAACAAACTTGACACCTTTATCCATCCACCCCTTCAATTATGCAACAAAATTTTATTTCATCCCTTAACTAGGGACGACACGAATCACATTTCGACACACACATTTAAACGAACATACCAACATTTTTAATAACCGAGAAAGATTGTCATTCTAACGAACATTTGATTTGCTTGCAGAATCGCTTCCGGACGCGCTGGAGAACAAGTGCGGCAAGTGCAGTGAAAAACAGAAGTCGGGCAGCGAGAAGGTGATTCGGTTCCTGATACACGACGTACGTACCCTACCACGCAGTACAGTACACTATAGTATGCATGCGATGGTGTACATAGTATGTTGTATGTGTACCGAGTTCGCGGGTTGTTTCACCGTTACTTTTCCGCGGCTAATTAGACGAGGCGAGTTCTCTCGCAGAGAGACAGCCAGGGACACGTCACGGCCCGCTTTTGAATGCCTTGGAACTGGTTTGACTTTCACGGAACAGGTCCGTCTGCCAGTGCCTGTGTTTGACCCTCGGACAAACTTTCCGCCACGGGCCAAATCATTCCACGGGGATCGACCACCCCCGCTAATTCATCCTCGCCCCCAGAGCTCTCACCCCCAGTTGCGTTCGAGTTCTTCCTCGACTGATAATCGTTAACCTATGCCCCGGTTAATCCGTTACCTCGTCGCAACTCCGTGCTAACTTCGTCAATCCTCGGTTGCTACCCTCCCTCAGCCCCTCACTGGGTTCTTTATCGAGCGGATCGGTGCTTTCATTCGCTGTACGTATGCTGTGGTGATTCAGAGTTGATTCGAACGTTGCCGAATTATTTAATCATTGTTATTGTACAATTTTATAATCATCCTAAAGCCCCGGACTCGCTTCTTTGTCGAGCGAATATTGCATTTTATTCGTTCTGCGTATGCTGTGTCGATTATGAGTGGATGTTGCAAATGAAGGAGCAACTAGAAGCTTAGGAAAAGTATTTAACAAAATTTTATAATCATTGTGCAGCCCCGGACTCGCTCCTTTGTCGAGCGGATGTTGCATTTTATTCGTCCTGCGTGTGCTGTGTCGATTATGGGTGAATGTTATAAATCAAGGAGCAACTAGAAGCTTAGGAAAAGTATTTAACAAAATTTTATAATCATTCTGCAGCCCCGTACTCGCTCCTTTGTCGAGCGGATGTTGCATTTTATTCGTTCTGCGTGTGCTGTGTCGATTATGAGTGGATGTTGCAAATGAAGGAAGCAACTAGAAGCTTAGGAAAAGTATTTAATCACCCTGCAGCCCCGGGCTCGCTTCTTTGTCGAGCGGATGTTGCATTTTATTTGTCCTGCGTGTGCTGTGTCGATTATGAGTGGATGTTGTAAATGAAGGAGCAATTAGAAGCTTAATAAAAGTATTTAACAAAATGTGTATGAAAATGTTTGCTCGATCGATCCAGCGCGGATTTACGTCGGGTCGACCGGACGTGAACGATCATCAGAAAAATTGCTCGCGACGATAGACAACTGTCAATCTGGAAAAACGACCGATTGAAACTCTCTCGCGGACCAATCCCGTGGCCCGGCAACTTTTAATTGAACCTACGCGCGGCGCGGCGCCGATTTCGTCTTGTTGACATTCTTGTTTTTCCGCTTCGTTAACCGGACCGTAATTAATCTCATTATAAAGGGGCACGGAGAGCAGTTTTCACTCCATAATTTTATAACTATGCTCCGCTGCTCGATTCTCCGCGCGCGATAAATATTTCGTTTGTTTGCTGCTCGATGCACGGAAACTTTTACCATTTTCGCAGTTCTCTGCTCGTTTTGTTTTTTGTTTAACACTTTAACTACCCTCCGCGTTCGTCCGCGTACGTGCGACGCGTCGTTCAATAACGGAGGCTAAAAATAAAGCGAGCCGAACGCGTTTTTAACAGCGGAGAACGTTAAACAAACAAATTGGCGTGTAGTTCCTCGGCCGAGTAAATTATGAAGCTGTCGGTCATTCCAGGCATATTAACGAACTATATTTGTTGGGTTCGTAATTGATTTTCTTTCATACGCTTTGCGTTAGGTAAATTATTATCGATTCTTGCTGCGTATAACATGTTTCTAGGAAAAAATATGTGCCAAATAATTACCAAATGAAACATCTACGAAGCAAACCAGACTAACATCCACATAATTAACGAAGGACTACCTCTCACTCTCATCTAATATTATTCGACAATCTTCAAAGAAGAACATCTATCTGTCTAACAATTACAAAACGAGAAATCCACACAGCAACTCAGACTAACATCCACAGAATTAACGAAGGACTACCTCTCACTCTCATCTAATATTATTCGACAATCTTCAAAGAAGAACATCTATCTGTCTAACAATTACAAAACGAGAAATCCACACAGCAACTCAGATTAACATCCACATAATTAACGAAGGACTACCTCTCACTCTCATCTAATATTATTTGACAATCTTCAAAGAAGAACATCTATCTGTCTAACAATTACAAAACGAGAAATCCACACAGCAACTCAGATTAACATCCACATAATTAACGAAGGACTACCTCTCACTCTCATCTAATATTATTCGACAATCTTCAAAGAAGAACATCTATCTGTCTAACAATTACAAAACGAGAAATCCACACAGCAACTCAGTCTAACATCCACAGAATTAACGAAGGACTACCTCTCACTCTCATCTAATATTATTTGACAATCTTCAAAGAAGAACATCTATCTGTCTAACAATTACAAAACGAGAAATCCACACAGCAACTCAGATTAACATCCACATAATTAACGAAGGACTACCTCTCACTCTCATCTAATATTATTCGACAATCTTCAAAGAAGAACATCTATCTGTCTAACAATTACAAAACGAGAAATCCACACAGTAAGTCATACTATCATCCACAGAATTAACAAAGGACTAACTCTCACTCTCATCGAACATTATTCAACAATTTTCTATGTACCCAACATGAAATTCACGCAGCAATCCGGATCGTTTCGGCATTAATTAACAGAATTAACAAAGGACCGTAGGACGCCCACATCTACGTAACAATATTCCACGGGAGCACCTAGAATAATACTGAAACAAGAAATCTAGGGAGCTCCGGTGTTAATTAAAGTGCGAGAAGTTTGAGCGAAGGCCGCGACAAACGGTCGCTTTACGCGAGTAACATACTATTAAAGAAGAGGCTATAACCTTGTGGATATTTCAAGGGGTTAGCCGGTGCACTCACAGAGCGTTAATATGCTAGCTTCGCTTTAGGATAATGGAGGTAGAATGAGGAATGAAGTTTATGAAAGGGAAAGAGACGACGAAGTGAAATCCCGGGAGTGTCGTCGGGCGTTGAATCGCGAACGAGGCTAAAACGATATTCTCTGCTTTGTACTTCAGAAGCCGCAGATCTGGGAAAGACTGTCGAAGAAGTATGATCCCACTGGGGTCCACACGCAGAACTTCAAGGAGGACGCCAAACAGCGTGGCATCATCTTGTAAATAACAGCTGACGGCAAGAGAGACGTGCAACTTCCAGGATATTCTGGCGCCATGCTCTAATCAAACGCTCACGGAAGGAACATATTTTGCTCACGCTCTCTCTCTCTAATTCCTTCGATTTGTACACCAGTCGAGACTTTTGGAAAATAAACGTATAGAACGGGAAAAGGCATCGTTGTTGCGTTGATCCTTCCCGTTTAAAACAGTGTAGTACATTCGTTGTCAAGAACCTAAACTGCTAGTTAGATTATATTTGCGGTTATGGAGGAAGAACGTGATCTTGTCGTTTAAAGTTTTGATCGCTAATGCTTTGACATTGGATATCGTATAAATTGCATTATATTTTCGAGCCTTTCCAATTTATTTTCATGACTTTTTCTGGTAAGTACGTAAATCCTATACTACAAAGTTTAATCAATGCATAAATTGAAATTTTTTGAAATTGTGACATGCGTCGTTTTTCCTGACAACTACAGATATCTAAGTATCCAACTATTTCCTGTATCTCATTCGACCGATGCGACGTCGTCAGAAAATACTTAAAAAAATATAGATTTAGACACGCGAACGGGTCAAAGGGCGGGTTCGGTATTCGCTCCGGGTGCTCCGGGTCGCTAATTGCAAAAGACAGTGTCCGGGGGCGCTTTTCGACGATGTTTCAGAGTCGATCGGTTGAAGAGTAATCGGTTTTCCATGACCAGGGGGAATCGCTGTTTAATTCTCTGGGTGAGCTGCGACAGTGTAGCATTCTCGTTCGAAGGAGGGCAGAAAGGACACGAGAGGTAAGGACGAAAGCGTGATTGAATTCGAGTTCCCTCTCTCTCTCCTCCTCCCCACTCGAATTCAAGTTCCCGTCGGTTTATTTGCGTTCGCCGAGAGCGGACAACGATCGAAGAGTGGCAGGAATCGGCTCGGGTGAACGCGATCCAACCAGAGACGTTCAACGAACCCTTTGCCTTCGTCCTTGCCCTCTTCATCCTCTTCCTTCGTCCTTCCACCTCGTCCTAGTCCTCGGCAAGCCCAACCCTTTCTTTGTCCGACGCGGCGCATTTAAATCGACTGTTTAAGGCGGCACTACACTAATTTCGTAATTCATTTCCATACTTAACCCGCGACTCCCAGCTCCGTCCTGGTGTTCTCGAACACTCCGGGAACTTTTCTATGGGCCACATGCCCTCTTCAATGGCGAACTGAATTTTTCTTACCTCTGGATACTTGACACATCTAGTTAATATTAGTCTACTTAATATTAATTAAATTAGTACAATTTAATTAAAATTATTACGAGAGCGAGCACACTTTCTTCTGATTTCTGCTTCATATAATTGACTTGGACAATTTTTATTTTGCATAAAATTTCATAAAATTGACTTTGACAATTCTTATTTTTACATAAGATTTCATGAAATTGACTTGGACAATTTTTATTTTATGTAGAGTTTCATGAAATTCACTTGGACAATATTTATTTTGCATAGAATTTCATGAAATTGACTTGGACAATTCTTATTTTTACATAAAATTTCATGAAATTGACTTGGACAATTTTTATTTTATGTAGAGTTTCATGAAATTGACTTAGACAATATTTATTTTGCATAGAATTTCATGAAATTGACTTGGACAATTCTTATTTTTACATAAAATTTCATGAAATAGACTTGGACAATTTTTATTTTATGTAGAGTTTCATGAAATTCACTTGGACAATATTTATTTTGCATAGAATTTCATGAAATTGACTTGGACAATTCTTATTTTTACATAAAATTTCATGAAATTGACTTGGACAATTTTTATTTTGCATAAAATTTCATAGAATTGACTTGGACAATTTTTATTTTGCATAAAATTTCATAAAATTGACTTGGACAATTTTTATTTTGCATAAAATTTCATAAAATTGACTTGGAGAATTTTTATTTTTACATAAAATTTTATGAAATTGACTTGGACAATTTTTATTTTACATAAAATTTCATGAAATTGACTTGGACAATTCTTATTTTTACATAAGATTTCATGAAATTGACTTGGACAATTTTTATTTTATGTAGAGTTTCATGAAATTCACTTGGACAATATTTATTTTGCATAGAATTTCATGAAATTGACTTGGACAATTCTTATTTTTACATAAAATTTCATGAAATTGACTTGCACAATTTTTATTTTATGTAGAGTTTCATGAAATTGACTTAGACAATATTTATTTTGCATAGAATTTCATGAAATTGACTTGGACAATTCTTATTTTTACATAAAATTTCATGAAATAGACTTGGACAATTTTTATTTTGCATAAAATTTCATAAAATTGACTTGGACAATTTTTATTTTGCATAAAATTTCATAAAATTGACTTGGACAATTTTTATTTTACATAGAGTTTCATAAAATTGACTTGCACAATTTTTGTTTTGCATAAAATTTCATAAAAATTTATTTTCAAGCTTGATAAAAAATTGTCATGTATGATTGGCAGTCAAAATGTTAAACATGTGACGACCCCGATCTTTTTTCTAGTCTGCTGGTCCAGCACCAGTGTTCATTGCAATAAGGTGTAGTTTCAGAAAGAAGCGAGTAGCAAATAGAGAATCCAAGACGGGTATATGTATCGGAGCCGGCGACAATAAATAAATTAAGCGAACTCGCGAGAAAGCTTATGGAAACAATTCTTGCGGATCGAGGCCGCGCGCGCAATAATGTTTATGGACGACGTATCGTCGCGCGACACCGTGATTCACGGATCCGGCCGGTTCCGCAATTTAGCGAACGGAAACCTTCGTAAAACTGGCTACGACGGAATGGAAGAATTACGGGGACTTCCGGTCACCCCGTAGAAAACGGGGCTTTGCCCAGAACCAACGAAAATGGACGCAGTCATCCCCTTTTGCACATTAGAGTCACTGTTCGAGACGATCCTGCTGTTCTATACAATTTTAATTTTGGACAGCGGACCGCTCTCGCAATTTTATAATTGATACCGTTTGCGACTGCTTGATTTAGCAATTTTTTGAAACATATTTTTGGTTGTATTTCTTGGAGATACATTCGTTCTTCTGTTAGTTACAATATAACAGCTGTTGATTTAATACTAATTCTAATGATCCGAGTTTTGATCTCTCGAAGCATTAATATCACTGTCATTACCGTAAAGAGTGCTTGATTTCCGCAATTAGGAATAGTTTAGATTTACGCCAGGAAATCGAATGAGCAGAGAGCGGAGTGCTAATACCAATTATAATAATTGCGGGATGTAACGGGGGGTACAATAAGAGCGGGTTTCCGGGATCCCGAACCGGTGAAAGCAAAATGGTGGACGGCTGGTCTGGAACAATGGCGGACGCGGCGGCCGGGCGATGGAAGTTCGGCCAACGACCAAGTAAAACTGTCATTATAAACTCTCGAATGGGCGGGAAGTTCGCTCGCGACTGCGATATTTAATAACTCCCTACCAGTTCATCGGCGATAAGACTTCAGCCACGGTGCACAGAGGGAGAGAGAGAGAACGTCTACCTGCTCGTAACTTTCAGTCGAATTCCGTTATTAACGTGTAACGGAAGCGGCCCGTTCTCGGCTTGCGAGACTAATCTGTGTTACAGATGTCGACTTTGCATACCCGAAAACGCGACAGGATTTTACATGGAAACGACCACAGTATGTCACTGTAATTTATTCGAGAATTTCCGGATCGAAACGTTTCTTAGATCGTGTAGAAACGCTGTCAATTTAATGTAATTGATCTCTTGCTGCTGACGTCGACGTCGTAAGTAAATGTTTCACATTGTTATTGTACAAATTAGAGAATGTTTAGTCGGATCATCATTTTTCGTTCAAATCACTGACGGGTACACTGATGGGTATAAACGTTTTAATAAAATTTGGTCCACATATTGTCAACATATCGTTAGTATATTGTCAGTGGTTGGATCGAAATTCTCGGATCGAAACGTTTCTTAGATCGTGTAGAAACGCTGTCAATTTAATTTAATTGATTTCTTGCTGCTGACGTCGACGTCGTAAGTAAATGTTTCACATTGTTATTGTATAAATTAGAGAATGTTTAGTCGGATCATCATTTTTCGTTCAAATCCACATATCCACATTGTATCATATGTGGTATCAATTGAATCAGAAAAATATGACGATGTTAATCAATTTTTCGTAAAAAAATAATCAGAAACAAGAGAGTATTGTTATTCACTTAGTGTTCTCTCACCTGTATATCCGATTTCATATCATGTTCCATTTTGGTATGAATATGTGTATGAATATTGTACACTGATGGGTATAAACGTTTTAATAAAATTTGGTCCACATATTATCAACATAGCGTCAGTATATTGTCAGTGGTTGGATCGAAACGACAATCACTGTACGCATTGAAGATCGGCACCGATAACCGAACGTTGTTGGTGAACACAGTTAGTTCGAAACGTGTCGCTGAATAAATATTGTTGGGAGGTTCTGTGTTGCCGTAATGATTGTTAGTAAGCAAAAGTGACCCAACTGCAGATTAAATTAATTCGCAGATAGAACCGAGCTATTTGCATTGGGAAAGGAGCGATAATAAACTTATTGACGCTCCGCTTCGCTTCGAATCGGGCGTAAACAAGCTGGAATTTTCACGACAGGCTCTAACGCCTGTTAAGGCCCATAAACGCGTGCTTCTCGGCCTACGGAAGTTATGGTTCCTGTAGGACGATAATGCTGCGACGTCTTCATCGCGTGGGTTCGTTTAACCCTTACGATCTGGCACCGGCAGAAAATGTTCGATCAATATAATTCAAATACAGTGACTCCTATTAACATTTGACTTAACTAATTTAAACGATATTTTTTTTTAAATGTTGAACCAAACGATTTTAACTTTTTGGTGACGTGAGCAGTCATCATGTGACTTTTCATGATGTGAAAAGAAATTGTTTCAGAAATTGCAGTTGGTCTGTAGAGAAAATACTAAAAGCTGCATTTTACAACTTTTTTAAAATACGTTTTGTAGATCTATGTTAATTGTAGCGAAACAATTGTTCCAGCTTCTCAAAAAGGTTCAAATCGTATGGTCCAATATTAAAAAAGTTATCTTCTTTTTAAGAGTGTATCAAAATAGGGAAATGATGAATATTTTTTGGGATGCTCAAAGATTGCAATTGCTGGTTGGATTTTCACCGAGTTTATGTTAGGAAACAACGGTTTAGATCTTCCGCGGGGAGAACTCGTATTCGGTCGAAATTAAGAAATACACTGCTCCGGAAGTTTCCTCCGGATCTAATGCTACTTTCCGCCCCTTTAGCTCGAAAGCGACTGGTTGAAACGAAAACCCTTATCGGGGCTTGATAGTCATAAAGTTTCATTGTCTTTCGAAAATTCAATTACCCGGACAGAGGCCCGACACGGGGCGGAATTTTTCTTCGAGTTAACGGGAACACTTCCCGGCTACTTATCGAAGTAGTTTCAACTCGTTAGTTCGCCAACTAGGATCCGACGTTGAATACAGTTCCCGGACCTCGAACTCGGAAGGGTCGGACTAATGAATTTTAGGCCTTATTATCCCTAAATTGTTCCGATAAAAATCGCGTCAGTCGATGATCTTCGCGAACCTGTTCACGGACACACTCAATAAATAATTTAGAGGATGCCTGCAGCTGCGACACAAGGATCTTTAAAATTTTATAAAAAATTTGTTTGTCGTCGTAGGTCCTGAAAATTAAACACACATACACAGCGTAACATGTATTTTATTGTAGTATAAAAATTGTAACAATTAGTCGTTCCTCTTTCAAGAAAAAAATTAATTTGACAGACTTGAAAAGATTGTCGCACCAGTGAAATTGAGATCTTCAAAATTTTATAAAAAATTTGTTTTTCATCGTAGGTCCCAAAAAATAAGCACACCTACACAGCATAACATGTATTTTATTGTAATATAAAAATTATAACCATTAGTTGTACTGTCAAGAAAAAAATTAATTTGACAGACCTGGAAAGATTGGCGTGCCAGTGACACTGAGATCTTCAAAATTTTATAAAAAATTTGTTTTTCATCGTAGGTCCCAAAAATTAAACACACATACACAGCATAGCATGTATTTTATTGTAGTATAAAAATTGTAACAATTAGTTGTTCTCCATTCAAGAAAAAATTAATTTGACAGACTTGAAAAGATCGTCGTAGCAGTGATACATACCGAGATCTTCAAAATTTTATAGAAAATTTAATTTTCATCGTAGGTCCTAAAAAATAAGCACGCCTACACTGCATAACATGTATTTTATTGTAGTATAAAAATTGTGACCATTGGTTGTTCCTCCTTCAAGAAAAAAATTAATTTGACAGACCTGAAAAGATTGGCGTGCCAGTGACACTGAGATCTCAACAATTTTATAAAAAATTTGTTCTTCGTCGTGGGTTCAAAAGGCTCGACAATTGTGGGCAGAGGATCGAGACAAAATCGTCCATCGTCCCGGCAATAAAACAGGAATGAACACACATCGATTAGAAATCCATCGAAGCTTTTGTACCGGGTTTCCGACAGAATCGAAAAATCGGTCGTTTAGCAGGACGATGTAGTCGCAATAAATTCACCCGCTTATCGATCCCCGTCGCTTGCTCGAACAACTCAAACAATCGTTTGCTGAGAACTGCCGATAGCAATCGACTCCCAAGCGGCCCAGAGCCCGCGATGTTACTGCAGTCGCAGGTGGGAGCTGAATATTTAAAGAAAACCAGTGTGCGATGCTCGCGGGTGCCACGATCACCGTAGGGAGCACCGTGCAAACACGTGTAAGTACAATGGCTTCAATAAAATAATAGAAACACCGGCGACGTTCTTTATTAGTCCGCCTTTGACGTTCCGAGCACGTTCAGACTTATGGCTGCACGATTTTCTTTTCAGGAAATTTTAACAGCGCGACACCTACCTCGCCAATCAAATAGTTGCAGACTTTTTGTTATAAAGACACTTTTACGTTTATGTTGAAAGAATTTTTAAGAAAATTATAATTGTCAGGAATTGTGACATTTCTCTAAGTTCTCAAAAAAATTCAACTCGTTCGCTCCATTTCTCAAAAAATTTTTTTTTGTGGTTTACTTTTTCGGTCGTTCCAGCGTTAAACAGCGGCGATTGTTCGTAGATCGGCGGTTCGGCGTTCAAGTATTTATGGCAGCGGCGGATTGGTTGAAGTTCTTTATTAGCAGCGGTTAGCTATCCGCAAAATTTTCGCAATAACGAGCGCCTGGGAAAAGGGAAGAGCGGGAAAGTCGACCGAGTATCTAATTAAAATAAAAAACGTACGTGCTCGAGGAACGAGAGGGTGTTTTTCCAAACGGCGATAGAGAGAGACACGGCAGAAGCTGTAACAGAACAAGCTATCGTGGATGCGGTGGGAAAGGGAGAGGGGTGGCGGAGTTCAAAGGGAAAGTTGGAAGCCGAAGCGAAACAAGATGTTAATAAATAAAATATTATTTCCCGGGCTTCCTTTGAACAGCACCGGAGAAACAACGGCAGGGGCGGGTACATAATTATCATGCCCGTCTCCCTTTCGCAAAGAACGAATATCTCTGGTAGGCCGCGGGTCTCGATCACTCGATGAGCCCGAACGGCGTAATGTCTTCCGGTCGAGCAAACTCGGTCACCCTTTGAATCGCTACACACCCCCGTCCGCGAATCCGGTCGAGAAATTCGTTCGAAACCGTCGCGTCGATCGATCTCACCCCTATATCCCCACTCCTTCCGAAGAAAAAAGGAGCCGACGAAAGAAGCAATCTCTCAGTCGAACAAAGGGGACGCGGATGTTTAAAGACATTCCGGACGATTTAACACGGGGGTGGTTTTTCATTTTATTTATCTGTTTTCTTGCGAAACTCTCACCAACGCATTCGTCATGATTTTCTGATTAGAATGAGCCCAAACACGATACAATTTCGATTGTTTTTACTTGTCTAATTCACTACTTCAGTAGAACCTCCATTATCTCAACCTGATATTTAAAATTCTGCAGTATTCGCTTACAAACAAGTATGTGGCCATAATTCTGTGGTACTTTCACTTTTGGGATATTGCCATTTGAAGTTGTGATTGACATAGGACATCGGTTAAATTATAATTTTTTTCTGGTAGGGATTCTGCACTATAAAGCTCAATTAATGCATAAACTCAAATTTTTTGAAATTGTGACATGCGGCGTTTTCCCTGGCAACCACAGAATTATGAAAGTGGTCTAAGTAATCTATTTCTTGTTTCGAGATATTTAAAGGAGAATGATGTTCATACTAAATGAACTCTGTATAATGTTGAAATAACAAGCACTATCTAACAATTTATTTTGGACAATATCTTAAAAATTACATTGGATTAATTCAGTTTAAAATAATGCGACGTGAAATAATTGATAGACCACTTTCATAATTATGGGCACATATGTGTACGGTTTTCCGGGCGTGTTCGAACAGTTATGGTCGCGAGTGTGGAGAACCGTGTAAGTACACACGTTCGGCGCTGCAGTCACGGTCAGCGAATAATTTATTTGCGAGCCGCGGTCGGGGTCGGTTCGACACTTCGGAAGTGATAAATCCCGCGCGCGAAACTTTCAGCGAAGTTTGAAGCCCAGAACGTCGCCCTTGAGACCGTTCGCTTAATTTCCTGACGCTGTCTGTCCGCGAATATATGTGCATACACACGGCTCCCATCATTCTTCCCGGAGACTTTGAAAACAATTCCGCGGTCCCATCAGCCCGTACGTCTTCCTCCGATCTTCAACAAAACTCGTCCTCCTGCTTTGAATTTTTTAACGGGCCACGCCGCGTTTGATAAATCGCGAATTATTCTCGCGGCCATTTCCATCAAACTTGTTTTCTAACTGATTCACTGCGTATGTACGAGTTTGGAAAATAGGAAAAAATTCTTGAACGCGTAGTTCGATGTTTCAGGGGTGTCAGATTTTTTTCGAGACACTGGGTCAATGTGGACCCAGGTGTTTCATCGTGTTGGGACTCGTGTTTCTCGAAAAAATTAGGTGAACCCGTCTGCGAGAGTTTCACGAGAGAAAAATTCAAATCAGAAACCAGAAACCTAACGAAATTACAAAGAGCCTCCCATTCTCGCGTCGGGGGTTAAAACGCGGCCACATTTTCGTACCGGTCTCCCAGCGAAGGACAATTAAAAAGCGCTCAACAGCCTGAGCCAAACGCCTCTTTGTCCCCGTGGTAGTCGTAGAAAACGTGTCCGCGGCACAAAGGGGCGTTTTTTAAACGCGACCGGAAACAAAAAGATCCTCTCTAACGAAGAAACATCATTTCTCGCCGGTGTGTCGGGAGTACAAAGAAGTCGTCCGAACACTAATTTTCCGGGATTTACTCCTGCTCGGTTCTCGATAAAGCCGTTTCCCCGATAGGCTCCCCCGTGCAAAAACCTCGGAGTGGAGCTGTCGGCTCCGATGTCCTCGAGGACCTCTGTAGACGCTGTCCGCGCGATGAAGAAAGGTGTAACTCGGTTCACCGCGAGCAAACCGCCGGCAATCTGTAACCGGGTCACACCTCGAGACCCAGGGATTGATGAAGAGAGGCGGGAGAGCGGCCTGGAGACAAGAGAGAGAGAGGGACCGAGACACGGTGGCAAGATTCGCTGAAATCCTGGCCAAAATATTTTCATATGTACAGGTTTTTCGCAGCCTAAATTCAACCTCATGCAAAACAATTTCACCTTTTTGTAAATCAATTCACCCTTTTGCAAATCAATTTCGATCATTAAGAATATTTAAGATAAATTATTTGTTCATTTAGATTAAATTATACATTTATTTAGCTTCAATAAATACATGCACAGTTAGGAGCGATCACACACACTTTAAATCAGAATAACTTTTTTATGAATGGACCAAACGACTTCAATTTCTCTGCAAGGCTAGATGAATTAGTTTAGCAAGCGACGTTTAAAAAATATGTTGAAAAAATGCATTTGGTCGGAATTGTGAAAAACAATAGTAAAAATTGATTTTTACGACTTTTCTAGCTGAGTCAATAACGAAATTTTAAAAGATGTGTTTGGTCAACTTGTACGAATTAAAAAATTTTCATTGAAATTGGTTAATTGGTTTACGAGTTATAAACGATCAAAAGTGGTAAAAAATTGCAATTTTTCAAGATTTTTGGCCTTTTACCACTTTTGATTGTTTATAACTCGTAAACCAATTAACCAATTTCAATGAAATTTTTGGAGCGTATATAATTTGTTCAACTTGACCAAACACATCTTTTAAAGTTTCGTTATTGGCCCAGCTAAAAAAGAAGTAAAATAAATTTTTAGTACCGTTTTTCACAATTCCGACCAAATGCATTTTTTCAACATATTTTTCAGACGTCTTTTACTAAACTAATTCGTCTAGCCTTACAGAGAAATTGAAGTTTGGCCCATTCATAAAAATGTTATTCTGATTTAAAGTGTGCGCGATCAGTTTTGTTCCTAACTGTGTATTGTACTTTCATTTTATATATACATACACAGTTTTCGTACATCACAAAGTTAATGAATTGGTAATCACTTTTAATTAAGTATTTGATGTACATATTTCAAAGTGGTGAATTTGGAGTGTAAAACCTGTAACATTAATTATTGAATTTACACTACAACGACTAGATTTTATACGACTAAAATGAGCGATGATTAAAATCATCGAAGAAAGAATGACGTAAAATAAGAAATTGTTGAAGAATTATTTAATCGTTCCTAAACGAAATGCAATACATAAATCTGTGAAATGAAGACTGTTTCACATTTGGCCAGGATTTCATTGGAACTGTGACACGAAGATGAGGGAGAGAGTTGGAAGCAATGGAAAATGGAGACAGAGGGGGAAAGAGAGAATGGATTGGCAACGGTGACAGCGCAGGGACTCGGACGAGACAGTCGGCTGTCCTGATGTCTAATTTCGAGGGAAGATTCCGGGCAGGCGACGCGAGTAACGATAAGCCTTCAATCTAGGAACCCGGTGCCGGCCGTAGGCGATCCAACGGTGAACGGGATCACGGGAAACAATGCCGTGTGCCATGGAAGATCGTGCTCCATCGATTCTACCTGTCCCCGAACCAACCTTCGAACGTTATCCTTGATGAACGACCTCTCGCCGATTATATTAGCCGAGAATCGCTGGTGGACCGTTGGTTTTTCTTGCTCGTCGATCTATACGGCTCTGGAGATGATTTCTGAGCATGAACGAGAGAGCTCTTCGAGCATTCTTTGCTCGAGGATCGTTAGGAGGGACCCGGAGAATTTTTTCGGTGACGTAGAATGATTAGTAGACTGCGGATCTTTATGCAAAATAAAAATTATCTGCATTATTTCTTCCCTTAATGATTTTCATAAAGAAACAATCATATATTGGCATTTCAATTTTTTAATTTTTCAACAATTTTGAATATCGTCTACTCAAATTCGCTATAAATGCATAAAGATCCGTCCATTGAAAAGATGAATAGACGCGCATTGTAAACCAGTTAGAAGATTAAAAGAATTGCCAGCATAAATCCATATGTTTAGAGAAAGAGCTGATACGTCGCGGGAGAGACTTGGATTAAAATGGTTGACTCTCGGCAATAAGAAAAGATCGCGACACCTCCGTGTGGGCGAACTTTTCTAACAAGAGCTTATTTACTCTGAGTGGATGCAGATTGCACCGGGGCTCAAAGGGGACGGTAAGCAGCTAGTGCAGGGGGTGCATATGCCCGGGCCACGTCACGGGGATGGAATTGCATAGCCGCTGCCGCCGCCGCCGTGCCGCGTCGAGAGAGAGAAATGGAAACGTAGTCGATATGAACAAAGGGGGTGGGTTGTGCGGCGCAAGGGGTGAACGAACCGAACCGGAGGGGTTGTTCGGGAAGCGGGGCGCAGCCCTCAGACCGATCGGATCGACGAAGGAAATGGATCAGACGGAAAGTGTAAGCCGGGGGAGGGCGACTTATTTGCAGGAATTCTTCAATTTCCTCTATCACGACGTCGCGTCGGGGGCGACAGGAGCGGCTGCTTCGTGGCTCTCTTTGTAGACTGCGAGGGCAGATTAACTCCCTCTCCTGTAAGCTGTCTTAGTGTTCTTCGCGATTCGATGCGCTTTCCCTGTCCGCTTTCCCTCTCGCTGTCTACCCGTGGCTTCTCCAGCCTGATAGACACCCGGAGAGCACAGACATTTCCTGTGTTTTGACGCAGAGCGAGACCGCGCGAACCTGTCGATGAAAATCATTTCTTCGAGTGGTCGTGCCTTCTTTATTGTCTCATCATTTTTCTTTGGCCCACGAACATTTATTCGAGTCTTTTTCATTCCACAATCAACAATCTGGTACATCTTGTTATTCGTGAAATCGCGCCAGCATCACGACCTATAATTTTCAATATGGCAGCCACTTCCGGGAGCCATCACCAGACCCACATTATCGTGTCGCTATGCCCCAGGCACTTTTACATTCAACTCATCATTCCCTACGGCTCCCCCTGCGACGATATACTGCTAAACTGTCCTGGCAAACTTTTTTATGGGTTTAATCTTGCTTCCGTAGGCCCTAGTATTTTTTTGTAGACCCTGAAAGCTCCTGATGGTCTATAAAACTTTTTTTCGTAGGTCCCACGCTTGTTCCGAGTATCTTGCTCGAAATGAAACTTCGTCGAACTTTGGTTATTTTATTTATTTGCACAGTGTCCTATCGTGTCCCATTCTGGGACAGTATTTTCATAAGAACACTAAAAAAATCTCAAAAGAGGCGGTCTGTAAAATTGCCATAACTTGGAATCAGCTGCCGAAGTTCGCGCAGCTCCGATCGTTTAATGCTCGCGAATCTCAATCAATTTCCAGAGGGAATATTTAGACAAGCTCCCCCCTGCTCCTCCGGTGTGTTTATAACAAACATTATGCCGTCCCGTGGCCCGGTTATACGCGAGCATACCTAGTCAGCGGCCCACCGGATCGATTCGCGTTATCGCGAGTTAGCGCAGGGTAATAGCCGGAAAATAAAATGTTTGACGGCCCGGGGAATGGGATTCCCGTGTCGGATCGGCTTCGAACTGTTAAGGGGGCGGGGGTTGGGTCTCGGTAACGGGGTCTACGAGCCCCCGTAAATAGACTCGGCTCTCGGTCTTGTCCGACCAGGGGACTTTTCTTTTCGGAGGGGTCGCGAGCGCGAATTTTCTTATCCTCTCCTCCGTGTGAAACATCGCTGGCAGGAAACTTTACTCTCGCGGCGCTGCCTTTGTTCGACCGGCAAAACTTCACGAGTCTCGTGATAAATTAACCTCTTCTCTCCAGTCGAGGCCCCTTCTCCCCCCTCCACCCCTTTGCTCATCTGTATCTGCTCCCTTTTCCTCCTCATCTTTTCATTTCGCCATTTCCCCTCGCTCTTTAGAGCCGCTTCTTCTCGCAGTTCGTTGATTTTTATTTTTTTTATGACTCATCCCTCTTTCTCTCTCTCTCTTGCTCTGTATATATCCAGTCGGATTCTTCCCTCGATTAACTACCCCCTCTGAGACGGACGAGCAAGATGCTGCGAATCGGTCCGGATGTACGAGGAAAGTTCTTAATCACTTCGAACGTTACTCGAGATTAGAACGGCTGTTTGGCTGCCGCGTGGTAATCGGATGGGCAGACGGGATCCGTTAGGAGGGGCATGACTGCTCGTGACTGCGAACTATCGACTGGTCGATCGAGATCGAGTGTACGGAATGAGTCATTCCATTTAAAAAAGCGACCTTCAGACCACAGACCCAATAACAAAGTTACTAGGGGGTAAACTTTACTTTAACGGACTCGAAATTTGTGCCTTTCCCCAATAAATTATGATGAGGCTGCAGATCGAAGTTTCGATCCTGTAGGGTCAATGGTTCAGGAGTTATGCTTGCTTAAAGTTGAACAATCTGCAGTGTTTTTGACAGATAACGGCGCCGCCATATTGTTTTTTGGTGTGAAGACCGCGAGCCGCTTACCGAGCCGCGGTCTTTGCCGCCCCCCGACCTAATCACCAACCAACTCGGTAAGCGGCGCGCGACCGTCACTACCAATATGGCGGCGTCCTTACCTGTCGAAAATACTACAGATTGTTCAACTTTAAACAAACATAACTCCTGAACCATTGATCCTACAGGATCGAAACTTTGATCTGCAGCTGCCCCGGGAAGAACTCTACTGGATTATGTACATACCAAATACATCATAATTTATGGGAGAAAGGCACAAATTTTAAGTCCGGTAAAATAAAGAGCAGCCTTAGTAGGAGCTATTTGGACTTCAAAATTAAACATTTCTTCCGACCTAGAATAATTCCATTGTATATGATTTTGTTCATTTTATATGAATACCGCATACAATACTTAAATGTGTCGTAATTGATCAGATATCAATATATTTAATAATATAAACAATATTGTGAACAATGGTATAGTAATTTTTAGTGGTGACTCTGAGTCACCCCTCGACTGATGAGGGTTAAACGAGACACCCTGTAGAAAAGATTGTTCCGTATGACGGAAGTGTAGCTAAATTAATTACAAAGTAAGAAGTACTACTTCGAAAAAAGTTCGCGAGTTCAAAGCGTTAATTAGATTGGTGTATCTACTGTGTACCTCGCGCAGGTGTTGCAGGTGTCGCTCGGAGACAGGCGAACCTTCTCCATCGGACGTAGGATCGAAGATCGACCCAGGCCACGCCGCGAAAATGAAGTAGCAATTACGCGTATAACTAGTTGTTTTACAAACTTCGTTAATCCGCGGGAACTTTCGAAATGAATTCCCCCTGGCGCGCTTTGACTCGCTTATTCGATTACCGAGCGAACGAGCCTGCTCCGGCGAACCTGAAATCCTTGTTGCGAATATTGCGCCGGCTACTCGAATAAACAAAATAACCAACTACGACTTCACGCACGGCTTCGAGACCCAAGAACTCACCCCCATATTCCCGTTTTCCTCACCCCATATCCGTCTCTCCGCTTCCAAGCCGTTTCCTTATTTCTTATTCCTCGGCTCGGAGGTATATGCGATATTAAAACTTTTCAATTTGCCCAAGGGGGCGGAGTTTACCGAAAGGGATGAATTCCGCCCTCTAATTCCGCGTGCGGCGAACGCACATTTGGTTTCCAACTCGCGGAAACGGCCAGAATCAATAGAGGACGCTGTGACAAACTCTGGCGATTTGGTCAAAGGCGTAAAAGGGATACTTTGACGGTTTTAACGACGAGGAAAAAGGACTCGAGGGATCGCCTTTGGTGGAAAATAAGTCATATAATTCTTTGGGAATTTTTTAAATCGAAAGTAACAATAAAAATTTTATAAATCGATTTTTAGAAATTTTTTAGTCTTCAGTCTAAATCTGCATTATAACGTAGAGTCTCAAGAAAGTAGCTTGAGGAATGGCTATTGGTGAAAAATAAGTGGTATAATTTTTTGGAAATTTCTTAAATTGACAGTAACAATAAAAATTCTATAAATCGATTTTTGGAAATGTTTTTAGTCTTCAGTCGAAATCTAAATTATAATGTAGGGTCTCAAGACAGTAGCTGGAGGGATGGTCATTGGTGAAAAATAAGTGGTATCGTTTTTTGGGAATTTTCTAAATTGAAAGTAACAATAAAAATTCAGGAAATCAATTTTTGGAGATTTTCTAAATCTACATTGTAATGTAGAATCTGAAGCGAGTATCAAACTCGCTAGAGTTTTCCATCTTATTTCATCCCTCGCATTCATGGTCGATGCATAAAAATCCGCAGAGCAGCGGCCATTAAAGTTGGAACGGGCAATCTTTTTGCATTCGTGACCCTCGTTGGGAATCGAGACGGAAAGGAAATCAAAAGTGAGAGATTATGGTGGTTGGAGATATTCGGCATTTTCGTTAAGCTTTGGAATTGCCTCGATTCGAAATGTACTCTACGCGTAGATCCGGTTACTCTGCAGATGAATGAGAGCAGTCCACTGAGTTCACAGCCACTCTCCTCCTCTCTCTCTCTCTTTTCGTTTTTTCCGGTTTTCTATACGGTAAAAAATGTGAAAATAGTTCAATTTCGGTATTCAGCCGCCTTTCATGCGGCTATTTTTTTCGCCGGATGAAGAGGTAAACGAATCGGAAAAAAATTCGGGTCCGCCGATGAGTTTTTTGACCGGAAACGCATCTTCGCTCGCAATAGAAAAACAGTTGTTGGGGAAAATGCGTTCGCTGAATAAAAGAACGGCCGAATTTTAGACAGGTGTATCGGTCACACCCTTCCCCTAGGTGTACGCTATCGATCAAACTATGCGCAATTTGATATGCGAAGCTCTAGCAACGTGTGTTTGCTAAATTCTCAATATCCATTGTGCCTAACCTTTCGCTACCGTTCAACCAATGATTAACCGACGAAATTTTTATCCGTTTTCGTCTGGTCAGCTAGCCATTTTTCACTAAATTTAATAACTCGTAGTATTCTCGAATATGTTCTGAAATTCAAGCATTTTATTGTTGTATTATTCTTTCATTTCGTTCGTTATTTTGACAAGGTCTGGGTCTTTGTAGCTTTCTGTATCGATTCTCTCATAAAAGCCAATCAATTTCGTTCGAACCGATGGTCGGGTTTCAGCGATTTTTCAACCCACTTTTGCGTTGCGTTTTCAAACCACAGTGTGGCTACCTTGAAGTGCGTTTTTCCAGCTTTAATCCGATTCTTCGAAAGTTCGAAAATTCCTGCGGGAATAGATTTTAGAGTTGATTTTAACTCACCCCTTAAAATCGAATCATTCTTCACTTAGCGGTCGAGATGTATTGATTTTGGAATATGAACATTTCGAAATTGGTGATCTGATTTTACTAATTTTTCTAGATGTTTGAATTCCTTTTTGGAAACCTGAGTGCTTCTGTCACGATGAACCATCTTTCGGCAAATTTACGCGCGACGATTCGCGTTTAGAAACATTATCGAACAAATTACAGGAACGGAGATCGCGTGGCGCGACAGAGAACGTTACATCCGTCATTCGGCCCGACAGAATTATTCGGGTTTTCCGGGCCGGTTCTCGTCCCGCGTGAAATTCGTTCCCTGTGGTTCCGCGGCACCCGGAAGCGCAGTTTCCCGCGAAAAATCGAGCGGTGCGGAGCGGTGTGGCATGGCTCCGTCAAAAATTCGGCAAATTTTCAATCTCCGGATCGAGAATCGCCGGTGTTTCACGACGAGAAGCCAGCGAAACGGAACGCTGTCCGGTCTCGGAACGAAATTGACCGGTTGTGCGGTCCGTCGGATCGCGGAGAATAAATTCCACGCGAATTACACGCCGCCTATGCTAATCCCGTGCCATTTTTCCCCCGTTTAATCGAACTGGTTCTGCTAATGAACAATGGACAGGCGAAACCGCCCCGCTAACAATCTGCAATTGCAAAGAGGAACGAATCCGGAACGAATATATTACGTTGCAACAGAAGTACGTTTTGTTTCAGAAGACTATAAAATTCAGAGATCATCCAGGATCTCCGTATTACGATCATTGTGATACTGCTCAACCGTGTCCGATTACGAACAAACGCACGAACATGAAAAAGAGCGTGCGTCTGTGATTATTTCTCCGGGTCGTTTTGATTGCGCGACGCAACGCTTGCGCCCGGGGAACAAGTCTCGCTAGTCGTCTCTGTCGCAAAATTGCATATACTCGGGGGCAGGCAGGAACGCAGTGGCGTATAACCTCTTCGCAATCCCACCGCAAAATTGTCCGCGATCGCATCGATGCGACCATTAAAATTAATGCGAACTCAATCTTCCTTAAAACCAGTTTGTTCATCGTAGACAACTAATCTTTGTGAAGAATATAACATTTCTACCACATTAAAACTTCAATCTTCTCCGAAAACAATGTATTCATCGTAGACAATTAATCTTTGTGCAAAACAAAATTTTTCCACGCGAACTGCAACAAACTCACACAAATTCTCCCACACCAAATCTTCAATCTAAAGTCGACTCAATCGTATCCGAAAACAGTTTATCCGTCATGGACAACTAATCTCTATGCACAATAAAAAATTGCGTCCTGAATTGCAAGAAACTCACACAAGTTTTCATCGTAGACAACTAATCTTTGTGAAAATATAACATTTCTACCACACTAAAACTTCAATCTTCTCCGAAAACAATGTATTCATCGTAGACAATTAATCTTTGTGCAAAACAAAATTTTTCCACGCGAACTGCAACAAACTCACACAAATTCTCCCACACCAAATCTTCAATCTAAAGTGAACTCAATCGTCTCCGAAAACGGTTTATTCGTCAACTAATCTCTATGCACAATAAAAAATTTCTTCCTGAATTGCAACAAACTCACACAAGTTTTCATCGTAGACAACTAATCTTTGTGAAAAATATAACATTTCTACCACAGTAAACTTCAATCTCCCCTGAAAACAATGTATTCATCATAGACAACTAATCTTTGTGCAAAATAAAATTTTTCCGCGCGAACTGCAACAAACTCACACAAATTCTCCCACACCAAAACTTCAATCGAAAGAGGACCGTGTCCTGCATACCTCTGCACCGAAGAACAACGAAAAGATCATTCCGACAAACCCAAGAAAAACATCCCCTAATCAGGACCCCAGAGAAGCCTGATGACCATTGAAGCTGGCGGTTGAATTGCAAATGAAATCCGCCGGCATAAAGAACGCGTATCCAGATCCTTATCCGCGTCATCAGCGGCGTAACACGTGTTAAGCATAATCGAGGAGGGCCGGTTGTCTACAGGGAGAGCGGTTCGTTCCCAGGTGACTTTCCCCTCGGAAGCCGTGATTCATTTCACGAGCGTAGGCTCCGGTAACGCGCGGAGAGTGGAGGAGGGTGTGCATGCATATGCATACGCGTGCAGGTGCAAGCGCCTGCACATCGTGTGCACTGATCTCTGTGGCTGGCGTGTCGCAGCTAGGTGTCGGCCTAACACGTTCCCCCCGCGCCCTGTGTGTCCTGACGTATCCTCGTTACGGCCAGGTAGCTGAGTACACAGGTCCCGGCTCTCGCGAGCGACACGATCACCGGCCCGGCTGACAGCCTAATTTCGGTAATTAGATATTTAACGTCGCGCATCAAGCCGATTGATTCCGCAGCCGTGTTTCGCTTCCGGCCGCAAACCGGCGCGGGAATTAGCCTGTTCACGCTTCCCCGCGCCCGTCCGGGAAATCATGCCTCCTTGATGCGGAACTGAGATTATACTTTGGCGACAGGCACCGTGATGTTTGGGGCTTCGAGGATTCTTTGACTCAGGGATATTCTAGTTAGTGGAGTCTCCTGATTCTAGGATAAATATCGTAGGAATACGCACCGTTGAATTTGGGACGCGCGACAACTAGACTGTGAAAAATGAAAATTATCTACAAATTGCCTTGATTGCGAGAAGCAGAAACCAAGCAGAAACCTTTTCCTCTCGTTGATAATTTCAACAAGTTAACCCTTTCGTGGTTAGCTAACACTAAAAATTGATGTACCATTATTCACAATATTGTTTACATTATTAAATATGTGGTATCAAACCAATTATTAATCCTTAGCGCTCGAGTGGTGACTCTGAGGCGTCACTAAAAATTGCTGTATCATTTAAAATATTGCTTACGTTATTAGATCTGTCGGCATCTAATCAATTACTAAACATTTAGGTATCCTTTGAGGTATTATATCAATTTCATATCCACCAAATTTAAAAAATCATAGAGAATGGAAATATTCTAGCTAGGGAGGAATGTTTAATTTTGGAATTTACAATCTGGAATTATTCTACGTCGGAAGAAATGTTTAGTTTTCAAGTTGAAATAGCTCCGACTGCAAAGGGTTAATAAAATTTGCTGATGTGGACAAACCGCTGAAGAACCACATTTTTATGAATTTTGTGTTTTTCTAAAAAGGAAAATAATTTTTCCCTCAGCAGATTAAAAGTTCCTCATGCATACGAACTACCGAAGTGTTATGTTTTCAGAATTTTACGTCTCTGTTGGGAATTAATTTGGCTGGAGCGTCTGACAAATTGAATAAATTTAATGACGAGAGAGGGATGGCTGGCAAAGGAAGGAAGTGTTAGAAGCGCAGTTGGGTATGATTAGGTGGCCGTCGATGGAGCAGCAGGTCGGTCGACAAGTGGGACTAATAAATAGAAATGCAAAGTGGTTTCGCACCCCATGAGCGGATACCCGTGTCACAGCGGGCCGTCACAAAGTCACGCGAGCGACAACACGTCACAGGGGTTGCTCTCTCTCTCTCTCTCCTCTCTCTCCTTCTCGTTCCCTCAGAGGCACACGGAATATTCACCCTCGGGATCATCGCAAACAAGTATCTACACAATTCGCACCCTTCTGCGAACCATCGAAACCACAACCGAGGATCTTTACATTGATTCCCTGTATCCTGGAATGCTTTGGATTAGACTGCGGATCTTTATGCATTTGTGAAGAAATTGATTGGGTGAAATATAAAACAGTCATAGATAAAAAAAAATTGTAAAATACTGCAACGTTGTTTTTAATGTAACAAAGTCATCAAGGGATGAAATTAATTTTTATTTTCTTCCTGCTTTCCACGATCGATGCAGAATATTTTTATTTTGCATAAAGATCCGAATGAATGCTTTGGATTAGACTGCGGATCTTTATGCATTTGTGGAGAAATTGATTGGGTGAAATATAAAACACAGTCATAGATTAGAAAAATTTTTAAAAACTGCAACGTTGTTTTTAATGTAACAAAGTCATCAAGGGATGAAATCAATTTTTATTTTCTTCCTGTTTTCCACGATCGATGCAGAATATTTTTAGTTTGCATAAAGATCCGAATGAATGCTTCAGATTAGACTGCAGATTTTCATGCATTTGTGAAGAAATTGATTAGGTGAAATATAAAACACAGTCATAGATTAGAAAAATTTAAAAATACTGTAACGTTGTTTTTAATGTAACAAAGTCATCAGGGGATGAAATCAATTTTTATTTTCTTACTGCTTTCCACGATCGATGCAGAATATTTTTATTTTGCATAAAGATCTGAATGAATGCTTTGGAATAGACTGCAGATTTTCATGTATTTGTGAAGAAATTGATTAGGTGAAATATAAGACACAGTCATAGATTAGAAAAATTTTTAAAAACTGCAACGTTGTTTTTAATGTAACAAAGTCATCAAGGGATGAAATCAATTTTTATTTTCTTCCTGTTTTCCACGATCGATGCAGAATATTTTTAGTTTGCATAAAGATCCGAATGAATGCTTTGGATTAGACTGCAGATTTTCATGCATTTGTGAAGAAATTGATTGGGTGAAATATAAAACACAGTCATAGATTAGAAAAATTTTTAAAAACTGCAACGTTGTTTTTAATGTAACAAAGTCATCAAGGGATGAAATCAATTTTTATTTTCTTCCTGCTTTCCACGATCAATGCAGAATTTTTTTATGTTGCATAAAGATCCGAATGAATGCTTTGGATTAGACTGCAGATTTTCATGCATTTGTGAAGAAATTGATTAGGTGAAATATAAAACACAGTCATAGATTAGAAAAATTTAAAAATACTATAACGTTGTTTTTAATGTAACAAAGTCATCAGGGGATGAAATCAATTTTTATTTTCTTACTGCTTTCCACGATCGATGCAGAATATTTTTATTTTGCATAAAGATCTGAATGAATGCTTTGGATTAGACTGCAGATTTTCATGCATTTGTGAAGAAATTGATTAGGTGAAATATAAAACACAGTCATAGATTAGAAAAATTTAAAAATACTGTAACGTTGTTTTTAATGTAACA
Organism: Lasioglossum pauxillum; assembly: GCA_933228785.1. Classification (NCBI taxonomy): domain Eukaryota; kingdom Metazoa; phylum Arthropoda; class Insecta; order Hymenoptera; family Halictidae; genus Lasioglossum; species Lasioglossum pauxillum. The sequence goes on from OW121702.1 coordinate 8,347,258, forward strand.
AAGTCATCAGGGGATGAAATCAATTTTTATTTTCTTACTGCTTTCCACGATCGATGCAAAATATTTTTATTTTGCATAAAGATCTGAATGAATGCTTTGGAATAGACTGCAGATTTTCATGTATTTGTGAAGAAATTGATTAGGTGAAATATAAAACACAGTCATAGATTAGAAAAATTTTTAAAAACTGCAACGTTGTTTTTAATGTAACAAAGTCATCAAGGGATGAAATCAATTTTTATTTTCTTCCTGTTTTCCACGATCGATGCAGAATATTTTTAGTTTGCATAAAGATCCGAATGAATGCTTTGGATTAGACTGCAGATTTTCATGCATTTGTGAAGAAATTGATTAGGTGAAATATAAAACACAGTCATAGATTAGAAAAATTTAAAAATACTGTAACGTTGTTTTTAATGTAACAAAGTCATCAAGGGATGAAATTAATTTTTATTTTCTTCCTGCTTTCCACGATCGATGCAGAATATTTTTATTTTGCATAAAGATCCGAATGAATGCTTTGGATTAGACTGCGGATCTTTATGCATTTGTGAAGAAATTGATTGGGTGAAATATAAAACAGTCATAGATAAAAAAAAATTGTAAAATACTGCAACGTTGTTTTTAATGTAACAAAGTCATCAAGGGATGAAATTAATTTTTATTTTCTTCCTGTTTTCCACGATCGATGCAGAATATTTTTAGTTTGCATAAAGATCCGAATGAATGCTTTGGATTAGACTGCAGATTTTCATGCATTTGTGAAGAAATTGATTAGGTGAAATATAAAACACAGTCATAGATTAGAAAAATTTAAAAATACTGTAACGTTGTTTTTAATGTAACAAAGTCATCAGGGGATGAAATCAATTTTTATTTTCTTCCTGCTTTCCACGATCGATGCAGAATATTTTTATTTTGCATAAAGATCCGAATGAATGCTTTGGATTAGACTGCGGATCTTTATGCATTTGTGAAGAAATTGATTGGGTGAAATATAAAACACAGTCATAGATTAGAAAAATTTAAAAATACTGTAACGTTGTTTTTAATGTAACAAAGTCATCAGGGGATGAAATCAATTTTTATTTTCTTCCTGCTTTCCACGATTGATACAGAATATTTTTGTTTTGCATAAAGATCCGCAGACTACTTTGGATGAATCCCATTGATCTTATCGATCACGATTCTACCAAAAAAATTTTGCGGATTTTTTAAAAAATTGACAAGAATCGTATTTATAGCCTCACGTTGTTTCGAGAGGTTCATAGGTTTTTCTATCACGGGAAAAAGCGGTGGCCAGTTTCGCTCCGTTAGCAAAAGTACGTGACAATGATCCGATTAGGCGTGCCGTCTCCCTCGGGAAAGACTTGTAGCTCTGTAGCATGATGCATTAGCAAGGTATTACTCCGCAGGACTCCGGCAGTCGCGAAACCCGTAGTTCCCGCGACTGTTTCGTCGCGTGTCACGATTTACTTTTGGACGAGCGGGTCCAGTTGCACACGTGGGGAGAGAGAGGGAGGGGGGGTTGTCCCTTTGTAAGCAAAGCCGACCGGACAATACGATTATATAAACGAAAAGTCCGAGGGCCAGTGGCGGTTTACGAAGCCCGAAACGGAACACGACTTTCCTCCTTTCTCCTAGTTCTATTAAGCGGCTCCTCTCATTGTAACTTGAGTAGAGCAAATAATGTTCTCCAATGTTACACAAAATATGCTTGGATGTACAATAATTTCAAGTGCAGAAAATTAGGTGCAAACTGAATGCAGCACATCGTCTATTCAAATAAACATTGTAAAATTACTCTTCACAATTAGAAACAATAAATTCGAAGCTCCAGAGCAGCATAAGACAAAACATATCTAATTAGTTCTACCACAACTCTGCAGATGCATTGTTCACCACTTTAATCGTCAGCGACAACAATCGCAGTCACCGAGTTCCCCAGTCGTCTCGCAATTAGATTTGCCGACCATAAGATTTCGAAGAAAACGCTCGTCGTTCTGCTGCGAAATAGCGAATAATGAAATTCGAGGAAAGCACTCAGCGTAATTGACGAGATGACCGTGTTCGTGGTTGCGGATGCTCCATAGTCGGACGCTGATCGATGGAAGACGACCCGAACCGACTGGCAGACCCGCGTAATTAAGGATTGACGGGAAACAAATAGTCTCGTGTTTCGCCGCGCTTAGGAGCTCGTCCTCTCTGATCGATATTATTGCATGTTTGCTCTTCTTCATTTTCCTTTTTCCTACGGCTCGCGTCAAGTTTCGGAGCTGACGGGAATTCGGCGAGTTCCATCCCTTATCCTTCGAACCCTCGTCAACCCTCGATCTTTTATTTTTTTTTGCTGTTCCTAGACGTCAACGGTGTCCCGGATATTTTGAGGATGCTATAGATTATGGACCGCTGGCAATCCTTGCGCCATCACTTTCCGGTCTTGTGTGCACTGTGTCCGGAACATCGGAGGACCAACAAAGGACGACTTTGGACGTCATTAAAAAATTGCACACAATTTGTGCATTTTGTTAAAAATGCCACATGAACCCCTTGCCGTATTTTAACGAGTCAGACTGGTCTTGAAGATTTGAACAGAGTCTAACAAGTATGAATGTTACGCGTTTCGTTTTAAAATTTGATTCGTTTGTAATCAATAGACAGCGGATTTTATGTATTTATGATAAAAATGAATATACATATTTTATTACATTATATAATAATTTTATTAATTATAATTTATTATATAATTTTATTATATTAATAAAATTATTATATAATTTATTACAATAACTAGAACCATTACGTAATTTTATAATATTTGATTACATTATATATTATTTTCAGCCCATTAAACATATTAAGAAAGAAAATAAATTTCTATTTCACTCCAGTTTGTTGCAATTCGGGTAAAAAATGTATATTTTACATAAAAATCCGCTGTCTGGTAATATCAATATTTAAGCATTAAAATAAATCTAGCTATACGAAAAATATGAATCTTCTTTTCTCTTCTACGACGTTTTTGGAGATGAAGATGTTTTGATGTATCTGTGAAGAAAATGATACGGCAAATGGTTGAATTGTTAACAATTAAATGTTTAATTCTAAGGCTGAAATAGGTGCGACAGCAGAATGAATAAATGTTCGAAGAGGTTAGGCACGTTGAACGGTGGTCTCGTTGGTGGCCGATGGTTTCAGGAGTATCTTTTCGACGGACGCACTGGGTACGCCAATCAATCGTTGTCAGTTGTGCAAGCCAGGGCCGGTAATTATCGTAATTCCGGCGTGAATGTAACGCTGATCGAGCCGTGCGAGTTGTTTGGATATTATTACAGGGCGGCGAAAACGTTTGTCCGTCCGAGAGGCACGAACGCGGTTAATTTTATTGTTCCGTCGTCGCAGTTGAGTAACGGTTCGACGTTTTCTGCCCTGGGGTGATTATAAAATATTGCGCACCGTTGTTTAATAATACTTTCGCAGTTTAGCGGGAGGGGTCGGCGGCTATTGGGATTGTATTGACGACTCGCAAATATCGAGTTCCCTCCTCTGGTAGCAGCAACCTCACCCCCGTTCGTCGACGTTCGCAAATTGACGATCAGCTTTTAATCGGGATTTTAATAGCGTTCATGTAATTGTTGTTATCGATCACGACTGTGAAGTGGATGACGAACAATTATCTCCGGTAATTCGCTAATAGCATTGTAATTTTCATTTTCCGGAACGGACGGCACACTCCGCCACGATTATTTCGAATTCAAAGCGTGGCCTGCGCGCTTACCTCGGGTCCAAGTTTTGGTATCCGATCGACCCAGTTGCTTCTATACATACATCAAATTTGGACATACAGGGCGAGTCACGAAGCGTGATCAGCTTAGATTACTCTGTTGCTAGCGGTTCGATTGGAAATTTTTTAGCTGAAATAACATGGTTAATGCAGTCAGCTAATGCAATCGCAAGTCGGCTAATGCAATCAGAGTTTTAAGCTGATTGCACTAAATTTCTTGTCAACCCTTTTGTCAGAGTTATTAAGGTCACCGTTTTTTATGGGTAAACCTACCATTTTTTACACCCATCTTTTAGGGCAGGGATGAGCAACCTGTGTTTACAACGGGCCAGCTACAAATTTAAAAATGTTGTGCGGGCCGCATGTAAGAAACTTATGATAATGCAAACACTGAATGATGAAATTAAATTATCTCTTTATTAGCACAATAAACCTAGTATAAAAAATTACAGAGCTAAAACACTCATGAATAGAAATACGATTAAAAAGCGGCGAAAGATATAAGTGGAAAAAGATTATTTAATGAGGAATTTGGCATTGCTTCTTTGCCATAAATTGGTCTATATACGACACAGCAACTCGCACGCAGCTTTCTAACCGTACATCATTTAATCTCGGTGAACGCTTTTAATTAATTTTAATGCGGAAAATAATTGTTCGAAAACATAGGTGCTTCCAAAAAGTGTCATTATTTGCTTTGAATGTGTTCCTAATCGTGGGAATTTTTCTAAATTCATGTAATTCTGATATAAATTATGTATGTCAACATTTTGAAATTTATTTTTTAAATCCGTGTCGCTTTGTAAATCTATTAATTCCGTTTCCACGTCTATATTAAATGGCGAAGAAAAAATGTTAAAACTAAGAACGGTTTCCTCTGACCTAAATATTTTAAATCGCGATTCAAATTCCGTTATCAATTTTTGTAAATGCTGGGCATATTCTCGGGTTTCTGAAGGAGTTATTCTTTTCTGAAGTGTGCAAAATGTGACGTGTTGTTATACGACAGATTTTTATTCCAAATTTTGAGTTTGCTTTCAAAAGCATTAATTTTATCAAACATGTTATGAATAAACTGGTTTTTTCCTTGAAGTTCCATGTATAAGTCGTTTAAATGCTGAATTATATCGACGAGAATAGCAAAATCACATATCCATTCTTTATCTTCGAATTGGGGAAATGGATATTCTTTCATTTCCACAAACAATTGAATATCATTTTTTAAGTTATATATTCTTTTTAGCATGGCACCTCCAAGTGCGTTTGAAAAAGACGATCGGCCGAGGCTTCGCAGGTAACGCCGTACGGAGAGCTCGCAGTCTTTTGTAGAACAGCGGGACATTTTAGGAATTTTTAAAAGTCAAAATTTAAAATCTTTGAAAAGCTGCACTGGAAAGTGCGGCGGACCGCGGGTTGCTCATCCCTGTTTTAGGGGATACTGAGATGAATTCAAAAGAAATTTTAAACTAGAGGGCTATTGTTGCTCGCTCGCTTCGCGAGCTCGCGGGCAGGACTGCTCTTGCGAGAATGTTAGTGGTACGCATGGCTAGTAGGGCCCACAGCTATTAATGTCTTTCATTTTGTGTGTGACTCTCCACGAGCCACACAAAGAACTTCCCGATTCGTTAGTTGCTGTATATTATTATTATTATTTATTAAGTGTACGTTTTAAGAAGATTATACGTTTTCAGGGAAATTCAATAGTTTTCTACTTATCAAAATGTTTGCTATATGGCGTCGCATTAAACGAACATCGCAGGCTCGTTACTCGCTTGGTTCCTTGTTACAGTATACTAATGTTGCAAAATAAATTGTCTTAATTAGTTTTTCGCAAACGATACAACTCCTCATTATCCGGGGTTGCAGTATTGATCTTGGTTTTCTTCGATACTGTTAATTTAAATTGTCCCGAAATATATAAACCGCGCTCAATTTTGAAACTCTGCTCACTGCTACATACAACATTTGTAAAGTTCGCCTTTCTGATTTTTTAAAATCCAAACATACTTTCTCGTATGTTTTTATCCCTGACTTTTATAAATCGTAATCGCTTCAGCAGGAACCACTGGAAATTGACTACGTGTGATTTGATATTTTTCCTCACTCGACATATTTACTTGATTCGATATTTTTATTATTGGTGTTAAATTTTGATCAATATTTGCATTTTTCATATAATCACGATAACGAGTTCTTACTTTCACTCCTACTCTGGCCAATTGAAAATCTAACCACAATATAGACGGAATTTTAGTATTTTCTTGAAAAGTAATAAATTTTAATATTCCGCATGTGTGCTCCATTAACCAATCCGTTTTCAACATCACTGTTATTAATAATTATCATATAGTTCATATTAATTTTCAATTTAATCTCAGTTAATAATTCGTTTTGAACTGATTGTTTTTTTAAAGATTGTAATATAAATTTTTTTTTGTACTTTCATCGATATTCTTTGAAAATGTATTCTCAGGAGTAGAGATGATTAACTCACTCTTGCATTGGGATAATTTTCGATTATTGTAAGCGGAAACATCATCGTAAGGTACAAAAAAAGATTTTAAAAAAATTTTTTTTCTAATTTTAAAAAAATCGAAAAAAAAATTTTTTGTGTAATTACGTTTGTTTCTTCGGTGGAAACTTTCCGTTCTCTCGTATAAATTGCATTGTTGAATGAACTTCTTTCGAAAAAAACTAAGAAAACTAAAAAACTACTTGACCAATATGGACCAAAATCTAATCAGCTCTAAGTTACAGCGGGGCACATCGATTGCATCATTCATCATTCCGATCGCGTTGTTACTTTTTCTGAAAACGTTAACGAAAAATTTGATACCATAGAAACGGACATACGCACACACACACACACACACACACACACACACACACACACACACACACACACACACACACACATACCGACATTTTGATAAAAATAGTCTAAAATGACTCCAATGACCATGAAACGTGAAGATCTGCTAAAAATTCGATTTTCGATTTTCGGGGTAATTACAGTAACTTCCCTATGAATCGGGAAGTTAATTAAGGAGGTAAGGGCCGTCTATGGTCAGACATGGCGAAATTTTCCATAAAAAATGAAATTTCAAAAACATGTTTAGCAATTTTTGTTTGTAATTTGAGCAGAATTAGTTGGTCCCGAATCGGAATAACTTGCCACAAAGAGAACGGCGTTTAATTAATACTTTCATGGAGTTCGATTAACACCACTCGCAAATCTCGATTTATTATATTTGTTTAATGCATACACAATACTTTTTTCGTTTTTAATAAACGCTCAAACAATTCTTCCAGCGATCCTGTTCGCGAAGTTCATCAAATATTTGTTATCATGTATTCTGGCAAATGCCAGTTTAATATACCATCGAATAATTCTTTCAACAGTCACATTCCCAATTTGGATCAAATATCCTGTGCCGTATATTTTCCAAAACGATCTCGGCTATCATATTAGGTATATTAATTGAATATTTCGTGTCGGGTATAGAATTTCCCAAAATATTGTTTTCATAAACTCAAATAAATTATGAAAGAAATCTTTCAAGAATCGCTTCCACCGAATTTTCACTAAATATTCTCTACCAGGGATAGTGTTCTACAAAATAGTATTTTAACACATATACAGTGGTCCACAAAAGTGTTCGTATGCCCTTTAAAACTGAATAACTTTTTGTAAGCAATTAGAAGCATTGTAAATTATAATTTACGAGGTTGCATGCAAAACTAAAAGAGGCATTTCCTAAAACTTTTATGTGGGCCCTTAATGAAAATTTAAAATATATGTTTTGTAGATCTATGTCAGTTATACACAAACTAAAAATTTCATCGGAATCGGTTGACGCAGGAACAAACAACACGCAACGAAAAATTTACGATTCTGTGCATTTTAAGCAGAAAAACTGATCGAAAATCGTGAAAAAGTACGAATTTTAACCGCTTGTAGCTCTTGTGTATCTGAATCGATTTCGATGAAATTTTCAGTATGTGTATAACTAACATAGACCTACAAAACATATATTTTAAATTTTCATTAAGGGCTCAAATAAAAAAGTTTTAAAAAATGCCTTTCTTACACCTTCACCATAGGTGAATAATTACCTATCATTTTTCTCAGAAAGTATTATCTTTATGACAAAAATCAATACGAGATAAAATGTGTATTTTGATGAGACCTACAACTCTTATCGGAAGTATTTTTCAAAATTCCCATTAGTTACAGAAATAAATGGAGAAACTATGGTTTTTATGGTTTTTTCACGGTTTCCGCTATGAAAATAACATTTGCGCCAATTTTCACTATCATATTCGTAATCAGCACGTCAAAATACGTAAGAATCCAGAGTATAAAAAATCGGAGGAATGAGCTTCTCGGAAGTACACCCTTATTTTTGCATATAACCTTGTAAATTATAATTTCTGGATAATTTCTTTTTGCACATCAGTTAGTAAACCAATGCTTCTAGTCGCTTACAAAACATCAGGTCGTTTGGTACAATTATAGAAAAGTTATTCTGTTTTAAAGTGCGTACGAACACTTTTGTGGACCACTGTGAATACGTTCTTAATAATCGCCCAAATAATTCTTTCAGCAATTCCGCCCTCAGTGCTTGTTGTTTCAACATAATGAACATTTAATGTTAATATCCGTTTCCTTCTCAAACATCTCGAAACAAGAAATATATGACTGAGACCACTTTGATAATTATGGTCACATATCCTTTCGAACGCGATCAGAATTTCGATGGAGGGTATATCGGGCCGAATATCCTGCGTGCGTACTTAGCGTATGGCCAGAAGATGGCGACAGGGCGTACCGTGGTGCGGGGGTGTGTGGGCTGTGTCATGTAAGTGGTGTGCGCCCGAAGGGATTAATATTAAGGGCACATTTCGACGTGCCTTAGCTCTCGGCCCAAGCCCATCGACGGCACCGCCCGGCTGTGACCCGATTTTCCCTCGATAACAGCGCCTGTGCACCGACGTCTACATAATACACGCGTCGAATGAAGCCGCCCCTGCACCCTACGCTCTCACCCCCTCTTGCACCACCTCACACCCTTCGCCACGTCGCTTTCGGCCAATACAATCCGGCTTGACACTTTAATCCACCGCGATCCTACGAATGCACTTCGTATATATTTGACTTGGTAATTCGCGATCCCTTCCGCCCCTCTCGCTCTCCATCCCCGTTCACCCCCTTCGCACCCTTACTATTCGGACCGCATTCCCTGCTATGGGACAAGCATTATCTCGCCGAAATGCGGTGCAGGTTGCTTCTTAATTCGCGGACAAGCGGACCCCGTCGAGCCAGATTTTAAAGCCTTCCTCTAGCTCGTGCTGTTGCCGTCGACGCGGATAAATATACACAGTCTGCTTCAGCCTGATTCGTTAATTTTCGGATTTCGCGGTTTTCTCCCGAATCCCCGGATTTTCGAATCCGCGGCTTCGCTTCGGAATGTTCGGTACCGTGTATTTTACTACGTTTTTATTAGCTTGCTTTCTTGTCTGTCTGTTTGTTCGGTACAAATTTTGCAATTGATTTTAAACTAACTTCTCGATGAGCTAGAAACTTGAAATTTTAAACATAGCTCAGAACTGGATGACAATGCAATGTTTAAAAAAAATTTTTTAAAAAGCCTATGCGTTCAGGAGATATAAATTATTAAAAATTTAACCGTTACACCTCCCCGCGCGACGCTCAGTAGTACCCACTTGGTTCCCACTCTGACTCATCCCCACTCCACTGACCGCTTCGCACTGAAGGAGCTCAGTGTGCGTTCGAGCTCCGTGCGGTGTTTACAAAGTTATTTATTATTATTATACTATAATGTTTGTTTACCAAGCGAAAGAACAGTTACACCGAAATTCTCCGTCGAACCTTCATCTTTGACATTTTACCGCGGCGTTTGTTTTCGATAGAACGCGGTCGCAATACCGTCTGAAATTTACTACATGTCTCTGTTATAATCTCATCAAAATGTTTAAAATCGATTGAAAAATTTCACACACACAAGACTAAAAAGCAGAAAATAATTATTTAAATAAAAATAAATTTTTTAAAAATACCATGTTTTTAATGCGGACTAAAAAGTATAAAATAATTACTCTACACTCCTTACCATGTACAGGATGTCCCAAAATTCGTGAACTTCCCGAAAGGGGGTGGTTCCTGAGACCATTTCAAACGACATTTTCCTTTGCAAAAATGTTATTCGCGGCTTTGTTTAGGAGTTATCAACGAAAAACACGGACCAATCAGATCGCGACCTTGACGTGAGTTGCCACAGTCGGCCAATAGACTGTTGGCGCGCCGCGCCGACAGTGCCACCTCGCGTCTAGGTCGCGCTCTGATTGGTCCGTGTTTTTCGTTAATAACTCCTAAACAAAGCCGCGGATAACATTTTTGCAAAGGAAAATGTCGTTTGAAATGGTCTCAGGAACCAACCCCTTTCGGGAAGTTCACGAATTTTGGGACACCCTGTATTATCTTGCGCCCCATGTTTTTCGTTTTAAATCTTACAAGTACTTTCATAGCTATTCAAAATTCACAATCACAAATTTTCGGGACTTATGACGGGGTTAGGAATCTGTATGGGTCTAGGAAAAATGATTTTATACTTTTTAGTCCGTTTTAAAAACGTGGTATTTTTTAAAAATTTATTGTTATTTTTCTGTTATAGTGTTTCGAGACGAAGTGTACGAGTTTGTGTTCGTTTGCTTTCCATAGCTCAAGAAAGTGTACGACAAACGTTTTCAATGGATTTCATTTTGTTCGTATAGGAAATTGAATATTATTTTATCGGAATTTCATGATCCTTAAAAAATTGAATTGAGTTCTTGTGAAAGAACTTGAGAATATCAACTCTCGATCTATTGAAATGATTAACGAAAGGCAGAACCTTTTATTAGGTTTCCCTTACTTGCGATTGCTGCAGATTGTTTATTAAGAATACATATCCATTAATGAGTATTGTACTGCGTTAAAATAATATTGCAGCTGCAGAACGTTCCATTGTTTTTACTGAAGATTGATTTATGAATTATTCTGCGACCAGCGAGAATTTGCCGTTGCAAATCGTTTTCCAGCTTGAAAAATTCCCTCAACAATTTCTATATTAATATATTTTCTTCCCGAACCCGACAGCATCAAATATTGATGAAAAGTTTAATATTCCCGCACGGAAAATAATGCGAGCCTTTAATCAATCTGGACTGCAGAATATTAATAATATACTACATTTAATTCCAAGTGTTCACCACACGCACAACTCTATATTACAAGGCAATAATCTAAATACATGTCCCCATTTGTGATTGGCAAACATTGCTCGCGAATTTCGTTAGAATTTTGTTTCTATGTTCATGGCTAATGGTCAGCCGACAAATATTACTCTTTCGGTTCGGGAATGAATGCGATCGAAAACGTTTATTAATTCTCGATTTGTCGGTTGGTCTTTGTGTAAGTAGCACGACGGTTTCGTAAATGTTGATTGAATGTGGATTTTGGAATTACATATTTATCATGGACCGTCGGAGTTGATTCTAGAAAATCTGATGCAAATGTTTAAGGCGAAACAGTGAAATATTTGTCTGCGGGACCACAGGCGTGCGAAACATTCCACATAGTTTATATGTTTGCATTTCTATGCGTATTTCCAGCTGAAAAATATAGAATATATTTTATCGTTCGTTCTGTCTGTATTTCATTTTTAAATAGCTGTGGCGCCGATATATCAGTGCACCAGCTAAACACGAAATAAACAATAAAACAAATGACTGAACAAACAAAAAGAAATTCATGCTGCGTCGCAATGGATCCCTCATTCCAGTGTCAACACTGAAACCATTCAATCAAACGATTGTCGGATTACTGTTAATTTCACAATTGATCGCACGCATTTATTTATTCAGGGACATATTAAAAAATACTCTTCCAAAACTTTTATATTTTTCATAGGTATAGCAATATAGACACGCGTTTTAAAAACTGTTAATTTTTTCATGGGATGAAAATGAATCTTTTCCTAAAAAATGTTGGCTCCTAAAACCGCTGTTCTAGATGGAAGTCGTGAAATTAGGGGCTCACCTAATCACCGGAAGCCTAATCTCCGGCAGCAGGCAGCTGTTACCAGAAATCCAAACGAAAAATCAGAGCAAACACGCCGTTACCGATCCGTTGCCAGCGACAAACATCGCGGTGTCATCCGCGAAATGGGATTAAACGAAATAATTCATTTTCGCTTGTCCGGGCGTCATATTTTTCGATCGTTATTTTTTCTGTTCCGTTTGTTTCCCGATAAAAAGGTAAACACGCCCGATTCACGGTCGGATAAGAGATATTTTTTTCACCGTGGATGGGGTGGATTGAGGGTGAAACGAGGTTCGATGGCCGTGTTAATCGATTATTAGGCGGCGGAAGGGTGGAAATCGAGCGATCTCTGTCCTCCTTATCGGGTAAGTAAGGAACCCAGGGACCTCGTTAGAGGTTCACCTCGGCACTAAGCTCGGAGAGAAAGATTCCAGCCAATCTCTTTCTCCCCGGGAAATTCAAACATGCTTCTCTCTACCTAAGGTTTTCATTTCAAGCCATCCCTGGCTTTGCAATCTTTACGAGGCTGCGATACATTTTATTAAAAGAATATACCCATTGTTCGAACGGTTTTACATTTTTCCATCGAGACTATTTGTAACTTTTAATGGGACTTCAGTATTTTTATTTTTTAAACGAATGTACCCATTGTTCGAGTGCATTTTTCATTTATACGCGCGAATTTTAGTGGATTGCGAATGATTTTTCTGACTCGGAGGTTGCAGGTTTTGTGGAGTGATATTTTTACTGCGCGTACAATTTATTCATTATTATAACGATGAACTAGACCGTTCAATAAGCCCACAGCAAGCAACAAGTACTAGAACAAACAAGTCGGAAGCAACGAGAAGCGGCGAATTGAAGAAACTTTCCGAAAAATGGAAAGGTTTGTCGGGACGGTTTTAATTTATCAACGCGATTTAGATTGCACATGATTTTTCTGGGTCAGAGGTGGCAGGTTTTGTGGAGCGCTATTTTTACTGCGCGCACGATTTATTTATTATTATTATAACGAAGAACTAGATCGTTGAATGAGCACAAGTTTTCACTCGTTCAATAAGCACAAGTTCTCACTCGTTCTATGCGCAAGAGAAATAGCGAACGATCTAGACACCAGAGAAACAATTTCGTAATCACGTAGCGATAATCAAATGTTGAACAAGTAAAAGAACAAACAAGACAGAGCGAAGCGACAAGATTCGAGGAGACGAATTGAAGAAGCGGAATTGAAGAAACTTTCCGAAAAATGGACAGGTTTGTCGGGGCGTTCGCCGACAAGGAGGCGGAACACGAAGTCCCGCGACGTGTCGGAAGGGGGCGCACGTGCCGGAACTATTAATCGAGATGAGAATGAAACGTAAATTATATCCCGTTACGAAGGAGGAACAACTTCGTCGCGATAAACTTCATTAAGAGCGGCGGGTAACGCTTTAATGGAAACTTCTATCCGAGATGAAAGCCCCGGCAAGATTTCTCGCTGCGAGGAAAACGTGCCACGTGGCGAACGATATTTCAACCCTTTCGACGCCGTTCCGTTCCATTCCATTCCCTCTACGTTGACCCTGACTTCTCCTACCATCCCCCGTTCTCTTTTTCACTCCACCATTGTCATTCCAGTATGAAACCTAGAAAAAGGGAGGAGTCGAACAGTCTCGGGAATCTCTCCGGAGCCACCTTCAAAATATAACACATTTTACTACCTAATTTCATCTTGTAAAACGCTTCTGCTGTGTACAGAATTTTTTACGATATTGTTCCAGACCCCAGTAATCCAATTACAAAATTTCTTCATTTTTCATTAGTTTTTTGTGGAACTTTCACCGACTTATTTGTGGAATTTTTCTGATTAAAATGATACTGAACGCGGTATAGTTTGAACTGTATTTAGAGGATACATTCTGGCCTGCTGAAATGTTGTACAAACAATTTAGTTCATAAACAAGTTCATAAAGAAGTTCATAGGCAAGTTCATAGAGAAATTCATAGACAAGTCCATAGTCAAGTTCATGAACAAGTTCATAAAAAAGCTCATACACAAGCTCATAAACGAGTTCATAGACAAGTCCATAGTTAAGTTCATAGACAAATTCATAAAAAAGCTCATAAACAAGTTCATAGACAAGTTAGCAGACAAGTTCATAGTCAAGTTTATAGACAAATTCATGAACAAGTTCATAAACAAATTTATAAAGAAGTTTATAGTCAAGTTCATAGACAAATTAATGAACAAGTTCATAGTCAAGTTCATAGATAAATTCATGAACAAGTTCATGGACAAGTTCATAGACAAGTTCTTAGTCAAGTTCACAGACAAATTCATAAACAAGTTCATGGACAAGTTTATAGACAAGTTCATAGACAAGTTCATAGTCAAGTTCATAGACAAATTCATAAACAAGTTCATGGACAAGTTTATAGACAAGTTCATAGTCAAGTTCATAGACAAATTCATAGTCAAGTTCATAGACAAATTCATGAACAAGTTCATAAACAAATTTATAAAGAAGTTTATAGTCAAGTTCATAGACAAATTAATGAACAAGTTCATAGTCAAGTTCATAGATAAATTCATGAACAAGTTCATGGACAAGTTCATAGACAAGTTCATAGACAAGTTCTTAGTCAAGTTCATAGACAAATTCATAAACAAGTTCATGGACAAGTTTATAGACAAGTTCATAGACAAGTTCATAGTCAAGTTCATAGACAAATTCATAAACAAGTTCATGGACAAGTTTATAGACAAGTTCATAGTCAAGTTCATAGACAAATTCATAGTCAAGTTCATAGACAAATTCATGAACAAGTTCATAAACAAATTTATAAAGAAGTTTATAGTCAAGTTCATAGACAAATTAATGAACAAGTTCATAGTCAAGTTCATAGATAAATTCATGAACAAGTTCATGGACAAGTTCATAGACAAGTTCATAGACAAGTTCTTAGTCAAGTTCATAGACAAATTCATAAACAAGTTCATGGACAAGTTTATAGACAAGTTCATAGACAAGTTCATAGTCAAGTTCATAGACAAATTCATAAACAAGTTCATGGACAAGTTTATAGACAAGTTCATAGTCAAGTTCATAGACAAATTCATAGTCAAGTTCATAGACAAATTCATGAACAAGTTCATAAACAAATTTATAAAGAAGTTTATAGTCAAGTTCATAGACAAATTAATGAACAAGTTCATAGTCAAGTTCATAGATAAATTCATGAACAAGTTCATGGACAAGTTCATAGACAAGTTCATAGACAAGTTCTTAGTCAAGTTCATAGACAAATTCATAAACAAGTTCATGGACAAGTTTATAGACAAGTTCATAGACAAGTTCATAGTCAAGTTCATAGACAAATTCATAAACAAGTTCATGGACAAGTTTATAGACAAGTTCATAGTCAAGTTCATAGACAAATTCATAGTCAAGTTCATAGACAAATTCATGAACAAGTTCATATTAAGTTCATAAACAAGTTCATAAAGAAGTTTATAGTCAAGTTCATAGACAAATTCATGAACAAGTTCATAAACAAATTCATAAAGAAGTTTATATTCAAGTTTATAGACAAATTTATGAACAAGTTCATAAACAAATTTATAAAGAAGTTTATAGTCAAGTTCATAGACAAATTAATGAACAAGTTCATAGTCAAGTTCATAGACAAATTCATGAACAAGATCATAAACAAATTCATAAAGAAGTTTATATTCAAGTTTATAGACAAATTTATGAACAAGTTCATGAACAAGTTCATAAACAAGTTTATAAACAAGTTCATAGACAAATTCATAGACAAGTTCATAGTCAAGTTCATAGACAAATTCATGACCAAGTTCGTGTCTTGAAATTGATGCAGATAATTTTTGTTATGCACTAAACATCCGCAGTATTAATATAATTAATCCGGAGAATATTCCTCGGCAATAAAAGTAGAAATTACGGTGCATGGAACATCGAGATTCGATTTTTAATTCAATTGTCGCATCGACCACCTTCCCCACGAACAATAAAGCACAAGAATCGTAAATTACAATTTGCGTCGCGTAGAAAACTTGTACCTCGGAAAAAATGGCGGCTTTCAATTTAACAGCAGATACGAAACCAACAGGTTTAACGCGGAATGAAAATTAATAGAATACAGGTGCACTTAATTGAAACTTGCTGTATGAAATATTGCCACGCACCGGTTCCCGGGGCGATCCCCCCTCCCGCTGCGTTTCACTTGTTTTTTATTTTCGTTAGACAACTGTGTCGGTACAATTAACAATAGAACGATATTTGGTATGAAAGGGAGGAGATACCGGTTCCCCAACCCATTTCTATTCTATTCATTGTCGCACAATGAAGTCGTTTGAAAATAATCACGACAATAATTCAGATCAAGTTTAATAACAGCCCTCGGCGTCGCGCCTCGACTTGTATGCAATAATTGCCGCTTATACCCTACAATTGTCAACACTGTGAGTGCGTTCTCTATTATTATATTACTGCACACACATACAGTCAGACTCCGATTATTTGCGTCTTGGGAAACTTTAATACAGCGAGATCGCGAAATCTTTTTTAATTATCTCTCGACGGGAACGGCCAATTATTTATTACTGCGGGCTTTATGATTTGTAAGCAATTGGAAAATAATGAACTTTGTTATCTTAATAATAATATTTCCACTTTTCTTTACGAGTTCGCGTTGAAACAAATGTGAAATTAGGGGGGTTTGAGTCATTATTTTGCCGGTTTAGAATGTGTTTAAAAATTACAGGCCTTCGAAGTTTGCAATTTTTGCCCATTTTGGCGAAAACAAACCTCACTTACGAATTTTTATCTCAGGAACCGTTTGTCCGATTGAGCTATATCTTTTTTGTTTTCTTCAGAAAGGATTGGGCTACCATAAAATAATTTTTTCAATCTCGATAATCAACTTTATAATGTCGAAAAATGTAAACTAATTTTCTTTTTGTTACTTCAATTCGTTGGTTGACTCACCATAGGGAGAAAAATATTCTGAAGCGGAAATACCATCGACGTTCGCGACGGGGTACGATCGGCGCGGCTAACTTTCCACGGACAATTTCCGCGAAATCGCTTACAAAGCGTCACCGGTGAGCGTGAATTATAATACTTCTCGCGCGTTCCTTCTCTTGGTTGGCTCGCGTGTGCTTCGTTAAAAATGAATTAAATCCCGAGAAATCTGTCCTCGCGCGGCGCAATAAAAAAGACGAGAGGCGACGAGGACGAAGAGGAGCGAAGAGAAAAAAAAGAAGAACTAGGAAGTGAAA
Organism: Lasioglossum pauxillum; assembly: GCA_933228785.1. Lineage (NCBI taxonomy): Eukaryota > Metazoa > Arthropoda > Insecta > Hymenoptera > Halictidae > Lasioglossum > Lasioglossum pauxillum. Next base: position 8,364,430 of record OW121702.1, read on the forward strand.
CACGCGGAAGAACGTAAGAACGGGTCGAGGGGTCGCCATTCTCCGGAGAAGTGCGATCACGTGACCGCGTTCCTGGAGCATGCGAACCCGAAAGTTAATTAAGGGGGGCTTATTATCGTCCCGAGGTTCTTGCGTAACTCCCTTTTTGATCCGGACGAATTCCAGGCCCGGTTTCTCTCCATCCCTCTCTCTCTCTCTCGCATTCGATCGTTTCACAGGAAAAAGTTTGCTAACTCCTGATTTAATGGGACACGCGAATCCCTTTAGGGATGGGGCGAGGCGGAAGGGTCAAGGAAATGGCGGAAATGAAACGTGCTCGAATCCTGATTAGACGAACTTCTTTGCTTTTATTCGATCCTCGGATTTAACCCCCCACCTCTGTCGCAAATAAAGTAAAAATCTGCGCGGGTGGAAAACCACTGCTGCAAATTGATTCGAATCAAATGTCGCGTCGTCCGACTGCAATTTTCGCGATTTAACCCTCGTTCCATCGGATCGGATTGATACTCGACTTTTTAATAGGTCATTCTATTTAACAGATGTTTATTGGCATCCGAAAATAGAACGATTTGAGAAGATTGAATAAAAATCTGGGATTGACACTCTGTAAGATTTATCCCTTTGTACTCGGAGTTAACTCGAAAATTAATCATTTCTTCTAATCTAATATACACTCCGCGACAAAGCTATAAGACATGTGCGATATTCGATGAAAATTCTATGTAAGTCTTGAGTTTTGTCTTCCTTCATTCACAGTGTTATTATTATTCATTATATAGAAGTATATTCTACAGTTCTACGAAATATCGAAGGCTACAATTCCAAGAATTTGGGAAATGTATGTAAACATGCTATTCTCGTCGCGACAAAACTATAAGACAGTAGCTTTTCGTCAGTCGATCTTATACTCTAATCGCAGTCACAGTGTTAGAAGTAATTGCGTACTTAAAATGAAACATTTGTAATTTTGTTCTGACATAATATAACTACAATGCCGCGTGAGAAAAAGCTAACAGACAGTGAAATAAGAATGATCGTGAATTTAAAAGAAAAGAATACTTCTATGTCAGAAATTTCAAGAGCGGCTGGGCGAAGTCGATGTGCCGTGCTCAATTATTTAAAAAGTAGAGAGAATTATGGAAAAAAACATCCTGGTGGACGTCAAAAGCGACAACCGAGCGACAACGACGAGCCGTTCTGAGGGTAGTGTCGAATTCTAACTTGACAGCACGGCAAATTGCAGCGCAAGCTGGCGTTCACACCAATATCCGTAATGTGCAACGGATAATTAAACAGGCCAAGCATTTAAAAAGACGAAAATTGCAGAAAAAATCGCCATTTACGAATCGACATAAACGCAACCAGGGAAAATTTTGCGGAGAGACATTCCAGTGGAAAAAAAAGCGGAGAAAAGTTATTTTTTCAGATGAAAAACGTTTCAATTTAGATGGACCGGATGGTCTTCCATATTATTTTCATAATTTGCGGAAGGAAGAATAGCATTTGTCAAGGAGGCAATTGGGCGGAGGCGGCATCATGGTATGGGCCGCAATAGGGTACCACTGAGAACCGATGTAAAATTTATTAACTCCAGTATGAATGCAATTAAATATATAGAAATATTAGAAGAACAATTAACGCTACATGCGAGCATTATTGCATGTGAAAATTATATTTTTCAACACGATAATATCGCTGTGCATACAGCGAAACGTGTAAAAAAATCTTTTGAAGACCGTAATATACAAGTTTTACCATGGCCTGCGAGGTCTCCAGATTTAAATATAATAGAAAACATCTGAGGAATTTTAGCACGTGCTGCATACAGAAATCGGAAACAATTTTGTCGGTGAAAGAGTTGAAAGCTCGTATTGAAGAAAATGGGCCAAATTAAGTCAAGGTCCAATAAAAAATTTATATAAATCGATACCACGACGATTAATTGAAACTACAAAAAATAAACGTGGCACAACACATTACTACTAAATAGAAAAAAATATTTTTCATTAACTTCCACCGACTTTTTCTTACGTAAAATATACATTGTCTTATAGTTTTGTCGCACCTTATTTTATCAAAAATTAGAAATTTTAATGAAACTTTTTTCAATCTAATTCAACAACATTGCCGTTATGGAAATGTATGTACTTTAGTTGATTCTTCGGATTAATAGCGAAAACTTGTACGAAAAAATTAGTATTAATAAAATATTAGCTAAAATTGCAGGTGTCTTATAGTTTTGTCGCGGAGTGTATGACATTGATATAATACCTCATACAATATTTAAATGTATAGAAATTGATTAGATACCAACATGTTTAATAATGTAAACAATATTTTGAGTCTCTTTTCCACAATGACATCTGAAAAATTTATCTGCGATTATTTTCTACGAAGTTATAACAATTCGAATATGCATGACCTGAAAACGGCGATTCAAGTACATTCTGCGATTCTAATTAAAAGAAAAGTATATTACATAAATATTCGCTCCGGTTAATGTTTGAAACAGCATAAAATAACTGTGGGGCTGACTGGCACGACTGTGGAGGAAGAGAGAGGTCGCGTAAAATCGATCGTGGCCCGAGGATTCATTATCGGCGTTCGTTTTTATTTCGTTTGGTTCGACGAGCACCCCCGAAATGTTAATAACATTCGTACGGAGCGGCCCGAACGGAATTCTAAATATAAACTACGTGGTACAGGGGCGGCAGAGGGCGGCCAAAGGGGTTGGAGAGATGTAACGGTGCTCGATAATCGTTTCGTATGCGCGCAGAAAAGAAGTTTCATTAGACTTAATGAGGCCTGCTTCCGTTCCAGCTGGGTCAGGAAAACTCTTGCAGCGTTGCAGAAGTTTCCGCGGCGTTTTCGCGGGTCTAATTCTCCATCTTGTTTATCTCGTGACCTACTTGACACTGATACCTTCTTCATGCTATTCAAAAATTGCTACACCCGAGTGTGCAACGACGACGACGCTCGGATAGTCGAATCCGTGGGGACAAAGGAGAACCTTCGCAGTTTTAGGGTCGTTCCGTGCTTGGTTATTCTGGTAATAAGGAGTCAATGGCGTCCGAGAGGACGAAGGATGAAGCACTTGACTTGAAAATAAGGTAACTTTCTGCTGCCGTGTAGCAGCCTACTTAAAATGCACCCTTCGAGAGTACAACGGCACCGAGATGATGAAATTCCTCGAACGAACCTAATGCACGGAATTATTTCTAGTTTCATTGCGGCTCGTAACCAACTGAAGCTGTTCATGCCACGTGCAGGCTTCGTATCCTTGCTGTACCAACAAGTTATTTACTATACTCCAACGTTATGTTTCAAACTTCTTTCCTCCCTCCGTGAGGGCGCGAGTCGTTTCACGACGATTATAGGGTTTCACTTAATTACATTTTTGAACTGGTATACAATATCCAATGTAGAACGTAGAAAAAAATCGTCAATAATGTTGAATTATGTCCAATCACACTCCAAAAAGTATTTTACCCATATCTCGCCTAGTCCCTGTAAAATAAATTCAGAAAGATGATCTACATTTTGCACAACTAAAACGTACTCTTGAATGGCTCAACATGACCATACTTTTTTGAACCACTGCACAATTAGCACCACTAAATTCAGAATCCAGAAAAAATTCGTCAACAATGTTGAATCATATCCAATCACACTCCAAAAAGTATTTTACCCATACCTTGTCTAGTCCCTGCAAAATAAATTCACAAAGATGATCTACATTTTGCACAACTAAAACGTGCTCTTCAGTGCCTCAGCATAACCATACTTTTTTGAACCACTGCACAATTAGCACCACTAAATTCAGAATCCAGAAAAAATTCGTCAACAATGTTGAATCATATCCAATCACACTCCAAAAAGTATTTTACCCATACCTCGTCTAGTCCCTGCAAAATAAATTCACAAAGATGACCTACATTTTGCACGACTACAACGTACTCTTGAATGGCTCAGCATGACCATACTTTTTTGAACCACTGCACAATTAGCACCACTAAATTCAGAATGCAGAAAAAATTCGTCAACAATGTTGAATCATATCCAATCACACTCCAAAAAGTATTTTACCCATACCTCGTCTAGTCCCTGCAAAATAAATTCACAAAGATGACCTACATTTTGCACGAGTAAAACGTGCTCTTCAGTGCCTCAGCATAACCATACTTTTTTGAACCACTGCACAATTAGCACCACTAAATTCAGAATCCAGAAAAAATTCGTCAACAATGTTGAATCATATCCAATCACACTCCAAAAAGTATTTTACCCATATCTCGCCTAGTCCCTGTAAAATAAATTCACAAAGATGATCTACATTTTGCACAACTAAAACGTGCTCTTTAGTGGCTCAGCATAACCATACTTTTTTGAACCACTGTACAATTAGCACCACTAAATTCAGAATCCAGAAAAAATTCGTCAACAATGTTGAATCATATCCAATCACACTCCAAAAAGTATTTTACCCATATCTCGTCTAGTTCCTGCAAAATAAATTCACAAAGATGACCTACATTTTGCACAACTAAAGCGTACTCTTCAATGGCTCAGCATAACCATACCTTTTTGAACCACTGCACAATTAGCACCACTAAATTCAGAATCCAGAAAAAATTCGTCAACAATGTTGAATCATATCCAATCACACTCCAAAAAGTATTTTACCCATATCTCGTCTAGTTCCTGCAAAATAAATTCACAAAGATGACCTACATTTTGCACGACTACAACGTACTCTAGAATGGCTTAGCATGACCATACTTTTTTGAATCACTGTACAATAAACACCACAAAATTGAGAATGCAGAAAAAATTCGTCAACAATGTTGAATCATATCCAAACACATTCCAAAAACAATTTTGCCTGTAACTAGTCTACTTCCCCTAGAATAAATTCGTGAAAATGACCTACATTCACGTAGGGCTCGGAGGTATCCTTGAACATTTAACTTCCGTTAGTGGTCGACAACAATTCGAAGCAAAGAAGTTAGCATGTCCAATGGCAGCGGAGCAATTGGCATCAGCGGGAGAGGGTTTCGCGAACGAGCGGGGAAACGGCAATGGAAGTTCGCCGACTTTGTCGTTTGCGGTGGCATTGGAAATTAAACCGATGCCACGCTGTGCACGGTGACGCGCCCGCGAGGTGCGGCGGGAACGTCGCTGATGCGCGAAATTACCGTGTTAAAGTTGAAAATGCTCCCTTATGTCCGCGGCGAGACCCTCCCCTCGCAACTTTTCAAGACAAATACCGGGGTAATGAACGTTCTGTGTACCCGCGGAACTTCGAACGATCCAAGCAACCGACGGGCATATTTTTCGATCCGAGTAATCTTTCAATTTCGCCCCTTGGTTCCAAAGTTAAATCGATGTCTAGAGGTCTACTTCGAGGAGACCTTCCGACGAGACGACACCTGCCAACTGGAAAGACACACAGTGCTGAACAAAGTGTTCCGCTTTGCTTTACACCGTTAATACCTGGCTAACGATAAATCTACCCAAAGAAACAGACACGCATAACCTTAAAACAGTAGCCTGGATATTAGAACATCAGCTTTTACTGCGGATCGCTGTTCTACATATTAATCGTGCACTAGATATTTCTTATTATCTATTATATTTCTTATTTATTAAATTGTAGATATTTATAGAACTTCCTTATCCTTGCTGCCACCATCATCTTGTCGAAATTAAAAATAAATACTTCAACTATGTATCTAACAGCACTAAGCAATATTTTAACCCTTTGCACTCGAGTGGTGACTCTGAGGCGCCACTAGAAATTTTTCTATCATTATTCAAACTATATTAGGTTGGAAAGAAAGTTCTTGCGGTTTTTATTATAAAATCAAAATAACAAAAACCGTAAGAAATTTCTTTCCGACCTAATATTTTCTACATTCTCAAAATTGTGCATTATCAAGGGAATGCACCAATATGTTTTTATCCCGGAAATCCTTTGGGATTAAGTCCTAAATTAAAAATTGTGCTACTAAATAAATAATAAACAAATAAAAATAAATTTTTTTAAAATACTACGTTTTTAAAACGGACTGAAAAGTATAAAATAAATTTTTTAAAAACACCACATTTAAAAAACGGACTAAAAAGTATAAAATAATTTTTTCTAGCCACGTACAGATTCCTAACCCCGTACAGATAGTCCTGAAAATTTGTAATTGTGAATTTTTAATAACTATGAAAATACTTGTGAGATTTAAAACGAAAAACGTGGGGCGCATGCAATAGATAATTGATGCATGAACACCTAAATCGCTAACAATTTTATTGCACTGCAGATAATATGAACAGTTGTGCGAGTTTTCTCAGCGGCAGCTACTCCTACACTCCTTACTGTGTATCATCTTGCCATTCACGTTTTTCGTTTTAAATCTTACAAGTATTTTCATAAATATTAAAAATTCATAATCACAAATTTTCGGGACTATCTGTACGGGGTTAGGAATCTGTGTATGGGGCTAGAAGAAATTATTTTATACTTTTTAGTCCGTTTTAAAAACGTAGTATTGTTTAAAAATTTATTTTTATTTAAATAAGTATTTTCTGCTTTTTAGTCCTGTATGTGTGAAATTTTACAATCGATTTTGAACATTTTTATGAGATTATAACAGAGACATGTAGTAATTTCCGACGGTATTGCGACCGCGTCATATCGAAACGCCGTGGTAAAATGTCAAAGATAAAGGTTCGACGGAGAATCTCGGTGTAACTGTCCTTTCGCTTGGTAAACAAACATTATAGTATAATAATACGTAGTAACTTTGTAAACACCGCAGGGAGCTCAAACGCATACTGACGCACACTGAGCTCTTTCGGTGCGATGCGGGTCAGTGGAATGGGAATGAGTCAGAGTGGGAACACGTAGTAGAGTGGGGACGCTGAACGCGAAGTCGTACTACGTCACGCGGCGGGGGGGGTGCAACGATTCAAATTATTAATAATTTATATCTCCTAAACGCATAGGCTTTTTAACAAATTTTTTTAAAAATATTGCATTGTCATCCAGTTCTGAGCTATGTTTAAAATTTCAAGTCTCTAGCTCATCGGGAAGTTAGTTTCAAATCAATTGCAAAATTTGTACCGAACAAACAGACAGACAAGAAAGCGAGCTAGTAAAAACGTGGTGAAATACGTACAACCTTGGAACAATGGTGAAACTGAAATCACTGTTAAATGAGACACGATATGAGACAAATGTATAGAGTAAAGGTTCTTAGATCGTGCTAGTTAGAACGTAGAAGAGGACAGGCGAGTGTAAACATGGACGACTCACTCGAAAGGTTCGGCGCGTCAGTGAACGTAACATATTCGCGCGAGAATTAGATTCCGAACGTCGTGTCACCGGCGCTGGAGGAAAATAGGGGCGAAAGGGTGCACGATGCGTGCACCACGAGAGGAAAGAAAGATGTGTGCAGCCTGAGAGATATGCGAGCCGAGTTGCTCGCCAAGACAAACGTTTTTATTACGGAAAAATCAGGAGGCGAGACGAAATCTAGCACCACGCAAAACCACCATACCTTAGCTTTTACGAAAATGGCAGCCGTCGTGCGCGGAATTTCACGTGAAAAATCACCCCGTAAATTTCAAATCGCCAGCGAAAATCGAGGAAATTTTTTAATCGTACAATTGTTAATGTACTTGTAATTTTGTTTTAAAAACATCGAAAATTACAGCCTTGTGCTTTCGACAGGGATTATTTTTTATTGACCACGGTTCCAATTTGAAAATTGTACGGCAGCAGCTTGTTGATCAGGTCCGCGAGATGCGCTCCTTAATTTCGATGTAAATTTCGCAATTTGAAATTTAAAACCGCGGTGATTAAGTATGTGCGAAAACAGTGATCTCCGTGTACCGCGCGTAAAGAAAGTCGAATTATTGTTATGCAGATTATATTTTGGTTGCGTGCGGGTCGTGGGGCCGGCGATGTTATAATATTTTATGGAAACAGGTTGGTTGTTATGATTTCGTTTTATTAAGCGCCGGGCGCAGGCATAAAATAGCAGAGGTAAAATGGCAGACGCGCTTATGGCAGTGAAAGGATTAACTTTGACACAATTGCCGCGGCGGCTCGTTACTTTTTTAACATCGGCCACAATGTATTACCTAACCCCTTTGAAAAAGCTTCATTTCCTTTTTTTACAAATAGCTAGTAGGTATAGTAACGAGACAGGGAGTGGGGGGGATAGTAAAAAATGCAATTTTACTGCATCGTAACCGGCGCGGCCGTGTTTTGACCCTCGGCTCTCGCGAAGATAAAGAGCGAAAAGGGGCAAACACGACACAGCGTAAAATTTTTCTCGTGTTCGTTCCTTTGCTTTCCATATGATATAGTGTGTACCTTTTTTCTGCCGCGATTACTCTTCGCAATGAGATCAATGCGACCGCGGAAATATCACAGAGCAGTTTTTCTTGATCATTCGACCGCCGAACAATCTTTGTCTCAATTTTCGCCAACGCTTTTACTCCTGATAACACGATACCGTGCAAATGATAGATACACTCGGCAATTTTCTGCGTTCTGCATCGTTTCATTTTCAATTTACTGTCGGTGCCACAAATGATTCATTGCTCCTCAAGTGACAGATGTGCCGAGCGCCAGTATTTTTCTATTGCAAATTATTTTATTCACAATTTTTTGTCACTTCGAATGAAACGTGTCATGAATGTTTTTCAACTCCACTACGTTTTATTTCGAGTTTCTACTGCAGTTAGGTAATCCGATGTTCTTTAATCAACACGCGCAGCGTATGAATATTTTTTTCTAAACGATTCTATTGTCACTGAAAAACGAACTCACTGCGTACCATAAAGGGGCCCCTAGACGATCAATAATATTGTCAATGTAGGTTGACAATAAAATTGAAGCTCCCGAATTAACAATGAATTAATTAATTGACAATGCGATTGAAACCCTGTTCTATTGATCATCTAGGGGCCCCTTAAGAGAAATAGTGGCCGATAGTTGGACCGTTTATTTTGAAAGTGGTATAAGTCCATTTTTGAAAAAAATGAGATATCACGTAATTCATGCTTAATTTAATGTAAATAAAATTTAAAAAAAAAACAAGAGAAAATGGACTTACACCACTTTCAAAATAAACGGTCCAGTTGTTGTATGCGTCAAATCTTGTAATCGAAATTTAAATCACTTCCCGATAAGCTAGAGACTTAAAACTTTAAACATAGCTCAGAACTGGATGACAATGCAATATTAAAAAACAAATTAAAAAAAGAACTGTGCGTTCAGGAGATAAAATTTTTTAATATTAACCGTCACACCTCGTCGCGCGACGCTCGGTAGTACGTCATCGCGTTCAGCGATCCCCACTCCGCGCGCCAGCGCTCCCTACTCAGATCGGTCAGTGTAATGTTCCGTTCATTCAGTTCCAGTTCGGTCAATTTTGGACTCCATCAAGAGACGTCGTCTCTCGGAGTCATCCCCTCATTCTATCTCGCGTGTTCCCATATCTTGCTATTTTATACCAGTATTACTATATCTTGCGTTCCATTTAAAAAAGACTAGAAAGTAAAAAAATAAAAGAATATATAAAAAGAACTTTTTAAAAAGCACGCTTACATTAAAATGCGCTAAAAGGGGAGAAAATAATTTTTTTAGACATTAGTGACTATAAATAAAAGCGTGGAGCGCCCACGAAGATTACCTCAATATAGTTTAGCGCTCCACGCTTTTATTTATAGTCACTAATGTCCAAAAAAATTATTTTCTCCTCTTTAGTGCATTTTAATATAAGCGTGCTTTTTAAAAAGATCTTTTTATATTGAGTTGGCAACTTTTTGTGATTTATTCCAATGTAAAAAACCGAACGAACTTATTTGCCAACCCAATTTATATTTTTTCTATTTTTACTTAGAAAAGAGTGTAGACTGCTCTTTCAGCTCTCATTTGTGTTTCTAAACACGAGTAGCGTTGGTATTTCCGTCCGTACCTTTAGTGTCCTTCGATCCATCATGACGACAACACTTGCTACGCGGAAATTAAATAAGATATATTTCCCGGAGATATAACCAATAGCCATAAAATATTCGTCAGTTCCTGAGACATCTGTTCCAAGTGAACGAATATTTAAAATAACAGGGGAGATCCGTATTTATAGTAAGTTTAATATATTGAAAATAATATAATAGTATTTTAAAATTCTTCTAATGTTTCCATTGTATTAAATTACAACTACTCACGTTTGTCGTAAACGCATAAAATCCGCTGCCTACTCATCGCTAGTACCGACCGGCATCGATCACCAAACGGAACCCTCCTCGATCCCGAATCCCCTCTGAAAACCGTCTCTCCCATAAGAAACAAACAACAACTCGCGGGGGTTGTTACTTGGGGGAGGGTGTCTCGTCTGTGTGGTTACCTCTTTCCCTCTCTTTCCCCTGGCAGGATCCCGCGATCGGCCTAGTGATCTAGGAGGGTGGCTCTCTCTCTCTCCTGCCGCCAGCCAAGCAAGCCAGCCAGCCAGCCAATCCCCACCCTCTTCCTCCCGTTGGTAGCGCCGCGGTGTGGCAGCTTTCTCAATCGCTCTGGTGGGGGTGGTCAGTCGTTCTCTGTCTGTCGTGGGCTGGTGGTCGGGGTGTTGTCGGAAGGGTGGAGGTGTCGGGCGCCAGTCGCTACGCGGACGTTGAGCTCGGGATTCCCCGTGTCGGTCTCGCCCCGGACTTTTTTCAAACCGATTTCTCCGTTTCGCGCCGATCTATCAACAAATCCACCATCGTCATTTCGTTTCTTTCTATTTTTTCCCTGAATCTCGATATATTTCTAAATCGTTCACCGTATCGCTTAGGGGATCGGCCACCGTGCTCGAGCCATCCCCTATCGTTTAGGGGATCGGCGGGCCCCCGATGCGTGATCGTTTCGCGAGTGCATTGAAAATCGCGGATCTAGTGACGTTACCAGTGCCGGTCTCTGTGGTGATCGTGTCGATCGCGATGATCTCCTGAGGATACTCGACGCCTGTGCTCAACCCTGAGGACTTTAACGGATACCGATCGCCGTCAGGTTCGTGCCGATTCGCTGCCAATACCCCGGGTAAGTGGATCGAGCTACCAGGATCCATGGATCTTCAGGATTTCTCTTGTTCGACTGGTGATTTTTATCGGTGAACCTGTTTCTCGCGAGGATCGCGATCTTATGCGGTTAACGGTTTCGGTTTTGTGTGCGGGTTTCCTGCGTGGCACGAGGAACCCCGAAGTGGTGGTGGGGACAGTGAAGTTGATGGGGTAGCACTGTAATTAGTGGCGTATTTTAATTGCTGGGTTAAGTGGCCGGAGGACCGGCAGCCTGAGACCTTGTCCAGGGTAGCCCGAGGCAGCGGCGTCGGTGGCTACGCGGAGAATTAGGTCTTCTTAATTAATTTTTCGGATGTTTGAGGGATCCTGAGAGAACGTTGCACCCTGGACGATGCTGGGGAAGGGGTTAATAGTTACGGGATTGTTGCTGTTGATCTTGTACTTCGGGAATTGTCTGCGGAGGATCGATCTCTTCAGAAATTCAACCTTTTTAACCCTTGTGTAGTCAACAGGGGACACATTTACTGTATTTCTCTCAAAAGTTTGTTAATGTTCCTCTAAAAAATATTTCTCTGAAAAATTTCTCTGAATGCCCATTCCATACTCGCTAATGTATTAACCCTTCGCACTCGGAACTATTTCAACTGAAAAATTAATCATTTCTGCCGCTCTGGAATATTTCCATTTTCTATGATTTTTAAAATTTTATGTATATGAAATTGGTATAATAATGTTTACTAATTGATTAGATACCGAAGTATTTAATAATGTAAAGAATATTTTGAATAATGGTACAGCAATTTTTAGTGGTGCCTCAGGGGGAAAACGGAGTGCATGGGGTTAATTTATAGACTCATAATGAGAATTTGTGCAAACATGTTAAGTACAGAAAGGTTTAAAATAATCTATACATTTTGGTTGACTACACGACGGTTGAGGGATGTTTCGGTGCCTGCTAGATTTTTATGAAATTAGTATAACCATCGGATGGTTCCTTTATTTTTAATGATTATTGCAGTGAATCGAGGGTGAGCGGTGGTTCAGTTTATTTTAGCTGTCGAACGATTTTTGCGGGATCGAGGTAGCAAATGGAAGTGATATTTTTAACCAGTCTTTCTCCTGTATTCTGTGCGATAATTTCAGTGAACTGAACGACGAGTGGTGATTGAGCTTGTTTAGGGGATGTTTTTTCCGCCGACCAATTTTTATGGGATTGGGGTAGCGTTTGGGAGTGATATTTTTAATCAGTGCTCTGTTTCTCCGTTTGGTCGTGTAATAACAATGATCGATTTAACAGCAAGTGTCAATTAAAATAGTTTAGGGGTAGTTTCAGCAGTTGGTGGTTTCCTGTGTAGTTGGGGTAGCGATTGAGGGTGGTGTGTTTCGAATTGAATGATGGAACGGTGATATTTTTAACCGGTGTTCTTTATTTTTGCAAATAATTGTGATCGATTTAATAATCAGTGTTGATTGAACTTGTTTACAGGATGTTTTCGCTATTGAAAGATTTTTAGTTGGTTACAACAGTGAATTGAATCATAATCGTTGATTGGATTTGTATACAACATGGTTTGGGTGTTGAATTAATGTTTTTGGGTGGATGTTTGATTTTTATACATTTACGAAGAAATTTCAGAACACTGTATTGTTGTTTTTAATATAACAAAGTTATTGAGGGATGAAATCAATTTTTATTTTACTCCTGATTTCCGTAATCAATGCAGAACATTTGTATTTTGCATGAAGATCCACTGTATAGTGATCAGTTCCCAGTTTTTGATGGTACAATTTAATTAGCGATGGTTGCTTTGTTTGATGTTTCGAATCGCGTGGAGGTTCATTGTACTTTGGGTATCGGCTACGCAATCTTAGGGCAGGTTAAACTACCTGCTGCAGTTTAGTGTCGACACTAAGTACCCTAATCTTGCTTTTGTTACCTGCTCTGCTGCGGAACGACTTTGCGGATCGACGATTTAGGACCTGGGAGGCGCTCAGAATTTATTCGGCTTCGAGAAAATCTTGTCCGGAAGACACTAACTTAATTTTTGTCTCTAGGATACTGACTTAATCGTATCAATCTTATTATTTTTTATATCTTTGAACTAATGAAAGTGTGTCACTGTGGGTTGAAATGTAAATCCACGTTTCCCTGTTTGATGTTGGAATAGTTTGTTTCTTCCTGTGTCTCGATTTCGTCCAATTAGGATCAAATTTATCGGATCAAGGGTTGAAATGTGGCAACCCTTTGTCGATTTTCTTTGTGTCAATTGAGCTGCTTCTGTGTTGCTTCGACACACTTTCCACCGGTGTATACAGTGTACGTTATGATAAAGGTTAGGGGGCAATAAACTCCGGCGTTTCATTATTTATGAACAAGTCGAGCGATGTTAGGCTGGGAAAAGGTGGCGTTGCATAAAAAGTACGTCGGAACACAGGTGCATATAAAATCGTGGTAGAAACAGTGTTAATAATAATCTAGTCAAAATGACGGGTTATACAATTTCTAATTTACCCAAATTTATTTCTTCAGGTATTGTTATTACCACGTTTTTATTAGGTCGCTTTCTTGTTTGTTTGTTTGTTTTTATAAAGTTACGTGAGCTCAATGTTCTCGAACAGCATGATCTATACAAAAAATCCTCACTCCGAATTTCCACTATAAAAACCGGCTTAACACGTACGATAACTAAACAAGCTCCCCAAACTGAAATTGTGGCTCCCAGATTGAGCCTTTTCAAGGGATGTTTTGGTACCTGCTGGATTTTTATGGAATTGGCATATCCTTCGGCGATGGTGCCTTTATTTTGAATGATCATTGTAGCGGATTGAGGGTGAGTTGTGGTTGAGCTTGTTTTGGGGATGTTTCGAACATGATATTTTTAATCGGTGCTCTGTTTCACCTCTATTCTGTGCGATAATTTTAGTGAATTGGACGTCCAGTGGTGATCGAGCTAGGGAATGTTTTTTCTGTCGGGTTCTAAATTTTTAATTTACTCAAATTCATTTCTTCGGGCATCGTTATTTTTATAAAGTTACGTGAGCTCAATGTTCTCGAATAGCATGCTCCATACAAAAAATCCTCACTCCAAATTTCCACTATAGAAACCGGCTTAACACGTACGCCAACTAAACAAGCTCCCCAAATTGAAATTGTGGCTCCTAGATTGAGCCTTTTCAAGGGATGTTTTGGTACCTGCTGGATTTTTATGGAATTGGCATATCCTTCGGCGATGGTGCCTTTATTTTGAATGATTATTGTAGTGGATTGAGGGTGAGTTGTGGTTGAGCTTGTTTTGGGGATGTTTCGAACATGATATTTTTAATCGGTGCTCTGTTTCACCTCTATTCTGTGCGATAATTTTAGTGAATTGGACGTCCAGTGGTGATCGAGCTAGGGAATGTTTTTTCTGTCGGGTTCTAAATTTTTAATTTACCCAAATTTATTTCTTCGGGTATCTTTATTTTTATAAAGTTACGTGAGCTTAATGTTCTCGAACAGCATGCTCCATACAAAAAATCCTCACTCCAAATTTTTACTATAAAAACCGGCTTAACACGTACGACAACTAAACAGGCTTCCCAAATTGAAATTGTGGCTCCCAGATTGAGCCTTTTCAAGGGATGTTTTGGTACCTGCTGGATTTTTATGGAATTGGCATAACCTTCGGCGATGGTGCCTTTATTTTGAATGATTATTGTAGTGGATTGAGGGTGAGTTGCGGTTGAGCTTGTTTTGGGGATGTTTCGAACATGATATTTTTAATCGGTGCTCCGTTTCGCCTCTATTCTGTGCGATAATTTTAGTGAATTGAACGGCGAGTGGTGATTGAGCTAGGGGATGTTTTTTCTGTCGAGTTCTAAAACTTTAATTTATCCAAACTTATTTCTTCAGGTATTGTTATTTTTATAAAGTAACGCGAGCACAATGTTCTCGAACAGCATGCTCCATACAAAAAATCCTCACTCCAAATTTCTACTATAAAAACCGGCTTAACACGTACGACAACTAAACAGGCTTCTCAAATTGAAATTGTGGCTCCCAGATTGAGCCTTTCCAAGGGATGTTTTGGTACCTGCTTGATTTTTATGGAATTATCATAACCTTCGGCGATGATGCCTTTATTTTGAATGATTATTATAGTGGATTGAGGGTGAGTTGTGGTTGAGCTTGTTTTGGGGATGTTTCGAACATGATATTTTTAATCGGTGGTCCGTTTCGCCTCTATTCTGTGCGATAATTTTAGTGAATTGAACGGCGAGTGGTGATTGAGCTAGGGGATGTTTTTTCTGTCGAGTTCTAAAACTTTAATTTATCCAAACTTATTTCTTCAGGTATTGTTATTTTTATAAAGTAACGCGAGCACAATGTTCTCGAATAGCATGCTCCATACAAAAAATCCTCACTCCAAATTTCCACTATAGAAACCGGCTTAACACGTACGCCAACTAAACAAGCTCCCCAAATTGAAATTGTGGCTCCCAGATTGAGCCTTTTCAAGGGATGTTTTGGTACCTGCTTGATTTTTATGGAATTATCATAACCTTCGGCGATGATGCCTTTATTTTGAATGATTATTGTAGTGGATTGAGGGTGAGTTGTGGTTGAGCTTGTTTTGGGGATGTTTCGAATGTGATATTTTTAATCAGTGCTCTGTTTCGCCTCTATTTGTGCGATAATTTTAGTGAATTGGACGGCGAGTGGTGATTGAGGTAGGGGATGTTTTTTCTGTAGGGTTCTAAATTTTTAATTTACCCAAATTTATTTCTTCGGGTATTGTTATTTTTATAATGTTACATGAGTTCTCGAACAGCATGCTCTATACAAAAGATCCTCACTCCAAATTTCCACTATAGAAACCGGCTAGACTGCGGATCTTTATGCAAAATAAAAATTTCTTACCTTAATTGCAATAAACTGGAGTGAATTAGAAATTTATTTTCTTCCCTGTTATGTTTAGTAGGTTGAGAATAATATAATAGTACGTTTAAATTTTTCTAATATTTTTGCTATTTTAAATTACACCTACTCATTTTTGCCATATATGCATAAAATCCGCAGTCTAAAACCGGCTTAACACGTACGCCAAATAAACAGGCTTTCCAAATTGAAATTGTGGCTCCCACATTGAAGCGCTCAAGCTTGCGCGTTTCTTTGCAATTTAAATTTCCTCGCCTCTGAAAATTCGCGAGGAGATTCCGTCGCGGCGACGAGCGTCGCTCGGGACCGGAAGTGGCTCGCTTCAGGGACTGGAGATCCGTTCGAAAATCATCGCGCTGGTTCGTTCGAAATTAATGGGTCGCTCGCGGGGCAATTAGACGAAGTGCAGTAGTACCGCGACGATCGGACTGCGAATCCGGGTCTTAGATTACGGTTAGCCAGCGGATCGAACCTTGTTTCCTCTCTTTTTCAATCTTGTCCACGCCTCGAAACGACCCACTTTCGCGGGGGAACGTGAGTTGTGTCGCGGAACGGGGATTTTCCTTCTTCGCCACCATCGCGGCCGCTGTGTTTAAAGCGACGTTGTGTGTGTGTGTATTTTTCGAAAGTTCCACGGTCGGTGCGCTGAAACTTTCTTGATTTAGCGCCCGGGATCTTGAGCCTCGCCTCTTTTTTCCAAGGCTGTTCTTGAATCCGGAATGCGCCCTCTGTTTTGCACCCCGCCGGCATTGTGCGAACATTTTCGAGCGTTTCTTGCGCTTCGGGGTTTAGCGAGAGCACTGCCCGGGATTCTGAAGTGGTTGAGACTGTGCCATGTGTCGGGCTACTTTAGGTATACTGTTTAGAATGTGCGAAAATTGTCTGGGCTCAGTTTTTCCTCCCTCGGGAAGTTCAGAGTTTTCGTGGGACCGTTTAATGGGGATTCTTGCTACGACAGGTAATCGATCGAGGTTTTTAGATGCGCGACATGAGATCGCAATTATTTTTCGAGGGCAATCGATCTTGCGCGAAGAACGATCTTCCATCTTTCATTCGAGCTGTCGAAGGCTCGAAAATTCATACGGGAATGTATTCTAGAAGCGAACCTTTAAAATTCAATCATTCTTCGGGATTTATCGATTTCGAATTTTCTTCCAGAAGAAAATTATTATTATTATTATTATTATAAACGGACCGAAGCCTTTTACATTAATGTTTACAATAGAAAACAATAAAGGATTACTCGTATAGTAATATAAAAGGGAATGCACAAAAACTAATGGTACTAACTATATGGTATTACCCTATAATTCTGCGTAATTGTTTTTTAAACATGTGCAAAGACTCAATGAAAAAATCCATACGATTATACAGAGTGTTAGAGTCTGCAATAATGCGATTTATTGGATTAATTAATCCATAGGTAGATTTGGCTTTAAGGGTTTGAAAGCCTGCTCGAGATCTCAAAGCACGTTCAGGTGCGTAAAAATTGATTTACATAAGGAGAGAGGGACAATCTATATGGTTATTAATTAAATTAAAAATAAAGCTCTGGTCGGATACTCTTCTGCGAGCTGACAATGTTTCCAGGTTGACTATGTTTAATATTCTGGAGTAATCATGATCAAAGAATGACATAGGATGATTAATCTTATAAGAACAAAACCTAAGAAATTTATGCTGCACTCTCTCTAGCATGATTTCGTAATTTAAGCTATTCGGAGACCATATAACTGAAGCAAATTCCAACTGGGGACGGACAAGGGTAATATATAGCAATCTAATTGTGTGTATTGAGTGAGAATCAGTAGAAAATGGACCTGTCGCAAAGTGTGTATTTTCGGCTTGGATTCGAGCCCTTGAAAGTTCGAAAATTCCTACGGGAATATATTTTAAAATTCACTTGGAGTGACCCATTAAACTTCGATCATTTTTCTCTGAACTTGTGGTCGCGATTTATCAATTCTCAGTCACGAACTCCTATTTTCTTCAGAGCCACGATAGACCTATCATGAAGTGCGTTCTTTCAGCTTTAATTTGAGCTCTCAAAAGTTCATGAATTCCCTCTGCAAATATTTTAAAATTAGCTTGAGTCCAGCCCGTAACTGATTTTACACATCAATAAGCAGTCTTTAAAAACAATTCGATCTCCTCTACAGGTAGTACACTCAGTATATTCTACGAAACATGCCCCACCGGATAATCCAGCAAACGAGTATCGTCGCTGTTACAAAGCAGACACCCCCGCATTCCTTTTTTCGTTCCTCTTCCCGCTTGCTATTCTCTCTCCAGCTGTTTTTTTTAATCATTTTTCAGCGTCGCGGATAATCGGTGAACCGCTTTAACGCAACTAAAACGCATCGTAAAAATATATGAGCCGATAAACGTGCAGCGGTGTTTACGTTGAGCGCAACTTTCCGTGGAATTAAATCGGGAACGAGCTACTTCGACACGCAACATTATCGCGCCGATTTTCCGAAACCCGCTGTGTCGCGTTTCGAGAGTGAGAGAAAGAAAGCGAGAGAGAAAGAGAGAGAGAAGCATACGAACCATTTTCCCCATGCGAAAACTGTGCGCGCCGAATGGGACTCTCGGCGTGTATTTATCTTCTCTGTCTTCTTCGTTCTACAGTTTCCTTATTTTTCAAACTTTTTAGCTGTTCCGGCAGCTAAGCTTATTTTCGAACAGTCTCCAGCTCTCCCTGGAAGGAAAGTTGAGTTTTCAACTCTGTCAACCATGGGCAAATATGCGACAGTCTGTGGAAAGCGTGGAACAAGGGCAATGTTGTTAAAGAAATTTATTTCGTCGATAGTGTTCTCCTCAATAAAAGAAAGTTCATAAAAGTCATTTAAAAGTGTGTATAGTCTTTTGAGTGAAGCATCCATGTCAATAAATTTATGTACATCGATGTTGTAATCGCATCTTTGTGAATCATTGTGAATCTATATTCTATATGAATCTACCTGAATCTATCTGAATATTATATATGTACATGAATCTATACAAAACTCTATATGAATCTATAATGAATCTACAATGAATTTATATGAATTTACAATGAATCTATATGAATCTACATGAATCTATGTACAGTGGGTGTAAAAATATTCGTACGTCCTTCAAAATAGAATAACTATTTTATAATTGTACCAAACGACTTGGTTTTTTATAATCAATTAGAAGCATTCGCTTACGAAATTACATTGGAAAAAGATTTTTCAAAAATTATAATTTACGTTACATGTAAAAATAAAAAAGGCATTTTTTAAAACTATTTTATTTGGTCCCTGAAAGAAAATTTCAAATATATGTATTGTAGATCTGTACACATACTGCAAATTTCATCGAAATCGGGTGACGCAGGAAAACGATTCTGTAAACTGATCAAAAGTCGTGTAAAACTACGATTTTTACCATTTTCAACCGGTTGTACCTCGTGTGTGTGTTAACCAATTTCGATGAAATTTTCAGCATGTGTGTAACTACTATATTATATACTATATACTATACTATAGTAGTTACACACATGCTGAAAATTTCATCGAAATTGGTTAACACACACACGAGGTACAACCGGTTGAAAATGGTAAAAATCGTAGTTTTACACGACTTTTGATCAGTTTACAGAATCGTTTTCCTGCGTCACCCGATTTCGATGAAATTTGCAGTATGTGTACAGATCTACAATACATATATTTGAAATTTTCATTAAGGGTACAAATACAAAAATGTTAAAAAATACCTTTTTTGTTTTTTCATGTAACCGTGTAAATTATAATTTTTGGAAAATCTTTTTTGCATATCTTTTCGTAAACCAGTGCTTCTAATTGATTATACAAAACCAGGTCGTTTGGTGCAAATATAAAAATGTTATTCTGTTTTAAAGGGCGTACGAATACTTTTTACACCCACTGTATATGAATCTATATGAATGTACACGAATCTATGTACATGAATCTACAATGATTCTACGTACATCTATCTACATGAATCTACATGTATCTGTACCTACATCAACGTACCACATTTCATGAAAAAGTGTCCAACCATCATCGACCGGTATGCAAAATAAAAGAACACATTATTCCCTCTTCTAGCGCTCGGTACGTTTACTATTAAAATATATGTCAAACGCGTTCTACCTGTAAATTGCACAAAGGACTCCCGGAGTGTTGCGAAAAAGAATGTGCGAGAAAAATGTATATTTTCACTGGACAGCCATGTAAGCGTTCACCGAAAAAAATGTATATTTTGCAGCCGGACAGTGTAGTAAAAAAAAAGGAAGTAAGCTCGCAAAATTGTAATTTCACGGGACAGTGTTGTAAAAAATTAAGCGGACAAATTTACATTTTTTTTTTCGAAACGGTCGTTGGCCGAGTTGCCGAATAGATGAACAATTTTCGAAGCTGTCCGTTGTTTTCGTCGGAAATTGTTTTCAGGCCGTTTTCCACCGGCAGAAAGAGTCCGCGTTACGTCGGGATTAATGACGTCACTGAATTTCGTATGAAATGGCCACACGACGGGAGCAAAAATACTGTAAATTACATAATGGCCGCGCCGCTAATTCGCGGCTCTCTCGCAGAAACGAGTTTCATTGCACCGGCAATGGTCGCCCGTTTAAATTAATCGCTCCGCAGGAATTATTCATCGGTCTTCAATCTCGAGTGTTGTCTGCGCAATCCTTTTTACAGTCCACCAGAAACGACAAATATCCAACCGCCAGCTTTAATTTTCAAAAAATTATGCACTGCGTTTAATGCACGGCAAAATGCACATTGTACAGGGTGTAAAAAAAGTAATGGTCATCCGACCTAGGGGTGAATCTACACCTCTGGATCGGTGGACATTTGTAAGAGAAACTTGCCGCAAAATTGTCTATAACACAGACAATTAGTGTTAAAGTTTTTTTTTGCATCAACGCATTCTACTCATCGAGAAGAGGAAAAGTTTGAAAGGAGCCATATGTCACAAACAAATAGTTATTGAGATATAAGCTGTTAAAGTTTTTGCAAAATTTGATTGTGTGGAATTATACGTATAGACAAAAGCCTACTACTACAGTCCACACGTCCGTGTCGATGAGACAGAAGATGATCGTGTGCGTGCCGCGAGACAGACGAAATTTGAAGGAGCCTAACGACGAATGCGCCTTTAAATTTCGTCTGTCTCGCGGCACGCACACGATCATCTTCTGTCTCATCGACACTGACGTGTGGACTGTAGTAGTAGGCTTTTGTCTATTCGTATAATTCCACACAATCAAATTTTGCAAAAACTTTAACAGCTTATATCTCAATAACTATTTGTTTGTGACATATGGTTCCTTTCAAACTTTTCCTCTTCTCGATGAGTAGAATGCGTTGATGCAAAAAAAACTTTAACACTAATTTTCTGTGTTATAAACAATTTTGCGGCAAGTTTCTCTTACAAATGTCCACCGATCCAGAGGTGTAGATTCACCCCTAGGACGGATGACCATTACTTTTTTTACACCCTGTACAAGACAATTGTATTATCTTCAGCCCTTTGATATTCGAGAGATAAATATAATCCTTCTACAAAAAATCTTACGAGGAAAAAAGTAACATTAAAAGTTAAATTTAATATATTGAATGTAGTAAGAGATTCTGTCAATTGGATATATGTACATAAAATTATTGCAGACATGTATCTGTATCGAATTTTTTAAAATATTATTTTTAACTAAAGTACCTCGATTTTTATTTCGGTTGATTTTTGTTCAATAATAGAAGTGATGCTCAAGAATATAAAATGGAGCCTGAAGAATAAAGTTAATGTTTCTTCACGTCTAAAAAAATTCTAACGAGAAAAAAAAGTAATATTAAAAGTTAAATTTAATATATTGAATATAGTAAGAGATTCTGTCAATTGGATATATGTACATAAAATTATTGCAGACATGTATCTGTATCGAATTTTTTTAAATGTAATTTTTTAACTAAAGTACCTCGATTTTTATTTTGGTTGATTTTCGTTTCAACAGTAGAAGTGATGCTGAAGAATATAAAATGGCAATCGAAGAATAAAATTGATGCTTTTCCACATCTAAAAAAATTCTAACAAGAAAAAACAGTAATATTAAAAGTTAAATTTAATATATTGAATGTAGTAAGAGATTCTGTTAATTGGATATATGTACATAAAATTATTGCAGACATGTATTTGTATCGAATTTTTTTAAATGTAATTTTTTAACTAAAGTACCTCGATTTTTATTTTGGTTGATTTTCGTTTCAACAGTAGAAGTGATGCTGAAGAATATAAATTGGCAATCGAAGAATAAAATTGATGCTTTTCCACATCTAAAAAAAGTCTTACACGAAAAAACTAATATTAAAAGTTAAATTTAATATATTGAATGTAGTAAGAGATTCTGTCAATTGGATATATGTACATAAAATTATTGCAGACATGTATCTGTATCGAATTTTTTTAAATGTCATTTTTTAACTAAAGTACCTCGTTTTTTATTTTGGTTGATTTTCGTTTCAACAGTAGAAGTGATGCTGAAGAATATAAAATGGCAATCGAAGAATAAAATTGATGCTTTTCCACATCTAAAAAAATTCTAACAAGAAAAAACAGTAATATTAAAAGTTAAATTTAATATATTGAATGTAGTAAGAGATTCTGTTAATTGGATATATGTACATAAAATTATTGCAGACATGTATTTGTATCGAATTTTTTTAAATGTAATTTTTTAACTAAAGTACCTCGATTTTTATTTCGGTTGATTTTCGTTTCAACAGTAGAAGTGATGCTGAAGAATATAAAATGGCAATCAAAGAATAAAATTCCTGTTTCTCCACATCTAAAAAATTCAAGATCTGCATTCTGATGACGACAATAAAAGTCATTTGTGATTGATGGTATGGGAACCGGTGAAAAATTGCAGAAGCCGATCGGCGTCCTCGCGTTAATTGCTCGGTTCTTCCTGTTCCGGGGCCGGAAGCGGTCCGAACCGTAGCGGAACGGCGTCGCTGGGCAATTACGCGATATAATTTTGAAAAACCGCGGAAACGGTGTATATCATCGGCTCCCGATAGGTTCGCTTTATTACCGGTCGTTCCACGCGCGTTCACAATCGAGGGACAAAACGCGTTTTCGTCGAGCGCGTCGCAATTGACTCGTAGCTGTTCGTGCGTTCTCGTAACACTAGTGTTTAATAAACAATAATCGAGACTGTGTCCGTTGTCATCGTTGACAATCGTTCGACAAAACGTTGCCACCCGATGATCATAAAAGTGATAACACCGCGGCGGTTCAATATGCAAATACAACGTGCGTGCAACGCGCAGTATGTAACTGCGTTTTGTACCCGGCCAGATTGTGTTTTATTCGAACGAAAGTGATTATGCGAAGTTAATCGGCGAAACAATAATCTAAGGTAATTCGATCTATTTTCTCCCGGCGGAAAATTGCTCTGGCTCTAGCAATCATTACAAATTAATTGGTTCGATAACGCGTCAGCGTACGGATTCGTATATTATTTAACTGTTAATTAAGCTGCTTGATATGGCGGGCTTCGGTGAGCTGAAATTATTCTTGTTAATCCCGGTCTATTTGTCGGTAAATGTTTTTCCGTGAATCTGCAGAGTTAGTCATTTTTTCGCATCTGGCTAATTTGTTGTTGCACGCAGAAATTTTTCGAGAAAACGATATACTCGTCCAACTGTTTTTTTAAATGGAACCATCTTGTTGTTGACATTGACTTGACATTGAGTTGACATTCAGTCGACCTTGAGCCTCGGAATTAAAAGAAAATGGCTCGTTTGGTAATTGAGCGATTCGTTCGAAAATTTTAATGTCGCGACGAGAATGTCGATAAAAACGCATCGAGCGGAGCGGAATATATTTGCAGATCGAATTTCTTGTTGATTTATAATACTTCGTGCGCGTGGAATATTTTCCATACGATTCGCGGCGGGGAAACTATTTTGGAATAATAAAGACCGTGTCCATTTACAGTAACGATCACCGGCGATGCAGTCAACACGTTCGTTCGTCGTGCACCGGTAACCGCAAAAATTCCGCAAAATCGAAACGGTTTTTTCATCGTGCCCTGCCCACTTCGAAACCAATATTTATCGCAACGGATAATCTTTTAACCCTCTCCGATCCTGCGGATCCAGCAGAAATTTATTCTATTATATACTACGCTCTGGAAAGATTAATATCATCCTAAGCAATCACGTTTTTTCATAGCGATCTTCAATTTAAAATACTAAGTTCTGTGTTCAACTTCTTCAAAAGATTGACGTATTTTCAATCCGAACGATTTTTCACGGTTGAAATTGAACAGATACGAGAAATTCTGCATAGTTAAAATCTAAGAGATTATTCCGAATTTTTTTGCGCACGCTTTGCATGTGTTATCAAAGTGATAGCTTAAAAGTGATACAGTAGAAAGCTGCAGGAATTTTAAATTTGCGGTATTTAAAATACGCGAGATTATATTCGACGCTGGCTTTGAGCGCGCGCATTCAGTATTCAATTTATGTTTTATATCCTGAATCTATGATGCAAGTGATAGCTTAGCAAATAAAATAGTGGCAGAAGGTTTCTGCAATTATTAGGAGAAAAATTGCTCTTTAATTTCTACTCGTAGCAATTGTTTCAGAAAATTTGAAGTTTGCACTAAAATTTCTAGTATAATCATTAATGTATGTTGGGTGGGTGCTTAAATTGATAATTTCCAACAATTTCCAACAATTTCCCTCGAAAATTAACTTGAGTAATTAATGAACGACCTAATATTTAGCTCTGAATTGTCTATTAATGGACGAGGTCGAAGCATTAAGCATTTCTACGCGGAATATTAACTCCGCTCAATCAAACTAAAATGAAGTAGCCCAATTTTCAAATGTAACGTGTTAAATTCCCCCGTTCTTCGTTTGAAATAGAAGCTGTTCAATATCGATGCGATCTTCCCCATTCCGTGCACTTGCTGCACGATGCATTCTTGTTTCGAAACGACTCGATCCTCGACTGTGGACCGAACTGTCCCTCGAATCGGAACGGTGCAGCCTCGTTCGGAACGGTTCAAAAGAAGTTTTGGTCGAAGTTGGTAACAGGCGAAGCCTCTCGCTCGACTAAAATGAAAAGGTCATCCGAGAAGAATGCGTTCCATTGCAGGGATGCAGCCCACCCCTCTCATGAGCGCCGATAATCGAGAATCGGATAAGCTGTCCGGGACTGTTTGCGTTCCTTTCGAACCGGTAGCCTCCAGTCTGCGAAGTTTCGGCGTCTCGGAACTTCCAAAAAGAGGAAGGAAAAGAGAAAAGAACGACCCTAGGCTGAGCTAGGGTAAATAAACGAGGGTTTGTCGACCTGAAAAGAATTCCGAGACAACAGTATTATTCTCTCTCCCGTACATTAATAATTAACTTACTTCGTAAATAAATACAAGAACTAGTTTTTACGCACAGATGTATAAGATACAAGAAAATCGAAAAAATATGAAAAACGCGAAGCAAGATCCGGCATAAAGAACCTCGGAGTATAAAATGACGTCACTGCAGAAGCGTATAATCTCGAACGCTAACGATTCTCTGTCGAAACAAAAATAATTAAAAAAGAAGAAACGGATTCCGTTCGAGGAAAAACGAGCAGGAGTACTGCTGGTTCCCGATCAAAGAGCACCCACTCGAGGAGAGATAGAAATCGAGAGGTTTCGCGAACTGTTTTTCAAACCGGTGAGACTCGCTTTCGAATTGCAATAACTCGGATTCCCTTTGCGGCCGACGTAGTTATTTGCCGGTACTTTGGAAACTGTGAAAAGATTGTTTGCCCGGGAATAAAGTTTACGGGGGTGGTCGGGCGTTTCGGAACGAACAACGATACGCTAACTTATACTTACTGCGCACGTACCGCGGTGATACATCGGGAAAGGGAGGGAGGAGAGAGGAGAGAGAGAGAGAGAAAGAGGTACACACGGAAACAGACCGAAACCGAGAGCAACAGAGGAAGAGATACAGAATGGTTGAGAAAAGGGTAGATTCGGAGGCAAACAGCGAAAGGTGGTACAGGGAGCAACGGAGAATAATAGAGAGCAAGATAGAACAAGATAGAACAAGATAGAACAAGATAGAGCAAGCTAGAGCAAGATAGAGCAAAAATAGAGCAACATACACACTCCGCGACAAAACGATAAGACGCCTCTAGATTTCTAATGTTCCTCAATACAAATGATGTGTACCAAGATTTTGTATATAGATCTGTATAGAGTATCCTCTGTTTAGTAACATACGAAGTAACTGCTATTATTTACGTTGTGTCTTAGGAGTTATGTATATCAGTTTACATGAAAAACCGGTGTGTCAAAACGATAAGACATGGTGAAGAAGCTCTGTCCAACACCAAATTTGTTCCACAATTACTATTGGGTGGTTCTTATAGAGTTTTCTGCGCTAATTCTGAATCTGCCCTTAATTTTTCTCCTAGACGCACAGTTTTTGAGAAACATGACTTTAAAAAAAACGTATTTTTCAACTTTAAACAAATATTGTGATGTTACTATAAAAGATATTGAATTGTTCTTTGCAGCAAAATATTCGCTGTAGACTTTGCCGAATGTAGTGATAGCCAATATTAATACATTATGAATGTTTAAACATGTTTAAACAATCATTAAAGACGGAGAAACACCACTTTGTACCAACTTTTGAAGATATTTTTGTATTTATCTGAAAAAATAAGGGTCCAGCGGAAAATCGAACTATATCACCCGATAGAGCAGGCTTTTTATCTTGAGAAATCACTCTTTGAAGTTTGCAACTATGACGTGTTTTTCGAATCACAAAACAAAATATCTTCGACCGGCTTACGTTGCCGCCAGAGTCGCTCACCACCAGCGCGGTCTCAACATAAATTATTTACATAAATTATTTACATAAATTATTTATGTCGAGACCGCGCTAGTGGTGAGCAACACTGGCGGCAACTTATGCCGGGCGAAGATATTTTGCTTTGTGCTTCGAAAGAAACGTCAAAGTTGCAAACTTCAAAGAGTGATTTCTCAAGATAAAAAGCCTGCTCTATCGGGTGATATAGTTCGATTTTCCGCTGGACCCTTATTTTTTCAGATAAATACAAAAATATCTTCAAAAGTTAGTGCAAAGTGGTGTCTCTCCGTCATCAATGATTGTTTCAACATGTTTAAACATTCATAATGTATTAATATTGGGTATCACTACATTCGGCAAAGTCTACAGAGAATATTTTGGTGCAAAGAACAATTCAATATCTTTTATAGTAACATCACAATATTTGTTTAAAGTTGAAAAATACGTTTTTTTAAAAGTCATGTTTCTCAAAAACTGTGCGTCTAGGAGAAAAATTAAGGGCAGATTCAGAATTAGCGCAGAAAACTCTATAAGAACCACCCAACAGTAATTGTGGAACAAAGGCTATAGCCGGGTTTGATAGTGAAATTCGCCCCCGGCGGGATTTTAATCGTGCTTGGACCATTCGATAGCCTACCCAAAAAAAACCCTCTCTGCCAAGTTTCAGCCCCCTATCTCATCTGTAAGGGTAGTTATTGAGAAAAAACGAAAAATCAGTTTTTGGCCCATTTTCCCTATTTATTGACAATTAAAAATTCTGAAAAAAATCTGACACATTTCGGACACCAAGTCACATATTAGGTATCATTTCCAGATTTTTCTGCTGCAAGCTCTGCTTGTGAAAAATGAAAAACACGAAAAAAATCGAAAAAATGCAGGTTTTATATAGAAATCTAAAAGGTGCTACTCCAGATTTAATTTAGCAATGAGGTATTACCGTAAGTATTATGCTCAATTTTTTTCAGATTTTTGTGAGTGGTGCGTCATAGTTAAAAAAAATAAAAACCGCTTTTTTCGGCGTTTTTCCTAAGTTATACTTATATTTCCTGAATCATAAAAATATATTATGTGATATTAAATGTTCCTACGTTCAGAAAAACATCTCCCAGACTTTAAAACTTGCCTAATACGAAATACGAAAATAATACCATGTATATATATTCGAATATTTCGCAGAGAATTTCAACAGCGCCGGTTGGTGCAGTGGCTATGGTCTCCGTCTGTGGAACCGCTGAAGACTTTTTGGACCGGGTACGGGTCCCGATCAGGTCAATTTTTTTTTCTAAGTTTTTTAAGATTATTTTTCTAAGATTATTGTTGAACCATTGTAAAAAACTTATTTGAACTATATTTAGACTATCTTAAAATATTTTTTCGGAAAAATATTCTTGGAGTACTATCGGCCTCTAGTCATTTACGGACTGTATTACAGCTCTACTTTACATTTTTTACGTGGATTTGTGCATCGACTTGATTTTTTTATCTTTACTGGCCGAAAGTACTCCAAGAATATTTTTCCGAAAAAATATTTTAAGATAGTCTAAATATAGTTCAAATAAGTTTTTTACAATGGTTCAACAATAATCTTAGAAAAATAATCTTAAAAAACTTAGAAAAAAAAATTGACCTGATCGGGACCCGTACCCGGTCCAAAAAGTCTTCAGCGGTTCCACAGACGGAGACCATAGCCACTGCACCAACCGGCGCTGTTGAAATTCTCTGCGAAATATTCGAATATATATACATGGTATTATTTTCGTATTTCGTATTAGGCAAGTTTTAAAGTCTGGGAGATGTCTTTCTGAACGTAGGAACATTTAATATCACATAATATATTTTTATGATTCAGGAAATATAAGTATAACTTAGGAAAAACGCCGAAAAAGCGGTTTTTATTTTTTTTAACTATGACGCACCACTCACAAAAATCTGAAAAAAATTGAGCATAATACTTACGGTAATACCTCATTGCTAAATTAAATCTGGAGTAGCACCTTTTAGATTTCTATATAAAACCTGCATTTTTTCGATTTTTTTCGTGTTTTTCATTTTTCACAAGCAGAGCTTGCAGCAGAAAAATCTGGAAATGATACCTAATATGTGACTTGGTGTCCGAAATGTGTCAGATTTTTTTCAGAATTTTTAATTGTCAATAAATAGGGAAAATGGGCCAAAAACTGATTTTTCGTTTTTTCTCAATAACTACCCTTACAGATGAGATAGGGGGCTGAAACTTGGCAGAGAGGGGTTTTTTTGGGTAGGCTATCGAATGGTCCAAGCACGATTAAAATCCCGCCGGGGGCGAATTTCACTATCAAACCCGGCTATAGCCTTTGTTGTTGGAGAGAGCATGTTCTTCAGCATGTCTTATCGCATTGAAGCACCGGTTTTTCATGTAAACTGATATAACTCCTAAGACACAACGTAAAAATAATAGCAGTTACTTCGTACTTCGTATGTTATTAAACAGAGGATACTCTATACAAAATCTTTGTACACATCATTGGTATTGGGAAACATTAGAAATCTAGAGGTGTCTCATCGTTTTGTCGCGGAGCGTAGCAAGATAGAGCAACATACAGCAACATAGAGCAAAAATAGAGGAGGAACATATAGCAAAATAGAGCAAAAATAGAGCACCATATAGCAACGAAAATCGTAGAGAGCAACATAGAGCATCAGAAAGCACCGGACGGAAAGGAAAAGGGACGAGATGGTGGAAAGAGCGGGGTGTGCCGACTTTTCGTTCATCGACGTGAAAATATCCCCGGGAACGATGCAATAACGAGACCAACAAAGGGCCGCGAGGAATTCTTAGCTCGAGCCGGGCGAGGAAAGTGTAGCAGCGTAATCGCAAGCCGCGCGTGTTTAACAACGCAATTTATATGCGTCCCGGTCCATTTACATGCGAAAGAAACGTCCGAGAAGTGCCTCTGCTCGCTGGACGACAATAGATATTTACACCGGCGGGTTTTTTGTCACCGGACACCGATGAAATATCGTCATGAACGTTCCCCGGTTTACTCCGCGCCGTTCCCTGGACCCTGTCTACAAATCGGGACATTCTCGCATGAACGCCTCGCGGCGTGTCGCTCGCTCTGGCGCGGGGTGTTGCTCCGAGATACGGATCCTTTCGATCCTGTTAGGCGAGGAAGAACAGTTTGCCCGAGAATAACCATGGAAGAATGAACGTTGAAAATGTCGACGTTGTTGCTGATTCCTTGTTGCGTCGTTAACAAATCAATTTGTGAATTTATTAAACTAGTTGGGATATTTTTCTACACACTTCGAACGCGTGCTCCAGTGAACGATAAAGCGGAACGGCGCGATTGTTAAGGAATTTTCTCGCAAACGGACGAAGTTTCTCGGTCGAGCGACGCTGAAAGCGTTGGCCGCAATTTTCTCGACATAAGCAAATAAACGCTCAGGGGGTGGGGACGGAAGTGTGTGTGTGGAGAAGAAGCAAAACATCGAAATAGTTTTATCGGACGATGATACAACAGCCGTCGAAGCAGTTTAAACATTTATTTCTCGAATTTATTTTGAGGCTGAAATGTATATTCGAATTGTGCGGAGCGTGTGCGGGGGTATTTCCCGTGTCTGCGGAACCGGCTGTCGGGCCGGCTCTCGCCCGGGCCCTGTTAATCACGCGATGCGTAAAAAACGTTAGAAAATTGGCCGGAAGAGCTGGCGGCAGGTGACGGTAACGCAGTTTGCTTCCTGTATCGAACAATCGAAGCGAGGCGCAACGCGCGTGACGACTGTACAAAGGCAGATGCAATTTGACGCATTGTGAGCCGGTGTGCTACGCGACACGCCACCCGGGCTCTCTGTTCCGCCGCTGCTGCAGTCTGTTTAGCGAATTCGCTGCACTTTTTCCTCCCGTTCGGTCTTATTGCCTCTTATTTGCTCCGGTGTGTACTTCAGACGTGCTACGCGGGGTGTAAGAGACAGTTGGTTGTTGGAAATAATTTTGGAGTTCGTACAAGTGGGGTCCGTTTGTTATATTTTACTTTTGTAATACGTAGCGGACGTTATTCTGCCTCTGCCGAACTCGAGGGCAAAGGAGCCACGCCCACCCGGGGCAGTTTGAAGAAAGACAGCTAGGTAAATCATGTACTAACACTTTGACAGGATCACAAAAATATTTTCTTGATTTTAGGTCGTACTAAATCACATTGCCCTATAAGATACTGTTCGGCTGACAAACTTCAGAGCAACGAAGCCACGCCCACCTGGGGCAATTTAAAGAAAGAAAACTAGGTAAATCATTTACTGACACTTCGTCAGGATCACAAAAATGTTTCCTTGATTTTAGTTCGTACTACATCAGATTGTCCTATAAGATACTGTTCAGGCTATGACACATATAAGAGCAATGAGGTCACGCCCGCCCGGAGAAATTTAAAGAAAGACAGCTAGGTAAATCATGTACTAACACTTCGTCAGAATCACAAAAATGTTTCCTTCATTTTACGTCGTACTACATCAGATTGTCCTATAAGATATACTGTTCAGGCTATGAAACATTTAAGAGCAATAGCGTCACGCCCATCCGGGGCAATTTAAAGAAAGAAAACTTGGTAAATTATTTACTGACACTTCGTTAAGTCATAAAAATGTTTCCTTTCTTTTAGTCGGTCTAAATCAGATTGTCCTATAAGATACTGTTCAGGCTATGACAAACTTAAGAGCTATGGGGTCACGCCCACCCGGAGAAATTTAAAGAAAGACAGCTAGGTAAATCATGTAGTAACACTTCATCAGGATCACAAAAATGTTTCCTTGATTTTACGTTGTACTACATCAGATTGTCCTATAAGATACTGTTCGGCTGACAAACTTAAGAGCAACAAGGTCACGCCCACCCAGGCAAATTTAAAGAAAGAGTTGAGCTAAATCATCTTTTATCAAGATTTTGCGAGGATTGTAAAATTGTTTCGTTCCTTTTAAATTGTTCTAAATCATGTTTACGATTAGACTGTCCTGTAGAACGTCGTCACGAGAAGCCACGCCCACTGAGAATATTTTAAACAGCGACAGCAAAGCAAACAGCATACAGTTAGGTGTTCCAACACGCACAATGATCTTCTTCAAAGGTCTCTGGAGGATCCTTACGCATGACACCTCGCAACAAGGATCAATCTCGAAGCATGCATCCAGGGGGAGCACAGAAGGGTAGATAATGATTTTTGGGGGGCGATAGTATATTTTCTCTGGTAACGAAGCCCTCGAAACACGGGGACACGAGTCGACCGAAAGCTCTCGAGTCTCGGGAACGTAGAAACACGCCAGGATTTCTCTGTAACGAGACATTTAGACGGTTGCCACCCCGTCGCGGGGAGAAGGAGGAGGACTCGTCGAGGGGTTGTACGCTCGGAGCAAAGTTTTCGGAATAATGGAAAGGCGAGAGATCCCCGGGGCCCATGTGGATTCCCCTTTCGACGACTTAATTCGCTGGAAATTAACCCGTGGTAATGAGGCGTCCGTCGCGTCGCGTCGCGTAGAAGGCACGAGTCGGACGGTGTGGAACAGATTTTCCAGCAGAAATCGAATCTCCGAAGTAGTCCCTAATACTAACAAGATTAACCTGATACATCAATAAAAAAAATTCGCATTTTAAAAGCCGCTGTAGAACCACCAAAAATATCAAATGCGAAATGAAAGTAGAAAATTGGATAAACTTGTCGAAACGTTACTTCCTCTCGGATAATTCTAAACAATTTTTTCCTATACATATACAGTAGTGGACAAAAGTTTAAGACCGCTCTAAAGAAGACAATAACTTTTTTAATATTGTACTATATGATTTGAACTTTTTTGGGAAGCTAGAGCAATTAGTTTACTAAAGGATGTGAAAAGAAATTTTTTCAAAAATTGCAATTGATCGGAATTGTTGAAAAAATACTAAAAGTTGAATTTTTAACTTTTTTATGTGGGCCTATATTGAAAATTTAAAAAAATACGTTTTGTAGATCTGTGCCAATTGAATATATTCTGAAAGTTTCGTGAAAATCGGTCGACGTGGCAATGAGCTACAAACGTTGAAAGATGGTAAAAATTGCATATCTTCAAGATTTTCGGCTATAAATCGTGAAAATCTGTCAAAAAATTTCTTTACACATCCTTTAGTAAACTAATTGCTCTAGCTTCCCAAAAATGTTCAAATCGTATAGTACGATATTAAAAAAGTTATCGTCTTCTTTAGAGCGGTCTTAAACTTTTGTCCACTACTGTAGTAGGCGGTCCTCCTTTAGTTTTTTAGATATTCGCAAAAATATTTTTTAAGTTTGAGTTCATTCTGGGTTAGGTTTAATATAAACAACTTTTCATTATATATTATTCCTAAAATCCAGCTATTCTTGTATTGTTGTCGAAATCAAAATTCCGCCGCTCGGCCTTCGACTCCGAGATATTTAAATTATAGATACTCACTACAGCGAATTCTGCCGTTCTTAAGGATGTTCTGGAGGTATATAAAAACGCAACAAAATTTTTGAAAATTTGGCAAGATATAATTCTTACTAAATTAATGTAATTACCAAAGTTTGGGTTCGATTCACTGCACCGTTTAAGAATTATAGCAACTTAAAGTTTGCACATTTTAACACGTCTTCTTATGGGGAATTCATAAAATTCCACTTCAAACTCTATTTAAACCTTGAAAAAACGCAACTAGAAACTTCAGTTTTTTTGTATATGTAGTAAAAATTATATAATTAATTATGTTCAAAATTTATTAGGATTCACTAAACAGTTACAGAGCAAAAAAATTATAAACTGTTACAAAACGTCAAATTTATCGTGTTGTCTCTTACTAGCATGGAAACGCGACAAGTGTAGACCACTGAATATAGTTACAGAGGGTACAGTATTCGCAAAAGTTTCATGCAAAATATACTCATGAATGGCTTTCATTGCCAATATATTGATGGATTTCGAATTTCTTGTACTTTTGTCTCCCATTGTACCTCCAGAACATCCTTAATTGACGGAGGACGTGTGATAGGACGTTTACGACGGAATTCGCTATAATCTAACTTACAGTTTTTTTGTAAATAACTGAAAAACTAAAAAAGACCGTCTATTATTTGTACAGAAAAAGGTTGTTCAGAAGTCGAGATTTAAAATACAGGGTGTTCCAGCTAACTTGACCACCTTGAACATCTTTGTTGTTTTTGCCCCATTTTACCATTCAACTTTGTCCTTCAGACATTTGACGTATCTTTAAAAACAAGAAAGATATTCAAGGTGGTCGAGTTAGCTGGGACACCCTTATATTCCAATTTCATAAAAATCCGTGAGGAAGTGGCGTTTCGACAAGTTTGCCCAAAATAGAGAAGAAACGAAAAGAAAATTCTCGAACCAAGAAGAATTGCACAGACGAGAGCAACTGGAAGAGGGCGCCATTTATCATCGCGAATAAAGGGAGCGTTTTATAAAAAGGGTAGATAAGGGGTCCGGTTATCAAAAGATGCT
Source organism: Lasioglossum pauxillum (assembly GCA_933228785.1). Classification (NCBI taxonomy): domain Eukaryota; kingdom Metazoa; phylum Arthropoda; class Insecta; order Hymenoptera; family Halictidae; genus Lasioglossum; species Lasioglossum pauxillum. Next base: position 8,398,759 of record OW121702.1, read on the forward strand.
GCACGACAGAGTGGAACAAAAGGCGCGCGACAGTCGGTAAATTAGCAATGACTTATCTCGATCAAACTCGCGATGAAAGCGGCGCCGACGCTGACGCCGGGACGATTAATTCGCGTGAGCGCCAGTCGCGCGACAATTGAATATCGTTCGAACGTGAAGAATCGTGCACGGCGAAACAAAGTACCCGTGCAGAAACACACCGCACCGGTGCGATCAAATTCTACGCTCTTCGATATACACCTATCTACATACGTATGGTTGGACGCTTGTCAACCGGGAACAAAAGAAGGTTCGGGGCGAACGACTGTCGATACAATAGTCGCGTTCGACGCGTGACGCGTAACGCGTCGGAGAGCATGCGTTTCGGGTTCGACGAACAGTGACAATTGAGCGGATCCCGGAGCCAAAGGGCTGCTGGTTCATTCGTTAGCATTCATTATGACGGAAACGCGTCTACGGTCGGTGACGAAGAATTTTAGTAATTGCAGCAATTGTAGGGGGAGTCGGATGTGGCCTTGAGTGGGCGTGGCTTTGTTGCCCTTGGATTCAGTGGAGCGAGAAGTGATTTGAAACATGTTATCTGTATTTTAATTTTGTTAAAATCTTGATAAAAGACTGCTTTCTTTTGTGTCTCTGTTTAAAGTAATCCTAGTGGGCGTGGCTTCGTTGCTCTTGGATGTGATGAGGCGAGAGCAGCGTTTCAGAGAGCAATTTTGTTCAGGGTTAGTTTAAAATGACTTAAAAAGTGCTAGCAGTCTTTACATTTTAATAGTGTCTTCAATAAAGATTGTTTATTTCTCTTGGCTCTCGTCAAAGTATGCTTAGTGGGCGTGGCTTCGTTGCTCTTGGATGTGATGAGGCGAGAACAGCGTTTCAGAGAGCAATTTTGTTCATGGTTAGTTTAAAATGATTTAAAAAGTGCTAGCAGTCTTTATATTTTAATAGTGTCTTCAATAAAGATTGTTTATTTCTCTTGGCTCTCGTCAAAGTATGCTTAGTGGGCGTGGCTTCGTTGCTCTTGGATGTGATGAGGCGAGAACAGCGTTTCAGAGAGCAATTTTGTTCATGGTTAGTTTAAAATGATTTAAAAAGTGCTAGCAGTCTTTATATTTTAATAGTGTCTTCAATAAAGATTGTTTATTTCTCTTGGCTCTCGTCAGAGTATGCTCAGTGGGCGTGGCTACGTGGCTCTCGGGTTTGATGGGACGTGGACGTTATTTCAGACAGCAATTTTTGTTCATGGTTAGTTTAAAATGACTTAAAAAGTGCTACCAGTCTTTATATTTTAATAGTGTCTTCAATAAAGATTGTTTATTTCTCTTGGCTCTCGTCAGAGTATGCTCAGTGGGCGTGGCTACGTGGCTCTCGGGTTTGATGGGACGTGGACGTTATTTCAGACAGCAATTTTTGTTCATGGTTAGTTTAAAATGACTTAAAAAGTGCTAGCAGTCTTTATATTTTGATAATCTTCAATAAAGGTTGTTTATTTCTCTTGGCTCTCGTCAGAGTATGCTCAGTGGGCGTGGCTACGTGGCTCTCGGGTTTGATGGGACGTGGACGGTATTTCAGACAGCAATTTTGTTCATGGTTAGTTTAAAATGACTTAAAAAGTGATAGCAGTTTTTATATTTTAATAGTGTCTTCAATAAAGATTGTTTATTTCTCTTGGCTCTTGTCAGAGTATGCTCAGTGGGCGTGGCTACGTGGCTCTCGGGTTTGATGGGACGTGGACGTTATTTCAGACAGCAATTTTTGTTCATGGTTAGTTTAAAATGACTTAAAAAGTGCTAGCAGTCTTTATATTTTAATAGTGTCTTCAATAAAGATTGTTTATTTCTCTTGGCTCTCGTCATAGTATGCTTAGTGGGCGTGGCTTCGTTGCTCTTGGGTTTGATGGGACGAGGACGGCGTTTCAGAGAGCAATTTTTAGGTTAGGTATTTTTGGTTAGTTTAAAATGATTTAAAAAGTGCTAGCAATCTTTACATTTTGATAGTCTTCAATAAAGATTATTTATTTCTCTTGGCTCTCGTCAAAGTATGCTTAGTGGGCGTGGCTTTTATGCTCCCGGCTCTGATGAAGGGCTATGCAATTTACATGGTTCCAAGAACAGATATTAAAGTGCACTTTTGTGTTTCTCAAACAGAATGAAAATGTATTGAACAAAATAAAAACACGCTTAATTTCAGACAGAGTCAGTCTTGTAAAATTTGCAAAATCGAAGAAAATTTCAATTCACAGGTTGCGGTTTCGACGACGTAAATAGCGTGTGTGCAGAGGCAACCGTCTCTTATTACATTCCGTACTGTATGCACGGGGATCCGCGAGTCTGTGCGAACTAGATAATGCGACTAGCGATCCTTTCTCGTGCCGTTGCACGAGAGCTGAACTAGGTGCATCATTATCGGTGCAGTTCGCTGTAACGGACGATATCGAGCGGGAGCCGTGTTCGAAACCGTCCCGTAGAAGAATGTGGAATACTAGCTTCCGGCAACAGAGAAAGAGAGAGGAGGGGAGTCACTATGGCAGGAGGAGTGATCGAAAACAACGGGTCGGAGGGGGGGGGGGAGCAGGATATTCACTCGCGTGCCGCTACAACTTGTATTCGAATTTTCCCTTTGGAATTCGATTTTTCATCGTTAACTATCCTGAAATAATGTTATCGAACATTACAGTCTATAAAATGAAATTCCAAAATTGATCGAAAGCGAAGCGAGACGGAAAATATAAAAAATAAATTGGAGAAAAATACTGGAAAATTATGCAAATGTTCACCCGTTGCACTCGAGTGGTGTCACTAAAAATTTGTTACGCTGTTACTCAAAATATCCTGAAATAATTTTATCGAACATTACAGTCTATAAAATGGAATTCCATAATTGGTCCGAAGTGAAGCTAAAAAATAAATTGGAGAAAAATATGTTTAAAAATACTGGAAAATTATGCGAATGTTACTAAATAGTATGTTAAGAAATATTAACCCTTTGCACTCGAGTGGTGTCACTAAAAATTGTTACACTGTTCTCAAAATATTTTTCACGTTATTAAATTTGTATTCAATAAACTACTGCAAATTTTGCAAATTGGATCAGTTTTATATAAATACGTAAAATGGAAATACTCGAGGTCGAAAGAAAAAATTTGCTCTTGGAATTAAAACAGCTCCGGGAGCAACACGATGTTGCTTCGTTTATTTTGCATAAACTACCAACGATCTCGAAAAAATTATGGTGTCTGAATCTGGAAGAACGTGTCCGATACAAGCCGCGCAAATTGGAAGGTGAGAGGCGGCGGAGCAGCTAATTGGAATTTAAATCCAGCTAATTGGAACGAGAAGTTCGGATCGGAGGCGATGAAGGGAAAAAAATTGAAAGGAGAAAAGGAGGAGAAATCGAAGGTCTCTGATCGACTTAAAGTATTCTCGCCACGGAAGACAGTCGATGTCGGTCAGCAGCATCGCGAACACGTTTTAAATAGAGGAGGTTCGATGAATCGATCGAGAGAGGTAGAAGGTAGCGGTAGAAGGGCCACCGATAGAGAAAGGGGTCGAAGTAGAAGAAGAAGGGGGAGGGGGGGTAGAAAGAAGAATGGCATTTTGGTAGGGCGATTATCGGCTCGCCGTTCGATATTCGCGAGAAGCGTATATTCTCTCGCGAGAAGCCGTTGTTGAGCCCTCTTACTTAAAATTTAAGTAGGATTTAACTTCGGAATCCTGGCGCTTGATTGGGTGATTGACGGTATAAGTAGAGCTTAAAGTTTCACTGGAAGTCCTGGCACCAGCCGAACGAGAACCGTCCCTTCGAGAGCTCGATCGATGACTCTCTCTGTCCCTCTCTCTCTCTCCCGCTCACACAGATACGCGCGTGCACGCTCGCGAGACTCGACTTTAATTACATCGAGGCGCCGCGCCGCGCCGCGACGGCATTAGTCCGCCAACTCGAAAATAAGATCGACAGGATGTCGATTGGCATCGGTCTGAACGACTTCCGGTCCCTGCGCATTTTAGCGAAATTTCTGTCTTGGCGCTCTGGAGATTTGCGATCGGTACAATACCCTCCGAGGTTGCTTCCTCGTTGCTGAAATACTTTCGCAGATTTATCCGATTTTTCTCCTGTGCTCTACTAATAAACTGCGGATTTTTTAAAATGGCTTTTCTCACATCTTTCACTCCTGCATTGGTTACTTAACACTAAACCTACCACTGCCGGTCAAATGATCGATTTTATATTTTTCATTTTACAATTATTGAAATTATGAAGCTGCTTGCACGGAAATTGATTGGATCAATTTCTTTGTCCAAGCACATGTTCTAATAAAAATTGCACTAAATTTAAATAAATAGAACCTTCTCATTTTTATAAGCTTGAAACATTTAAATCGCTTTTTGTGTTCGGTAGGTTTAGTGTTGAAATCGTGCTAGGTGATTAGTAAAGGGAAGGTGTTTTGATGAATGGTAAATGACGGTATGCAGTGTTGCGGTAACGATAACTTACATTTAAGCTAGGAACTGTAGATTAGAACCAGACTAGAACGGAGAGATGCTTTAAGGGATGTGAAAATTGTAGTGGGGATGTTAAAGAATAGCGGTAGAAAATTGTGGTCGAGCTGTACCAGTGGTCTTAAATTGTTAATGTTATGGCGCCGAAAAGTCGCAGAACAAATCAGACGCTAAGGGTTAATTGAATTTATTCGGCTCGTTGAAGAAAAAGAGAAACAAACAAACAGACTGCAACATTCAGAAGAGTCTGTAGAATCGTCCCAGGCAAGAGTCACTCGGCTGACTGTCACAATTAGACCAGAAGAAATTGTCAAGTCTAGTAAGGTGAAGTGCCCTAAGTCTGGACAGTCCAAAAGTGATACCTAAATCTGGACAATTGAATTGTCATAGTAAAATCAGTAATTAAGAGATTAAATAATTATATTATATATTCTGAGGCCTTAGCTACAAGTAGGTGTGAATGTTATTTCATTAAGACATCAATTGAAATTTAAAAATGAATTCAAAGTTCATCTGAAACAGTATACAAAATAGTCTATTTACATGCGAATCATGTGCATTTATAGTTCGAACTTTTGTTAGAAAAAAGATATAATTTAAGCCCTCAGACAAAAAATAATTATCACGCATAATAATATTGATATTTTAAAATAAATTGGCAATCAAGCTTAACGTAAATAGTAATTATTAATCCAAATATTAGATGTCCAAGATTAGGACTGTTTTCAAATATAAGTACTCCATACTGGGACGCGATGACAGTAGCTGTCCCACTCTAAGTTTATACGCAATGTGCTTACGCCTGAAGCCGGACACGTGTTTGTGAATAAAATCAACGCATTGTTTGCAAATTATTTAACTACATGTACGTATAATTAGTCTTCTATTAGCTTGAATAACGTATGTAGAAAATGTATTCCGGTTGTGACGTTAATAATACTTTATGTTTACATCTTAAGTCTATCAGTATTACTACCTAACCTTAAAAGTTGTATTATGATAAGTTTTATTAAAACAGTAAATGAAAATAAATATATATTTGGTTAAATAATACAATACTATAATCTATGATAAGAATACTACATATTACGCAAAGCATCTTCTATTCGTCATGCGCAACAGCGCCACCAACCAACGTTTTAGGTTATGTTCGCTCGATCAACTCGTAAATTGAATTTGTCCCGATATAGGCTTTACTTCTGTCCAGGTACTAGCTTAGATTGGATTTAATATGTCCAACTATAGGTTTGAATTATTCTTGTTAATACAATTAAGATATTAACCTAAACAATGATTTTTTTATTTTAAATTACTTTACAAACTCTGAACTGTATGTTAAAACTCTTAAGAAATTGTTTTTGTTTATTTAAAGTGATAAAATTTAAAATAGAAAAATATGCTGTCCAGGCATAGGGCACTTCACCTTAATGTCACAACATTTTGCGAAGACGCGAAGAAGATTCGGTCTGAATCGAAGGCTCGATGTGGCCGGACTCTCAGGGGTTCCTCTCGCAAAAGAGTTGAAATCCGTGTTTATTGCCAGGGCCCCGTTATCATCGGCTGCCGCTTCCGAAAGGAGTATCCAGTGTCGTTTGATTTATGTACCGACAAGCTTCAGGGGGCTGACACGGTCCCCGGGATGCTATGACGCCGTTGATGCACCAAGGTGCACCGATAATGGCCGACTGTAATGGCGAAAGGATCGTTCGACGCATTATCCGTCTCCGGTGCCATTCGCGCCGATCCCCCCCGTCGTCGTCTATCGGAACGCAATAATCGGCCGAACGGCCATCCACCCAGCTATACCATTTCGATCCTGAACGAATCCACCAACGTGGAAACTCTAATATCTACCCCCCGGACTCGCTTTTCCCTTTTTTTTATTGTCCTCTTTATTCGGTCGGGGTAGCTGTATTTACCATTTTGTCGGACGACTCGCTGTTTTCCAGGATTCGATATTCGTTTCTCCAGTTACGGGCAAATGTCGATCTAACACTGAACGTGCCGGTATTATGAAATTTTACCGGCATGTACTCCCTTCGAAGTAGAACGCGATTGAATCTGTTCCGATCTCACACGATTGTCGTTTCCCGAGAAACGTAAGATTAGCTTTTCTTATTTCGATGTTTGACGAATTCAATCGGCTCTGTGCGGTTTAAGAAATTTTTTCCCGGGTCCATTTCAATTTCGGCTTATAGAGGGAGGATTCATCTTTAAAACGACATTCAGAAAATTAATCTGCGATCTTTTTCCACGGTGTCATTCCACTTCAAGTGAAAAGTGAAAAGCCATATATGCCGACAGCACATTTTTCATGCAAAATACCATAAAACCGTGAAAAAACTCGCAGCTTAATTTTTTAAGAGTCATTGTAAAGGAGAGATTTCGCTTTATAAGATAGAATTGAAAGAACATGGAGAAAAAATGTTTCAACTTCGCAGAGACGTTTTTCTATCGCCGGACTTCAACTCGAGATAAATGGTAAATCCAGTGACACCTAATTACGAGCGAACGAGATTATTCGGAAATTTGTTTAACGCTCGGAAGGACACTCTATATTTTTCTCGAAGCACTCGGTTGCTTTCCGTTTCAATTATCCGGCGATAATTTCTCCGGCAGTTTTGTAGCGTTTTACGCGCCCGCTCGCGGCGGCAAGCCGCGTCGCCTCGATTGTTTCTCGCCGCGGGCCGAAAATAATTAACGAAAATTAGCAACCCCTAATGGAAGCGTAATGGGCAATAAATATGAAAATGGTCGGGCGCATGGGTAACCGATATTGCCGTGGAAATCCAGCCAGACCGGGGCGAGTATTGCTTTCCGTTCGGAGGTACGGATTTATCAGCTTTAAGGGTAGACGGTTAATCCGCGGACTGTATGTATCTCTCTCTCTCTCCTTCTCTCTCTCTTTCTCTCTCATTAAATTATTCGAACGTGTGTAATTATCCTGCACCGGCGAGTATATCCTACGGCTGGCTGTTCGCTTCCTGCTGCATTCAATTATATTTTTTAACGATGCGAACACCGTCAAAGCCGCTCATCTTTAATCGCTTATTAAATCTGCATCGGCGAATTTGTTGAGATTCGTATGACTTTCATTGCGATGCTGCTGGAAATAAATTCTCATCTGATTTCCGGTCCGTGGAATTCGGTGCAATTTGTTTCGGATCGATTTAATGCCGCGGGACGAGTAAATAGAAAATTATTATTATGCAGGAATTTTCGTGCATTCGCCAGAGCTAACCCAAATTGGATTCTTCTTTTTAAAAAGTAAGGCTTGTTGTCTGTCGTTCAATAGCAATGTTTAACACTGAACTTTTTGGTTTTATATTATTTTATATTATTATTATTGAATTATACTATATTATTAATTTTTATAATTTTTCTTAAAATTATATTATGTTATTATTGAAATTATGAAATCGCTTACAGGGAAATTGTTTCGATCAATTTATTCTTTATCGAAGCACAAATTTTATTAGGTCGTTTGCAAAATAATCTCGTGTACCGAATCTTTATGCAAAATAAAAATTTTCTGCCTGAATTGCAACAAACTGGAATGATTAGACATTTATTTCATTCCTAATATATTTAATAGGTTAATAATAATACAACTTTTAATTGTATGAAGTATTATATGAATCTCGTATTCATGAGAAGATAAAAATCATGTAAAATGGAAGAGGAAATTCTTAAGAGTGCAAAGGATTAACGATTGGCTTGGTTGTCGGCTCCTTCGGCGATGTTGTTGATTTTTCTAGGCAGCGAGGGGCGAGATAGGGGCTCGCCATTGCTGAAAATGTCGGTGGTCCGGCGGCCATCCGGCCGATATTTATGAAACTAATCGGCTTTCCATAATTTCCCGGCCGCGGCCTAATTTCCGGGAAGAATCGAGGCAACGAACGGCGGGCGGCCGCTTATCGCGGACACTTCACGCGGCAGTTACATTTTTCGCGCCACTGTTTTCCGCGAAATTCGGGTCAATTGCCGGGCTGACCGGAAATTAACCGGCGGCCATCGACCCAGAATACTCCGGGGCTCGGTGCACGGCGTGCACACCGGTCCCACGTGCAGATATACGCTTTTGTCCTCGAACGAGTCTGACAAAGCGCGAATATGCTTTTCCCTGCCGCGACAAATATTTCACGGCGCAACACGAAAACACGCCACTCCGTAAAATTAAAGCTGACCTTTGAGCTTGTGCAAGTTTGTAGACAAAAATCATAAGGAGGTTCTAACTAAGTTTATTTTAAAGGGCGAAGTGTCTGCTTTCACTTAACTTAATACCTTTTTTTCAAAAATGCCCTTGGTATTTTTATGATTTTCTTTTTTATGAAACATTGTTTTCTCTCTTCCGAAATTCGACTTCAGACGTCTGTACGAAGTTGACAAATTTTTTTTCCACGTTAGGACCAATATGATCTTGTAAAGCGAAGTCGCTCCTTTACAATGACGCCTAAAAAATTTATCTGCGATTTTGTTTCGCCATTAGAATAGTGGTGCTAATGCTAGTATCGCAGTTTTCATTCAAGGTGTTTTAAAACCGTAAAAAAAGTCGTAAATCAACTTTTGAGACGTCATCGTAAAGGGGACACTTCTTTCTATGAGATCGGATTGAGAAAAATTCTGAAAAAAATCTTTTCAATTCTGCAGAGTCGTTTGAATTTGTTAAGAACCGGAGATATCGATGTTCATGATATCGACGAGACGAGGTAGGTTCGATGGGGTGAATATATCGGTAAGAAAATCGCGGCATCGATCGTCCCCGAAGTAAACTAACAAAATTAGCCGGCGGACCGTTTCATTCTTCTTTGGAAAGCCGATAATCGGCTGCCGTTCGAATTGACGGCTGGAAAAAAGTAGATGCGGTCGGTTTTGTTCGACCCTGCGGCGACCGGAGCGTTCCCCGTTGATCGTGATTGGTAGTTTCGAAAGCTGGACGCTGTACCCGGGGTATTTTTCAAACGTCCGGGTCGCCTCACCCGTTTTACTCTCCCTCTCTCTCTCGTTCTCTGGCCGCGCCATGCCGTGGCGACTTTTTCCGAACCCGCCACAGACCAGTTAATTTTCCTCGGGCTCGGGCCACGGTGTCGTTTTGTTTTCCCACGTAAGATTGAAATGTACATTTTTATGGCGCCCGGACGAATATACCATCCCCGTATTTGAATTTCCCTCGCTGACCACGATGCTGATTGCTTCGTCAAAGTTACCGTCGTTCCAGTTCCCCCGTCACGGCATTTTGCTGCAGTTTTTCCGTTCGGGAAAATTATTGCTACGCGATTTTTCAGTTTAGGATCGTTTCCTTCGACCGTTTGCTGCTTGCTCGTTCGTTCATCTAAGCTGCTCCGGTTCTCTGTTCAAATACTGTTAGAAGTTCGATTAATATGAGAAAACTAGGAAGATTAAAATAATTTCTTAAAATTTGTTAAAATTGTAATTGTATTATCATTGCCTTCCAAAATTGACACAGACAATTTTTCAAACTAAAACCACAAAGCCAAGCGTGCTCTGAAACAGTCCACAACCCCGAAACGATCAATAGTGGGATAAACCGAAATAATTAAACAATAGCGCACGGAAGCTGCGAGGGGGAGAAAGAATCTCATCAGGAGCAGACGTCGGAGAGTAAATTAAATAAGAAAATATTTTCCCTCGGCGATTCCGGGCGGTCCAATTAACGCAGCCCGAAGAAAGAGTTGGCAAGGAGGCATAAAAAAGAAACGTCGGTCGAAAGATGACAGGCGGAGGGAAGTGTTTGCCGGGTAACACTCGAGCTGAGCATCGGCTCGGATGCGAAATAATTTGCATATGCATATACACGTGGAGACGGCAGACGCAGAGATAAAGAAAGAGAGAGAGTGTGGTGTCTGTCATCGTTGCGGGGGAGTCTTCCGCGTGTTCCGACGGGTGGAAACGTTTCTTTGAGCCTCGGCCCGACGGCTCAAAGCTTTCCCGTCGCTTAGGATTACCAGAGGCAGCCGTATGAAAATCGCCAAGACTCTAAATTGCAAAGCAGACGGTCCGAAATCTCTCCTCAAAGAAGATCGACTGCAGCCGTTTCGACTGCTACCCTTAAGGGCCCGGAATTTCCCACGATGCACCGGAACCAGATTTCACGTGCCCAAACTCTGTGATCATCGTGGAAATACTTCTGCAACTAAGGAGAATACTTTGTATTACGATATATTTATTTATTTATGATTTATTTTAATGTGGACGCATTAACCCCTTGCCGTATTTTGACGAGCCAGATTCGCGATGGAGGTTTCTAACAAAGTCTAACAAATATGAATGTTACGCGTTTCATTTTACATGAAATAAAATTTGATTTGTTTGTGATGAATATTTAAGCATTAAAATAAATGTGGCCATACACATAGAATATACATTTTCTCTTCTCTTCTACGACATTTTTCGGGATAAAGACGTTCTATCACTGTAACTGTAAAAGGAAAGGTACAACGAGGAGTTAACAGCGAGGTCATTAGTGACCACATGGTTTACAATCGAATATGTCATATCTTACATGTTACTTGTGAAGAGGGTTACCCCCTCAAGTTTATAGCAGTCTATACCAGAGTTGTGCTAATTCAATTACAGTGTAATTCAATTACGTAATTGAATTTCATTGTATTTTAATTAATAGTAATTCAATTACGTCGTAAATAAATTACTATATAATTCAAATATAACGTAATTCAATTACTAAGTATTTTAATCAGATTTGTAATTGAAATACAATATAATTGAAACACAATGTAATTGAAATACAATATAATTGAAACACAATGTAATTGAAATACAATATAATTGGAATGCAATTTATAATTGAATTACAGTATAATTGAATTACAGTATAATTGAAATACAATATACTTGAAATACAATATAATTGAAACACAATGTAGTTGAAATACAATTATAATTGAAATGCAATTTATAATTGAATTACAGTATAATTGAAATACAATATACTTGAAATACAATATACTTGAAATACAATATAATTGAATTACAGTATAATTGAAATACAATGTGTAATTGAAATACAATATAATTGAAATATAATATAATAAAAATACAGCTCTCCAAATTATAGCCCAGAACTTGGAAGAACTAGCGATATATTTTTATATTTTTCTTTCATATACAGTAACCGCGGGTTTACCGTCGAACAGCCGTGTTCTGCACGGACAGTATTCCCGCAGTGACATCACTTTTTTCACAATGTAACACCAATATTTAATCTTCTTCATTTTTCATTATTATTTTATGGAACTTTCGCCAACATATTCGTGGCATTTTTCTAATGCAAAATGGGTACCAAACACGATATAATTTCAACTGTATTTAGTGGTGTAATCGACGATGAAAGTTTCGAACACAACGAAGAAAAGCGTATTGGAAAGAAAGAGACGCGGTTGTCGAGTCAATGTGTGGTGTTCACACCGATGTATCCGAGCCGAGAACAATTATTTCATCTCGAAATATTCACAATTATTTCGAGAATAGTATTTCATGGGGTAAAATGACGATTGCCAGAAGGATTTTTGAAGTGTATAGACTCTATACAGGGCGTGGCCGGACGGGTGGTACAACCGAGCAGGGGGTGATACTACATGTAAATAAAAATAAGTCGAAAAAAAGGAATAACATTTTTTCGTTTGACGCTTCGTTTTCGAGAAAATCGAGTTGAAGTTCCGCCAGGCTGCAGAAAGTAGAATTGGTTGATCATGGGCAGACGCGTCAGACGATTCCTGTGCAATAGCACGTGTATTCGCTGCGTTTTCAAACTCGATTTTCTTGAAAACGGAGCACCAAACGACACAATGTTATGTCCGGCCACACCCATATCGATAGATCTAAAGAAGAGGAGGACGTTTCCTATACAGGGAGGTCCGTTTAAGTACGAACACCTATATATCTCGGTTATTATTAGTCGTACAAAAAATCTCCACAGAATAAAGTTGTACTGTTTCAAGGGGCGTATTTGATGATGGTAAACATTTTTTCTCAAGGTCATTTTTTTACAAGATTTCAAGATCATTGGTATTTTTTTTAAATGGAATGAGATATTTTTTAATGCATCAATCGATGCAGCTGGACATTCGTTATAAAAAAGTACTAACCCATGTATGTCGAAAAGTTAGTAGTTCAGGAGATATTTCAATTTATATAACTCCAAAATACCATCACTGTCGTACTAAGGCGTTAGTGTTTACTTACTTGTGTAACGTCTTAGTACGACAGTAATGGTATTTTGGAGTTATTCAAATTGAAATATCTCCTGAACTACTAACTTTTCGACATACATAGGTTAGTACTTTTTTATAAAGAATATCCAGCTGCATCGATTGATGTATTAAAAAATACCTCATTCCATTTAAAAAAAATATCAATGATTTTGAAATCTTGTAAAAAAATGACCTTGAGAAAAAATTTTTACCATCATCAAATTCGCCCCTTGAAACAGTACAACTTTATTCTGTGGATATTTTTTGTACGACTAATAATAACCGAGATATATAGGTGTTCGTACTTAAACGGACCTCCCTGTATATCGTATGTTTAAGCAATTTTCAATTTTTGTAGGAAAGTTTTAAGAAAGCGGATTCATGTAGAATCTTATTTTCAGTGATAATAGTCTTTGTAGTTCTGGAATAAATAAAAATCGTACTAAATTCTGTCGATTTTTATATACTGGTATTTTTTGAAACATTTTAGAAGCCATAAATGCATAAAGTTCCGCAGTCTAATATTGTATTATATTCTAGTGTATTATACCACACTCTGGCACGTTACAATATATTCTAATATATTGCATTATATTCCAGCGTATTTAGTTACATTTCTTCTAAAAATCTCGTTTGCACTCGCCTCGATTATTCACCACTGTGTAACGCAAGTGTACACACCAAGAGCACATTTCTCGCACGCTTAAAAGTATTAAAGAATGATGGAGGAACAGGGCGAGTTGGAAACGTCCATTATCCTCGGATTTCATTTTTCTTGATGCAACGGCGCCGTCGAAGGGGGGTGCAATTACATTATTTTCCAAATGGAACTCCTTTTATAATAGAATTTCTCGCAAAATCGGAAATCATCGAACCTAACAGTCGTTCTGAAAAATTGAATACATGGCAAACCTATTACCCTAACGTGCAGTTACTCGAATTAATATTCGGACGCTATAAAAAAGACGATAACTTTTTTGGCATTGTATTGTACGGTTTGAACGTTTTTGGGAAGCTATAGCAATTAGTTTACTATAGAATGTGAAAAGGTCAAAATCGGTCGACATTGCAATGAGCTGCAAACGATCAAAGATGGTAAATAAAAACTGTAGATTTTCACGATTTTCGGCCAATATCTAAGAATTCTTACATCTTTCCCGCATCAACCGATTTCGATGAAACTTTCACAGTGCATATAATTGACACAGACCGACAAAACGTACTTTTTAAATTTTCAATATAAGCCCATGTAAAAAAGTTGTAAAATGCAACTTTTAGTATTTTTTCTACAATTCCGATCAATTGCTATTCTTGAAAAAAATTCTTTTCACATCCTGTAGTAAACTAATTGCTCTAGCTTCCCAAAAAAGTTGAAATCGTACCGTACAATATTAAAAAAGTTATCGTTTTTTAGAGCGTCCGAATATTCATTCGAGTAACTGTACATACGTCCGAAGAAGTGGAACTTCTCTTCGAGAACTTCTCGAATTTATTCACCGTCGTCGAAATTAGCGAGGGAACGGGTTCGTCTCTCGATCACGAAATTTGCGAGATTTCGGATGGTTAGTGCAGGGATCGATTCATGCTCGATAAACGGCAGAATTAGTTTCCAGTTTGGAAAGGAACCAACAAGTTCTGCCGGACCTGGCGTGCTCGGGAAGTCTGCGATTCGATGCCGCGATGAATGGCGAGTCCGTGAAATGTTTTCCCTCGGAGCGGAACTCCTCTAATCCGTGGGATTCGATTCAGGGAACGCGACGTAGATTTACGTTCAATTTTCTTCGGGGACCCTTTCCCCTATTTACAGAGAGAGAGTGAGAGAGAGAGAGAGAGCGGGTTTGCCTCTTTGACGAGTCTTGCTCGTCTAGACCCCGGGATCGCCTAATCTCGGGAACTCTTGGAACTTGGAGATTGCCGCGACGACCTTTCGAGAAGTATTTAGGAAGTTAGGCTCGCGGACAGGGCACGGTTCGAGACGATAGGATCCTTTGCCGAGGATTGGCTTGTTCGTGACAATGCCAGAGAAACTGGCAACTGTAATCTTTGTTGACGCGGCAAGACGCAGATGCAGAGTGACAAAGAGACCTAAACGCTTGGACCTGTTCGTTTAGATTCTTTGCTGGCTGATGAAATGAATGCAAGAAATTATATTGTTCAGATGAAACACCCTGCATATCGCCGCCTGAATGTAAGAACTAGCTAACTTGAAATTTGGACATTTTGAGTTATCTACTTGGTATTAAAGAAGAAATCAAGTAGAATTTCTATCAATATCATATATCTCTCAATATCAATATCATATATTAGTAATATAATATTACTATCAAAGTACAGTCCCTGCTCACTTTATTAGACTCACCTGAAGAATTGGTGCTTTTTGAAATCTTATAAGGAATTCAACGCTGTTTTCAACCTATGGGGTAATGATTTCGTACTACATATAAGGTTGCCTATCGAAATGTAAAATTTTCTTGCAAGAGCAAAAAATCCCCCTTTTACCATGGCCCGACAATTCACCAGCCATGAATCCGATTGAAAATGTCTGGGAGTGCCTGAAAAGAGAACTGGCCAAAGAAAATATAAAAACAAAGATCAAGTTGATAGAGAGAATAATCTATCACTGGCACCATAACGTTATATTAAAAGAAATTGCACAAACTTGCATAAATAGCATGCCCAGAAGAGTTGCGGCTTTAAGAGCAGCTAAGGATTAACAAAATATTAGTGTTTTAAGAATTATATTGATCTATTTGTGTTTGTATCCATTGTTTTTGTAAAATAAATATATGGAAAATTCATTGTTCATCATTAAGTGATATTTGCATAAGGCATACCCATTATTCATGGTAAAACTCAGAATATCATAATTATAGAGGTGAGTCTAATAAAGTGAGCAGGGACTGTAATCTACGACATCTAGTGAGCAGTGTCCAAAGTAGATAAAAAATAAATATAGATTTCTATTTATGTTATAAATGGGCAACTCGACTTTAAAAAAATTTTTTTTAATCCAAAATGATGTTTTTTCATGTATTGTTCCACCTAACATAAAGAAATATAAGTAGGTATTGACCTTATGTTTAAAATAACGGTCTCCCTACCATAATCTTAAAACCTTCTCTAAAATAAGGAATTGTAAGTTACCTAGTTCTTACATTCAGACGGCGATATAATATGTCGCTTGTATATGTTACGGCAAATGTGATTAATCCGGTGATTATGCATAATAACCGGTTATTATACATAATCACCAATTTATTACATTTACCGTAACATATACATTGTTCATTGTGCAGGCTGTGCAACGCAACTCTTGGCACACATTGTCCCTTATAATTTCGGTGCGTTACGAGCCTCGTGTGAACGAGACTCGGCAGTACACAGCGCCGTTACAACACCTAACCCGATTAACACCGATGTTAAATACTATGTTTCCCGCAATCGATGATGATCCTGTATAAAAGGTATTTATATATCTGTCCCGTTGGAAATTATCAATTGCGAAAACATGTATTACGCGACCGACCCAATTCGATCACGAATTAATTAATATCGGTACCTGCAAAAAGGCGGAACCAACGAAAACAATTTTCGACCAGTCAGAAGTGATGCAACGTGACGCTGTAATACGATTACATACGGATTGCCTGTATTTATGGCAAAAACGAGCGGGCAAAATTTAGCCCTTGGGCACTCGATTGATGACTCCGAGGTACCATTATTCGAAATATTGTTTATTAAACATTTACGTATGAGGTATTACATCAATTTCATACCCATGAAATTTAAAAAAATCATCGAGAATAGAAATATTCTAGGATTAATTTCCTCCGTTTAATTTCCTGCCTTTCCTAAAATGTTTAATTTCCTCCGAGTGCAAAGGGTTAAACTGTTGGATTGTCCTCTTTTCTAAATAAAGTTCGTCAGCCAATTCCGCTTTTGTTCCTCGCAATTGTCGAAGATAATTCCCGCGTTGCACAAAGAGACGTTTTTGTTGCTGGTTGCACTGGCGATCGTATTCAAAGCTATCATTCTCTTTGTGACTAACCTACTGACGTGGATCAGCGTCGCCATGGTCGTCGTCGACCGGTTTCGCTGCTATCCAGAGTATATAATCCGTGTTTCCTTTCAAGGTACGCGTGGATGACAATGCAGTAGCCTTCGTCGTTGATTTCGAGAACGCCCTTGTGCCGATAGTGGCCGAGTAATTGATAGGGTATCAAGCCGATCTTAGATATCAGATAATCCTAGACTTAATAATGGCAGGAGCCCACTTGGACACTCTGAGAGGACAACGCGCGACGCGTTACGTACCGGAAGACGGTATTAATCGCGGCCATGATATCCTTGGCAACGGATTATGCTACCTTTGAAACCCAATCTGGACCAATCTATCGCAAAGACTGGCAAACCTGCTCCCGTCCGAACAACCTTCGAAACGATTTCTAAAATTTATTTCTTGGGCAGTTTATTACAAAGAAGTAGCTAGTATTTTGAATAGTCACATTCTGTATATCCTTTGTATTCCAAGAATGTACTTCTTCGAAAAGGATGATTCCTAATGTCATTTGAAGTAACTTTTTCCTTTAAGAAAATCTTCTCCGAGATACTGTTTCCAAGTTATAAACGAAAAACACGAACCAATCAGAGTGCGGCTTCCATGGACGGATTCCGGCTCGACCAATCCCACCGTTGCGCTCAGCCGTACCCGCGCTCTGATTGGTCCGTGTTTTTCGCGAATAACTCCTCAACGATGCCGCGGAGAAGATTTTCGCAAAGGAGAAAATTACTTGAAACGGCCTTGGGAAATACCTCTTTCAAGGGCGTCCTATATTTTTGGAATACCCTGTACAATAAACCTGTAGATCATAACAGTATTTATCGATTAGAACACTGTAATATTAACAAGGAAGGAGAAGATTACGCTACGAGGGAAGGCGGTTCTCCGAGGAAAACAATTTTCCGGAAGTCGAGCGTCGTCCGCTTTGTATTATACCGGCACATCCGCTCGGTCGTCGAGCGCGGCTCTTCGACGAGTATTTAAAGCGGTAAACATCGAGATTAAGCGTTCCGTTTGATAAATAGCCGAGCGGAAATGGTAGAAAGAAGCCAGCGGGGATTAATGGCGACGCGAGAGAAGGTTCGCTGCTCTCTCCGTCAGCTCTCGCGAAAACACGATATCGGATTTTCCCTCGCGAAATAACCGCTCCTGCGCGCGGGACAGAGAGCGGCGAGAAAGAGGACGAGCGTTTCGCGTCAATGCGCGAGCCCACTCCCAGAATTTCCCTTTATTTATTATTTCCTCGATTTTCCACCGTTATTCCGACAAGAGCAATCCTCTTTTCCCGGCGACAAGACGCCGCCTTTCGAGCGGATTGCGGCCGAGCCGAAAAACCTCTGGGTCACCTGCTTATCAAGGTGTCGGGCAAAGTGGCCACCGACGTGGTTGCTAGCCTTTCTTCGTTTACTTTGATCCATCTCGCTCCAATTTTTATTTCTACTCTTACTGCGACTCGTTCAAATTCAACTGGAAGCTCTATCTGCGCTTGTTTCTCCTTTGACCAGCTTCTTGAAATGATTGGAAAATTTGTTCATCACTTAAACTACTGTGAAGTTGAAGATTGAAGCCTCCTTTTTGCAACGACATCTTAAAAATTGATGTACGATTTTCTTTGGCTATTTGATTCGCTATTTTGGCTGACATTGATTCTTGGTAGGTTTATCATCTGTTCAAAAAATTGTAACAACTCAAAAATCTCCACAGAGACCCAATCATTTTTTTCGTGACTCGAACCACCATATATTTGAAGATTGAAACCTCCTTTTTGCAACGACATTTTAAAAATTGATGTACGATTTTTTTTGGCTGTTTGTTTCGCTTTTTTGGCTGACTTCGATTCTCGGTAGGTTTATCATCTGTTCCAAAAATTGTAAATACTCAAAAATCTCCACAGAGACCCTACAATTTTTTTCGTGACTCGAACCACCATATATTTGAAGATTAAAGGCCCCTCTTTGCAATGACGCCTTAAAAAGTGACGTACGATTTTTTTTGGCTGTTTGATTCGCTTTTTTGGCTTACTTCGATTCATGGTAGGTTTATCATCTGTTCAAAAAATTGTAAAAATTCAAAAATCTCCACAGAGACCTAAAAATTTTTTCGTGACTCGAACCACCATAAATTTGAAGATTGAAACCTCCTCTTTGCAACGACACCTTAAAAAGTGATGTACGATTTTTTTTGGCTGTTTGTTTCGCTTTTTTGGCTGACTTCGATGCTTGGTAGGTTTATCATCTGTTCAAAAAATTGTAAAAATTCAAAAATCTCCACAGAGATCCAAAAATTTTTTTCGTGACTCGAACCACCATAAATTTGAAGATTGAAGCCTCCTTTTTGCAACGACATCTTAAAAATTGATGTACGATTTTTTTTGGCTGTTTGTTTCGCTTTTTTGGCTGACTTCGATGCTTGGTAGGTTTATCATCTGTTCAAAAAATTGTAAAAATTCAAAAATCTCCACAGAGACCTAAAAATTTTTTTCGTGACTCGAACCACCATAAATTTGAAGATTGAAACCTCCTCTTTGCAACGACACCTTAAAAAGTGA
The DNA here is from genome assembly GCA_933228785.1 of Lasioglossum pauxillum. NCBI lineage: Eukaryota > Metazoa > Arthropoda > Insecta > Hymenoptera > Halictidae > Lasioglossum > Lasioglossum pauxillum. The sequence goes on from OW121702.1 coordinate 8,418,094, forward strand.
TGTACGATTTTTTTTGGCTGTTTGTTTCGCTTTTTTGGCTGACTTCGATGCTTGGTAGGTTTATCATCTGTTCAAAAAATTGTAAAAATTCAAAAATCTCCACAGAGACCTAAAAATTTTTTTCGTGACTCGAACCACCATAAATTTGAAGATTGAAACCTCCTCTTTGCAACGACACCTTAAAAAGTGATGTACGATTTTTTTTGGCTGTTTGTTTCGCTTTTTTGGCTGACTTCGATGCTTGGTGGGTTTATCATCTGTTCAAAAAATTGTAAAAATTCAAAAATCTCCATAGAGATCCAAAAATTTTTTTCGTGACTCGAACCACCATAAATTTGAAGATTGAAGCCTCCTTTTCGCAACGACATCTTAAAAATTGATGTACGATTTTTTTTGGCTGTTTGTTTCGCTTTTTTGGCTGACTTCGATGCTTGGTAGGTTTATCATCTGTTCAAAAAATTGTAAAAATTCAAAAACCTCCACAGAGACCCAAAAATTTTTTTCGTGACTCGAACCACCATAAATTTGAAGATTGAAACCTCCACTTTGCAACGACATCTTAAAAATTGATGTACGATTTTTTTTGGTTGTTTGATTCGCTTTTTTGGCTGACTTCGATACTTGGTAGCTTTATCATCTGTTCAAAAAATTGTAAATGCTCAAAAATCTCCACAGAGATCCAAACATTTTTTTCGTGACTCGAACCACCATAAATTTGAAGATTGAAGCCTCCTTTTTGCAACGACATCTTAATAATTGATGTACGATTTTTTTGGCTGTTTGTTTCGCTTCTTTGGCTGACTTCGATGCTTGGTAGGTTTATCATCTGTTCCAAAAATTGTAAAAATTCAAAAATCTCCACAGTGGCCTAAAAATTTTTTTCGTGACTCGAACCGCCATAAATTTGAAAATTGAAGCCTCCTCTTTGCAACGACGCCTTAAAAAGTTGATGTACGATTTTTTTTGGCTATCTTATCGAATTTTGAACACAGTATGGACACGATCGAACTCGTTCCCCATTTTTGTACCATAAAATAGCCAGAAAAAATCGTACATCAATTTTTAAGGTGTCGTTTTGAAGAGGAAGCTCCAATCTTCAACTTTCTGTTGATTTTAGTCACGAACGAAATTTTTCAATATTTTCACAGACATTTGAATCGACTTCAATGTTGGTCGTATGTAAGATTATTTCTCGACGAGGCAGGTGTCACAATTAATCCCCAGTGCCCGTAGAAAATAGGCAGAACTCTTCAATGTAAGATCTTTGATAACTTCCCGAAGAAAAACTTGTTCATCTCGAAGAAGTTCCATTGAAATCGCGAAGACAGCATCGAGACTTTCCCGAATAACAGGGGTTTAGCGCGAGCGACGAAGCGCGAACATCATCCACGGTATTATTAAGTAATTCTACGGGTTTCCGAGCCGTTTAAGGAGCACTTGAAAGATTACACCGGTCGGCGGCGATTAATATACACGCGGCGAACTTGCCGGCACCCCGTAATCTTCGTCTGATCGCGAAACTTCATCGCGGTTCCAAAAGTTCCAACGAGAGAGACGGAGAGGGAGGGTGCCGGTTTACCGATTAATTATTTCGTCGAGGACAAATGGCAACTTCGCGAAACTACACAACCGCTAAGCTCTGCCAGACAACTGTCGGCAAATTCCACTTTGTAGGAGGCAACGGGGCGAGAAGATAAAAATTCAACACGGCGTGTGCATGTATTAAGGCGCGTTCGAGGGAACGAGGTCGTTGTAGATTTTACAGGGAATCAAGAAGGTTCGTTACGCCGTTTACTTGCAAATTACGCAATAATCGCCTCTTGTTGCCGGTGAGGATCGACGCCACGGGGGTGTTACGTACTGTTACGGGGTGAGTTAATTGCACGGGCCCGGCCGGGCGTATTTATTTCGCGACGCCTCTTCTGAAGACCGTAGGTGCTGTTCTCGAACGAAGCACTATGTTTATCGCGAATTAAATGTTATTAAACGTACTATAAGGTTCCTCACATTTTTCAAGTTACTTGGAGAACTCGTTAATGCTGATTATGTACTCTTGTTTGCAATTAAAGAGCAACGCCGAAACTCGGCATAATTAAACACAGTTCCTACTCCACGCGCAACTTTAAATTGCCAAAAAACAGGTTCGAACGCAGGTCGGAGGAATTAGCAAAAATCTGCATAAACAACGACGGCGGCGATAACTCCAGCGGAAGCACGGGCAACAATGGCGATTTCGAGCTAGCTGGTAGCCGCGGATCAGGCGTGCATCGTTGCAGCAACAATCAATAAAGCACCCCGGTGTTGCGTTGTATCGGACAATAACAAAACGGCGGGCCGATAATGCGTGTAAACAAGAAAAGAACGGATGTTTGTGCCGTGTGTCGCTTGTTCGGAATCGGGTCGAATCGAATCTAGTCGAATCGGATCGAATTCCATCAATTCCCTGATAACACCGGGGGACGCATCCTTATCGGGTACGAGCGCAGCCAATAAGTCGATCGGATCGGCGGCCCGTGTAAAATAGACCGGCGCCGATACGAGCAACAAGAGCGAAACGATGCAACGACGCGACCGTGTGTGTTGTCCCGTGTTTCCTCGGCTCTTTTGCGCGACCTGCAGAGATGCAGCTCTGCGCTCGCAGCCCGCTTTGACCCTCCACGGATCGCGGACACGTGAAAAATAAAACAACTTCATCCCATCGGCCATAAATAACGCCGAGAGGAGCTTCGCGCTTCTGCCGCACCCCCGAAACCATTGCCGCTGTTGCAGCGAGTCCTGCAGTCCTCCAACCAATCTGAATACCATTCTGAAAAATAATACAAAGTGTACTGTCCAGTGAAGGAGTGTAAACTAGCGGGACGGGAACGGGGCTAGAGGGACGCAAAGAACACTTGAGTGGTCAGGCTAGACGTAGACGCCTATTCTCACACGCATTATTGGCTCTAACGCGCTATTGGCGGAGATGGATACACACACTAATCGGGCGCGTGACGTGGAGAGCGAGTCAGATGTACACAAACGAGACAGCAAGCGATGCGGTCAACGCCAATCCATTGGCATAGTCGGCGTAAGTCTGCGTAATCAGCGTAGTCAAAGAGTTAGCTAAGTCGATTTCATTTTCTAATTACTTCTGTAAAATGTGCAAGATTTATCAGTGCCTAATAGACTTACAGAATAAATAAAACGTAAAAATTGTAAGGTTAACTTAGTTCTTCGCGGAAAAGACGTGGAAAAAATCGGTTTTTATTTTTTTAACTACGGCGCACCAAACCATAAAATCTGAAAAATTCATGAACAATAACTATAACAATATATCGGTATTGTAAAAATGTAAATATTGTCACTGTAGAACTTCCATGTGAAATCTGCATTTTTTCGATTTTTTGGAGGTTTTTGATTTTTTACAAGCAGGATTTTCAATTTAAAAATCTGGAACCAATTGCAGAATATGTATTGGGGTCCTTGACATGTGTCAGATTTTTCACAGAATTTTTAGACATCATTAACTGGGAAAAATAGGCCAAAAAATGGTTTTATATTTTAGCCCATAATTACCCTCCCGATCGAGATTCAGAGTTGATATTTTACTCGGTACATTTTTTCTTGATGCCTTATCAAATGACCCATCGTCGATATAATTCGGCTCAAGGGTAGTTTTGACCATCTTATCCGGCTACACCTCGAGTTCTTTTGGATAAGGTATAATGAGTAAATAAGTATTTATTTGTGACCGACGAATAACTGACCACGGAATAAAATCGCGCGCGCGTTACTAGTTATTTACAAATTATCATAGCACAAATGCATGGGTACCATGGAAATCACCGACACGGTTTTCGCTGACAACATTTCACCGACTCCAGATTTGACCGACAATAGCTTTGGCCGACAACGCCTTTAACCGACAACGAATTTGATCGACAACGAATTTGATCGACAACAAATTTGATCCGCAACGACTTGAGACACAGTATGACAATATTGTATGATAATACACATTATAATACTGTATGATAATACATACTGTGGTCGTCTTAAGTTGTTGTGGATCAAATTCGTTGTCAGTCAAAATCGTTGTGGATCAAATTCGTTGTCGGTTAAAGGCGTTGTCGGTCAAATCTGGAGTTGGTGAAATGTTGTCGGTGAAAACCGTGTCGGAGAAATCTGTGTCGGTGATTTCCATGGGACCCAAATGCATAGTAGCAATTTCTGTTCTTCCGCCTATGAACGGCGGGAGCTACGCGTGAGTCGTAAAGTGGGGATCGGGCGGAGCGTCCGCAATGTCCTTGCCCCGTTCCCGTCCCGCTAGTTTACACTCTTTCACTGGACAGTACAAGGTGTCCCAAAAGTGTACTGCCTCAGAAGGGTAATTCCCTAGGTCATTTGAAGTACCTTTTTCCTTTGCGAAAATATTCTTCGAGGTTTGGTTCTCGAGTTATTAACGAAAATCGTGGACCAATCAGAGCGCGCTCATAACTGAGCGCAGCGTTTGCATTGGCCGAGTCTACAGCCGTCTGCAGTTGCCGCGCTCTGATTCGTCCGTGTTTTTCGCTAATAACTCGGGAACGAAAGCTCGGAGAAGATTTTCGCAAAGGATAAAGTTAATTCAGATGACCTCAGGAATCAGTCTTTTCAGGCAAGTACATTTTCGGGATATCACGCATTATTATAATAAACGCAAACTTTTTGTATATTTATGCAGAATCCATGATCGATGAAAAGAAAGTCCGCCGATATCAGGCAACTTCCCGTGGCGGTTTTTGCGGAGTTTTATTCGCGGAGGAAAGTGTCGAGCACAGAATTCGTGTAATCCGGTCGAGAAGAAGCAGGAATTCGAGGATTAAACGTATCACAGAGGGCTCGCCAGGAATTCGAAACTCTTCCGGAATCGATCGGAAACGCAGCCCGGCCACGGCCGGATTAGCGACTCGCTATTTTTGCTGAAAATTACCGATCGTTAGCAGTCGCGGTCGAGTAATTAACTGGCCGGTGGCTGTGCCGTTGGACACGGGGACTAGCGAGTGCCGAGCAAAAATGCGGTAATTAACCCGATCTACGAAACGCACTGATTGAACGCTGGCTAACAGAGAAATAACTCGGTCGTTGGTTAATATTCGTCCGAACGCTGTACGACGAATTTCATTGGATACCAATAAACATCGAAGCGGGGAAATATTCTATAACAGTAGTGCCGCATTTAGGAGTAACGAGAATCGATGAACGCTTCTCGCCGCGGCGCTCGCTTACTTTTTTCGGGGAAAATCGAACGAAAATATTCGACGCCGATCCTCGCCGCAAAAATTCATCCTCGTCGCGCTTTTCCGAGTGATCGGAATTTCGCGCTGGTTTTCTTCGCCGTTGCTCCCCGATTTATCTACTTCACGTGAATCGGTCTTCTCTATTTATCCACTTCATATGAAATAGAATTTTCTATCTGTTCGCTTTGTACGAACTATTTTATTAACTGCTTCCGAGGGAAATTGAGGAACGGAATTTTTCGTTACTCGGTATTAAAGGATTCGTGTGCGAAATAAAAATGGCCCCAGTCAATTGCAAGAGACCGGAGCCAAATGGGTAAATTGTCCTGGCAGTGATCGTCTAATCAGGATTCATGCGAGTCGTGGTACGTCACGTGTCCATTTCGAACGAATAAGGGAGGGCCGATCGACGTGGACGGACGAATCGCATCGGCCGATGGTAATTAGCGGGGAATCCAGGCTAATTGCGATGTAAAATCCAATCAAAGAGAATTCTTGGATATTCGACAGATTCTCCCCGACTTCGATCTGCCAATAAAATATTTGGTTGACGCGGTCGTAGCGTGCTTTCCGCTCTCGAATATGCCAACTAAAAATTCTTTGCAGTCGGTTGGGATGTTCTAGAGTAATCCAGAGCGAAATAAGTATTCTTAAATTCTTTTAAAACTTTCGGGTTCGAAACAAAACCGACCAAAAGTTACTTTGCCGAGTCGAGGGCGGGATAATAGAAGCGCGGTCGAATAAACCGATTTCGGAGGAATCTCGAGGCGTTTTCGGGTTGATAATCGATTCTTGGTGGACGGTCGCGTGTTCGGATTCCGCTCGAGTTCTGTTTAAATTGCGGAGGAACGGGCGCGCGGCGATAATTATTGAATCAGATTCCTAATAAACCCCGCTCGGAGGGCGCTGCGACTCGGTGCAACGCGCAACGGAGAACGCCGGAACATCTCCGGATCCAGGCGATCCGATCGAGAATTCCATTCGGCGGGTTCCTAGACGAGCTAGGTCCGAACGACCCCGTCGATAAGGGGAAATAGAGAGCCGAAGCAGAGGCTCGAATATATCGGATAGACGAGCGGAACTGGCCGGCGTTTATCAATTCAGGGATGCTCGTTCGGCCCGCATTGCGAGCGAGTCGTCAAGATGGATCGTTCCGACGCTTGAAACGTTTATGGCTATCGGTCGACTATGCTAGTTCGCTCCGGTGACCGACCCCGCGAACGCCGGCTCTACAAAGCTGCTTCACAAGCCATAATCTCAGAAAACGGGAACTGCGCGATCTAAGAAGATCGCCTATCCCCTCCCTCTGCGGGCCGAGAAGCTCGAGATGCTTTCGTTCAATTAGGTTGTTGCACATTTTTCCCTGTAATTTCGATGAATACACGACACTGCTTTGATACCTTCGCAGCGAATGGTAAGCCTTCCACTTTGGTCGAGCTTCCAAGCTGCTTCAAAGCCGATTGCGCGGGGCTTCGGCTGTTAGTGGGAATTAGGCAATTTGTTTTAAAATTGCGCTCTCAACAACCCGATGTAACCAGCGAGACGAAATAACGTTTATGAATATTTTTCGGTTCGTTTAGATCTTGTAACACTCCGTTGCGGTCTTTCGTGTCGAAAATTATTGAATTGCAGACATTTATGCGAGTTTCCACTTGAATGGATGCGTTTACAGGATTCAGTGTAAGGAGATTTAGTTCGTCGATGCTTGGAACGGAATTAAACATAAATCATGCGTGAATACTAGGTAACTGATGCCATTTCGGTGCGATTTCAAACTTGCAGTCTCATTAAATAGAAATAATTCGTAGTTATGTAGATACTCATTATACAATTAATGGAGAATATTTTTATTTTGCACAAAGATCCTCAGTCTAGTAATAACTATACGAATATGTGTGTTCACGTGCTTACAATCTCGCAAAAATCATCCGAGAAGAAAATTGATTCCTCTTTGGAATGTTTCACTCTGTCCACTCGAGAAACATAAAGTCCCCGAGACGATGAGCGTCCGATAAACCGGAAAATGGTCGAACTAAAAATCGCGGAGTATACCGCCATTGAAAAACAACAATGTAATACGATTTGATTGCACGTCGGCGATTCATTACGAGCGTTCCTTTGAAACCGCGGAGAGCGGAGCAAGCAGTTCGGTTGAATTGGCCGCGCGCGGAATGCTGCTCTTCGGCGAGACCTATTAATTTTGCATTATCTGGCAGATCTTCGCTGCGAAGAGGATCTTATTTAATGGCTCAGTGGTCCGGGGAGAAGACAAGCAACGGGGACGAAAAGGAAAAACGAAAAAAAGGAAAGATGGACGGGAGCGTTGCGGACAGATTAAAATTTCCCGCGATCCAATTGCGCGGATAATGAGCCCGGACAATTAGAGCTCTTAAATAAACGGCATCGTCCTCTCCCTCGGTGGCGGAGCTATCGAATGAAATTTCACGGGCGTTTTGCTAGCGGAAGACCGATGTCGAATTTATTGTTAAAAGTTCGCGCCTCAGGACGCTGCTGACTGTCCTTTTAATTTTTAACGCGCGGTGGTAACGACACCTGAACTTCCCGCCCCAGTGTGAATAATAAAAATAAAAAATCCACCGGTTCCTCGTAATAAAAACACCGTTCCGGGCGATCGTTAAAATGGCTCGCGAAATTTTTCCCACCCCCGAAAACGCGTCCCTTGGGCGTTCCTAGCGAAACGGGATTTTTCCATTTTTCGGTGCACCGTTCTGACGTTCAAGGTGTTAGACTCAATATATTCTACGATAATTAATGAAGACGACGTAAATTAACTATTAGGTCGTTCGGAAAGTCATTTCACTTTCTTACCCACCCATTTTTGTTATAAATGTATAAATAATGTCAATCTTTGATCATGATTACTCTAAAATATTAAACATAGTCAATCTGGAAACAGTATCTGATCGAAGAATAGTATCCGACCAGAGTTTTATTTTTAATTTGATAAATAATAATATAGATTGCCCCGCTCTCTCCTGAGGCAAATGAATTTCTACGTACCTGAACGTGTTTTGAGAACGAGAGCAGGATTTCAAACAATGAAATCCAAATCCACATATGGAGTAATAAATCCTTCAAATCGCATTATTGCAAGCTCAAACACACTGTATAATAATATTGATTTTTTTAATGGTACGTTATAGGCATTCAAAAGAAAATTACGCAAGATTATTTGTTAATATCGTACCTGTATTTGTTTAGTTTTGCGCTTGTCCCTTCTATGTAAATTTTAGGTTAAGACGTTTTTTTTTGTTGGTATTTTCTTTTTGTTTTTATCAGTTCTACTGTAAACAACTGTAAATATTTGTATAAAAGGACCTCGATCCGTATACAGGGTGAATTCGATAAAGCAGGAAACCTAAATATCTCCGTTACTTTTCGTTGTACAAAAAAACTTCGTAGGACAAAGTTACACTGTTCGAAGGGCCACATATAACGGTGTAAGGGAAAAAAATTTCAAGGTCATTTTTATGAGATTTCAAGGTTATCGATGTTTTTTTTAATGGAATGAGGTATTTTTTAATACCTCAATCGATGCAGCTGGATATTCGTTATAAAAAAGTATTAACCTATGTATATCGAAAAGTTAGTAGTTCACGAGATATTTCAATTTAAATAACTCCAAAATACCATTACTGTCGTACTAAGGCGTTACACAAGTAAGTAAACACTAACGCCTTAGTACGACAGTAATGGTATTTTGGAGTTATTTAAATTGAAATATCTCCTGAACTACTAACTTTTCGACATACATAGGTTAGTACTTTTTTATAAAGAATGTCCAGCTGCATCGATTGATGTATTAAAAAATACCTCATTCCATTTAAAAAAACATCGATAACCTTGAAATCTCATAAAAATGACCTTGAAAATTTTTTTCCCTTACACCGTTATATGTGGCCCTTCAAACAGTGTAACTTTGTACGAAGTTTTTTTGTACAACGAAAAGTAACGGAGATATTTAGGTGTCCTGCTTTATCGAATTCACCTTGTATAATAATAATTCCGAACGACCTGATATACAGGGTGAGTCACTTAACGTTGCCACCTTAAATATCTTTGTTGTTTTTAAAGACACGTCAAATGTCTGAAGGACAAAGTTGAATGGTAAAATGGGGCTCATAAGAACCGAAAAAAATTTTTCTTTCTATGTAATTTTTTTAGAGATATGAAGGTCACCTTCATCTTTTTTAATGGAATGAGGTATTTTTTAATACGTCAATCGATGCAGCTGGACATTCGTTATAAAAAAGTACCTATGTATGTCGAAAAGTTAGTAGCTCAAGAGATATTTCAATTTAAATAATTATAAAACAACATCACTCTAAAAAAATCTCTAAAAAAAATTACAAAGAAACAAACATTTTTTGGTATCGTGTGAGCCCCATTTTACCATTCAACTTTGTCCTGCAAACATTTGACGTATCTTTGAAACCAACAAAGATATTTGAGGTGGCAACGTTAGGTGATTCAACCTGTGTAATATAATGTTTATTCTGTAAGGCAGTATGAAAATTGTTGGAAATATATAGTATGCTGCAGACAGGCAAAGAATAGGTTGGTTTATGCTACAAATAAGGTTTAGGATAGGGGTTGGTTAGATGAGTGAAACAAGGGTTGGTGCCACGTCACTCGCGTGATACAACAAAGTAATCTGCCGCTTTGTTCGCGAGCGAAACCGATACCTGGATAGGTGTTGCGTGTTCCCGCTGATCGAACGATCGACTCCACCACGAAATCCGATGGCGGATTGACAGGAAAGGGATCTCGGTTGATCTTGTTGGCGGATTTCAGGGTATCGTTGCGAGAACAAGCGAATGACAGTCTACGGGAACAGTGTTCAAACACCCTCGATCTTTCCACCTGATCGCGAACGGATTGAGTCTTTTCCATTCTCGTCTCTCTCCTTTCCCTTCCCCATCCGTCTTCTTAAAAAAGTAGACGTTGTACTAGAAGAACAAGCTGAAAACATCCTTGCTTTGTAATTACAAAATTGGAGGTGGAAGTGGAGGGAGGGGGTAGGTAATTTTCTTAGATCAAGACTTTGCACCCAAAATTGTAATTCCAAATAAAAGTGCTGGGATTATTTCAATATTACAGTGTATGGGGAAGCAAATCAATTGTTTAAGATTAATTTCCATTGATTTGTCATTAAATGAAGTTATAATTAAAGCAGCATTGACCATCGAGCACCATTGTGATACACAATGGCATCCACCATGATTGAAAAGGAAATTTCAGTGATATTAATTACTTATAGAAATTTTCATCAATCTGTTTCAATGCTCCATTAATCACTGAACGAAGCGAGACAGAGTATTAAAAATTTAGCAGCATTTTAGTATCGGTCTCTGGCAAACTTCAAAAATCCCTGCATTCTAGTCAACATAAAATTGAAAAGCAAACTGCAGTGTAATCATATTTCCATCGAATATAATTGTGCAGTATATGCAAACTGAATATCGATTTCTATGGAATTTATTTCCGAGAAATTGATTCTTTAACTATCTTTATATAAAATACCTTGTTTTGTCGGAAAACCGTTGCAATAAACTTTCAATCGAAATGGTTCAGCGAGTTTACTTTTCTATTCACTTCTTTATCTGTTTTATCACCGTACTGTGTTCAGTACTAAATCGATTTCTGTGGAAAGTGATTTCCATTGATTAGAATAAATGTTTGCGTTCAATAATTGTAAAATAAGAATCTTTATTTCCTTAAAAACTGTTCTAATTTTACGTGCTGAATAGAAGTTTGTTAAACACCAAGACACACCGAGTATACGCGTGCGTACGTGTGAAACAAAGAAGCTGGGCCGACGGGAAAAGCCAGCATAATTGGTGGAACAAATCCACTAACTTTTCTCAGACGAATTCGAGTGGCTTGTTAACGGTGCCCTTATTAAATGCAAGCGCCGTGAAAACGTGTTTCTCGCAGCTGGAAAAAACTGTCTGTTAACTATGGAACCGTAATTACTGGGTTAGGCGTGTTACACCTTGCGCAATAGAAAAAGCGAACAGTTACAGATGCTTTGACGCCGCGCGACGCATAATTATGCGTTCACCGAGAAACATACGCAGCCGCCCTTACTCCGGGCGAGGATCTTCCGTTTAATTTGTTAACTAATCCCGTAACGCGCTTAACAAATTTTCAACCGCGCCCCGCGGACTTTCGGGAACACGTGGACGCGTTAATTTCGCTGTGTTAATAAGGACAAAAAGTCTACACGGAAATGTTTCGCCGAGGTGAACGTGCAGGGTGAGTCGTGTGAAACAGAAAATGTCTCATTTTGCCTGGTGAACGCGTCGAAATGTGAATTACGTAAAATATAAAATAGTCAAAATCAGCAGAGAATTATAAAGTAAATTTTGAGATTGATAAAGTGTATGGGAAGGTAAACGTGTGGTGTGAGTCTCGTGGAAAATGTCATCTTGTCTAAGAATAAAGTAAACGAAATTAATTTTTCAGACGATCAGAACGCATCTGCAATCGTGTTTCATTGGGCGAATAGTGTGTCGAATTTTTTCATCGTTGCATTTGGTGGACGTTTTACGTCGAGGTTGCTTTTCATAAAACGTTTTAACGATGAAGTCTGCGAGTGGAACATAGGGCGACAGCAAACGTGTTAATATTAAATTCCTGGATGGTACTACAGTATGGTATTTGGACGTACTTTTAATGAAACTTTGCACAGAGGCGCAGTTTCAGAAAATATTTGACACGTCTATTTATATATTTTTTCGCCTCGCATGCGCGCGTTAAGGGGTCGAAACTACCCTCGAAAGTTTCAGGTGCGGCAGCTATTTAACTGCGTAACTCGAAAAATGATAGAGACAGCGATAAATGTTAAATGCGAAAGTTGCTCGGCGTCGTCGTACCGGCCGTTGCGCTGCGGAGGATTCAAGATGGCGATCTAGCTAATTTTAATCGGCAATGGTATTATTATATTATGGCTAATTTATATCGGCGTACCTAATAGCAAAGTAGCTCGCGCGAAATGGAAATGAAGTTTTCCACTTATCTCTTGGCAGAAGCGCAAAACTTGATGCGTTAACGCATTAAGTCGTTCGAAAAGCACGAGGCTACTTCTTGCTCGCACTGTCTCTGACATTTTCTTCCCCAAAGAATTTCACCGAGAAATAAAATCTCGTTCTGGCAAGAGTGCAAGCAAAAAGTGTGCTTCCGTTGTGTTGTGCTCGACGAAGAGAAAACAGGAATTACACAATTTTCGACGGAGAAATGCAAGAAATTATTGTTCTTAGACTACGGTACGTTATTTCCAAACTAAATTAAATTAAGAAATTTAATTCCTCCTTCGAATTATTCTGACCCACTTATTTGCAATTTTGAGTTAACATGATTTTCGTAATTTTATCAGTATAAAACGTTTATTCAAATATTAAATACGTTTGGTAATTCATTGAATAGAAATGTATTAATGCAAAACATATTTCGGGGTTAACGTCCACTCTCGCCATCATTACGTCCTCCATATCGATTCATTACGGAATCGATCGGCGTTTTCGAGGCACGAACTTTCGAAACGAGCGTATATTCTCAAAATTCGCAGTCTAATAATTCTCCTGCCCCGAAGAAACATATTCCAACAGTAGCCCCACAGATCGCAGAGCTCTCCAACGTCCACCACTGCCGTCATTACCGTCCCTTCATCGATCCAGGAGCGAAAAACACGGAAGCAAACCCCGAGGGCCGATTTCGAGGCACGAACTTTCGGGACGAGCCAATATTCGCGAAATTCGAGTTCGTCCGCGGGATAAATTCGCAAAAGGGTGGGGGGAGGTGTGACGGGTAGTCCGAAAAGCGGAGAGAGGATCCTCCAGAAAGCGGAAATGGAAGTCCGGAACACTCGGCTGGTCGGACGACTACTTATCGAAACGTTCGCAGCGTGGAATCATCCCGGCTCGAGCGTTTTCAGCGGAACGTGTTCAATCTTTGATCCCGAGGAAATTACAGTTCTCCATTCCCCCCACCTCCCACCGTGAGAAGGGGTTTTGGGGGGAGGGTCAAAAGAAGAGGAAGAGGAAGAAAGCCGGCGAGAAAATTATACGCGGCCGTCGTTGATCTCCTTTCAGGAAACGGCGACGGGAAGCGACGTTTCTGGAGCACAAACAGCGAGTATACTGGTTGCTTCGAGGGTGGAAAAGCTGGTGTAAAGGGGTGGCGAGAGGCGGAGAGGGTTGGAGAGGTCGAGGAAACCGGCATTTTGTCGGACAATCAGAAATCGACATCGATGACGCAGTTGCAGCCCTTTTATTGGCCGCTCTCGCGAACTTTCGCAATGGTAATGGCCGCTATCCCAGTTTCGAGTTTCAATGACACGGACCGCGGGTATTACGCCGCTTAAAAGTGTTAACAGCGGCTCCAACGACTGCACCAACCGAAAAATGAATATCGATACTTTCGACTGGATTATTGCATCTATTATAACAGCTAAATTAGCTAAATCAGCAATATGATCCAAACTTCATTCTATTGTAGCCAGATCTTCAAGGCACACGATCATATTTTTAAAAATTTTTTCAGACCTGCGCCCTTCAAGTTGAAGTTCAATCAGCAATATGATCATTTACACCTGATTATGTTGTAGCCAGACCTTCAAGGTATACGCTCATATTTTTCAAAATTCTTTTAGACTTGCACCCTTCAAGCTAATGTTAAATCAGCAACATGAGCATTTAAACCTGATTATGTTGTAGTCAGATCTTCAAGGCACACGATCATATTTTTCAAAATTTTTTTCAGATCTGCACCCTTTAAGCTAGAGTTAAATCAGGAACATGATCATTTAAACCTGAGTATGTTGTAGCTAGATCTTTAAGGCACACGATCACATTGTTCAAAATTTTGTCGTCATACCAGCAACATGATCATTTACACCTGATTGTGTTGTAACCAGATCTTCAAGGCACACGATCAAATTTTTCAAAATTCTTTTAAACCTGCACCTTTCAATCTAAACTTAAATCAGCAACATGATCATTTAAACCTGATTATATTGCAGCCAGATCTTCAAAGCACACAATCATATATTTCAAAATTCTTTTAGACTTGCACCCTTCAAGCTAAAGTTAAATCAGCAACATGATCATTTAAACCTGATTATATTGCAGCCAGATCTTCGAGGCACACGATCATATTTTTCAAAATTTTTTTAGACTTGCACCCTTCAAGCTAAGCTCTTTTATCAGCTGCTCTCGCGAACTTGCGCGATGGTAATGGCCGCCATTCCAGTTTCGAGTTTCAATGACACGGGCCGCGGGTATTACGCTTGCTCTAAAGTGTTAACAGCGGCTTCAGGCACGCCAGCAGCACACGGAAAAAATATATCGAAACTTCGGACCGTTTCCATTCGACCGTGCGCTCCGAAAAAGTTTCGCAAAATCCGGCCCCCAGGTTTTTCCTCTTATTTTATTAGGCATTACCGGATGGAACGAGACCCTCGACTATACTTCTCGCGCACTCTCAGCGCTTTTAGACCACCCTTACCTACCCCCCGCCGAACGGCGAACATTAAGCCAAGAATTCTCCTTGACCCGAAAGTCAAATAATACGCCCGAGAAATTGTTGACTCGGTCCCATAACCGAGAACGGAACGTCCCGAACACCTGGAACCGATCGTTATACTCGGGGAAAGGGGTTTAACAGTTCTTTGATTGCGAATTTTGCTACAGGGTACGGTTTTTACGGTGCGTGTTGTGTCAGAGGATTGGAGAATTTTAATCATTTATCCGAAATGATAGTACTTTTTTATGAACTTTTAGGTAATATTTGGAACGAGACCAATATTCAGAAAGAACAAAATTTAAAACACTGTCACTCATGTATGAACCTGCAGAAACCTGTTAAAAAATTAAAAAAGAAAGAAAAGGAAAGACAATATTATTATTGCATCGTCCGCGATAGAAACGCGGGATCTCAAGCTCAATTTCGAAGCAATCGGTCAGCGTAACGGGTATCGGTTGGTTTTCCGGTCGCGTATCGCCGATACGAAGAAATATGGACGAGCGCCTAATTGCGGGTGATGTACGAGCGTAATTTTCCTCCGTTGCCGCCGGGGGATGGATTTTAAATACGCGTTTTCTCTCCTCCTCCCGGTAAGCCATCCGTGTTTCCCGTGTGTCGTTTAATTGGTTCCGGAGCATAGCAGTCCTCTTCCTCCCTCTCTCTCTCTCTCCCTCTTCATTTCGTTTTGTTTTCGTCGTGCGGTTCCTGTAGGAACGTCAACCAGTAGAAAAATGAATGTATCGCCCCGGCTGGTCCGTCGAGTGTAATCGAGTGTGAAATATGCAATTGGAACTTTGTTAGAACGAGGTCGGCGTGCTCGAGCCGCGAGGACGTGGCCGCTTCAACGGCTTCTGATTTATGAAGGTTAACGCGGAAACGGAGAGACCACCTTTCGAACGAATAAAATGGAAAAATCACGGCGACGAGTACGGAATTTTCTCTGTTTTTCATCCGCGACGCAACGGTGTTCGGGTTTCGACCCTGCACCGTTCGGTGTTCCCTTACAGAGGGCTCGGCCACGGAGATGTCTCACTTCCAGCACCATTCTCGCGCCGCTAAGCCGTGCTCCGGGCTAGTTCAGACATTTTTATCAAATCACGCGGATGTCCAAAAATATCTTCTATTTTTTTAGGTGATCCTTGCACGACAAGCTTGTACATTTTTTTGGTGATTTATGCGGAATTGTTAGTAAAAGTAGATGTTGAAGAATATGTCTGTATTTTTCTTAAAACCTGTACAACTTTGATGAAGGAGCATTTTGATTAAAACAAGTAGGGGTTGAAGAATATTTCTTCATTTTTCTTAAAATGATCCTTGCACGACACAAGCTTGTACATTTTTATTCCAAACATTTTTCTAATAATCTATCTGTACAACTTTGATGAAGGAGCATTTTCATTAAATCAAGTAGGGGTTGAAGAATATTCCTCCATTTTTATTAAGACGATCTTTGCACAAAATAAGCTTGTACATTTTTATTTGAAACACCATTCTAATAATCTACCTGTACTACTTTGATCAAGGAGCATTTTCATTAAATCAAGAAGGGGTTGAAGAATATTCCTTCATTTTTATTAAGACGATCTTTGCACAAGATAAGCTTGTACATTTTTATTTCAAACATTTTTCTAATAATCTACCTGTACAACTTTGATGGAGGAGCATTTTGATTAAATCAAGTAGGGGTTGAAGAATATTCCTCCATTTTTATTAAGACCATCTTTGCACAAGATAAGCTTGTATATTTGTTTGAAACATTTTTCTAATGATCTACCTGTACAAATTTGATGAAGGAACATTTTCATTAAATCAAGTAGGGATTGAAGAATATTCCTTCATTTTTCTTAAGATGATCCCTGCACGACACAAGCTTGTACAATTTTATTTCAAACATTTTTTAATAATCTACCTGTACAACTGTGATGAAGGTGCATTTTGATTAAATCAAGTAGGGGTTGAAGAATATTCCTCCATTTTTATTAAGACGATCTTTGCACAAGATAAGCTTGTACATTTTTATTTCAAACATCATTCTAATGATCTACATGTACTACTTTGATCAAGGAACATTTTCATTAAATAAAGTAGGGATTGAAGAATATTTCTTCATTTTTCTTAAGATGATCCTTGCACGACACAAGCTTGTACATTTTTATTTCAAATATTTTTCTAATAATCTATCTGTACAACTTTGATGAAGGAGCATTTTAATTAAATCGAGTAGGGGTTGAAGAATATTCCTTCAATTTTCTTAAGATGATCCCTGCACGACACAAGCTTGTACAATTTTATTTCAAACATTTTTTAATAATTTACCTGTACAACTGTGATGAAGGAGCATTTTGATTAAATCAAGTAGGGGTTGAAGAATATTCCTTCAATTTTCTTAAGATGATCCCTGCACGACACAAGCTTGTACAATTTTATTTCAAACATTTTTTAATAATTTACCTGTACAACTGTGATGAAGGAGCATTTTGATTAAATCAAGTAGGGGTTGAAGAATATTCCTCCATTTTTATTAAGACGATCTTTGCACAAGATAAGCTTGTACATTTTTATTTCAAACATCATTCTAATGATCTACATGTACTACTTTGATCAAGGAACATTTTCATTAAATCAAGTAGGGATTGAAGAATATTCCTTCATTTTTCTTAAGATGATCCCTGCACGACACAAGCTTGTACAATTTTATTTCAAACATTTTTTAATAATCTACCTGTACAACTGTGATGAAGGAGCATTTTGATTAAATCAAGTAGGGGTTGAAGAATATTCCTCCATTTTCATTCGGACGATCTTTGCACAAGATAAGCTTGTACATTTTTATTTCAAACATCATTCTAATGATCTACTTGTACTACTTTGATCAAGGAGCATTTTCATTAAATCAAGTAGGGGTTGAAGAATATTCCTCCATTTTTATTAAGACGATCTTTGCACAAGATAAGCTTGTACATTTTTATTTCAAACATCATTCTAATGATCTACTTGTACTATTTTGATGAAGGAGCATTTTCATGAAATCAAGTAGGGATTGAAGAATATTTCTTCATTTTTCTTAAGATGATCCTTGCACGACACAAGCTTGTACATTTTTATTTCAAATATTTTTCTAATAATCTATCTGTACAACTTTGATGAAGGAGCATTTTAATTAAATCGAGTAGGGGTTGAAGAATATTTCTTCATTTTTCTTAAGACGATCTTTGCACAAGATAAGCTTGTACATTTTTATTTCAAACATCATTCTAATGATTTACTTGTACTACTTTGATCAAGGAGCATTTTCAATAAATCAAGCAGGGATTGAAGAATATTCCTCCATTTTTATTAAGACGATCTTTGTACAAGATAAGCTTGTACATTTTTATTTCAAACATCATTCTAATGATCTACTTGTACTACTTTGATCAAGGAGCATTTTCATTAAATCAAGTAGGGGTTGAAGAATATTCCTCCATTTTCATTCAGACGATCTTTGCACAAGATAAGCTTGTACATTTTTATTTCAAACATCATTCTAATGATCTACCTGTACAACCTTGATGAAGAAACATTCTTATTAAATCAAGGAGGGGTTGAATATTCCTACATTTTTTTTAAAACGATCATTGCAGATGTTTGTGCAAACAGGAACGTTTTCTGAAATATTTAATGAAAAGTCAATTGAAGATTCCGCAACGATAAATTACAAGTTTGAACTGGGTCAATCGGCACTCGTACCGTAAAATGCGATCCAGTGCGAATCGGGAGGACGTAACAAACGAGCATGCAGTTTGCGAACGGTGGCGCGCGGTGTTTCGAAAATCAGGACTGAAATTAATATTGGCCGATGACTGGGACCCCGCGGAGGAATCATCGATCGCGATTAAGCGATTGCCAGAGGGCGATGCGGCGTGTTCTGGATCGGTTGACACTTGGCGCCGCGAAAATCTGCAGGCAGCGCGATTAAACTGACAAATAGGTCGCCGGCTAACGACGCTAATGACGCTTTATGCACGGTTATGATTTGCAACGAGAATCGGCATGGTAAACGCGTATTTCCCGGCGAATGTCGCCCTCTGCCTCCGGCATGATGTCATTTCCATGATCGAAACAAGAACGGATCGATTGTTTTTGAAATTTTTCATTTTGCGACCGGATGTGTTGGAACACTCGTGCAAATTACTGTTCATCGAACATTTTATTTGCGTTCAATCCGCTGCAACAGCTCGCTCGAACTGGAATGGTGAAATTGTATTTTATTTAAACAAACGTGCGTTTCACCTTGCAAAAATTCTATCGAAAGTCCATTAATAGGATATTATTTCCAATCAATGCAGCAGAAATGTTTGTATATATTTGGATAAAAATTATGGGACTGTTTTTTATGGAACTGACGGATAACCGGTGGCCGTTCAAATATCAATATTTATATTTAACTTCGATTTGTAAATTGATTTTATATTACGCATACGGAGCCACCATATTCCTATCAAAATTTAATTTCTAAATGACGCACAAAAATTTCCAATTTACCGACGATGTTCCCAAACACTGCAGCGAATTAAACTTTATCGAACACATTGTATGCGTTCTATCGGTCGTAGCACATCGGCCCGGTCGAATTCCAACAAAAACGTCCGATTAGAACAAGTCTGTTAACGTTGTTTCCAGCTCGCACTATGCGACCGTTTTATTAATATAATATTTTTGTTTGACTTCGATTAACGAATTCAATTTGCTGCGCGCGTTGCACCTTGGCATTCCCGAGGAAGTTTAATTGAAAAAATGGCGTAAATTTAATTTGTTGCGTCAGTGTGCCCTGCAAATTGAATGTGCACGGTGAAGTGGAACGCGAATAATTTTCCAACGTTTATTGGTACTTCTTCACCGATGATCAAAGTTGCAGTTCGTTTAATTAAGAACCGGACGATTCTGCGTATATTGCGAATTCCTCGAACGAAGAAAAATAGCAGAGAGAATCCATCGTTGTTTTCGATCGGTCAGTAATTCTTTTGCGAAAGTTCTTAATTACCGCGCGTGAATGAAAATCAATCAAGCCTTGGGGGGATGCGCATCGCGATAATCGGCCGGCGCAGCCGGTGCAGCCGGCGTCGTCGTTTCGATCATAATTGTTTGGAAAATTGATCGCGTGCTGGCTACACGATTACGTGCACACAACGTTCCGAGCTGGATCGTCGATCGGTGCTATCGGCCATATACACGATCTTTGAAAATCAAATTCCAAAGAAAGTGCAAAATGTTATTTTGGTTTTAGTAGATTTTTAATTAGCTCTAAAGTAGTAGTATGAAATTTCTGTTTATGTACAGTTTTGCCTAGTAATTACGGTGGGTTCGTGTTCAACCAGTGGATGGAATTATTAATGTTTATAAACAAAACATATTAGACGTAATACAAACGATGTTCAATTAATTTTCCAAACAAAACGTTCCCACGTGCACACTCATTTCATTGTTTCGTTTAATCAAAATTCACTTCATACATTTTTCCTCACTCATTATGTTACTTTCTCATTCTTACCCTTTTGCAAGTTAAACACACCCTTTCAATCAAATGAATCAAATCAACGACCAATCAAATTCAACCTTTTACAAATAAACTATTTCTAAATGATTTTTTGTAAAAAAATCGAATCAAATGTAAATTAATTGTTAAGAAATTCAAAATTTTATTTATTGCGAAGATGTACATGAAATACTTAATTAAAAAGTAATTTCCAATTCATTAAATTTGCAATGTACGAAAATTGTGTGTGGATGTGTATATTCATTGTATAGCTATTTTCTGATTAACTAATTTTAAAAGTGAGAGTATATACATACAGTGGGTAACAAAATAACTTTTTTATAATTGTACCAAACCACCTGATTTTTTATAATCAATTAAAAGTTACATGCAAAAATAAAAAAGGCATTTTTAAAATGTTTTTATTTGGGATCTTACACCTTTTAAAAACCAATAACTTTTTTTGAATTGTACCAAACGACCTGATTTTTTTTTAATCAATTAGAAGCATTGACAAAAATTATAATTTACAAGGTTACAAGCAAAAATGAAAAAGGCATATTTTAAAACTTTTTTATTTAGGTCCTTAATGAAAATTTAAAATATATTTTTTGTAGATGTATGTTGGGTGTACACATGCTGAAAATTTCATCGAAATAGATTAAAATATACACGCGTTACAAGCGGTTAAAAATGGTGAAAATAGTTGAAAATGGTAGTTTTACACGATTTTTCATCAGTTTCTGCTTAAAATCCACAGAATCGTACATCTTTCGATGCGTGTCGTTTTTTCTTGCGTGAACCGATTTCGATGAAATTTTCAGTATGTGTATAACTAACATAGATCTACAAAATATAAATTTTAAATTCTCATTAAGGGCCCAAATAAAAAAGTTTTAGAAAATGCCTCTTTTATTTTTGCATGTAACCTTGTAAATTATAATTTACAATGCTTCGAATTGATTATGAAAAATCAGGTCGTTTGGTACAATTACAGAAAAGTTATTCTGTTTTAAAGGGCGTTCGAATACTTTCGTTACCCACTGTATGTATTTATTGATGCGCATTGAGTATGAAGTTTTATGTTTCCCTCGCAGTAATGACACCGTTCACCTGTGTCTAAATAAATATATAATTTAATCCAAATAAAAAAATAATTTTAAATATTCTTAACGGGTGAAATTCTGCCTCCCACTCATTATGTTTCTTTCTGATTCTCACGACACGTATCCACACAGTTCACGCGAGATTTAGCGATGTTCCAGACGCGATTAAGACGCGCGATGGATATCTCGCACGTGCGCTTTCGAACGCAAACAGAGGCCGGCAAGTTGCTGGTGAAATGTTGGTCGAATTTGTCGGAACGGCGCGGCGCGACGACATATCCGGTTATTGCCAGCACGCTAATCAATTAGGGAAACGTTAGCCGCCGGCGATCAGATGGAACCGCCCGTGTTTCTGGACAACCGTTCGAACGCGTTGTTAGAACCGACCAGGCAGAAGGGGCTGATTCTAGGGTTGGTTGTTATCCGGTCAGACCAATTAGGCTTCTCCGCGATACCAACGGCCTTAATCGGCGAACCGGAGCTTTATTTTTAAACGAGTTGCACTACCGTTCCCAATGCTGCTGCAGCGCCCCCGCTATCACAGAATCATTGTTACCCGTGTTCTTTTTTTAACGTTATTGCTTTCACTTCAATTTAAACGAACTTCAAAACGAATCGATCGGTTGCGACTGAAATGGCGCCAGAGGATTTTCCACAACTGATGGATAATGTAATCCATGGCAAATTACGATGAGATTAAGTCATCGCTTTATTGTTCTTACCTCTCTAATCTACTTAAATAATTTTTTCCCGGAAAGTATGAATTTAGTCAACCTAAACTTTCTTCACATTATACCAGCCAGTCTAAATTAGGACAAACTTTACTTTACCGGACTCAAAATTATATCCTTTCTCCTACGAATTATGATGTATTTGGTATGTAATCCAGTAGATTTGCACCCGGCGCGGATGCAGATCGAAGTTTCGATCCTGTAGGATTAATAGTTCAGGAGTTATGCTTGCTTAAAGTTGAGCAATCTTCAGTGTTTTTGATAGGTAAGGGCGCCGCCATATTGGTTTGTAGTGACGACCGCGAGCTGCTTACCTTGCCGCCCCCCCTCGACCTAATCCTAACCAACTCAGCAAGCGGCGTGCGACCGTCACTACAAACCAATATGGCGGCGCCCTTACCTGTCAAAAACACTGCAGATTGCTCAACTTTAAGCGACCATAGCTCCTTAAATATTGGGCCTAGAGGTTCAAAACTTCGATCTGCATCCACCTAACCAACTCAGCAAGCGGCGTGCGACCGTCACTACAAACCAATATGGCGGAGCCATTACCTGTCAAAAACACTGCAGATTGCTCAACTTTAAGCGACCATAGCTCCTTAACTATTGGGCCTAGAGGTTCAAAACTTCGATCTGCATCCACCTAACCAACTCAGCAAGCGGCGTGCGACCGTCACTACAAACCATTATGGGGAGCCATTACCGGTCAAAAACACTGCAGATTGCTCAACTTTAAGCGACCATAGCTCCTTAACTATTGGGCCTAGAAGTTCAACACTTCGATCTGCATCCGCGCCCGGTACTAATCTACTGGATTACATACCAAATACATCATAATTCGTAGGAGAAAGGCACAAATTTTGAGTCCGGTATAGTAAAGAGCAGCCCTAAACTATATTACCCACATTCCACGTCGTCCCCAAATGCCTCACAGTCGCGATAAAAGTAACAATGTCCCAATCCCCCGATCGATTTCATCTCAATGAAACGTTGATAAAAATTCTATTAAAGCTCCGGATAAAAATAGAAAATCCCGAAGAACCGGTTAACCGTTCGTCGCGGAATTCGGGGGAATTGGAAGCCGGGCGAGGCCGGTTTTTAAACTTTTGATGTTATTTAAGTATTAAAGAGTTCGCGGGCGTCGCGACGGGGTTTCGCAGCGGCGGCGCCAAGCGTTCGATGGAACGTAACCAGGCGTGAAACAAAAATCCGCCGGCATAGATCGGCCGTCAGGATTTCCTGGGGAATAGAGATAGTCGGGGAAATTGTTTTTTCACGGCTAGGGAGCCCGGGTATTGTTTGCGGGCCGCGAGAGCTCGCGAGACCAGCTCGTCGAACAGTTTTCACGCGCGGATCCGGGTCGACTGAAAACCCCCGACTAATATTTTTCTGTTGGATCGCTATCGGCTGGAAAACCGGCCGGTTACCGAGACCGAATCGCTTTCCGCCGCTCTTTTATCAATTAACCAAGAATTTATGTTACTCCGCCTGCCCCGGACCTCGATACGGTCTTAGCAATTACCGATTTTTCAACGCTATTTACTCTCCTTTCCGGCTCCGCTAACCAACGTTCCAATAATACGCTCCCTTCTAAACCAATAATTGCACGAATTTCACGGAATTAAGGGAACCTGTTTCATGGAACAGCAATTCAGCGGATGGGTATATTCAAAGACTTCTTGTTTCTAACGATTTTAATTATACGGATGTTGATTTATTTTATTCTTCCTCTGTTCTGTACTTTTATTTTTATTTCCTGGTATGAATAAGCATGAAAAAATCGTACATCAAGTTTTAAGGTCTCGCTGCACAGAGGAGGCTTCAATCTTTAATTCCATGGTAGATTCAGTCACAAGAGAAATTTTTTAATCATTCCAGACACGTTGCAATTTTTACCACTTTCAAGAAATTTGCATCTTCATTTTCCCACCTCCTATATCGTGTGAAAATATTTTCCACTAAAATGGAGAATGGTCACGAAGAAGATGGATGACGGTACACGAAAGTAGAGGCTTCGAGCTTTAAAATAAGACCGATTTCATGACTTCATCATTATTTTTAACAGAGTTATAATTTTTCGCAGATTTAGTGAATACAGCGTTCAGTTTTTGAAGCGATTGTAAAGAGATGAGGTGTATGTTAAATTTAGCAGAGTAATGACGAATATTATAGTTTGTTTGATGGTTAGATTAATTATTCTTCGCAATCCTCGGTTAACCCGAATCGCTTATGCTCTCGCCCGAGGATTTCGCCGGAATGAAAATAAATTGAAAATTATAAATCCACCCCGTTCCTATCGTCGTCAGAGCAGCTTGCGCACGAATTGACTGCTTATAATTTAATTATTTTTCTGGCGATACGTATTTCAGCTTCAACGAGACCGTACAATCCGTCCGATTAATTAATAAACGATACATAATAATGCGTTCGGGTTTAAACGGTATAAACTCTGAACTGAAATTGTTCGGAGTAACCGGGTTTAGTACAGCAACAGCGGCGATCGAAAATAAAATGGACAATAGATTGTTTAATATACGGACTCGCTGAAATTCCACGATGATAAAAATGTTTTGGTAAATAATAGTCTTGGAACGATTCGATTTTTCAATAATGCCACTTCGTTATTTTATTTCGACACACGAAATGAATGCGAGTCGACGGAATATCGGATATTCCGACCGAAAATCGACTGCGAAGGTGCCTGCGGGGGCCATATTGGATTTCACAAACCAATTTGTTCCATTAGAGGTGTTGTAACAATTCGTTCGTTGCCCTAATCACTAACTTTCGCCGCTGTACTCCAACGTTCTGAATATTGAGGGTTGGAAATAAAAACAAGTGTGTCAAATTTGAAAGTAAATAAAAGAATATATAAAAAAACTTTTTAAAAACCACGATTATATTAAAATGCACTAAAAAGGAGAAAATAACTTTTTTAGACATTAGTGACTATAAATAAAAGCGTGGAGCGCAAAACTATATTGACGTAATCTTCGTGGGCGCTCCACGCTTTTATTTATAGTCACTAATGTCTAAAAAAATTATTATCTTCTTTTTAGTGCATTTTAATATAAGCGTGGTTTTTAAAAAGTTTTTTTTATATATTTTTTTATTTTCTACTTCTCAGTCTTTTTCAAATGGAATGCAAGATATAGTAACACTGGTATGAAATAGTAAGCTATAGAAACGCAAGATATGGAAATACGCGAGATAGAATGAGGGGATGATTCCGAGAGACGACGTCTCTTGATAGAGTCCGAAATTGTCCGAAATGGAACTGAATGAACCGAACACCACACTGACTGAGCTCCTTCGATGCGAAACGGGTCAGTGGAGTGGGAGTGGGAACGCGTAGTGGAGTAGGGAGCGCTGGCGCACGGAGTGGGGATCGCTGAACGCGATGACGTACTACCGAGCGTCGCGCGACGAGGTGTGACGGTTAATATTGAAATTTCGGTCTACTTTTAGACCATTTTCAAGAAAAAATTTTTATATAATTGCGTCTGTAAAAAATTATTAAATTAATGTATAATATGGACCAAATAAAGTGTTGATGATTTCAGCGCAACGGTTCGATATCAATATCGGAATATCGAAACTGTTTCTATTTTTCATAATTTTCAGACGCAGTTTTTTCTTCTTTCTTGAGAAGGATCCACAGAAGGATCGAAACGTTGAAAGTTTAAATTAACTTGTAAAATTGCTTTTTCGTATATAATTGATCGAACCGTTGCGCTGAAATCATCAACACTTTATTTGTTTTACAATCTTACGATCGATAACATTAACAACATTTATAATATGGACCGTTGATTTTGAAAGTGGTATAAGTCCATTTTCTCTTGTTTTTTTTTTAAATTTTATTTACATTAAATTAAGCATGAATTACGAGATATCTCATTTTTTAAAAAATGGTCCATATAATTTATGTTACATTCTGCACAAAAAACCAAATGTTCTAAGAAACAAAACCTACTTGGAAAGTGAACAAATTAGTTTTAATTCGTTACACTTTTACAACCACGTGATGGCTCCATGCCTGTTTTATCGCGGAACTGTGGGTTCGCGAATGTTCCGGATCACTGCCCGCCAAGTTAATCTTGGGCAGCTAGTTCAAGGTTTTGATGATCGCAAAAGACAATTATCGATTCGCATGAATTGAAATACGCATGAATACGTTAAAGAAAGCGTTTCGTCCCGGACCTGCTAGTGGACTCGTCAGTAAGGCTGATCTAGCAGGTCCTGCCTTATACGCGCGCAGATATTGATATAATTTTGCGTTTCTAATTGTAACGCACGCAAGGGATCTCGACCGACGCGATCCCGTTTTGTTAGGTGTCCTGACTGTTGGACTACGAACTACCGTGATGCTAGTTTTACGTGTGATTGAACGATTGACAAGACAACGGCTCGTGCGTTGTACTTGTCTACCCGAGGACTGGAGAATGTCGCGACGTTAGAGTGTAAAACTCAACTGACGAACGCGGTCTCAACGCGATGTGCGTCAGGCTTCTCGAGCAGGAAATAAGATGCACTGATTGGTTCCTGCCTAAAGTTGCATTTCCCAATCAGTACACTTTTGACTATTAGGACTTCCTTCTCGTAGCTCTGAATGAGGCCCTGGAAGGAGGAGTGGAGCGATCTCTTACTCTGTCGACGACGCGACGGGTCTCGGTAATTTGACACTGTGCGTAACGGTCGCGGGCGGTCCTTCGGAGGGACTAGATTTACGATACTTTGTATTTTCGAGGATATATAAAAAACTGAACATTAGCCAGATGCCTTGACTGGTCGCCGAATGACCCTAGTTTGTCTAATCCTTGAAGAGGATATTTACGCACGTTCGCATCATAAATCTTATCCGAAGGAAAACTACGAATTCTGTTCCTGCGCGACGGAACAATGCCTGTGTTATACGAACTGAGGTAAACATTAGGATTTGAAGAGGCTATGAATCAGAAAACATCGATCGACCCATTGGCCAATCGATATTTGGCGGTAAATATGAACCGTGAAAAATCCGAGCACAAGTTTCCACTGTTTCTATATCATACAAAATTGTGGTAATTTATTAATTGACATTCAATCTACTTTTGGTGTACTTTAAAGCCATTTGCAGATTTTAATTATTAGAAAAATGTTTTTTAATATTGCATTGTCATCCAGTTCTGAGATATGTTTAAAGTTTCAACTCCTTGGCTCATCGGGAAGTGGTTTAAAATTCGATTACAAGATTTGACGCATACAACAACAATAACAACGACAACTCGGAAAGCTAATATAAACGTGATAAAAAGGTGAGGATGTACAAAATGTGCGAAACCATGTTTGAAGAAATAGTCGAAGTGATGAACGAAAATGCTCGACAACAGAAATGATTGCGCGGCCTGATAATTTCGCAGGCTCGAATAATTAAACTGGTTCCGGAATTGAATGCATAATTAACACTTTGATGCGGAGCCGGTCGGAGGAAAGTTTCGTACGTAGTTATCCGGTAGTTGGTTCGAGAAAATCAAAAATAAAGTTGAACATTGTAACGCGGGGCGTACAATATCGCAGAGCGAGAGCGATTCATTACCGGTGCCGGAAATGGGAAAGTTTGCGTTTCGGAAAAACTGTGTAACGGCCAGTGGTCGGTCGACAAACATCGCCAAGCTTTTCCAAATTGAGTAACGTAACTGGCGAACGTTATTGCTAACATGATTCGGTTTCGAGCGAGCGTTTAATGACGGTGCCACGGTTTTCGCGAAAAACGTTTAATATCCCCGGTTGAAAGTCAACGAAGATGGCGGGACGCGTCGAGCCCGTTTCAAATGGAATTAAAAGCGGACAGTTTTCCGCGACCGGTTCTCCCGCCGATCATTAACTAATTTTCGAGTGGGGACGATGCTGCACGGAATGGAGGGATGGTTAAACTCGAGCTGATTCGATCGATGATTTCCTGCTACCGTCGAGTTCCTGTTCACAATATTTCGCGAAGGCTGAGCGCCAAGTCCTCGGCAAATATTTGAGCTCCGCCTGGGGTTAGCGCTCTTCAAACACAACGAGATTTACAGTCGAAAAAGTTGCTAATAGCCTCGCGAGAATCACCAGAGACCGGCACGGCCGCAAAGAAAATTCACCGTCCCTCCGCTACTCCATTCTTAATTTCCTTAACGCTGTTCTCGATTTTTACTCTTGCTCCTACCACCCTCGAAGCTTAGACTATACCCGAGGCGATTATGCAAAATTTTATTTGACTCGTCATGCCTTTATTGCAATATATTATCGCGAAGCTGACTACGGCATGCTACCACGTTTCTCCGTCGGAATAATTCGAAAATGAAGTGTTCAGGTTTCTGGAAAAATGTTACGATAGAGCAAACTTCGAGGATGAAAACAAAAAAAAATTTAATCAGATAGGGTGAATAGTTCTCGAGATAAAAGTTGAGAAGCGTGTTCTTCTAAATGTGATTGGTTCACACACATCGCAAACACACGGTTCCGGACTTCAAAGGTCAGTACACTGTAAACATAATCGAACGCAGCGAAATGATGACATAAACCCCGCCTAATCCTCCATATACTCCGCCCCGGTGCGCTCAACTTTAATCAAAGTCCCCGACATCAGCGACAACAGCGATCGATTAACGACCCCCACGAAGCCAGCGCAACATTCACAACACAAACCGACCACCCTAAATAAATACCAAACACCATTCGACAAGACAAATCGTTTACAAGGAGTCCGGGGGAGGGGGTGGTGGAAAATAACGAGTGGAAACGCCTCTCGCTGTTGATCCCATGAGATTCGAGGCTCGGTTAAACGCATCGTAAAAATCGCGGCGGACAGCCAGTCAAAGGCGAGACGCGAGCGAACGCTATCTTCCGGGGCAATCGTTCGTCCTCGTGTGACATAAATTCCCGCGAAAAGGACCACCGGTCCCGTGGCACATGCTCGTGCTCCGCGTACCGTCGGGAGAGAGAAAGAGAGCAAGAGAGCTTTGGGCAAGAGTTATTTCAGCGTGTCTCTTTCGCTGTCCGGACGTCATTGTTGAGATAAGCTCGTGCAACGAAAACCGACCTCAGGAGGAAGCGGTCAGTTATACGACTTCGATTCGATCGTGCACACGTCCCCCAAGGAGTGCGGTAATGCCTGGATATGTGTTAGAAAGATGGGAAGGATTTTTTAAAAATTAATTATTTTCTTGTGGGACCTTTATCATCTTATTCCTGACATTTTGCTGATTAAAATGAGCCCAAACACGGCACTATTCTGATAATTTTTACACTAGTCAAAATGAGACATTTTGGGATTCGGATAATCGAGGTCCTACTATATCGTGGATTACAGGAGTCCGGCTGAGCCGAATTGTATCGTGTTTGGGCTCTTTTTAATCGGGAAAGTGTCGCGAATATGATGACACTGGTTTCATAAAGAAATAGTTAACACAAAAAAGTTCTGTGTTGATTTTCTTATTTAAATTTAAAGGGTGCACGAACGCTTTCTGGAATGATTACGAAAAACCGACCTCAGGAGGAAGCGGTCAGTTATACGACTTCGATTCGATCGTGCACACGTCCCCCAAGGAGTGCGGTAATGCCTGGATATGTGTTAGAAAGATGGGAAGGATTTTTTAAAAATTAATTATTTTCTTGTGGGACCTTTATCATCTTATTCCTGACATTTTGCTGATTAAAATGAGCCCAAACACGGCACTATTCTGATAATTTTTTCACTAGTCAAAATGAGACATTTTGGGATTCGGATAATCGAGGTCCTACTATATCGTGGATTACAGGAGTCCGGCTGAGCCGAATTGTATCGTGTTTGGGCTCTTTTTAATCGGGAAAGTGTCGCGAATATGATGACACTGGTTTCATAAAGAAATAGTTAACACAAAAGAGTTCTGTGTTGATTTTCTTATTTAAATTTAAAGGGTACACGAACGCTTTCTGGAATGATTACGAAAAACCGACCTCAGGAGGAAGCGGTCAGTTATACGACTTCGATTCGATCGTGCACACGTTCCCCAAGGAGTGCGGTAATGCCTGGATATGTGTTAGAAAGATGGGAAGGATTTTTGTTAAATTAATTATTTTCTTGTGGGACCTTTATCAGCTTATTCCTGACATTTTGCTGATTAAAATGAGCCCGAACACGGCACTATTCGGATAATTTTTACACTAGTCAAAATGAGACATTTTGGGATTCGGATAATCGAGGTCCTACTATATCGTGGATTACACGAGTCAGGCTGAGCCGAATTGTATCGTGTTTGGGCTCTTTTTAATTGGGAAAGTGTCGCGAATATGATGACATTGGTTTCATAAAGAAATAGTTAACACAAAAAAGTTCTGTGTTGATTTTCTTATTTATATTTAAAGGGTGCACGATCGCTTTCTGGAATGATTACGCATTATTAAGGACCCGTGTACTGTCGGTGTGGGAAAGCTCATTAAAATTGAAGTCAGGCTCCCTTGTTAGTTGGGCAGGTCCCGTGGGAATTCACGAAGGGGACATCAGGCTGATCCAAGGTGTCCTCGCTCCTGAACCGACTCGATTCTTCTTCTTGAACTTGGCCCGGGCTTCCATCAGGAGCTTGCTCCTTGCTTTCTCTCGCTCCCCTGCGGCCTCGTCCCATTCGATCCCTTACCATCCCAGGATTTCCTGCTATTTGTAGCGATGGCCATTCAATTCTCTCTCTCTCTCTCTTTCTCCCCGCAGATAGCTATCTCGTTTCTCTCCCCCACAGGGCTCGAGTTTTCAAGCAATTTACTCGCCCGAAGATTCGAATCCCGGCGAATATTACTCGTGCACGATGCGGTGGTAGAGCGGTTCCAGAAAAATCGTAACGGCAGCTAACTGTCTACAGAGAGGTTACCTCGAGTTTTTTTTGGAATCGTGTCGGAATAGCTTTTTTTTCGTTTAATGGACGTTTCGGAAGGGCGGATTGTATCGTTCCAGCGGAGGGAAAGGATTTTCGGTAATTGACGCTTCGCGATACCGTCCGGGTCGGTTTTGACCCAATTCCACCCGTGTCCGTGATTTTAATCTGCTGTGGTTAACTCGCGTTAACTGGAGGCTGTATAGTCTCGTGATTGATTCCGGCTTCCCGAAATTGCTGATTCTTTCATTTGGTTTTAATCGACGATGCCATTGGCCGTTGTTCTTCGTAATCGTTTCTCGTGGAATTTTACACATCGACGGCGAAAATACACGTATTTTATTATACAGGGTGTCTCAGTTGAAGGAGGCCACCTAAATATCTCCTTTATTTTTAATGGCACATAAAATATCTGTGGTATAATTTAAATGGTATCGAAGGTGGAATTTCATAGAACAATTTCTTTTGGCCGGTTATTTTTTCATCGTATTTTCAAGGTCATCGCTATCTTTTTTATCGGGAAAACTTATCTTTTTTTATTCCATCTTATAGCGGCTGAAAAAATACATTTGAATATGGTCAAGTCATTAACAAGATAGAATAAAAAAAGTTTCCCCGATATAAAATAACGATGACCTTGAAAAAACTATGAAAAAATGATCGGACATAAAAAATTGTTCTTCTATGATATTTCTCCTTCGATACCATTTAAATTATGTCATAAATATTTTTTTTGTGCCATTAAAAATGAAGCAGATATTTAGGTGGCCTCGTTCAGCTGATACACCCTGTATATTTTACTATATAAAATACACATTTTATTGATGAGACATTTTTTTTATTAATCAAGGTAGCAATGTGTAATTGATTCAAATCTTGTTGAATACTTTTTGGTTAGCTTCTACAAAAGAGGAGCTTCGTCTCGATTCATGATTTGCTTGACTAATCAAGTTGGGAATGTAATTAATTAATCGATTACCGATTTTAAAATTTTGTCGAAAATTTTTTCGTTAGTTCCTACTGACCACAGTTTGGCTGCGGAACGGATGTCTGTATAAATAGCGCTTAAGCAAAACGCCGGCGTGTGTCCAAGGTTTGGACAGGCAAGTCCGTATGCACAACGTGGATTTCCCAGCCGGTTTTCACCCCTTCTCTCAAGCTTGCAGAGGTGTGCCACGGCCTCGCTAAATATTCGCATTTTCCGACGACCGTCAATATTTGATCAACGTCTGGCAACGTTTGCTCAGGATGTTCGCTTTTTCTCTAGCCGCGGGAATAACAATCAACCCTTAACTGGGGTGGGGGAACGAACCATACATGAGGGTTAACGATAGTACAATTAACGGGGCGAGCTCATGCTGTAACTATTATACCGTGCTTTATGGATCTGGCATACTGATGTACACGTTGGGGTGTGATTAACCCTCGATCATCCCCTATTTCAATTTGTCATGTTTTATGAGTAGACAGCGGATCTTATGCGTTTAAGAAGAACGTAAAAATACTGTTACATTATTTTCAACCTATTAAACTTGTTAAGAAAGAAAATAAATTTCCATTTCGCTACAGTTTGTTGCAAATGAGGTAGAAAATGTTTATTTTGCATTAAGATCCGCTGTCTATTTATAAGTTTAACTAATCTCTTCCAATTCCATCTACCTTGTACTACATTTTAGTACATATTTTGAAAAACTGCATCGAGTCGTTCTGAATTGAATGAAATGAAAGAAATCCTTCTTCAATTTTCCTTAGACCAGGCCTGGCCAACAAGCGGCCCGCCACGTTAAATTGTGCGGCCCGCCAGCAGAGTTGTGCTAATTCAATTACATTGTCATTCAATTACGTAATTGAATTACGTTGTATTTCAATTAATAGTAATTCAATTACGTCATAAATGAATTACTATATAATTCAAATACAACGTAATTCAATTACTAAGTATTTTAATCAGATTTGTAATTGAAATACAATATAATTGAAACACAATGTAATTGAAATACAATGTAATTGAAATACAATATAATTGAAATGCAATTTGTAATTGAATTACAGTATAATTGAATTACAGTATAATTGAAATACAATATACTTGAAATACAATATACTTGAAATACAATATACTTGAACTGGTTGCGAGGGTGTGCCGTAAGTAGGTTACGAGCAGCTAGTAAATTTATAAATAATAAATTCCTTCTGTTTGAAACCTTTACATGGATTTTTCAACCTCTTCTTGCCTAGTACTTCATTTTTCATGATTCAATTACAATGTATTTTATAATTGTGCTCCATTGCAATTACGAATAACATTGTAATCTAATTGAATGAAGATCTGAATTATAAATTACAACATAATTGAATTACAATTTAATTCAATTACAATGTATTTTATAATTGTGCTCCATTGCAATTACGAATAACATTGTAATCTAATTGAATGAAGATCTGAATTATAAATTACAACATAATTGAATTACAATTTAATTCAATTACAATGTATTTTATAATTGTGCTCCATTGCAATTACGAATTACATTGTAATTTAATTGAATGAAGATCTGAATTATAAATTACAACATAATTGAATTACAATTTAATTCAATTACAATGTATTTTATAATTGTGCTCCATTGCAATTACGAATAACATTGTAATTTAATTGACTGAAGATCTGAATTATAAATTACAATATAATTGAATTACAATTTAATTCAATTACTTTGTAATTATAATTCTGGAGTAATTCAATTGTAGTTCTGCACAACTCTGCCCGCCAGGCGATTTCACATTTCTATTGACACTTTTATTTCTCGTTGTATGTGTACAAAAAATATTAAATAAATGAAAATTTGCATGTGTCATTGTTATAATGAACTCCAGTTCTATAATTGATATCTTTGATATAATTGAGTTACAGTGCAACAATGAAATGAAACAAATTTTTGCGTCTACATAAAAATTAATTTTTACAATACTTATATTACATCCGAGAGATATTCCAACTTAAGATATTTTGCACAGCGTGCTTTTGGAACCACATATGTTTGTGAAACTTTTTTTCGGAGATGAAATTTACAATGAGTTCATCACGTGCTTCATTAGATGATGCCGATTCAGAAAACCAGTTAATTGTAAGATGTGCAACGTCGAACATAAATATAGATTTACAAAAATGAAGTGAAAGAAAGGGTAAACAAATTTCTCATTAATTAAGACTCGAGGGTTAATTATATTGAATCATATTATAACAATAAAGTTTTATTCATTGTGTATTTGTATTTCATTTTTTAAAAACATGTTTACCTAAAGTGCGGCCCGCTGTGACGTTACGCGTCATCGAATTGGCCCGTGAAACCATTTGGGTTCGCCAGGCCTGGCTTAGACGGTAAATGACTTTGCAATAGACCTAATTATTTTATAGAAACATTGTAGCTGCGATTTTTACATCGAACGAATTTTTAACGAATTTTTTCACAAAAATTTGAAAGGCCACGTTTTATGGTGAAATTGAAAAATGCGAGTGCAGCGGGTGATCAGCTGCGCGTCTAACGATCGAATCGCTTCCGATCGAATAAGGAGAGGGGCCACGAAACGAGTCATTAAGGGACAATGAAATATCTCTGGGGGTTTCGCTGGCCCGTCGAGTGTCCGACATTCCTTCCGACCATCAATCTCGAAATAATGGAGCCGCGGCCATGACTGACAGAACGGGGTCGACCACGAGTCCTGTTCTTTCCCCAGGAGCTAGCGGCGGAAAATCCTCGGAACTGGGTCAGCGGTCGCGATAAAGAGACGATCGTTCTTTCGTCGGGATTAATTACGCGAACGTGAACGCCTCTCGGCGATCCCTAACTCGGTAACTATCGCGGTCCAGGCCTGAGAGTCCTTTTCCAAAATATTTGACTAAAATCCGTGTATTTTACAAACGAGTTTAATTCCAGCAAAATGATGACTTAAACCCTTCGTAATTTGACTTGAACTATGGCATAGTGAGTGTCCAACAAATTTGCTAATAGGGAAGACACAAATTTATACAGTTTATGTGAAATAATCTCCACCACAATTCAAGTGGGCGTGATGAATAGGACATTATGTTTAGCATGTCTAGGTGCACGGCAGTGCACCAGCCAAGTTCTCGCACTACCTCCTTTTACACGAAACAACTTAGCCGTTTTTTAGAGGCTTATAACTCGGCACTGCAGGTAGATGGAGAGATGTAATTTCGTACACTTGTTAAATGCTATCATGTCTCAATATTGACTAAACATTAATCTTCCAACATTAGTAGGTTCCGAGATGTACGACCTCAGAAATCGCTAAATTTGTCACTGACTGACTGACAGATCATCAAAACCTTTTGGGTACTTCCCATTGACCTACAAGCTTGAAATTTGGTACATAGGTCCACCATAACAAACATTAAAAGGAATAATTATCAAAGTTTGAAATTTTACACCTTAAAGAGGTTGTATTGAAAAAAAACATTACGAAATAGGTACGTAGGAAAGAACGTAGCACCATATAAGGTGAAGTGCCCTAAGTCTGGACAGTGAAAAAGTGATACCTAAATCTGGACAATTGAATTTTCATAGTAAAATCAGTAATTAAGAGATTAAATAATTATATTATATATTCTGAGGTCTTAGCTACAAGTAGGTGTGAATATTATTTCATTAAGACATCAATTGAAATTTAAAAATGAATTCAAAGTTCATCTGAAAACAGTATACAAAATAGTCTATTTATATGCGAATCATGTGCATTTATTGTTCGAACTTTTGTTAGAAAAAAGGATATAATTTAAGCCCTCAGACAAAAAATAATTATCACGCATAATAATATTGGTATTTTAAAATAAATTGGCAATCAAACTTAACGTAAATAATAATTATTAATCCAAATATTAGATGCCCAAGATTAGGACTGTTTTCAAATATAAGTACTCCATACTGGGACGCGATGACAGTAGCTGTCCCACTCTATGCTTATACGCAATGTGCTTGCGCCTGAAGCCGGACACGTGTTTGTGAATAAAATCAACGCATTGTTTGCAAATTATTTAACTACATGTACGTATAATTAGTCTTCTATTAGCTTGAATAACGTATGTAGAAAATGTGTTCCGATTGTGACGTTAATAATACTTTATGTTTACATCTTAAATCTATCAGTATTACTACCTAACCTTAAAGGCTGTATTATGACAAGTTTTATTAAAACAGTAAATGAAAATAAATATATATTTGGTTAAATAATACAATACTATAATCTATGATAAGAATACTACATATTACGCAAAGCATCTTCTATTCGTCATGCGCTACAGCGCCACCAACCAACGTTTTAGGTTATGTTCGCTCGATCAACTCGTAAATTGAATTTGTCCCGATATAGGCTTCACTTCTGTCCAGGTACTAGCTTAGATTGGATTTAATATGTCCAACTATAGGTTTGAATTATTCTTGTTAATACAATTAAGATATTAACCTAAACAATGATTTTTTTATTTTAAATTACTTTACAAATTCTGAACTGTATGTTAAAACTCTTAAGAAATTGTTTCTGTTTATTTAAAGTGATAAAATTTAAAATAGAAAAACATGCTGTCCAGGCATAGGGCACTTCACCTTAACATACATAAGTGTACGTGTTATTAGCTTCGAAGTCGCAACAAATACTGATGAAAGAAACAGTCGCTCTAACGTAAACGAAAGAAAATGCACCGAGCATCGTCTACAGCGGCGGGGGCAAACGGATCCGAGCGTCGCCGGCAGAGTGTTAATCTTCGATACATTGAATTTGGATTTTGTCTTGCAGATTAGAAAAGGATTTTTTTTCTTTGATTCCTACTTGATAATTGATGAAATTTCAACAAAAATTGATGAAATCCCAACAAAAACATCCTGTAAACAGGAGCCAAGTTCCTATGGCCGTAAAAAGTTGTGAGATCAAACAAAATACGCCCAAGTTCGTTAGCTTAAAAAAGCGTTTGTAAAAATTAGTTTAAAAGAACGCTATTTAATTTTGAAAGAGTTACATACGTGGAACTAAATTATTCAAACTTGGCCGCTACGTTTTGACCCAATGGCCATAAAGGTGTTACGTAGCGGCCAAGTTTGAATAATTTAGCCCTCTATTTAACTCTTTAAAAATTAAATAGCGTTCTTTTAAAGTAATTTTTACCAACGCTTTTTTCAGTATTGCAAGAGGTATTTCTAAGCTAAGGAACTTGGCCGTATTTTGTTTGAACTCACAACTTTTTACGGCCATAAGAACTTGGCTCCTGTTTACAGGATGTTTTTGTTGGGATTAATATTTCACGAACTTTGGAGCGAGTAAAATGGCGACATACTTTTTATAAAATACATCTCCGTATCAAAGATCAACTGCTCTGGCGTCGACGCACGATTAAACGTTGATTTCAGTATCAACTTTCGATCAGATCTCGCTTCTTCGACTGTGTCTCCGCCTCGGGGTTAACCCCCTAAATCTTCACTGCACGCGCGAACGCGTTGAATTATAGACGGCCGAATTTCCTGCAAGGAAACTGTGTGCCAACACGGTGTGCGCTAAGAAAGCTGATTACGTGAACTTTCCAGCACTAGCTGAAGAGAGTGTACAGAAACTTCTTGTCTATCCACGTTGTCCCCGATTTCCCTTCGCCTCCCTCACATTTTAATCATTTCCCGACAACATGGTACACCGAATTTCTGAACAATCGATGGAAAGAAAAAAGAGGAACAGCGAACCGTAGGAGACCAAGAAGAAGAAGAAGAAGTTTCGCGATAAACGTACAAGTTGGAGGAACTTGGGGGAATTTGTTGATCCAGCGCGGACAGAACGGCCGCCGTCGCCATTAGTCATAATAAAACTCGAAACTTAGCCTCCTCGGTACACGTGTAGCAACTTCGGTCGCGCACACCTAATGCTATAAGACAGTCGACTGTATACTATATACACTCGCAACTTGTCCTATTTGTTACTCGTCCCCGTTCTTCCAGTCCACTTACCTCGCTCTCGCCGGAAGCTGCAGGCAGAGACGGCAGGAGAACTGGGCGAGAGGGGTGGCAATAACTATACTGCGGGTTTTTACGCATTTATAGCGATCCCCGAGTCGCTCTGACAACGAGAAAAAATAAAACGCACGCTTCGATCCCGTGCACGCGATGTATCATGAAATTTTTAACGAAAATGCTCGGTAAATGTTCTTGAAAAACATTGTAAAAAACCGGGTAAAAACATAATGAACAATCTTACGTTTTTTCTCTCAAGTAAAAACCCTTTGGAACCTCGAAATTCGAAATATTAGATCTTTCAGATAACTTCTCCAGCAGGCACAGCGTTTGAAGTGTAAAAATATGAAATTGAAATTACGATTTCTTTCTACTTTCAATAGAAAACGTTAAAGAAAAAGGTTTTTTTACAAAAAATGAATATAACATTTTAACTAACATCGAGGCCAGAGTTCGGCATTAATCGATTAAAATTTTAATCCAGATTGATTGATTAATGTGTACGATTGAAAAAGGTAATCATTGAAAAATCGACGACTGATCGATTGATGAAGTTAATCGTCAATCGTTGATTAAAAAAGGAAATCATCGAAAAAAAAATATAAAAGCACGTAGAGTTCGTATTATAGACCAAATGACAATACACCTAAACTCAGTATTTCATTTCGAAATTTCAGCAGTTAATCATTGATCAATTATCCGACTGACGATTACAATTGAAAGGAATGTAATCGTTAATCGCAACTAACGACTAAAGTAGAAATTTAACCGTTATTCCCAACTAACGGTTAATAAGTATTTAATCGTTAACCGCAATTAATCACTAAACTAGGAGATTAATTGTTAATCGCGATTAACGGTTGAAGTAGAAATTTATTCGTGAATCGTTGATTAAATTTCTGCGTTACTCTGATCGAGACGAATCCAACGATCTACAGTGAGTTTACAAAGTATTCGTACACCTTTTAAAGACTAATAACTTTTTTATAATTGTACCAAGTGACCTGATTTTTTATAATTAATTAGAAGCATTGGTTCACGAAATGATATGCAAAACAGACTTTCCAAAAATTATAATTTACAAGGTTACATGCAAAAATAAAAAAGGTATTTTTAAAACTTTTTTATTTGGGCCCTTAATGAAAATTGAAAATATATGTTTTGTAGATCTATATTAATTATACACATGCAGAAAATTACATCGAAATCGGTTGACGCAGGAAAAAGCGACACGCATCGAAATATGTACGATTCTGTGGGTTTTAAGCACAAAATCAAAAGTTGTGTAAAACTACGATTTTCACCATTTTTAACCGCTTGTAGTTCGTGTGTGTGTTTAGAATTTCGATGAAATTTTCTGCATGTGTATAATTAATATAGATCTACAAAACATATATTTTAAATTTTCATTGAAGGCCCATATAAAAAAGTTTTAAAAAATGCTTTTTTTATGTTTGCATGTAACCGTGTAAATTATAATTTTTGAAAATCTTTTTTGCATATCATTTCGTAAACCAATGCTTCTAATTGATTATAAAAAATCAGGTCGTTTGGTAGAATTATAAAAAAGTTATTAGTTTTTAAAAAGTGTATGAATACTTTGTACACCCACTGTATAATGATATAACATCTGTGCGACATCTCCACGCACACAAATCGATATTATGATGGGTTCGATTACAAAAATTATCTGAAAATGTGAAACTCGAAAAATTCGAAGTCGAAACAGGTTTGTGCGTTTCTTAGGGGTTGCAACGAGGAGCTTCTTCCCGTTTCATGATTTTTCATGCATCCAATTGCGTAATGGATTTCGCACTGGCGCCAGAGGGTAAGTTCCACCCCCGGGTGAATTTCGACCCCCTGCCACCGGCAATTCCCGTTACGAACAATTCCATCCCCACTGCAGTTCCGAGCGCCCCATAAATTTATCAACCGGATGATTTGTCGCCCGTTATTCTTCTTCGTGCAGTTACTTCGACCGTTCCGTACGCCAGCAGCTACTATAATAAGCGGGGATCGCGACCCATTTTTTCGCCGACTTCCGGCCAAGGGAATTGCGAATTTCTGGAGGATCGATCGGACCCGATTGCTCCTCGGCCCTCTCCTCCTCTCTCCTTCGTCGTCGTCCTAGAATTCGAGGTTTCCGGCTCGATCTTCGGCGATAGTGCGTCGAAAACGGGAAATGTGTCACGAGACGTCTGCGGTCTCCCAGGAAATTCTCTTTTGCTTCAGCTCCCGGGCTTTATCTGGCCTCCCAGGATGCTCGAGACGACGCTCGTTCCATATTTTTCGACATGGAATGTGGGCCACGATTTTTCGGAGCCCCTAGCACTTTTGGTTCGGTGTATCGTTGCTGGTCCCCGTTAAATAAATGATTGGCGGCGATGCTGTAGCTTAACGTTAAACCTATCGAGTGCTAAAAGCGATTAAAATGTTCCAATTTCTATTTATTCTGTGCAATATTTATCATAATACATGATATAGAATTTTATCAAATCAATTTCCATGCAAGGAAGATCATAATTTCAATAATTGTAAAATGAGAAATATAATACCGGTCATTTTACCGGTAGGTTTAGCGTTAACAACACAGTCTACTGTCTCTAATAGTAATTAATATAATGGTCTCTAATAGTTAATTAACATTTCTTTATACTTAGTAAGTACGTTATTTAAAAGTTTAATTTGTAATCAGTGTTGTATCCCCTGTTAACTATCTATGATATTAATTATATATATAATTTCAGACGCATCTCTCTTGAAAATGATCCAAATCCGGATCGAAACGTTGAGAATTTAAATATTGCAAATTTGCTTTGTCTTTATTAATGATCGAAACCGTGCGCCGAGAGCATATTTTAGTTTATTAAACATTTACGATCGAGAAATAACAAAATAATTACAGTCTACTGTAATTGCAATTTATTATTTGTTTAACCAACTGTTCCCATAAAATCGTTTCTGCTAATTGCCTCCCCCCCTCCTAAATGTTGAGTATTGTTAAAGATCCGCTTTTGGGGGGTAAGCAAAGACAAGACAACCCCTAGCTCCCACCCAGAACAGATAGGACGGAAAGCAGCGATCCATTAAATCGCGTCTGTTTATTTTCGTCAAAAATATCGCTGGATAGACGAAACAGATCCGGGTGGATAAACAATGGAGTCGATTTACCGGAAGATACCGGCGAGTTTAGGCGAGGTCGATCACTATATCCGAGAGACTCCTTCTGAGATCCTGTCTTTGCTGACTCGGAGCCTCCTCCGCAGAGTTTCGCCGGTGCGATTTGCAGTCGTTGCAGTTTCCGTATGGTGGTGGTGATATCGATTATCGTAGGGGACCGTAGGCCTGCGCCATTTTATTTTCGGGGGTTGACAACCCTTGCGATTCTCCCCCACGGACAAAATATCCGGAGGAGTTCGCTCGAGTGGCTTCTACGGTTCACCCATTCGTCCGCTAAATTTCACGATTTTTAAACAAAATTGAATTTAGGGAATCTATATACATAAAAATGTAAATGCCCGTTTGTTTGTAATCGAACATCTCCGTAACGGCGGAATGTAGAAAGCTGGTGTTTGAGCCATTAGACGCAGCGTTTCTTCGGGAAGGTTTACGAGAAATCAGCATGCGAAAAAGTCCATTCGTTCAAGAGTTTTGACGACTTTTTCCACCGGCTACAACGCTAACTGCTTACTTCAAGTTATGTGAATGTGGCGCGTTTGCGAAAACATTGATGTATAATGATTGATATGGTTTCGTGTTGATTCGCATTATCACCGTCACGACGAGAATCTTCTCAGTGGTATTCTGTTTCAAATTATATCGTGAAATATATACAGGGTGGTCCACGCAATTTGCACACCTATAATAACTTCCAAAGTATGCGTTGCACGAAAAAATGTAGTATACAGAAGTTGCATGGTCTGAAGGGGTACACTATGTAGTGTATTTATTTTTTTTACAGGTGGACGCGTAAAGGACATATGAAGGTCAATTTCATTTTTTTAAATAAAATGAGGTATTTTTTAATACATCAATCGATGCAGCTGAATATTTATTATAAAAAAGTACTAACCTATGTATGTCGAAAAGTTAGTAGTTGAGGAGATATTTCAATTTAAATAACTCTAAAATACCATTACTGTCGTGCTAAGATGTTACACAAGTAAGTAAACACTAATGTCTTAGAGTACGACAGTAATGGTATTTTAGAGTTATTTAAATTGAAATATCTCCTGAACTACTAACTTTTCGACATACATAGGTTAGTACTTTTTTATAATAAATATTCAGCTGCATCGATTGATGTATTAACAAATTCCATTAGAAAAAATGAAGTTGACCATCACATGTCCTTTACGTGTCCACCTGTAAAAAAAATAAATACACTACATAATGTACCCTTTCAGACCATGCAACTTCTGCAAACAAAATTTGTTCGTGCAACGCATACTTTGGAAGTTACTATAGGTGTGCAAGTTGCGTGGACCACCCTGTATAAATAGAAAGATTGACCTATTAGGAGTGATTTGTTCTGTAAGTTTCTCATTGCATTGGAATTCAGCTGAGTAGATTGATCTGCCTTTGAATTGAAATATTTGGTTAGTATTTTTAAATTATCAAGTTTTATCTTTGTTTTTCAG
Source organism: Lasioglossum pauxillum (assembly GCA_933228785.1). Classification (NCBI taxonomy): domain Eukaryota; kingdom Metazoa; phylum Arthropoda; class Insecta; order Hymenoptera; family Halictidae; genus Lasioglossum; species Lasioglossum pauxillum. The sequence continues at coordinate 8,460,767 of OW121702.1, forward strand.
TTCGTGGTTTTTCCTTATTTAATGTTTAGCAATTTTAGATGTTATCGATGTAACTTTCTTTCTACTTTAGTACATAAAAAGAATGACTCGCAGAGAAGCAAACTTAGGTCGTCGTACTCGCGGAACGGAAGCAGTGCGACGATTAAGATCGAATCAAATTGAGGAAGAACAGGCATCACAAAGAATGGTTCAAAATGTCACATCTGTGACAGGTAAAAACATGCTTTTAAAAAGTACTGAGCCACGGCAACGCGTGGCGGGGGAAAGCTAGTGGCAAATAAATTATAAATAACTTTGCACATGAAATGAGAGGAATTACGAAGCAGAGTTTAACACGCGAACGAGATGAAATAAATTTCTGCGTGATTTTCATTCCGAGAAATTCAATTGACAAACTTGTAAATTGTACGAACACTCGCGGCTCGACAACAACAAACACAATCTCGAGTTTTGTCTCATCCGCGCACGTCAAAACTGGCGCGTTTCAAGCTCGAAGGACCAAAGGATGTTGCTCGAGATGTTAGAGGAAGTTGAGACCAAGATTCCGACTTCCGGAATCGAATGGTACCGAGCGAGTAGATCAATCGAGGCGATTAAATAGCGCACAATGGACGCTGTTATTCGTCTATCTTGTCCTGTTGGCGCTCGCGTCCTCTAAGAACGTTATGGATGGCGCGAGTAATCGGCTTTGCGGTGCACTCGAGGCTCCTTTAAGTCGCCAGAAGGACACGAGTATCGATAACTCGCTCGAGCCATTAGTTTCCGCGGTTTCGATCGATGACTTGGTCTCGTCTTGTCACTTCCGGTCATCCCTGACACAGCTGAAAACCCAGATAGTCGACTAAACGATATTTTACCTTATAACTTTGTATTTCAAACATTTTTATAACGAACTAACAGCAGAATTTTCGGTAAAAGCGTATTTTCAGGAGATCAAGCAGAGGTCGCAGAATATTCCTGTATTTTACGTGTACGTTTTTATTTCCAACATTTTTCCGATGACCCATCTCTGCGATTTTTCGTGAAAGAGAATTTCTAGAAGAACGTTCGTGTACTTTGCGCAAGCTCCAATGATATTCCCTTATTGCTGGGTATTTTATAAAAATCGGGATGGTGAACAATTTCAATTTTTCATCTAAAAGATTTCTTAGTGAACACAGAGTAGCGATTAATGGTATTATAAATGTTTTCCGTATTTCAAAACCGTGTACACGCTATGAAAGCACAAAGATCGGCAGTCTAGTGATTAGAAACGCTGCTAATAGGCTTCCAGTGGTTCGACCGTTAAGATGGCAGACTGCCGACGTTAAATGGCTGACTCACCGAGCAATTACTCAAGTTGGGAACGATAATCGAGTCGATTCGTTCTCGGTTCTTACGTTGTTTCGATGTAATCCGATTACGGGGGGTGATTCATCGCGATTAAGCTCGGTGCTCGTTAAATTGCCAAAGTAGAGCTTCGAAACAACGCCGGCTGTTGTTTAGCGGGAAGAATTTTTCTTTGACGGTGTGCGAGGAGGCGGGGTACTGCGGCGGTCTCTCTCGTCCATTGATTTCCGCTTGGGTCGGCGCGCACGATCGCGTCCGTTAATTATCGCCGCGATTACTGTAAATACTTGGTGGGGGTGAGAATGGGGCGAACAGGGAGAACATCAGGGCGAGTGTTCCGGAAACGGTGGTGCTCGGTTCCCTGGGATAATTATGGGCAACATTTGGCTCGTCGCGTTCAATCGACCGGCTGGAATTTCCGCGGAGATCGAACTCGATGGAAAACTGCTCTTGGAGTGGGTCAGGGGTCGTTGGTTGGGATGCTGAACGGTCAGGGTGATTCGTAAGGAAGGTAGGAGGGACTGAGGAAATTGGGGAACGGCCTGAGGAAGGGGAAGTGGGACCTAAGAAGGAAGGGGTGGATCTAGGGAAGGGAAAATGGGACCTAAGAAGGAAAGGGTGCATCTAGGTAAGGGAAATGGGACCTAGGAAGGGATGGATGGATCTAGGGAAGAAAAAATGGGACCTAGGAAGGAAGGGGTGGATCTAGGGAAGGGAAAATGGGACCTAGAAAGGGAGGGGTGGATCTAGGGAAGGGAAAATGGGACCTAGAAAGGAAAGGGTGGATCTAGGGAAGGGAAAGTGGGACCTAAAAAGGGAGGGGTGGATCTAGGTAAGGGAAATTGGACCTAGAAAGATGGATCTAGGGAAGGGAAAATGGGACCTAGAAAGGGATGGATGGAGCTAGGGAAGGGAAAATGGGACCTAGAAAGGGAGGGGTGGATTTAGGGAAGGGAAAATGGGACCTAGAAAGGGAGGGGTGGATCTAGGTAAGGGAAATTGGACCTAGAAAGGGAGGGGTGGATCTAGGTAAGGGAAATTGGACCTAGAAAGGGAGGGGTGGGTCTAGGTAAGGGAAATTGGACCTAGAAAGGGAGGGGTGGATCTAGGGAAAGGAAAATGGGACCTAAAAAGGGAGGGGTGGATCTAGGGAAGGGAAAATGGGACCTAAAAAGGGAGGGATGGATCTAGGGAAGGGAAAATGGGACCTAAAAAGGGAGGGGTGGATCTAGGGAAGCGAAAATGGGACTAGTAGACGAGGAGAGTGCCTATGGAAGATGTCAAGGAGCTAGTAGAGGAAGAGAGGATCTAGGGAAGGGTGGAAGAGACCTGGGATAGCAGGAGAGGATCTAGGAAAGGAATCTTGGGCTGGCAGCGGCGGGAGGATGGGACCAGGGAAGATGGGAAAGGACCTACGGAAGAACCCAGTGACCCTTACCTAGATTGATTAGGAAAGTTCGGAAGACTCTCCGAGGTGTAACATTTACTCCACACCTCAGCCTGTCATGCATGTCTGTTCAGGTAGAATATTCTCTTTTTGAAGCAACATCCTCGAACAAGCTTTGACAGCAACGTCCGTCCACGAATGCTTTGAGCAGGTGTCGTAACTTCAACTTCAATCGAAGGCGATTCACCGGAGACTCTTCTCGTCTCTAACGCTAGACGTTCGGTTGCACAACGCTGATTCTCTCCCGTTTTGAATCGAGGAAGAACAGATTGAACCACTGCCGTTTCTGTAACACTGTAACGGAATCTTCAAAGACTCGTAGACTGCATTAGCAGAGAGAATTCCCCCCGCAAGAATATATAATTCCGCTTTGTATCACAAAATCATTTCAGCCGATGCGATATTCATTCCCAAACGTATCAAGATACCACAGAGGCGGCCCTTTGGGGAATGGATACGCTCGGGGATATCCTTGTCCGTTCGCCTCGAACGTTGCAAGACATATATCCAATTAATGGCTGCCTTATGAAATCCGTGCTCTCATACTACCTCCGAGATGGCTCGATATTTTATTAAATCTATCCTGTGTTGATACCGATCTCCTCTCGGCTCCAAACACCACGGACAATTTATTTATTCATCGACCGCACAGCGAAGAAAAATATTGTCGCTCTCGGCGTTCGGGAATACAAAAGGAAACACAAGGAATCAAATTTTTATTTTATTCTTAACTTTTCTAAGAACTTTGGAACTGACGTGACCAAAAATATGCAAGGGGAAGGGTTGGCCCAGGAAGGGTGCAACGACCCCGACCAATTTGTTTTCCTACCCCGGATGTCAGATGCGGCGAAGAGCTCGGAAAATAAATCGAGATGGTTAGATTGATTTCGAAACCAACTGGTTCTTGCCACCAGTCCGTTCGCCATCTTGAATACATCCCGGCACTAGTTCGCCGCGGTTCCCCGTCGAAATCGGCTCCGATAAAGCCAGTCAGTGTCGCAGATGATCAGGGATCGATTGTCTTGTCACGTCGCGAGAAACATGGCCGCCGAGATAAACGAGCTCCGGGCTCGTTTCGCGAGGATGATTTTCCCATCGTTGTATCACGGGTTTTGGCAAGTCGATCTCCCCCGGGAAACTCGTCATTCCTGATACTTGGACCGGTTTCGACGGTTTGGCCCCGGCCCAGCTAGCCTGATGGCCGTTTCCTTAGGCGAGCCCGAGATTACGCAGTCTAATTCAATTCTTTCGATGTTTGTTTGTTCGCTCGATCCCCTCTTTACTCTCTCTTGCTCTATTTTTCCAGTTTCTCGTTAATATTTGAATTTTCTCCGGGTCGAGAGTTTTTCGAATATTCCGTCAGAGCGGTCGCAGCTTTTTAGTTAATAGCTGCCGGTGAAACAGTTACTCAAATATTTATTTGCGCGACTACTATGCGGACGGCATCCCCACTCCCAGTATGCGAACGTTCCTATTCCTACTTGCTATTATTATTCCTCCTACCATTTGTTTCAGGGAAAGAGAATTGAAAGATTTCAGAGCTTTGTGAATTCGTGAGAGCGGGTGTATAATAAATTGTTCGCTGTATTATGGACTGCGAATTTTCACGCAAAATAAAAATTGCATTAAATGCTACGTCAGCAATTGCAAACAATATGCTTCACTATCCATCTACCTGAAATTGAACTTCGATAAAGCACCGAAACAAAAATGTACGTACCCCGGCCGAACAAACTCAATCATCTCCGAACAAGGTTAAGCTTGCAGCATTTTATCGGCCTCGCAAAAACACTGCAGAGCCGATAAATAATCTACCGTTGCAGCTCTGGTTCCGTGGATCAAAGAAAATAATTAATATCCGGCGTGGCGAGCGTTTTAGCGAATGATATTTCTCGAAGTGCAATTTGAAATGGTGGATCCAGTTTCCGGTGGGCCGGGCTTCTACTCGCGGGAAAAACTGCTGTCGCAGTTATTAAAGGGGCTCGCGGCCGCGGCCAGGAAATGTAAAGTTTGAGTTATTACGGCCGAAGAAATCGCTTCCGGTCGAAGACGAGCTTCCGGCGATATTTCATGGCCTCTTCATGCTCTCCCTCTGCGTTTTCGCGGTGATATTAAAGCGGAGAGAACACGGAAATCCTTTGCTTCTCGTTCCCGGAGAACTTTGACGGAATCATAGTAATTATTTCACGCGATTAGAGTGGTCGGCTGGTATCGCGCGACTTCAATTAATCCGTGCGATGCTATTCGTCGACTTTTGTCTCTGTTTAATGGAACGCTCAGCGGGATTATACCAATGTTGGCTGCAGTTTTCGCTTCTTCGTTATTTAATTCAACGAGTCTTCTTTAGCCCGGAAGATTTTTGTTCTTTTGTCGTCGTGACTGTGTTACATTTCTTCCTTTTAAAAAAAGAGAAACGTGGTGAGATGGTCACGATTTCAAAAATCGGTTTAAACAATGGATTCGTCTGCGAAATTCCGTGAAACGTTTGATCAGCAATTCGTCGACTTTAGTCTCTGTTTAATGGAACGCTCAGCGGGATTATACCAATGTTGGCTGCAGTTTTCGCTTCTTCGTTATTTAATTCAACGAGTCTTCTTTAGCCCGGAAGATTTTTGTTCTTTTGTCGTCGTGACTGTGTTACATTTCTTCCTTTTAAAAAAGAGAAGCGTGGCCAGATGGTCACGATTTCAAAAATCGGTTTTAAACAATGGATTCGTCTGCGAAATCCCGTGAAACGTTTGATCGGCAATTCGTCGTCTTTAGTCTCTGTTTAATGGAACGCTCAGCGGGATTACACAAATGTTGGCTGCAGTTTTCGCTCCTTCGTTATTTAATTCAACGAGCCTTCTTTAGCCCAGAAGATTTTTGTTCTGTTGTCGTCGTGACTGTGTTACATTTCTTCCTTTTAAAAAAGAGAAACGTGGCCAGATGGTCACGATTTCAAAAATCGGTTTTAAACAATGGATTCGTCTGTGAAATCCCGTGAAACGTTTGATCAGCAATTCGTCGACTTTAGTCTCTGTTTAATGGAACGCTCAGCGGGATTATACAAATGTTGGCTGCAGTTTTCGCTTCTTCGTTATTTAATTCAACGAGTCTTCTTTAGTCCGGAAGATTTTTGTTCTTTTGTCGTCGTGACTGTGTTACATTTCTTCCTTTTAAAGAAAGAGAAACGTAGTCAGATGGTCACGATTTCAAAAATCGGTTTTAAACAATGAATTCGTCTGCGAAATCCCGTGAAACGTTTGATCAGCAATTCGTCGAGTTTAGTCTCTGTTTAATGAATCACTCAGTGGATTATACCAATGTTGGCTGCAGTTTTCGCCTCGAATTTTGCTTCTTTGTTATTTAATTCAACGAGTTTGACCCAGGAAATTTTCATTTCTTTGTAGTGACTGCATCAAAAATATTCTCCTTTTGAAAAAAGAGGAACGTGGTCACGATTTCAAAAATCAGTTTTGAACAATGGGTTCGCCAGCGAAGTCTCGTGAAACGTTTGATCGTCGCATATTAAAGCGTCGGAAGCGATGTCGGGGGCCAATAAAATCAAACGGATCAGTATCCTAGCGTATAATCTTCGGGATCGTTAGTGTTCGAGTCTCCAGACGCGTTTCTCGTTCCTGGTCCGCCGGACCTGGTAAAAAGTTTACGAGCGAACGGGGTTGGGACGTAGAGAGAGAGAGAGAGAGAGAGAGAGAGAGAGAGAGAGAGAGAGAGAGGGGGGGGAGGGAGAGTCGACCCCTTTGGAATTTTATCGAGTTCCACCGAGTCGGGGATCGTATAACCAGGTCTCTACGGTGTCTAGCAGCCCTGGGGTCCCGTGTCGAGCCGTTCCCATATCGATATATCTCACGGCGAGATTATTTCTGACCCGGTTTACCGTAAATAACGGTCTCTTAATGCGCCGCGAGCCGGCGAGCCTCGTTTTTCTTGTCAGTCGTTCCCGGAAACAAGTCGCAGCCGCCACCCCGCCGCCCCGGCAGATTCCTCGGACGAAATACCGATGAAACTTCCTTTTATGATCCTGCTCGTGCTACCGGAGACCTGATCCACCTGTTCCGCTTAGGCGAATAAGAGGAAACTTCGCTCGGGCCACGATATTTTATTCGATAACCATGATTTTTGCTGGGAACCGAGATGACGACGAAAATTGCTCATTCTTTTTTCTTGTGCATGCACAACAAGATTTGTTCAAGCCCGATCATATCACAGGTTTTGCAAATCAATTTCACCCTTTACGAAATTCGTTTGTAATGTATGAAAACTGTGTGTAGATATGAATACAGATTTTGCTCTCCAAATTCTCCCCTTTGCAAAACAATTTCACCCATTAAGAATAGTGAAATTGATGAAAAGGAGGAATTTGGAGAGCAAAACCTGTATGCATATATATGGATATGAATTCGGAACGAATATGGAAATGAATGGAATGAATTCCGGGCTCCTGTTCTTCAATTTTGGAGGTTTCACAAATTTTGGCCGAAGTCCAAGTGAAAAGTATATTCTAATATAGGTTTTGCGCTTCATATTCACCCTTGTGCAAATCATTTTTTTGTAAATCAATTTCACCCATTAAGAATGGTGAAATTGATTTGCTGAAGGGTGTAATTGATTTACAAAAAGATTGGTTTGCACAAGGGTGAATTTGAAGCGAAAAACCTATATTAGAATACAGGGTGAGTTCGAAGAAACAGAACACCTAAATATCTCCGTTACTTTTCGTTGTACAAAAAAACTTCTTCGGACAAAGTTACACTGTTTGAAGGGCCACATGTATCGGTGCAAGGGACAAAATTTTCAAGGTCATTTTTTACAAGATTTCTAGGTCATCGATATTTTTTTAAATGGAATGAGGTATTTTTTAATACATAATCGATGTAGCTGGACATTGGTTATAAATAAGTACTAACTTATGTATGTCGAAAAGTTAGTAGTTCACGAGATATTTCAATTTAAATAACTCTAAAACACCATTACTGTCGTACTAAAACGTTACAGAAGTAAGTAAACGTTAACGTCTTAGTACGACACAGTAATGGTGTTTTAGAGTTATTTAAATCGAAATATCTCCTGAACTACTAACTTTTCGGCATACATAGGTTAGTACTTATAAATAACGAATGTCCAGCTGCATCGATTGATGTATTAAAAAATATCTCATTCCATTTAAAAAAATACCGATGACCTTGAAATCTTGTAAAAAAATGACCTTGAAAATATTTTCCCTTACACCGTTACATGAGGCCCTTTAAACAGTGTAACTTTGTCCTGAGATGTTTCTTTGTATAACGAAAAGTAACGGACATATTTAGGTGTTCTGTTTCTTCGGACTCATCCTGTATACTTTTCAGTTGGACTGGCCAAAATTTGTGATGTCTCTCAAAATTGAAGAATCTGTAACAGGAGCCCCGTATTCATTAAAGCCCTCTGCCATCTAATATCTTAAGCCCCAATTTTATCTGACAAACGCACAAAAGCCGGCCCACACGCTAAGATCGCTCGAGTCCGCAACTCACTATGAATCCGGACGTCTCCCTTCAAGAGCAGTTAATTAGCGTGCTGCGGAGCTCAATAATTCGGGCTTGCTCGTCACCGAGAGAAGATCCACCGTGGAATGGTACTCCGTGTCTTCCTCGTAAATTTGTCAGACTCGTAAGATCCAGCTCCTTCGGTATTCCGGACATGCAGGAGAAGCGTGAGCGAACAGTCGCGTGGCGAGTTCGAGTTCGAATTCGAGTTCGGTTGGGAAAGTGGGGGTAGAACTCTGAGCTGGCATGTAACGATAAATCTCTTTCCGAACTTATTAGACCACGAACAGCCGCGGCGAGGTATTAAAGAATCGTCCATTCTCATTTCCGGCTGCTCTCGACGCCGCCGAGATTGCTCCGTGACGTAGCTATCCCCTCGGGCGCCTACTTTGCTCTTTCGTCGCGCTTCTCCCTCCTGATTTCTTGCCTTTTTTCTTCCCTCTCTGTCTCCCCCTCTCCCTGTTGTCGCTTTCTCTTTCTTTCGGCTGCCAGCTTCCTCGATATTCCGCGGTGTCGAAACCCTATCATCGGACTACTTCCGAAGGAACTACATTACTCCTAAGTGTCGCAGAATTTAGCGTTCTGCACCGGAAAATTAACAATTTTAATAGACAACGGATTTTATGCATTTATGGCAAAACTTTGTAGGTGCAATTAAAAACAGTAAACCTATTAGAAAAATTTGAAGACACTGATATATTACTTTCATCCTATTAAACGTATAACGAAAGGAAATCAATTTCTATTTGTAATAATTCATAATTAGACTGCGGATCTTTATGCATTTATGGCTTCAAGAATTTTCAAAAAATGCTATAAACTAAAATTCCACAGAATCTAGTAAGATTTTTATTTATTTCAGACCTACAAACACTGCTACTACTGAAAATAGCATTTCACACGATTCCATTTTCTTAAAATTTGCCTGCAAAAATTGAAAATTGCATGAACGTCCTCAGTCTATTCATAATACAGTTATTAGAATTAATATTCGGACACTCTAAAAAAAAACAATAACTTTTTTAATATTGTACTATACGATTTGAACTTTTTTGGAGAGCTAGAGCAATTAGTTTACTACAGGATGTGAAAAGAAATGTTAAAAAAATGACAATTCATCGGAATTGTAGGAAAAATACTAAAAGTTGCATTTTACAACTTTTTTATATGGAAATATATTGAAAATTTTAAAGATACGTTTTATAAATCTAAGTAAGTTATATATATAGATATATATATATATATATATATATATATATGCACAAAGTTTCATTGAAATTGGTTGACGGATAAAAAAGCTATGGGCATTGTAAGATGTAAAAATCTTTGAATTTACGGTTTGCGATTCATTTAAATCGCAGATTCTAACGATTTTTGCTATTTTCAATCAATTATATTTCGTAACATCCTTGATCGCTTTCGATGAAACTTTTTACAAGTATATAATTTACTTAGACCTACCAAAGGCGCCTTTTAAATTTTCATTACAGGTACAGATAAAATATTTAAAAATCGTGACCTTTACCTTTTCCCTCGCAATTGCGACCAATAACAACTAAAAAAAATGATTTACACATTAGCTAGTAAACTAATCCTTCTAACGTCTGAAAAGAAACTCAAGTTGTTGGGTCCAATCTTGAAAAAGTAATTCGTTTTTTTAATGTGTACGGATACTTTGTACAAAATGCAACTTTTAGTATTTTTTCTACAATTCCGATCAATTGCCATTTTTGGCAAAAAAAGTTAAAATCATATAGTACAATATTTAAAAAATTGTCGTCTTTTTAGAGCTTCCAAATATTAATTCGAGTAACTGTAAGTATATGGTCGAACTGTAATAGTTTATGATATATGGCTGTTGCCAAGACATTCAGAACAAGGCACGTTAACGTACAGAAAACAGTACCTACAGTATGAAACAACTTTTATAAACAGCCCTACAAATTTCACTCCAATTTGTTGTTCTGAGCGTCCCTGTTTACCCGCGGAACAATATTCAGTAGAAAAATCGAGGTTTGCCGCGCCATATACTCGCCGCAATACGACCGCGTCTGACCAAACGCCGACCCATACTACTGAGTCGCTGCGGCCGCATTATTTATTTCCCAGCAGACCGAACAACAAATGGATGTTTCGCCGACGAGTGTGGGGACGTATCGTCTAGAACGAAGTCACGAGACTGCAATTTACTTGCGCAGCCACCGCGTACTTAGAGTCCCGGTCCCTATCCCATCGCGCTAATCACCGAACTTCGAACTCGTCTACAGTACTGCCAAGTGAACTGGCCAAGTTCTACCGTTCGTCCTCGGTGCTCGCGTGAACCTACGTACGTTACCTGACTGTCTCAGGTAAGAAGCCTGCTCGACGAGAATTGGATACATTAGAGCCGGAAGTGCACCGCTGTTTCGCATTAGAGCACGAACACCGGGAACTCGCGCGCTGGAATTTCCGTGAAGGTTTTGTACTTCGTGTGTAGAAGCGTTCGAACGTCCCGGGAAGATTAAACGTGGAATTAGCAGCATGATCGAGAACCTACGTGCTTTGTTCCCCGCAAAATCCTTCGTTCATCAAGGATTTTAACGCTGAACGATGAAAGCCGACAAGAGATCGACGGAAGTCGTGTGAAATCTCAAAGCAGAGAAGTAGAAGATATTTTTAAAAATCGGTAAATCTGATGATATATCTGATATGATCTCAGATATTGGCGAATTTTATACAGCTTTGAAGTGAGTTGAATTTATTAGAAATACTTTGATAATTGTATTGAGTTGAAAATAATATATGAATATATTTATATGATATGCAAAGATTATTACTGCTGAAAAACCTTTTTACCGGCTTATATTAGCTTGCCGAGTTGTTGTTGTATGCGTCAAATTTTGTAATCGAATTTTAAACCACTTCCCGATGAGCTAGAGACTTGAAACTTTAAACATAGTTCAGAACTGGGTGACAATGCAATATGAAGAAATAAATTTAAAAAAAAACTGTGCATCTAGGAGAAAAAAAATTTTTATATTAAACGTTACACCTCGCCATGCGACGCTCGGTAGTACGTCATCGCGTTCAGCGATCCCCACTCCGTGCGCCAGCACTCTCTACTCCACTACGTGTTTCCACTCCGAATCATCCCCACTCTACTGGCCCACTTCGCATCGAAGGTGCTCAGTGTGGTGTTGTGTTCCGTTCATTCAGTTTCATTTCGGACAATTCTCGTCTCTCGGAGTCATCCCCCCATTCTCTCTCGCGTATTTCCATATCTTGTGTTTCTATATCTTACTATTTCATACCAGTATTACTATATCTCGCGTTCCATTTAAAAAAGTCTAAAAAGTAGGAAATAAAAAAATATATAAACACAAACTTTCTAAAAACCACGCTTATATTGAAATGCAGTCAAGAGGAGAAAATCATTTTTTCAGACATTGGTGACTATAAATAAAAGCGTGGAACGGGCACGAAGATTACGTCAATATAGTTTAGCGCTCCACGCTTTTATTTATAGTCACTAATGTCTAAAAAAATTATTTTCTCCTTTCTAGTGCATTTTAATATAAGCGTGGTTTCTAAAGTTTTTTTTATATATTTTTTTAAGTTAAAACTTCAGCTGTCTCTGGACGTTTCTATGTTTCCGGCTGGTCGTTCTTAAAAAATTGTAACCTGCGTGTTTAAGGGAAACCAAAATGGGGGAAAAATAGTGGAACACCCTCATGTTTAGTTTGTAGAGGCTACTTGTTCTGTATACTCCATCTATGATTACACCTAACGTTGTAATAAATCTCTTCTGAGATTTTCTCAATTAAAAAGAATATATGGTTATATTTTTTACAATTTTTCCCACCCATTTTGGTTACAAATTCATAAAATCAACAGTTCGATCGTAATGTAAATGTTGCACCGATTATTTGGGTGCAATTTCTGTCAACTACAAAGTGGAATTGTTCGAGAGGAAGTGTAATTGAATTCGAAGACGTGCACATCGATATCGTGTCGCGAGTGGACAGGAATGTGTCCACGTGGAACGGAATTTAAAAAATGAACAGCTTCTGTCCAGCGCTGCTGGAACCTATCGGAATCCGAAGCACCGTCCAGGGACCTTCGATATGTGTCTCCCTATGATTTTCGCGAGTATTTTTCCACAGATGGCGTTTCCGTTCTGTATTTATATAGCCGAGGAACATTCCATCATCTTCGGGCTGAATTATTTGCTTCTCCAGCTGGTTGACGTTTACGACTTCCGCCTTGTTGTTTGCGATTTATATGTACTTGAGAAGAGTCGTCGTCATACAAAGTCCTATTGTATGTATTCTGCTGTTCCTTCAAATCGTTCATTCGCTGAATTGCACCTTGCTTCCAATAAACTCTTAACACTAAACGTACCGAGCTTTAAATATAACTGGTACATGTTCCCTTATAAAAATGACAAGATTAATTTTATTTAGCCATCTATACAATCGCGTATAAAGATATCTATACAATAATTTCTTATGAAATTATTTTTATTATATCAATAATCGTAAAATAAAAGATCTAGAACCGGTCATTTTGACCGGTGATAGTAGGTTTAGTGTTAAACCACTCATTCATTATTTTAAAAAATATAAAATATACAGGGTGAGTCACCTAACGTTGCCACCTCAAATATCTTTGTTGTTTTTAAAGATACGTCAAATGTCTAAAGGACAAAGTTGAATGGTAAAATGGGGCTCATATGATACCAAAAAAATTTTTGTTTTTATGTAATTTTTTGTAGAGATATGAAAGTCACCTTCATTTTTTTAAATGGAATGAGGTATTTTTTAATACATCAGTCAATGCAGCTGGACATTCCTTAGATATAATAAACTCTTAACCCTAAACGTACCGAGCTTTAAATATAACTGGTACATGTTCCATTATAAAAATGACAAGATTGATTTTATTTGGACTTTGTGCAACTCCTATTTGTAATATGTGCTCTACTAAACATATCTATACAATCATTTCTTATGAAATTATTTTTATTATATCAATAATCGTAAAATAAAAAATCTAGAACTGGTCATTTTGACCGGTGATAGTAGGTTTAGTGTTAAACCACTCATTCATTATTTTAAACAAATATGAAATATACAGGGTGAGTCACCTAACGTTGCCACCTCAAGTATCTTTGTTGTTTTTAAAGATACGTCAAATGTCTGAAGGACAAAGTTGAATGGTAAAATGGGGCTGATACGATACCAAAAAAATTTTTGTTTTTATGTAATCTTTTTTAGAGATATGAAGGGCACCTTCATTTTTTTCAATGGAATGAGGCGTTTTTTAATACATCAATCGATGCAGCTGGACATTCGTTATAAAACTGTACTAACCTATGTATGTCGAAAAGTTAGTAGTTCAGGAGATATTTCAATTTAAATAATTCTAAAACACCATTACTGTCGTACTAAGACGTTACACTAGTAAATAACCTAGTTAATGGCTTAGTACGACAGTAATGGTGTTTTAGAATTATTTAAATTGAACTGTCTCCTGAATGTCCTGAAATATCTAACGAATGTCCAGCTGCATCGATTGATGTATTAAAAAATACCTCATTCAATTGAAAAAAATGGAGGTGCCCTTCATATCTCTAAAAAATATTACATAAAAACAAAAATCTTTTTGGTATCGTATGAGCCCCATTTTACCATTCAACTTTGTCCTTCAGACATTTGACGTATCTTTAAAAACAAAGATATTTGAGGTGGCAATGATCTACAGATCCAAAAAATTATCAAAAAATTGTACACTGTTCCACGTACCCATATTGAAGATCGTAGAGCACCAAATAATTTTTTAGCTCCAGGATTCAAGGGACAATTATTCTTTTTTTTTTCGTTTAAGGGGAGTGGGGAAATGCATTTTATGGACACACCCCCTCCTGATGATGGTCGGGGGAGGGGGGTAGCGTAGACTCACCCTGCCTGAGAAAGACTAGAGGTAAGGGCATACCTACTAAAACCCCACCTCCAGGGGCCTTTTGGACCTTCCTCCCAACTGAAACGGCCACAAATGGTGGTCCCCCGCTGGCCCGCTGTCCGCATTCAGCGGGGGATTATTTCGTGGCTTTTTTCCATGACCTGTTCTTGGGGCTCGAAGAGACGATTACCCTAAAACAGCAATTACGTGGAAGAGACAGAGCAGAGGAGACTCGTGGATCCCAGGGCGGCGTCGATCCGTTTCCCGATTTTTTTCGCGGACGTTAATCGCTCGCAGAACAGTTCAAACAGCCTTTGGATATTTATGAAACTCCGGGAGCCACTTCAGTCGGGGCGCCCGTTCAAATTCTAATATTTTCCGAGGCAAACGCGAAACAAATCCGAATACTCGGTGTTACGTTAACGGATCTCGGTCTGTTTGCCGAAGGATAAGGCCGGGGCAAGGATATTGAGTGTTTCAACCCCGGCAAGATTAAACGTTGAAATTGAAATGCGCTGCTCGCCTTCGGTCGATCTTCCTCTCCGCGAGAGCGTACCTTTGCCGCCTCCTCGTTACCCCTACCCCACCTCCTCCTTCTCGCCACGCCCCCTTTGTCGCCGGTCGTCTTTCCTCTTCTTTGTGCCGTCTTAAGCTGCCTCGCTCTTTAAATATATCCAGCTCTTTACAGTTCCCGCATATATTGTACTTCGAGACCTTTCAACCGGAGGGACGACGACGTCGTTCGAGGATGTCGTTTAATGCACTAGTTCGCGGACTTCCGTTTCGCCGTTCCACCGGCGCGCAATTATCCTCAAAGAGCGCTGCGATTGGTGGAAATCACGGCGAGGACCGTCCGGTTTTGTTTGATCGCGTGTTTTGTCGCTGGAACCAACGGCATTTGTGTTTCAGACTTATCTTAATCTATTCTGGATGGTTTATTCGTGACAGGGGTGCAATTGAATTTGTGATATTACCTTTTCCGTGTTGAAATAGTTGCCGGGATGGCTGAATTCTTGTTTAATTCTGTTACAATTGCTGGGAGGAGCTAAACAAGTTGATGGGCGTGGCCAAACATGTTGGTGGGAGGAGCTAAATCTGTTGGTGGGTGGAATTATCTAAATGAATCGATGAAGTTATTGAGATTATGTTTAGTTTCTGTCAAAGTATGGGCTACTACTCAAACAAAATAAAATTTAGTAATATCGCACATTTTAATTTGAATTTCAATCCGAATGATTTAAGAAGAATCACATTTTCCATGAAAATATTAAAATGATAAATAAACGTTCACGGAGCTACCATATTGGTTCTATTTAGCTTCGATGCGACGGTGTTTTCGCAAACATGCTCGCATCGGGATCAAGAGTTTACGCGCAGCTGCGACTGTACAAATTAAGCAGGACGCGAAATAATATTCGACGTTCGGAGTCGCTCCGACGGCTTGGCTCGTGCAATTTATTAAACGTGCAATGTTACACATGGCTCACGGTGTGCATTGCGCTCGTTGCAAATCACGCTCGTCGAGAAAGCGTCGCGTCGCGCGTCGCACGATCGAGCGATTCCACGAGGAAAATTCGCTAACAAAGCCCCGTCTCGCGAATGCATTTCTCAGCGAATCGGTTGAATATTTATGCAAATACGGACTTCCGCGAGCCAACTCCCGGGAACTGGAAATCGAATGGAGATTTGTCCGCGGGCCCCGGCAACTTCTAAATAAAATAGAAACCTCATTAAACTTCGCGAAAATGTCTTGTCGTCGTTTCGTGTGTACAGCGATCGCGAGAGACACGCATACTTCACATCGACATTCTGCGACGCAGTAATTAATCAGAGCGCCCCGACTGCAAATAATTCGTATTATTTGTAAACCTTTCTGTATTAATGACGCTGCAACATAGATTGGCAAACCTCAGCAAGATAAATACGCCGAACATGACACGGCACAATGGAATAATTTTATATAATGCGGTACTGTATCATTATATCCGTCGAACAATGGGAAAATTGATCTGGCAATCAACGGATTCGATAATACGATAATATTAACAATAATTTAATAACATCGGCACACAATGCACGCATCGAATTTACATCACCGAAAGACTGTTCTTTGTTTCGCATTAATATTATGCGAGGCAGATGCTGCTTCTCAGATTGAAAATTGATAAGCTACGTTTTACGCCGTCGCGTCGTCCGACTTCCCGGAAAACTCTACGCGGAAACCGTGATTCGCAGATACCGGCATTTAGCCTGATGATCGATCGGTCTCTGCACCTTATTGAATTACATAGTCATTACGGACGACGTAAATCCCCTTATTCGACGCGGCCGTGCTTTCAATGTCGTAACAGCCACCAGGTAAACGTTGTAAGAGGATGAATTTCATCCTCTTATCGGCCAGTTTGAGCTGATTACTGGCCAAAACGGTACACATCGTAAAGGTAAAAGCTCGTCGGACGGCCGAAACCGATTTATTAAAGTTTCAACCCGACCTACGCCGTTTCTGGTGCGCGATACACGATCCTCCGCACGGGCGAGCCCGTCCTCATATCGGAAACCTCGAATACATCCACCTCGAGCAGCAAGAGCCAGGCCACGAAAGTTAATTAACTCGTTCCGTACCGGGGAAAATTAATGCAATTTTTCGTTGCTGCAGGTTGCAACGAAATCGCGTGCTACTTCGGATTGAGATCAATTGCTACTTTTAGATACTTGCGAATTGCTTTTCACTGTTTCTGATTCTTTCTGATTGTTTTTTGTGAAGGTTTCTGACTGTTCCTGATCATATCTGACTGTCTCTGATTGGCTCTGACTGTTTCTGAATATTTCTGTCTGTGTCTGGTTGTCTCTGATTGTTCCTTAATGTTTCTGACTGTTTCTGAATGTCTCTGATTGTTCCTGAATATTTCTGACTGTCTCTAATTGGCTCTGACTGTTTCTGAATGTTTTTAAATGTTTCTATCTGTTTCTGGTTGTCTCTTATTGTTCCTGAATATTTCTGACTGTCTCTGATGGGCTTTGATTGTTTCTGAATGTTTATGGTTGTCTCTGATTGTTCCTTAATGTTTCTGACTGTTTCTGAATGTCTCTGATTGTTCCTGAATATTTCTGACTGTCTCTAATTGGCTCTGACTGTTTCTGAATGTTTTTAAATGTTTCTTTCTGTTTCTGGTTGTCTCTGATGGTTCCTGAATGTTTCCGAATGTATCGGACTGTTTCTCGTTGCTGATTGTTCCAGAATGTCTCTGAATGTTTTTGAATGTTTCTATCTGTTTCTGGTTGTCTCTGATTGTTCCTGAATGTTTCTGAATGTATCGGACTGTTTCTTGTTCCTGATTGTTCCAGAATGTCTCTGAATGTTTTTGAATGTTTCTATCTGTTTCTGGTTTTATCTGATTGTTCCTGAATGTATCTGAATGTATCGGACTCTATTTCTTGTTCCTGACAGTTCCAGAATGTTTCTGAATGTTTCTGAGTGTATGTGATTGTCTCTGATTGTTCCCTACAAGGTTTCTCTATTTGGGATTCAAATCCTGATCAGATGATCCTGAAAAACAGCCAGCTCAATTTCCATAGCGTTCCACAAAGACTCAGCGTCTGCGGAGCATGTGCATTGCAGGGATTGCATCGCTAGGCGTGAAATATACAAGGGTACGAGCGCAGCGCGTGAAGAACGAACGCGTCGAGTGCAATTGACCATCGAACGAGTGGGAACGAGTGGTTATAAATAAACAAAAAGGGACGAGTGTTTTCGAACGATGCGAAACAAACAGAGAAAAATAGAAGGAAGACCGAAAAAAGATGAAAACAGGGAATACTCACATCGTGAAATAATTTTCCATTTCACACAAATGTTTCAAAATAGATCGAGTCTGATCGAGACAGTCTCCTTTCGAGGTGTTGTGAGAACGAGGTTTCACCGGCCGCGGTCTTGCATTCTATGGGGGAATTAATTCCCTTTGATTCCGGCCGATCCGTTCCATTATCTGAGAAAGCCGAGTGTTTCGATGTATGGCTGTCCCCGTTGAAGTCGGAACAGCGTTCAGCTGGCCATTCTGCTCGTGTCACGCGTATGTCGTCTACTTGACGGTCGCGTCCACTTACAATGTGCCCGTGGTACCACGTATCCCGGCACTTTGATCGCACTCGATTCTGAACGCAATCTAACCGAATTAACGTTCGCCATCGCTCGACCCTAACTTCCTTCGAAACAATTCCCCCCCCCCCCTCGCCAAGTGTAATTAACCATCCTCCCGCTGATCCATTCGGCCGCCAGTCACGATCTGTCCCCGAAAGATTTGCTTTTTATCACCGTGGCAGTCCTTCGATTCAAACCAATCGTCCAAATTTTTTTATTTGATATGAATTATTTTTGTATGAAGCTTTTATGAAGTTACAGGTGACATTGTTCCGATTAGAAAGAGCCCGAACACGATACCGTTTGGATTACTGTTGCTCGTTTAATCCACGATTTAGTGGAACCTCGATTATCCGAATTGGCCATATGTCTGAGCTTAAGGAATCTTTTTCAGAAGGACTGCTGACCGTTTTGCGTTAGAATTTTGCACAGATATTTGCGGGTATTTAAACTACAGTAGAGACTCCCGTATCCGGACCCCCTTATCCGAATACCCTAATATATGGACGTTCTATCATCCGGATGTCTGTTATCCGCACGAAAGAAAGTAGCAGCAGATATTGAAGAAGCTGTCACTACATTGAGTAGAATGCCAGGACGTGATTGTGACTGCGATAATGTAATGCCAAAGGTTTCAGTGCGATAAAGACAATGGTAGCGATGAAGATAACAAATAGTTTACGGAAATAAAAGCAGCAAACGAAAATAGCAATGAGGACGTGCCTTCTCATGTCGAAGCATTTGAGTCATTTTAAAAAGGACTTCGATGGTTTGAGGCACAACGGGAATGTAATTCGACGCAGCTGATTACAATAAAAAACTAGAGGGCTATTGTTGCTCGCTCGCTTCGCTCGCTCGCGAGTAGGGTTATTTTTGCTCACTCGCTTTGCGAGTTCGCGGGTGGAACTGCTCTTGCGAGAGGGTTAGTGATACGCATGGCTAGTAGGGCCTACTGATATTAATGTTTTTTATTTGGTGTGTGACTCTCCAAGAGTCACACAAAGAACTTCCCGATTCGTTACTCCTTCGCCAACATCGCTAACATCGTTTTTTTTGTACTTTCATCGATATTCTCCCAAAATGTATTCTTGGGAGTAGAGATGATAAATTCACTCTTGCATTGGAATAACTTTCGATTATTCAAAGCGGTAACATTAGCATAAGTTAAAAAAAAATTAAGAAAAAAATTTTTTTTTATGTAATTGCGTTTGGTTCTTTGGTGGAAAATTTTCGTCCTCCCTTATAAATTGCATTGTAAAATCAACTCTTTTCGAAAAAAAACTAAAAATCTAAAAAACTACTTGACCAATATGGACCAAAATCTAATCAGCTCTAAGTTACGACGGGGCACATCGATTGCATCATTCATCATCCTGATCGCGTTGTTACTTTTTCTGAAAACGTTAACGAAAAATTTGATTACATAGAAACGGCCATACGCACACGCACACACACACACACACACACACACACACACACACACACACACACACACACACACACACACGAACATTTTGCTGAAAATAGTCTAAAATGACTACAATGACCATGAAACGTGAAGATCTGCTAAAAAATCGATTTTCGATTTTCGGGGTAATTACAATAACTTCCCTATAAAATCGGGAAGTTAATATATAAAAAAACTTTTTAAAAACCACGCTTATATTAAATTGCACTAAAAAGGAGAAAATAATTTTTTTAGACATTAGCGACAATAAATAAAAACGTGGAGCGCCCACGAAGATTCCGTAAATATAGTTTAGCGCTCCACGCTTTTATTTATTGTCGCTAATGTTTGAAAAAATTATTTTCTCCTTTTTAGTGCAATTTAATATAAGCGTGGTTTTTAAAAAGTTTTTTATATATTTTTTTATTTTCTACTATTTAGTCTTTACATATCTTGTAATTGATTTTAATTACCACTTCAACCTGTAAATTCAACCGTCTTTTGTAAAAGGAAAAATATTGTGTCATGGCGGCTGCAAATTGAAATTTCTAGTAGGATTTTTGACAGGTAAGGGCGCTGCCATATTGGTTTGTAGTGACGACCGCGAGCCGCTTACCGAGCAGAATCGCCGGTCCTTGTCGCCCTCCACCCGACTTAATCCTAACCAAGTCAGTAAGTAAACTGAGCTCCTACAATCAGTGTGCCCAGATGGGACGCTTTTTTTCGCGCATGCGCGACTTTTTCAGCCTCAGTAAAGTACGCTACGCGAGGAAATGTGGCACCTTGAGCGCCATGCTGAATGTTAAGAAGTTGATATGAACTGATTATGAAAAACGAATTAATGACAAGTGTATTTGTATATATATCCGTATATACATATGAAATATTGAAATATTATTAATTATTATATATAATTTTAAATTATCGTTACAGGCCCAGATAAAAAAGTTGGCAAAATATCATATTTTAAAATTTTGTATAATTCCTACCAATTGCAATCGTAATAAATTTTGGTTTACTTATTCTCTAGCAAACTAGCCGGTCTAACATCTTAAAAAAATTCAAGTCCTTTGGACCAATTTCTAAAAAGTTATGCGATTTTTAAGCGTGTCCACTTATCGCCGCTGACTGTAGCTGCCTCAGGGCTCTGCTACATCATCGCCTCGGCCGCATCATAGCTACGTTACTGTTTTGGACGCGCATGCGCGAAAAAAAGCGTCCCATCTGGGCACACTGCCTACAATGCGAAGTGGGCCAGTGGAGTGGGGATGAGTCGGAGTGGGAACACGTAGTGGAGTAGGTAAGCGCAGGCGCGCGGAGTGGGGATCGCTGGCCGCGATGACGTACTACCGAGCGTCGCGCGGAGAGGTGTAATGGTTAAATTTTTAATAGTTTATATCTCCTAAACGCTTAGTATTTTTTTAAAATTTGTTTTTTAATATTGCATTGTCACCCAGTTCTGAGCTATGTTTAAAGTTTCAAGTCTCCAGCTTATCGGGAAGTGGTTCAAAATTCGATTACAAGATTTGACACATACAACAACAACGACAACATCGACAGCGTCGACAACGACAACTCGGCAAGCTAATATAAGCGTGGTAAAAATTTATGTGACCTAGCGGCTAAAAAGATATGGGATCCTCGGATGTTGAAAAAAACTGTCAATTTTGTTTACTTCTACCTGAATAAATGAAGTTTAATGCAAAAGAAATTAATTGTTCTATTATCCGAAAATTCCACTATCCGGCCACTTGAAAACGGGAGTCTCTACTGTATTTTTTTCAAGTAAAAACAGTAAAAATTGCATCGGTTGTATATATTTTTAATCCTGTTTGAAGAGCAGTGATTAAGATAGTGATGGTCACGAATTGGTGGTGATCGAGTTCTGCGCAGAGCGAACAGGAACCGGAAGATTGTTTTCCAGAGGCGGAGGGCTAGAGTTCCCGAAGCGTGTAGCGGATTGTATCTCGCGATGGAACCGGTTGCGCGTTTAATAGCGGCGGTCCCGTTGGTCCTCGTTCCGGTTAGGGTGGTTTCCATTGTTTTCCTTCGGCCGCACGGTACACGCGCGATTCCGCGTCGCGTGCACGCGCGATTTCCTCGAGCCGGTTCCCTCCATAAAGCACTCAACTAGTTAACCCGATAGCCGAGGAGATAGACCCCATCAAAATCGGCTTAAGCTAATTTGCGGGTGGGCAGGAACCTGTCCACGCGGAACGGAATCTAAAAAATGAACAGCTTCTGGCCAGAGCTGTTGGAACCGAACGGAATTCGAAGCACCGTCCACGAACCTTCGATACGTGTCTCTCCATGATTTTCCCGAGTATTTTTCTGCAGATGCCGTTTCCTGTATTTATATAACCGAGGAACATTCCATCATCTTCTGAATTATTTGCTTCTCCAGCTGGCTGACGTTTACGGCTTCCGCCTTGTTGTTTGCGATTTATACTGGAGAGGAATCGACGTCGTACGAAGTTCTATTGTACTTTGTTTCTCCTCCGAATCGTTCGTCAAATTGTCACTTGTTTCCGATAAATTCTTAAACCGCTCGATTGAGTTTATTTAGACCTTGTGCAGCTCCTATTGTAACATGTGCTCCACTAAAGATATCTATACAATCATTTCTCATGAAATTATTTTTATTATATCAATAATCGTAAAATAAAAAATCTCGAACCGGTCACGTTGACCGGTGAGAGTAGGTTTAGTGTTAAACCACTCATTCATTATTTAAAAAAATATAAAATATACAGGGTGAGTCACCTAACGTTGCCATCTCAAATATCTTTGTTGTTTTTAAAGATACGTCAAATGTCTGCGGGACAAAGTTGAATGATAAAATGGGGCTCATACGATACCAAAAAAATGTTTGTTTTTATGTAATTTTTTTTAGAGATATGAAGGTCACCTTCATTGTTTTAAATAGAATGATCTATATTTTATATCATAGATAGATAGAGTGTCGAATTCTGAGTATAAAAGTGTTGACCTCCATATCTCCTAAACCTAATAGTTAACGAGATAATATCCGAAGAAGAAAGAAAATTGTTTGGATAATATCTCGTAAACTATTAGGTTTAGGACACATGAAGGTCAACACTTTTATACTCAGAATTTGACACTCTATCGATGTATGGTATAAAAAATAGGACATTATATTTAAAAAAATGAAGGTGACCTTCATATCTCTAAAAACAATTACATAAAAATAAACATTTTTTTGGTATCGCATGATTTCCATTTTACCATTCAACGTTGTCCTTCAGACATTTGACGTATCGTTAAAAACAACAAAGATATTCGAGGTGGCAACGTTAGGTGACTCACCCGGTATAAAAACATGGAGAATTTTTGAGATGACGTTACTGGATCTACAGACCTTTAAAAACTGAAAGAATGTAAAAAAGAATGTACCCATATTGAAAATCATAGTGCAATAAATCATTTTTAAGTAAGGAAACTAGCTGTAATTTAATATGTCTTAGCTGCAGGATTGAAGAGATAATTAAAATTACGGGAGCCACTTCAGAGGAGAGGAATAGATCTATTGCACTTTGCTTTCCTTCCAAATCGTTGATACGTTCGGCAAATTGTTGCGTGCACGCGCGATTTCCTCGAGCTGGCCGTCCCTTCATGGAGCACTGTTACCAAACCCGGCGTAAGGTAATTCGCAATTTACGCATTGTTCGGCTTCGGAAGAGAGACTGTACGAAAGAGAGGGAGAGACAGAGAGAGTTGTCCATGGTGGATCGACGAGGAGCGATCGTCGCAGTTTCATCCGGTTATCGCGTCCAGCCCTCCTCGGACGGCTCCTGGAAAATTGAAATAGCCGGTACGCGCGGCCCGTAAGAAGATTTCGCCAATTAGAACGGCCGAATAATCTCGTAATCGCGTTCGAGCAAATTGCTGCGAGCCGCGCCCTTCTTTGCCCTTTTTCCTTTTCCTAGCCACACCCTCCCCCGAAGGATTAACCTCGTTCGCAAATCTGATTTCGGACCTTCGGCCCACGGGGCGAATTTAGCGTCGATGGAATGCGAAAAAGGCCTCCTCCGATGGCACGAGCAACTTGAACGACGGATTTCGGCTTCAAACATTTTTCGATGTTTTAAAAACTACCCCTGAAACGAGATCGCATTTCCAAATTTCCGGCTCGCTCCTACGAGCAAACATCCTGTGAAAATTAAATTAAAATTTCGATGTACGCTCGCGCATCTGCGAAAATTCCTTTTAACCCATCGAAACGCACCGAAGGCGTCCATACTTCATCCCCCGAGTTATTTTATCAGACAGCTCCATAAAAATGTGTGTTTGCCTACAAAATCGGCAGCCGACATTTCTCTACGCGAACGTCTGTTTGCACGGTGAATCTAGTTCCACGGTGAAAAACACTGTGCGAGCCGAACCCATCAAGTTGAACCCGCCTCGGTAGAAATTTTCGGTGGAAAATGTGGACAAAAAAGCACGATCCCCGTTCTACAGAGGAAATCCCCGAGCGACGCGGCTTACCAAGATGGAGGATGGGGGTGGATATGGGTGGAATGGAGAGTGAGAGAGAGAGAGAAAGGGTTTACGACAATGAGACGCTGCATGGCGCAACGCGTTAACCTACTTGCGTGGGAGCGGATCGCGGCCGATCGCGGACCGATTGAAATTTCCGGGTTGGCGATAACGATCGCTGGCTAATTGCACCCGAAAATTCCGGCCCCGGTGCACCATGGGACAAAGGTCTCGTTCCAAAAGGGTGGAGTCCGTCATCCGGCGATTCGGATTTTCTGTTTGATCGATCACTATTTCCGACTGAACGAGGGTTGCGAATCCGTTTTTTCGCGATTTTCACGGATTTTTTCCGACTTTTGTGTTAGTGTACTGTCCGTGCCTTCAAGTTGTCTTCTGCCAACAATTCGAAAGGAATGCAAGCTTTTGGTTGTAGTCAAATTATTGGTCAAAACCGACTTCGAAAAAACGCGCTAAAAAAATGTACTGAAAAGGTATGAAATAATTTCCATTTAGTTTATATGAAAACACAAAAACTTAAATATAATACAATCTTTACGGAGTCAGCGCAAAATAAAAAATTTTCGACACTGGAAATTAGGAAAATCGTTAAATTCTTCTACATGCTTTCACATATTAATGTATCTTCTCTTCCCACCTACTGATTTCCAAATTCACCATACTCCAATGAAATCATAATCAGCAACATCTGTCATTTGGAAAATGTTCAATTCCGCGCCGCTTCCGAAAAGATTGTATTGTATTTAAGTTCGTGTGTATTCACATAAATTAAATGGAAATTATTTCATTCTTTTTAGAGCATTTTTGCAAAGTTGTTTTTTTTCTTATTTCACACTTTTTAGTGGAACGAGCAGAATTTTTAGAACACCGTACGATGGTTTTTTGGCCTCATTGGTTATTTGTAATAAAAACCGCACAGAATGGAAAAATGCAAAATTTGTTTTCACGGGACCACCTCGAGGACATACTCTACAAGATGTAAAAGGTTTCGTTCCGATTGGTCCATCCACCTCAGCGTAATCGGTGAACATACACAGAAAAGAAGCGAAGAAAATCGAAGGAAGGCACCTCGTCCTTTTTCGAGATCGGTTAAAAATGTGTGACGTCACGGCCTAACCATTGGCTAGTTCTTAACCCTGGAATGCCATTTAAGGGTTAAATTAATTTCCGTGTCTGCTGTGCGCCTCAAGAATGCAGAAAATCCGCGAAAGAAAACTTCGAGCTCGACCGCGTGATCGTTAATTCCGATTAATGAGTGAAATAGGAATTTAATCGCCTGCGAAATTTTCGCGCAAGTCCGACGGAAACCTGTGGCCGATCGGAACGAGGCCGCGCATAATGCGTCGTTAAGGGTGCAGCCGTGAAGGTGGGTTAGGTCGAGGGTCGGGGTTGGATTCGAGTAACAGTATAAACTTTTAATTAAACGCGGCCAGGTTGGAGTGGGGAGGCTGGGAAAAAACGGAACCGGAGAGAATGAAACCGAAACTGAACCCGCGCGTGGGTGGCGCGGCGGCTGCCAGTGTATCTGGGACACGTCACCAGGGATCGCAGCTCCTCGAATTAGCTCGAACGACGCGTCTACGTCACGTGGGATTTTCTGTCGTCGGCTGCATCATTTTCGAATTTAAAGCGAACCAGCTGATGCACCGGCTCGCCTTCGCGAGCTGTTTTCTTTAATTTCTCAAGCTCTTTCCATGCTTCGAGCGCTGCAACTCACCAAAATGGGGAACAGAATTATTTGGCAAGTTGTTTACTATAATTCCTCAAACTCGCCCCATCTTCCAAACAGAATTATTTGGCAACTGAGCCTTCTCAATTTTTATTCCATCGAGTCTGATTCAAAGATTGAAGACTGGAAGAATAATCTCTTTTATTTTTTCTATATAATAGTTTTACTATAATTCCACAAACTCTTCCCATCTTTCAAACAGAATTATTTGGCAAGTGAGCCTCCCAATTTTTATTCCATCGAGTCTGATTGAAAGATTGAAGGCTGAAAGAATAATCTCTTTAATTTTTCCTATGTAATAGTTCTCTTTAATTCTCTTCAAACTCTTCCTATCTTTCAAACAGAATTATTTGGCAAGTGAGCCTCTCAATTTTTATTCCACCGAGTCTGATTGAAAAATTGAAGGCTGAAAGAACGATCTCTTTAATTTTTCCTAAGTTATGGTTTTCTTTAATTCTCCACAAACTTTTCCTATCTTCCAAACAGAATTACTTGGCAAGTGAGCCTCTTAATTTTTATTCCATCTAATCTGATTTAAAGATTGGAGGCTGAATGAATAATCTCTTTAATTACTCTATACAGGGTGGTCCACCTAAATACGTCCACCTAAATATCTCCTCCAATTGTGCGGGTACAAAAAATATTTTGTGCACCATTTGAATGGTTTAAAGGAACCATTATATTGCAAACAATATTTTTTCCGAAGGTCATTTTTCTCGGAGTTAATAAGGTCATCGATGATTTTTGATACATAAGTACATTTTTCTTTATTGCAGCGTGTAACTGATCGAAAAATACATTCGGATATGTATAATAACATAACATTGACCTTGATCTGAACGTAAAACTTTAATTTTCGAAGATCAAGGTCATTTCAAGGTCATATTATTATAAATATCTGAATGTATTTTTCGATCAGTTACACGATGCAATAAGAAATAATGTAGTTATATATGAAAAGACATCGACTAGCTTGATAACTCCGAAAAAAATGACCTTCGGAAAGAAATATTGTTTACAGTATACTGGTTCGTTGAAACCATTCAAATAGTACACAAAATATTTTCTGTACCCCCACAATTAGAGGAGATATTTAGGTGGCCGTATTTAGGTGGCCCACGCTGTGTATAATTGTTTACTATAATTCCTCAAACTCTCCCAATCTTCCAAACGGAATTATTTGGCAAGTGAGCTTTCTCAATTTTTATTCCATCGAGTCTGATTTAAAGATTGAAGGCTGGAAGAATAATCTCTTTTCTTTTTTCTATGTAATAGTTTATTATAATTCTCCTCATACTCTTCCTATCTTCGAAACAGAATTACTTGGCAAGTGAGCCTTTCAATTTTTATTCCACCGAGTCTGATTGAAAAATTGAAGGCTGAAAGAATGATCTCTTTAATTTTTCCTATGTAATAGTTTTATTTAATTCTCCTCAAACTCTTCCTATCTTTCAAACAGAATTATTTGACAAGTGAGCCTCTCAATTTTTATTCCACCGAGTCTAATTGAAAGATTGAAGGCTGAAAGAATAATCTATTTAATTTTTCCTAAGTTGTAGTTTTCTTTAATTCTCCACAAACTTTTCCTATCTTCTAAACAGAATTATTTGGCAAGTGAGCCTCTTAATTTTTATTCCATCGAGTCTGATTGAAAGATTGAAGGCTGGAAGGATAATCTCTTTTATTTTTTCTATGTAATAGTTTACTATAATTCCATAACCTCTTCCCATTTTCCAAAGAGAATTATTTAGCAAGTGAGCCTCTCAATTTTTATTCCAGCGAGTCTGATTTAAAGCAAGAATACTTGAAGAATAATCTCGAACATCTCGAACATTCTTGCAGGTCGTAACGAAACCGGAACGCCAGAAATAATTGAAAGCTAAACTTTCGGGAGATTAACCGTTCCCAACGAAAAGTTATGGCCGCCCATAGCAACCGGTGACCTCGTGATCGTCCTCAAACAATTTAAAGCGCTAGAATCTCGGCAATTTAGCTCAGCGCAAACAGAATGCGTTTGTACGCGAATGAGCGTAGGCCGAAAGCGTCTAGCCCGCAGGGTTCAGCCTTCGTGATCTAAAAGCCTCCAAAACTATGTCGCTATGCATAAAATAGCTGCGTGCGACTGGTGACGCTTCTCAGTCCGTGCCCCGCACGGCTCGATGGAACTTTTCGAATTTCTATTAAAACAACGCACCGAGTTTCCGGATGCTACCGACGCGATTACTCGCATCATTCGCAGCCGTTCAGTATGAAATTCCGTTTTTGTTACGCGATTTCCATCGGCACCTAAGCTCGCGATTTTTTTTAAAGCTCCGACGATCGGGATCCAGCACGGAAACGCGATCATGCGTTTTATGGCACGATTTCACGCGGCTCGAAGATTAGCTCGATGTTGCCGCGATGAGAAATGCTGTTTTCGCGGATTTTTATCGGGCGGGTGGAAAATGGAAATTGCGAAAAAATCGCGGACTCTGTTCAGAGTTCATCGTTTCGAACGGAGACAAAAATTGTATTGGAACTTCCGCAGATATTTTAGTGTGTCGGCACAATCTTCTCCAATTTCTCGCTGTCTCGTAGAATGAGGATTTTATGCATTTATTGGTCCTGTGTCCTGCAATTAATGCATACGATTTTATTCGAAATTGTTAAATTACATGTCTACAATGAATATAAACAAATTTCAGAACCTTGTCCTGCAGAAAACACTTCAAACAGGACCCAGAATTTAAGAGGTTCAATACATCTCTTACAATTGTTCATGTGTCCTGCAATGAATGCATTCGATTTTTATTGAAAATTGTTGACTTACATGTCCAATGAACATAAACAAATTTTAGAACCTTGTCCTGTAGAAACCACTTCAAACAGGTATCAAGGATTTAAGAGGATCAATACATCTCATACAATTGTTCCTGTGTCCTGTAATGAATGCATACGATCTTCTTGAAAATTATTAAATTACATGTCCAATGAACATAAACAAATTTTAGAACCTCGTCCCGTAGAAACCACTTCAAACAGGTTCCAAGGATTTAGAGGATCAATACGTGACTTACAATTGTTTCCGTGTCCTGTAATGAATGCATACGATCTTCTTGAAAATTATTAAATTACATGTCCAATGAACATAAATTAATTTTAGAACCTTGTCCTGCAGAAACCACTTCAAACAGCTTCCAAGGATTTAAAGGATCAATACGACACTTACAATTGTTCCTGTGTCCTTGCAATGAATGCATACGATTTTTATTGAAAATTGTTGACTTACATGTCCAATGAACATAAACAAATTTTAGAACCTTGTCCTGTAGAAACCACTTCAAACAGGTATCAAGGATTTAAGAGGATCAATACATCTCATACAATTGTTCCTGTGTCCCGTAATGAATGCATACGATCTTCTTGAAAATTATTAAATTACATGTCCAATGAACATAAACAAATTTTAGAACCTTGTCCTGTAGAAACCACTTCAAACAGGTATCAAGGATTTAAAGGACCAATACGTCACTTACAATTGTTTCTGTGTCCTGCAATAAATGCATACGATTTTTCTTGAAAATTATTAAATTACATGTTCAATGAACATAAACAAATTTTAGAACCTTCTCCTGTAGAAACCACTTCAAACAGGTACCAAGGATTTAAGAGGATTATTACGTTTTTCAAAATTGTTACTGTGTCCTGCAATTAATGCATACAATTTTTATTTGAAATTGTTGATTTACATGTCCAATGAACATAAATTAATTTTAGAACCTTGTCCTGCAGAAACCACTTCAAACAGGTTCCAAGGATTTAAAGGATCAATACGACACTTACAATTGTTCCTGTGTCCTTGCAATGAATGCATACGATTTTTCTTGAAAATTATTAAATTACATGTTCAATGAACATAAACAAATTTCAGAACCTTCTCCTGTAGAAACCACTTCAAACAGGTACCAAGGATTTAAGAGGATTATTACGTTTTTCAAAATTGTTACTGTGTCCTGTAATGAATGCATACGATCTTCTTGAAAATTATTAAATTACATGTCCAATGAACATAACTTAATTTTAGAACCTTGTCCTGTAGAAACCACTTCAAACAGGTATCAAGGATTTAAAGGACCAATACGTCACTTACAATTGTTTCTGTGTCCTGCAATAAATGCATACGATTTTTCTTGAAAATTATTAAATTACATGTTCAATGAACATAAACAAATTTTAGAACCTTCTCCTGTAGAAACCACTTCAAACAGGTACCAAGGATTTAAGAGGATTATTACGTTTTTCAAAATTGTTACTGTGTCCTGCAATTAATGCATACAATTTTTATTTGAAATTGTTGATTTACATGTCCAATGAACATAAATTAATTTTAGAACCTTGTCCTGCAGAAACCACTTCAAACAGGTTCCAAGGATTTAAAGGATCAATACGACACTTACAATTGTTCCTGTGTCCTTGCAATGAATGCATACGATTTTTCTTGAAAATTATTAAATTACATGTTCAATGAACATAAACAAATTTCAGAACCTTCTCCTGTAGAAACCACTTCAAACAGGTACCAAGGATTTAAGAGGATTATTACGTTTTTCAAAATTGTTACTGTGTCCTGTAATGAATGCATACGATCTTCTTGAAAATTATTAAATTACATGTCCAATGAACATAACTTAATTTTAGAACCTTGTCCTGTAGAAACCACTTCAAACAGGTATCAAGGATTTAAAGGACCAATACGTCACTTACAATTGTTTCTGTGTCCTGCAATAAATGCATACGATTTTTCTTGAAAATTATTAAATTACATGTTCAATGAACATAAACAAATTTTAGAACCTTCTCCTGTAGAAACCACTTCAAACAGGTACCAAGGATTTAAGAGGATTATTACGTTTTTCAAAATTGTTACTGTGTCCTGCAATTAATGCATACAATTTTTATTTGAAATTGTTGATTTACATGTCCAATGAACATAAATTAATTTTAGAACCTTGTCCTGCAGAAACCACTTCAAACAGGTTCCAAGGATTTAAAGGATCAATACGACACTTACAATTGTTCCTGTGTCCTTGCAATGAATGCATACGATTTTTCTTGAAAATTATTAAATTACATGTTCAATGAACATAAACAAATTTCAGAACCTTCTCCTGTAGAAACCACTTCAAACAGGTACCAAGGATTTAAGAGGATTATTACGTTTTTCAAAATTGTTACTGTGTCCTGTAATGAATGCATACGATCTTCTTGAAAATTATTAAATTACATGTCCAATGAACATAACTTAATTTTAGAACCTTGTCCTGTAGAAACCACTTCAAACAGGTATCAAGGATTTAAAGGACCAATACGTCACTTACAATTGTTTCTGTGTCCTGCAATAAATGCATACGATTTTTCTTGAAAATTATTAAATTACATGTTCAATGAACATAAACAAATTTTAGAACCTTCTCCTGTAGAAACCACTTCAAACAGGAATCAAGGATTTAAGAGGATTAATACGTTTCTCACAATTGTTCCTGTGTCCTGCTATTAATCCGTACAATTGTTATTTGAGATTGTTGACTTACATGTCCAACGAACATAAACAAATTTCAGTACCTTGTCCTGCAGAAACCACTTGAAACGTCCACAAAACCAGGAGTATCTCTCCAAAATCCATGCAATTACTTTTCATTCGCCGACTGGAGATCTACCGGAGCAAATAACCGCAGTCCGTGCATCTGCAACATTTTCGCAGGTTTACGGTCCGGCTCGTATCCGAGAACCCTCTTAATCGGCCGCCTTTCATGCGAGCTGGGCGATAAGCTCGAAAGCAATTCGAAGGCCACGCTGTCCCCCAGCATCGAAAAGCATGTTGGGTAGTGCTCGGTATCTTGGACATAAAGGAGAGGGCAATTTTTCCCGACTTCCTGTAAATTTCCCCATACCGTTCGCGTCGTTAGTATGGGCTTTTACTGCTAGATCCGCCGTTCTTCGGGGGTGATTTCGCTATTTTTTCTCTCTCTCTCCTCGTCTCCCTTTTCAAGACCATAAAAGGGCAGAACCCTTATCGAGGGAAACTGACTGCGACGGCTAAGTGGCCCTTGATATCCACGCAAGGTAGATTAGCCGCACTCGTCTCCGGTCTGTAAACCGCAATAAGAATGGAATTGCGGTTGCAACTCGCCAACGCGTCCTCTTTTTTTCACGATATCGCGTTTAAACGCTGTTCCACTCGCGTGCGAGTCCGATCCGCCGTATTGCCCAGCTGATAACGAAATGGGGAGATTCGGTAGAACGTTCTGTTACCCCTTTTGCTGAATAATTACGTGAATTTTTACGCGAGGTCTAATGTCATGGGCTTTATTCTGCAGGAAGTCCTTGCGCTGTAAGAGTCTTTATGCTAATCAGATATTTTGTAGACGGAACTTTGCTTCTTTTAATGTTGCTCCTCGGAAATTGTTCAGGAACAATGCAGTTGGTTGCGCAAATGTTTCCCATGCAGGGTTGAAAAGTTAAAATTCGACACGATTTAGTACAAAGGCTATTCCCACTGAAAATCAAATTTCAGGTGAGTCCACGTTCTTAAAATTTGTCTCTCAAAATTAATTTAATGAGTTATATGTCATTTTGAAGCTTGTTTTACGCTCTATTTAATAATGCTTCTGATATTACATTTTATTCAAATTTTTATTAAATTATTTGACTTTTATTTCGTTATTTTTTTCTATGAGTTCAAACTAGGCCGAAGTGCCGCTCAAGCGGCTCGGAATATCAACGAATAAAATAAACAAAAGAATAGAAAAAAAATAATGCGAAAATCGCGTTTTGACATCCTGAAATAAAAGCCAAATAATTTCATAAAAATTCGAATAAAATTATCAAAATATCACAAGCATAATTAAGTAGAGCGTAAAACAAGCTTTGAAATGAATTAAGGTAAATATTTATTGGTATAAAGTTGCAATTGAAACAAAGGAACAAAAATCCTGCATTTCTTTCTCTACATCCTAATAAAACATTTCTTGTCAAGTTGAATTTCCGGATCATTTTGTTCACGTATATCAGTAGCTGTGAAATGGATTTCAAGGATGCTCTGCATCGCAGTGTCCCCACGGTGGCTGTTGCAAATTCCTTCGGAAACCAACAGACCAGGCACCTTCAGCGGCAAGGAAGTTCCCTGTATCCGCAGTGGTCTGTAAAACAAACAAGCTGTTAATATGCGGACGTTAATGCAGACGCGTGTATGGGAGAGCTCTCCCTGCCCGGTTCTTATGGCCTATAAAACTTGTCGACACATAGAGGCCGCGGTTGTGCCGCGAACTAGCGAAAACCGGCGCTCTTGTGTTCTGCGAGTTATTCTCGCGTTTAAGCTCAACGACCAACTTTCGACGGTAAATGGAAAATGTTGCCGCTGTTCCTGCAAGTGAGCGCATCTCACAATTTTACTATGCACCCCTCGATGCGCTCCGCACAGCCCTGGCGCGCCCTTCAACTTGATCGGAATGATGAATTTATAAAATGTAAGAAATTCAAAGATGCTGACATTGTTACAGTTGTATTAAATGTAGATTTCAGTGCTCTCCAATCACGGATTTCGAGTTTTTCCCTTTTCAATCTTTAGATGGTTCGGAATCCACCTTTATAAACTGTAGGTTCGACTAGGGTTTTCCAATTGGGACGGGTCGATGTTGACAGTCTGTAGCGGCCGTGTTGTTTTGGTGGCGGCGGTCAAATCTGTTGTTTGTAATTCAGTCAGTAATGCCAAATCACCATGGCAAGTTACACGATTGAGCAGCACGTCCAAATGATAAAATTTTATTATCAAAATGAGTGTTCGATAGTGCAAACGTTGCGCGCGTTGCGCCCATTTTATGGCAGACGCGGTGGCCCTTCAAAGTCGACTCTCCAACGTTTGGTGGAGAAATTCGAAACGACCGAATCGGTAAACAATCAGCCAACACCCATACGACAAAGGAACGTCCGTTCAGCCGAAAACATCGCCGCTGTCCGTGAAAGTGTGCAGGGGAACGTTAGGCAGTCAATTCCTCGCCGTGCACAAGAACTTGGCATTTCGCAGACTTCAACTTGGCGAATTTTGCGTCGGGATTTGGGCCTGCACCCGTACAAGATCCAACTGACCCAGGAGCTCAAAATGAATGACCATAAACAACGCCGTTTATTCGCTGACTGGGCTTCGGAGCGTTTGGAAGAGGACCCCAATTTTGGCCGAAAAATCATCTTTAGCGACGAGGCGCATTTTTGGATGAATGGCTTTGTTAATAAGCAAAATTGCCGTATATGGGACGACGCCAACCCACACGTGATTCACCAGGTGGCAATGCATCCACAAAAGGTTACAGTTTGGTGCGGGTTTTGGGCCGGCGGCGTCATTGGTCCGTACTTTTTTCAAAACGACGTTGGTGAGGCTATCACCGTCAACGGCGAACGCTACAGGGCGATGATAACCAATTTCTTTTGGCCCGAATTAAACAATATGGACTTGAACGACATGTGGTTCCAGCAGGACGGCGCTATGAGCCACACAGCAAAGGCCACGATGGATATTCTGCATCAACGATTTGAGGGTACGGTTATCTCTCGCGGAGGTGACGTGAATTGGCCACCAAGATCGTGCGATTTGACCCCGCTAGACTTTTTCTTGTGGGGTTTTCTAAAGTCTCAGGTCTATGCCAATAAGCCGCAATCGACCGATGCCCTCAAAATCAATATAGCCCAGGCCATCGCTCAAATTTAGCCGGATCTATGCGGCAGAGTCATTGAGAATTGGACCTCTCGGATCCGTACCATCGTGCGAAACCGCGGCGGACATTTGAACGATGTCATTTTTCATACATAATGGCATACATGGGCCTTTCAAATAAAAAAAAAAATTTCGTTAATACCTCACACACAGCTTGTTTTATTCCATTTCAACATCGACCCGCCCTTATTGGAAAACCCTATACTTGGCGATAGTGGTGAGAGTGGAAGAGAGGGAGTGTGGTAAATGGATTTGAAACCCTGAGGGGACCAAATAATTTTTTTCCTCCTTTTCAATCTTTAAGATCAATTGATTTTGAGTAAATAATTTTTTTCTTCATATTCTGCAACGTCTACCCCCACTTTTTCAAATGGAACGTCAGGAATGCTAAGAGTTAGAGTAAGTGTCGAAATGAAATACAATGTTTAACACCTTGTCGTACTTTGACGAGCCAGACTCGTTATGAAGGTTTTTAACAAAGTCTAACAAATACAAATGTTACGCGTTTCATTTTAGATCAAATAGAATTTGATTCGTTTGTAATCAATATTTAAGCATTCAAATAAATGTAGCCATACAAAAAACATATATTTTCTTTTCCCTTTCACGACATTTTTGTGCATAAAGACGTTTTAATTACTGTAACTAGGGTTGCCAGGTATCTATATTTGATATGAGTCTTTTATCATATTTGGCTTCTTATATCATATTTGAATTTTCAAAAATCTTTGTTTGAATAAAAAAGTTTAAAATATCCTGTTTACCTATTTTACTTGACTCCTATATTTTGAGCCTATCTCATATATACATACATAATTGCAGTTTTCACTGCTTCTTCTATATTTGGATAAAACATTTCTGGCAACCCTAACTGTAACTGTAAAAAAAAAGGTATAGCAAGGGATTAAGAATTTTTCGAAAGAATTGACTGTTTCAGATCTATTCACTGAAATATGATTCGCCCACTCTAACAATAATAAAAAAAACTTTTCAAAAACCACGCTTATATTAAAATGCACTAAAAAGGAGAAAATAATGTCTTTCCTGGTTCTCCATAAAATACCGAATCCAGTTAAATGATTAATAATATTTTTCCCCAACATTTTAAGCAATTATGTATGTAGTTCAAAATTTCTTTTCTCATAAAATTAGTGTCGGAATAGATAGAAAAATTTAATATAAATGTAAATAAAATCATGACATTATTGACTATAAAAATAAAATCGTGGAGCGTCCACGAAGATTACGGCAATATAGTTTAGCGCTCAATATAGTTTAGTTTATTTTTATTTTTATATTCACTAATGTCATGATTTTATTTAAATTTATATTAAATTTTTCTATCTATTCCGACACTAATTTTATAACAGAAGAAATTTTGAACTGATTGTTTAAAATTTCGTGGAAAAATATTATTAATCATTTAACTGGATTCAGTATTGTATGGAGAACCAGAAAAGAAATTATTTTCTCCTTTTTAGTGCATTTTAATATAAGCGTGGTTTTCAAAAGTTTTTTTTATATATTTTAGTTTCTACTTTTATTGTCATCGGAAGCAAGTGTGTATACAAAATTTCAGCAAGATTGGACTATGGGAAGAGGTTTAAAATTCGATTACAAGATTTTACGCATACAACAAGAACACGGCAAGTTAATGTAAGCGTGGTAAAAAGCATCGGGAACGTTTTAATCAAACGGAGAATTGAATCATTTTCGTAGCGCTTGAAAAAATTTCCTCTCGAAGAGGTATAACGCAAAAAGTTTGTTTGCCGAGGAGAGTGAGGAAAAACGTCAGTCAGAGGCGGGTAAACTCGGCCGATTTGAATAGAATCGTCGGGGAAACGTAGTTCGCCGTCTATTCTTGTCGGTCGTCGCGTCCTTTCACGCTCGCGAGGGCAAAATGGCGGCGTCCGTGTAACCTTCGGCTTTCATAAACATCATTCTCCCACCGAAGTTATGTAAATTGTATTGACCTGTGACACGGGGAACCGGGCTTCTGAATACGGGAACGGCGAACTTCTCGAAGGACTTAGGAAGTTCCCCCCGGCCCCGAACACTGGCAACGGCGTATTCACGCTTTGCCAGAGGACGACGACGAAGAGGAGGACAACGAAAAAGAAGAAGACAGGAGGGTGGGGAGGGTTCAATATATTGGAAGATACGCAAAAGAGCTGCTGATCGATCCTCGGGAACGTAAATTACGGACATTCACGAGTATCTTCGCGCCTGGCGATTCCCTTCTCGGTTATTTCCCCATTCAGCCCTGTAAACCGGCTCTTTTTATCATGGAAACGTAAAACGCGTCTCCGATGGCGCATTGCTGTCCCTTAGACGTCGCCTATGGAGCATAACGCTTCTTCTATTCTATTGTCGGCGTTCTTTTTTACGCCATCTTTGATCTCTACCTTTGGGACGCTGTCTTTGGAAATTGCTACAGTAAAGTTGCGTTTACTGTCCGCGATCGAGTACGCGATCACTGTCCAGTGCCTATCCACTCCACTCTTATGCTGTCCTTCTCTACGTTCGGCTTTCTTTTTAACTCTCGGCGCGGTAGACGTAGTCATAACAAAATAATGTCGGTATGCGATCACTGTCCGTGCAGAACACAGGCTGTTGGACAGTAAACGCGACTTTGCTGTGGATGGATTCGAGAATTAACGTTAGGATTATGTGAATAACAAAAGATGCCATTAAATGCAACGATTAAAAATAGCATACAGCATTCCCAGTCCTTTCAGATAAACTATACAGATTCCAACTGGAACAAGCAAACATTGACAGTCTCAAATACAATGCAGGCCTCATCGAATCCTCTCAGGACTCGTACCAAATAATTTCCACGATAGCCACGTTCTAAAATCCACTATAAATTCAATGAAATCCCGAAGCTCGGTTGTCTTCTACACCTCTTCAGGCTGATCAGAGGGTCCTCTCCAAGATGATCCGAATAAAATGCACTCTCCCATTTCATCGTGCATAAACGATAGTAGACCCTAGCAGGCGCGTTTCTGTCGCGAATCGTTACATCGAAAGAAATACCGGGGATGAACAGAGAGGTGGTGGGTGGAGAGGGAAGGAAAAGGAGGAGAGTGGGTCCTCGAAAGACGTTCCGCAGAGCGGAGAGAGCCTCCGGTCCTCCTTCCTCGGCGATTAAAGTCAATTTGGCCCGTTCCCGTGCCTCATTGTCACGAATGCTCCTCGGTAAACGGGCTGCTCCGGCTGGTTGCAGCGAGTGGCTGCAACAAAAACGAGAGAGGATGCATCTCCAGCCTGCAGTCTGGATATCTCCGCCGCTGGCTTTTCTTTCGGATCGAGCTCGGATATGGAAATGTCCGCGCGTTCGCGTTCGTTGTTAGCTCCGCCGTCCCGGCCTCGAATATGAGTAATTACATAAGACGGGGCTGGGGGAGAGGATTCTACCCTCGTTAACGGGACGAGCATTTAGCCCGACGGTTTTCAGACAATATCGCACTCCAGAGGACTCGCCTACCGATGACGGAGTCCTTCCCACTCGCGTTTCCTTGACATTTTTCTGCTGCGGCTCTCCGAGCGCTTAAGGGCTGCGAAAGTAGGTCAGTTTTAGGAATTTATTAGCGACGAACGGAATGAGTCGGAGCTGCGGTACTTTTAGGGATGTGTTTGGGTATGGTTCAGTATTGTGGACGAATTTTTGCGGATCGCTGAAGTTGACGATGTCTGTTGTAAAACTGGTATGATATTTAAAATATTATAACTTCGAACGGAAGGCTTCAGTTTTCGCATCTATGGTATTTCTAGTTCAGGAGGAAATTTGTTATTGCATTAGTAAGAAGGGGCCAAGTTGTTTGTGAGGCGTGGAAGAAACTAGTGCTATAAACGCGGAGGAAACGACGCGAAATATTCGGCGAGAAGTATTCAGCTCTTTGGTATTCCGGTCTCGCAGGGTAGAAGAGCCGCGTACCAGCTTTTGTTTCGAAACTTTGCTGATTTACTGGCGGTGTCCACGGTTGCGCTTGCTCCCCGTCAAAAATTCATGATGTTTGGCGATGAATTCTTTACGAGGGACGACGCTCCTCGCGGACACAAACAGCCGAACGCGAACGAAACTGCTCCGGCCAGGTTGGCTCCGAGGTACTTTCGAATCTGCTGCGGATACCGTGCTAAACCAAAATCAGTCTACGTTCGTACGTAAATTATCCTCATTCCCATTTATATTTCCACTGTACTATTCGCCCGCAAAAATGCTGCAAATCGAAACAGCCGTGAAATCATTAGAAACTTTTTCGTGGCTAATCTACCATAGATAACAGATGTAATAATGCTCTCGGCGCACTGGTTCGATCCAATTTTACCTCAAAGCAATTTGAATTAAATTTTCGACGTTTCGATCTGTGTTTAGATCATTGCTTTGAGGTAAAATTGGATCGAACCAGTGCGCCGAGGGCATTATTACATCTTTTATCAACAATTATACGAACGAT
Organism: Lasioglossum pauxillum; assembly: GCA_933228785.1. Taxonomy (NCBI): domain Eukaryota; kingdom Metazoa; phylum Arthropoda; class Insecta; order Hymenoptera; family Halictidae; genus Lasioglossum; species Lasioglossum pauxillum. The sequence goes on from OW121702.1 coordinate 8,500,046, forward strand.
AAAAAAAAGGAACATTAATCTACCATAGATTTGAAGATCGAAGAGTCCGATAATTCTTCAGCCTCTCCATTTATCTGAATCGGAATTGTCGCCAAACAAAGCTTGAAGGACTCCTCGGATATTTCCATTAATCCGCAGTGACAATGCGCTGGAAGGTAGGCCGTCGGAAGACTGCAAGTTCTCGCAAGATCGTCATCGAGCGTCAATAGGGAGCGGAACGGCAGAGTCACGAGTCAAGGGACAACTGTGACAGGGAAATGACGGCTCCCCTATCCCGGAGAAAGAGGAGGTTCGCGCGTGAACGCACAAGGACGTCAGCGAGTAGCTAATCTTCTCGCTTCGGTGTCCTCGAAGCTGCAGGACGTGGTTTCTGCTCGCGTCTGCAAGAAATGCGGGTTCGATTGCTTGCAGTACCTTGCCTCTGACGTATCTGTTTCACCCTCGCAGTAGAGGATTGTTACCCCTTTGTGCGAATTTATACATTTAATCATCTCTCGATATACAAATTAATGATGTGCAATGATAAAATAAAGATAAGGGACCGTATAAGAATCCGAGGAAAGGTTCCTACAATATGTGTACAAAGTAATCGTACACCTTTTAAAAACTAATAACTTCTTTATAATTGTACCAAACGACCTGATTTTTTATAATCAATTAGAAGCATTGGTTTACGAAATGATATGCCAAAAAGATTTTCCAAATAATTGTGATTTACAAGGTTAAATGCAAAAATAAAAAAAGCATTTTTTAAAACTTTTTTATTTAGGCCCTTAATCAAAATTTAAAATAGATGTTTTGTCGGACTATGTTAGTTATACACATACAGAAAATTTCATCGAAATCGGTTGACGCCGGAAAAAACGACACGCATGGAAAAGTGAACGATTCTGTGGATTTTAAGCAGAAACTGATTAAAAGTCGTCTAAAACTTCGATTTTCACCATTTTTAACCGCTTCTAAATTTGAAGCATGTGTATAACTAACATAGATCTACAAAACATCTATTTTAAATTTTTATTAAGGGCCCAAATAAAAAAGTTTTAAAAATTGCCTTTTTTATTTCTGCATGTAACCTTGTAAATTATAATTTTTGGAAAATTTTTCTTGCATATCATTTCGTAAACCAATGCTTCTAATTAATTATAAAAATTAATTAGAATTAATTTTTTTTTAAATTAATTAATTAGTTTTTAAAAGGTGTACGAATACTTTGTACACCCACTGTACATACGTGGCCCGTCCGAAAAGTATCCGACCTTTGCTTATATCTTCGTTCCTAAGTGGGCTAATGCGGATAGCGCGTGTTTATATTACAGACGACTTTGAAAACGATTTAAAAAACAATACACAGTTCTGTAAGCATCGAGTCAAGTGAGCGTCGCGTATTATAATGATCGAACGTGTGGATCAACGGATATGCATTAAATTTTGCCAGAAACTGGGGAACTCTTGTTCGGAAACCATTGGTATTCACTCTAAATTTTCAAATGACAATTTCATTTTTCAGCATGATAACGCCCCAATTCATGCATTAAGACAAACAAAGGAGTGGTTAGACAACAAAGATATGAGGATTTGTTCGCTAGATTTAAACCCAATTGAGAATAAATAAGAAATTATTCTCGATCGTACATTTTCAAATAAATTTGGGGTTATGTTCGCGGCGCACCGGGTCGACCAATTATATAATATAGTGTATAGTATAATTGATCGAACCGGTGCGCCGCGAACATAACCCCAAAAAATCCAATTGACAATCTTCGGGGAATATACTTGCAAGAAAAGTATATGGCAATTGAAAACAGTACAATTCTGTTTCTGAGTTGTGGATTGCGGTGAACGAAGCGTAGATATCCATCGAAGCAGAAACTCTTCGTACTTTGATTTCATCAATGCTTAAGCTAATTTTCGACATTATTCGAAGAAATGGCAATTATACTATTGTAAGTATTAATTTGTAAATATACAAGAAATTTTTGATAATCTTGATGTTATCTACTTACAAAAACGTGTGGCTTTATGCAAATTTCGCAATTCGTTTTTTGTTAAACTATATAACTTTACGTTTTTCTGTAAATAAATAATTACCTATGAATGTAATCGTGTAAATGGTTTCTATTATTAATCCTAAAATCCCATCGTGCATCAGCTACTCATTACTATGACATAATTATAAGATTTCACCAAAAAATCAGGTGGCTTTATGGTAATTTCGGGCTGTGTAGTCCTGATCTAGCTCCTTGTGACTTCTGGTTGTTCCCCAAAATGAAGGAACCTCTCACAGGCAAAGATTTGCGGACGTAGAAGTAATAAAACAGAATACGACGAGGCAGCTGTTCGCACTTCCTAAAGATGATTTTAATCCCTAGCCATACCTTTTATTTCACAGTTAGATTATTAGAACATCTTTATGCACAAACATGTCGTAAAGAAAAAAGAAAATATATATTGTTTGTACGGCTACATTTATTTTAATGTTCAAACATTGATTACAATCAAATCATATTTTATTTCATCTAAAATGAAACGCGTTACATTCATATTTGTTAGACTTTGTTAAAAACCGAAGCATGGCTCGTCAAAGTACGGCAAGGGGTTAAGGAGTGTTTCTGTAAATGGGAGGATCGCTGGAAGAAATGTGTGGCTTCTAACGGACAATACGTCGAAGGGGGCACCATTAATATCAGCCAGGATTGGTACTTCCACCCTATACAGCACAAGGTCGGATATTTTCCGGACAGACCACGTATTTTGTCGCGTGCAGTGCACTCCGGTCCCCTCGCAAAGGGATGTGTTCACCAGGGAGCGCGTTAAGCCCTGCACCGCTCTCTGGACGTTCTGCAACCTGCAATCGATTGCAACGCGCATAAAGGCTTGTTCCCCTGGTGTGCGAGAAGCTCGCCTCTCTTTCGTCCCCGCACAGAAAAGGCGTGCATGCACATTGCACATATCCATGGGCCAGGGGAACACGCGTAATCCCTTTTGTCTCTGCGGATGTTCCGCTGACGTCCCGGAACTCGTTCCGGTGGGGGCTTTAAATGGTAATTCCGAAGAGGGCGAGAGCGAATGGCAGCGTCGCGGGGACCTGTATAATTGAGCACTGTCGACTCTGAAAACGTTCCGCGAGAGGATCATGGCCGGGGGAGATCATGGTTGCTTTCTTAAATAATTGCGCCCGGCGAGTGCCGCACGCTCTGCTGACTCCGACGGCTGTTCAAAGATATTAGTCTGCTTGTACGGCTTTGTTAAAAATGTTTTTCAGGCCGTTTCAGAAATTTAGAGTTCGTGCACTTCAGAACACAATGATTTACCCTTGCGCAGTCAACTAAAATGTATAGATTATTTAAAACCTTTCTGTATGTAACCCCTTGGCGTACTTTGACGAGCAAGATTCGCGATGAATGTTTTTAACAAAGTCTAACAAATATGAATGTTACGCGTTTCATTTTAGATGAAATAAAATTTGATTCGTTTCTAATTGCATTGATTGCAAGACACAGGAGCCAAATAAAAATTTCATTCTTCTTTTCATTATCTTGTTAAGGTGAAACTAATACACTGGTGGCCTTAAATCTTTTTAATACCTCCACTGTTTTGAATTGTACGTACCCATTTTTGTCATAAATGCATAAAATCCACAGGCTAGTAATCTATATTTAAGCATTCAAATAAATGTAGTCGTACAAGAAAGTGTATACATTTTCTTTTCGCTTCTACGATATTTTTGCGCATAAAGACGTTCTAATCACTGTAAATGTAAAAGAAAAGGTACGGCAAAGGGTTAACATGTTTGCCCAAATTCTCATTATAAGACTATAAATTAATATTAGGTTGTGGAAAAAGTTTCTTCGTTCTTTAATGCAGGTATGAATCAAGCTTTCTCCATATTTTAAATGAAGTTTATTAAATCAAATACGTGTCGTTGATCGATCACCTTTTGCCATTTTTGAGGCAAAACCATAATCTGTACTGTACGACTTGATCTGTAAAATTGTAGAACTTCTGTGATTTCTGGCCGAGAAACTGTGACACGTGATTTTCGCAGGCCTCTCTCGAAGTCAACTTCACATCATTAAGATAGTTCTGTAGAGACCGACTGCATATTAGCGAGTAAAGAGTGGACGTTCAGAGAAGTTTTCTTCTATTTTTTCGAGGAATATTAACAAATTGTTGAAAGAAATACAGTAAAAGGGGTACCCGGTTTACTACACAAGGGTGAAACGAGTTTAAACATTTTTGTCGAGATTGCATGAAATCCGCAGTCCAGCCGCGAAGATTAAATAAAGACACGAACGAAAGATTGTTATGCTCAGGGGTAAGCTTATCAGCGGAAAATAATAATGCAGGATCAGACTGTAATAACATTGAAACTGTATAGTAATAATATTGTGTCAAATAGGTGACAGCTGGCCGAGTCTCCAAGATTACAGTGTCCCGAGGCCATATTAGTGCACCCGAGGACCAATGATCATTACAACCCCCTCGGTCAGCTGCGTTCGGTCACATTATTATCGATAAATCCCGCTTTCAACGGGTTGGTTAATTAATCTCTTATACGCAATATTTTATCATCGCATTTGTCCGAATTATTGCGCAGCCAGCGATCATTAAATTATTAATTAATACAGGAAAAGTATAATAATTATACATTTAATTATCAATCGGAAACGCGCGCGGTGAAGTTGCAAATTTTATGCAATCTATGGGCGAACCAATTTAAAATTCATAATAACGAATATGTAATTATCTTCCTCCTCTCTTATTGAATAAACGTGGATCGACGTGACCTGCTTCGAAATATAAACGTAAGATCCTTCTTTACAACTGTAACGTTTCCGATGCTTAAAAGTTTTTATTACAGGCACGGAAGGTATGCTTGCGGCTCGCATAACCGGAAATATTGAAGCGTTCGTTCGTGACCGATGGTACTTCGTTACAAGTGGATAAATAGAACTGTTAAATTGGAGCGCACTATACTTTGTTTCCCGGTGTCTTTACGCTACTCCATCTTCCCATTTCCATTTGTCTGTTGTCCGGAACTGAAAGAGCTCGTTCTTTGTTGCAGATGATTGGATGAGTGCGTCGAGTGGGAAGTTATTTGGATTTCCTTCAGCATTTCAACAGGATTCCCTTTCGCAACGTCGTCGATCGGTGAGTAATTTTCTAATTGAAAAACCCATTAAAACATCTCACCGGAGATTATCGATCTCTCGACAACGGGAGAAAAATTCGAACGCAAAACGAAGACAATTATTTTAAAACAGCACGTAACATTAATTAGACAGTTAGGATGAAACGTCAACAGAGTTCTTGGTCGTTTAAAAAATATTGTTGAAAATGTATCGTTTCCTTCGTTTATTAATATCCAGTTTTCAATACCGGAGTTTGTTATTTCTTTTAATATTTGCGATTTATGGTAGAACATAAATGTGGTTTATTGCTTCTGGTTTTTAGTGGATTCGTTTGGGTTTTGCTCTTTTATTTGTATTTTATTTCAGCGAGCAGAGAGTTTTATTATTTTTTTCCGCCGGTTTGGAAGGTTCAATTTTACGGAACGTGGGATTCTTTTTTCTTGTTCGAAGTTATTTTATTAAGAGCCCTGACATTTTATATTCTCGCTAGGTAGTCTGTTTTATATGATGAAATCCTCGTTAAAATGAAAGAAAGTTCTTTCGGAACGTGCGACGTAAAGTAGACTGGGGAGACGGTCTTAAATAAATGTAGATTAACAGCTGCAATTTTAGTCGCCTCTGGCTTGCAATTTTAGTAGCCTCCTGCTACACGTGTTAATTTAATGTATTATGTAAAAGTTCGAAAATTTATTCCAGCATTTACATTTGGGAAATTCAGATTTTCTTCCGAGTAAAGTAAATACATGACCCATGGTTTTAATCAGACCAGCACGTTCTTTTTCGTTTATTAATTCTTCAGACTTTCCAAACAATTATTTCATAATATTAATCGAATGAGTACGTTTTAAATATGAAGAGAAAAAGAAAACAAGTTTATATGCAGTATATCCTGTATAATTTTTCAGTTGTTTTTCATAGCCTCTTATTCAAGACTATAAATTCTGCAATAAAGTGGGTGGGACACTTAAATGGGAATACTTAATTATCCAGGCAATTTATGGTCGCAGTAAAAAAAGCTCTTCGACTCTGAAATTACAGCATTTTAGTGTCAGCATTCAACGATTAAAAAAATCTTTTCTCAAAGTAATTTTTTACGACACATCGAGGTGTAGAGACGCCTAATATAACTTTTGTAATAAGGTGGAGTGGGGTAAGTCCGTCTACGGGGCAAGTCCGTTAATTGGTTATTTTTATTATAATATGAACGAAATTTCTCCAGCTTGTATTTATTAATATAGTATAAGTTAGTATGAAATATTCTACATAGATGTCGCCAAAGAATAAAGCTGTATTCCTCGCTTAAATCAACCAATGCCAAACAGTCACGTGCGAGGTACACGTACAACTTTGAGGTTACCCTGAACGTGCAATAGTTTACAAGTTATTAATATATTCTGTGTTGTTATTTTAGGTAAGTACAACAAATTTTGATGTAGATTTACATTAAATATACCGTTTTTATTGTATTTTTAAAAATTTATTGAGGAATAAATAATAAAGTGCGTACTATCACGGTGGGGTAAGTGCGTACAGTATGGGTAAAAACTATAAAACTAAACAATATATTTAATGCAATGAAAAGCATTTTGTAGCAGGCTTGATAATAATTCTTTTATTGCCCCGTAGCACTTGAAACAAGGTTCGAAAGCATTTCTAAACTTTGTTTTAATATCACTGTATCCCCTTTCATATTTCAGCATAAAAGTACATGTTTGTTTAAAAATGGATAACTATAAAACTAAACAATATAATTTAACGCAATAAGAAGCATTTTAAAGCAGGCTTGTTAATCATCCTTTTCTTGACATGTAGCACTTGAAACAAGGTTCGAAAGCATTTTTGACTCTCAGAGACGGACTTGCCCCATTTTCGGGGCACTTTGTACAATATCCTATCAAAATGATAATTTTCAAGCAAAATTAGAATGCTACTTAATACTAATTCATCAGTAATAACTGTGGCAAGAGTATGATGCCAAGAACGTTAAGTTTTTACATACCAGACTGAAAATACATCAGTTTAAGGTGGTAGTCCCACCTCTGGTTATAACTAGAATTTTACTAGATTTTGGGTCGAAAATGTGGGTCTGCGACTAAACGTTGTTTGACCTTATACGAGTATATTTAGAGCTGGGTAAGGCCTCATTCTAAAGAGGAAGGTTAGATCTAGTGCGCTCCAGTCATGAGGTTAACGAGATTATGTTTATATCTAATAATATGAGGGCCCAAAGTAGAGAAAAAATCTAGGAAAAATTCCGCAGATTTCAATGCATATTCTGTTTCTAAAAGACTTTTTTGACTTATGTGATGACTGGAGCGCACTAGATCTAACCTTCCTCTTTAGAATGAGCCCTCACATAGCCCACAATATGCTCGTATAAGGTCAAACAACGTTTAGTCGCAGACCCATATTTTCGACCCCAAAATCTAGTAAGATTCCAGTTATTTGCTAATTTACTAGAATGTTACTAGATTTTGGGTCGAAAATATGGGTCTGCGACTAAACGTTGTTTGACCTTATACGAGCATATTGTTGAGCTATGTGAGGGCTCATTCTAAAGAGGAAGGTTAGATCTATTGCGCTCCAGTCATCACATAAGTCAAAAAAGTATTTTAGAAATATGCATTGAAATCTGCGGGATTTTTCCTAGATTTTTTCTCTACTTTGGGCCCTGATATTATTAGATATAAACATAATCTCGTTAACCTCATGACTGGAGCGCACTAGATCTAACCTTCCTCTTTAGAATGAGGCCTCACCCAGCTCTAAATATACTCGTATAAGGTCAAACAACGTTTAGTCGCAGACTCATATTTTCGACCCAAAATCTAGTAAAATTCTAGTTATAACCAGAGGTGGGACTACCGCCTTAAAGTCCAACTTTGCAAAAACTAGGGCGGACTTACCCCGCTCCACCTTAATGTAACAACGTAACGTCAATAACGTTCATCGTATTTTCCGAATTTCCCAATTTCCCAATGTTCCCGCTAACCGCCCGTGGCCCTCCGAACGCGTTCTTATCGAGAGAGATCCCCTTTATCTTCCCGGAAGAGTGGACGATCGCGTCGAGCAATTATCGCGCGAGAATTATGGTCGCGACGCGGATCTAGATGGCCGGCGTTATTCGAGTGTTTATCGCGCGGGCGTAGATTGAGCGGCAAATATAAAAAGGATATATAGCGACGCATTCGCGGGCCGAATAATTTGCATTTAAATTCGCCGTTTAAATTTCAAATGAACCGCGGTGGCTGGCGCGCGCGCGACAAATTGCTCGCGGGACGCGTGCGTCGCGGCGATTATCAGGAATCGGGGTTGACGAGCACACTTTCTCCTTCTCTCTCTCTCTCTCGCTCGCTCCTCCTGAGAGCACGAGAGAAAGAAGTAAGCACCCACGGGAATCAAATTACATCCCAGCCCTGGAAACGGCGTAATCTCGCGTGACTGCCGGGCTCCTCGCGTTTTTCCAGCGACAATATCTCCTTCCGAGGAAACTCTCTTCGCTCGGTTTAATTTTTACCGCAATTCCACCGTCCGCGATGAATAAACTACACCCTACCCTCATGTCCCCGTATGTGCGTATTACACGTACGAATTCATATTTCCCTCTGTTAACGTCCCTGCAACCGGAACTCTTGCAACGAAAAAAAGAAAAACGAACGAAAAATCCGCGTGGCCACGCATGAAAATTGCAACGCCAAGCAGAGGCGAATGGCGAGCTACGGTAATTGTAATTGCGAGACCGAAGCTGGTCTTTGTGGCTTAGAAAAATCCCGTGGTTAATTATGATATGTGTCCTCTGAATTTTTATCTTGCTGCTTTCACTCGAGGCGATCGCAGGAGGAGCACAGAGAATTGTGTTTTGTCTTGCGTCGAGGGGAGTCTTTGAGCACGGACGATTGTGTGGGACGTTCGTGTAGGATGTTTCCGTGGCACGTTTGTGTGCGGAGATTGTTTTTGTTCTGGCGAATAAAGTAGTCTTTCTTGTTCCTTCGAGCTTGGTAATTCATTCTTTCTTTGGGATGCGACTCTTCTGCGCCGAGCTACACGTATAATGTGCTGTTAGAAGAGACGCTTTGTTTGCGCTCTCTGCTGCAAGAGAATTTTGTATGCGGGGCCGTGGAAAAACCATGTAGACAGAGTTTTACCTGAAACTTTAATTTTTGGAGTTCAAGGTCACTTCAAGGTCGTGTTTCTAAATATGCGATTCAAGAAGAATAAACCTCGAGAAATAACATTTACTCGAAAAAATTGTTTTCATTACAACTTGGACATTTTTAGGCGGTCTTACTTAAAAGCACCGCCCTCTATACACCGGAGAAATTAGTCTCGCGTGAAATGAGACTGACCTGAACGTAATCGCCCGGAGGCACAAGACTCGAATACCGGATGTAAAGCAAGCAGAGGGTCGTGGATTCGCAGGACCCCTTAAATCCGTCGTGCAAGTTACACGGATCCGTAATTCGTATACAATAGCCGACCAGGCAATCTGTTGAGACTTCGTTTGCCCGGAAGCACGGGAGATCGATCGAAATTTGATCCAGCCGGTGGATAATGTATTCGCGATGGCGGCTGGTAGTCGTGATCGCGCAAACGAACGGGTATCCAGCGCCTCGGAACGAATCCGCCGTGCGAATTCAATCATAAAATCGTAAATGTTTGAACAGAGAGGAACAGGCACACGGACGGCTACAGTCGGTCTCATAATGGATGGTTCACGCCTCGATAAAAAAGTTGTGAAAAGCAACTTCCACTACTTTTTATTACTAAAAACGACTTTCTCATAATTTTCAGTACATCTGGGAAATTTATAAAGAAGTTATTCTTATGAAAGTTGTGCGCCATCAATTATGAGGCTGACTGTAGCCAGAGATAGAAGCTAGAATTGATCTGACGAGCGATGCAACTCGATACAATTGCAACCCGATGCACCGATGCAACGATGCGACCCGATACTATTGCAACGCGATGTACCGATGCAGCCGATGCACCCTGTGCAGCGTTATTGTCGCGGAGGCCGCAGTCGGGCCATCGATCGAATAAATTATCCCGTTCTGTTTGCCCTTGTCCCTTCGTCCTCTCTCTCGCCTCTTAGCCCTCTCTTCTCGAACGGACCGAACCATTCCGAGCAATAAATTCCCGAGCTAATTACGCCTCTGCTCGGACATTGTTCTTCGTCGCTTCTCCCGACGTAGTCGTGTCGATGCCCCCGACCCTGCAAAACATCGTCTTCATTTATTATCCTACGAGTCCTGTCGACCCTTTCACCCTCTCTCTTTTTCTCCCTCTGAACGAATGGTAATTTGCGCTTCTTCTGTTTCGTTTCTTCATTCCCCTTTCAATTCTCGAATTGCTATTTATTTTGCAATTCAGATTTTTGTTTCGACGTCTAGGGGGCGTGGATTTTGTCTATTATGACTGTAGAATAATTTTGTTCGGCGCATAAAGATGATGGAGGGTTTATTAAAAAAAAATATTGTGGGCTTATAGAAAGGGTATAGTGGCAATTAAAAGTCTGTAGGGCTTAATTAAAATGTTGTGTGGAGCCAACGAACAAAATCATTGTGTACCGTGCCCCAGGAATATGATGTAATATTGCCTTAGTATCTCCCTTATTAATTTTTAATTTAGCCGGCACGTGAACGCGTGTACAGCACAACGATGAAGATAATTTTTTTCGGCAGAGAATTTCTAACGAAGTAATTAGAAAATAAAGAGCGTTGTCATGACAATATACTTTGCCTGGGGATTTGCATATTTTCCGGACACGTTCTATTCTTCGTTTTTGTATTATCCTATCGTGAGCATTCTAAATCTTCTCTTTGAAAAGTGGATGACGTTAATGGTGCGTGAAAATTGCAATCTCGGGAAACATTCAGAAATAACATGAAGCAATCGAACTAGTGATGCAGGGAATATTAAAATGTTAATTCATAACTAGACAGCGGATCTTTATGCAAAATAAAAGTGTTCTGCTTTAACCCTTTGCACTCGGTTGTCCCCTCTGAGGCATCACTAGAGCTTGCTGTACCATTATTCAAAATATTGTTTACATTATTAAATATATCGGTATTTAATCAATTACTAAATATTTAGGTATTGTATGAGGTATTATACCAATTTCATATCCACAAAATTTGTGAAATGAAAAACCATAAGGAATGGAAATATTCTAGATCGGAAGAAATGTTTAATCTTTCAGTTAAAATAGCTCCGAGTGTAAAGGGTTAATATCAAGAAACTGGAGACGAATACAAAATTTCATAAAAATGAACATAATATGTCACGTCCAGTGGTTCAGCCGTTAATAATAATTGATGAAATCAATCGTGTATAATTCAGGACATATACTTTCTGAATTTCTTTTTATACTTGCTCTAATAATGATGTACGAGAAATAAATTATCAAATATTATAATTGATAATTAATGTCGAACTATCGTATATTATACCAAATTGCGTGTGATAGACTTAAGAAAACTCATTTTGAATTTAAATCTTCATTGAACGAATTAAAAATGTAGCGAAATTTATTTTATTAAATGATTGAGTCATTTTCAAATATACAGTGGGTGTACAAAGTATTCGTACACCTTTTAAAAACTAATCACTTTTTTATAATTGTACCAAACGACCTGATTTTTTATAATCAATTAGAAGCATTAGTTTACAAACTGATATGCAAAAAAGATTTTCCAAAAATTACAATTTACAAGGTTGCAGGTAAAAATAAGAACCCCTTAAGGAAAATTTAAAACATATGTTTTCTAGATCCATGTTCTTTATACACATGTTGGAAATTTCATCGAAATCGATTAACGCAGGTAAAAACAACAGGCGTCGAAACATGTACGATTTTGTGGATTTTAAGCAGAAACTGATCAGAAGTCGTGGAAAACTACGATTTTCACAATTTTTAACGAAATTTTCAACATATGTATGACTAACATAGATCTACAAAACATACATTTTAAATTTACATTAAGGACCCAAATAAAAAAATTTTAAAAAATGCCGTTTTTATTTTTGCATTTAACCTTGTAAATTATAATTTTTGGAAAATCTTTTTTGTATATGATTTCGTAAACCAATGCTTCTAATTGATTATAAATAATCAGGTTGTTTGGTACGATTATAAAAATGTTATTAGTTTTTAAAAAGTGTACGAATACTTTGTACATCCACTGTATGTAAATTGTGAACGAATATTTGTTGAAGCCTGTTCATCGCTGAAGAATGTGAAGATTTTTCAAAAGAATCGATGAGCGATGGATTGTTCCTCGATCTATGAGATGCGCAGAGTAATATGATCCAGCCAAGAGGATGATAAAAGATGCAATGTACACGGTTAAGAATAAAGTGACTAAAAAGAAATTCAGAAAATATATGTCATGAATTATACATGATTGACTTTATCAATTATTATTAACGGCTGAACCACTAGACGTGACAAATGTAACAGTATTTTTAAATTCTTGTTGTGTTTCTAGTGTTTTATATTACGCCTACTCATTTTTGTAAGGAATAAGCCATATTTATTTGTAAAACAAGACACACGGATAACCAGTCGTTGACAGACGTGTTTGTCGCGGGAGCTCGTTTTTATCTGATCTTCTTTTATAATTCGTTGGCAATTACAATTTTAGAATTCTTCTGTTCCGATTCTCTATTTTAAAAATTTAACTATACATAGGGCTGTCTGTTAATACACACACGTACATACATACAATACACACACATCATTCGTACTTTAACCCTATATTGTTGTCATAAATACATGAAATACGCTCTATACTAAACATTAATAGATGTACTGCTTGCCGAATGCAGGCGAGATTTACCCGGAAAAACTGCAGCGATGATCAGCTGCAGGACTGCAGCACCGCACCAGCTGTTTAATAGATATTTGATATCGAGTTCGCACTTCGCAGCCGCGAATGGCTGCTTCGGCTTCATTGATTCATGTTCCCACGGTGTCGGAACTTTTACGCACAGCAGTAAATTAGAGTGTCGTAGAAAATATCGCGCAGCTGTTAGTCACTCCGTTCCCCCGTTAATCGTTCGTCGTCGTCCGTCGAAAGTTAAGTGGAACGTATGTTGCAGTTGGTAATTATTTGCTGTTCAGCTTGCTCTTCGACGGGGCTCAAACTTCGAAATACCTAATATTCCCTGCTCCGGGTTCCCAGCATTCGAAGAAGAATCGCGCGAAAATTTTTGAAACATTTTACGCGAGATTCTACGTACCGTGAAGAACTGAAAAAATAAACTGTTACGTTAAGTGGATGAACAAATTCTCTCTGTCGTTTTTCAATCCGATTGTAAATAAATAAACGTGCTGAAAAACGGCTCGGTTTCCGGATAAATCGAGCGACGCGCATGTTACATTATGAATACACAATGTTCGCGAACAAAACGAACAATAGCCACGTTACATTAAGCGTTTAATTCAATGAAACGAGAGGCGGACTTTAAATATTGAAACATGAGAGAATATGTACTTTCTGATGAAGTTATATCGGGGCCGAAGGAGCCGTTCGAGCGTGAAAAGGAAAACAATGGGGCGAAATGCGCGTCGTTTAATTATTTAATCAGGACCCAGTGGTCAAGTAGGTTACGCGGGCCGATCGAAGTCCAATTGGAAGCTAACGTTGGACCGGTAGTCGTCCTCCAATTGCAATTGCTGACGCGAATCTACGTACACAGTGCTCTACACTCTACACAGAGAGACGAGAGAAAGAGAGGGAGAGAGAGGGGGTAAGAGAGGGTTTGCGAGAGAGAGAGAGGGAGGGACATCGTCAGGAGCCAAGGTCTCAAATTATGCACGAGCACAATTAACTGACTGTAAGCGGGTTGTCGATACGCGCTGCCATTTACCATATGCTTCTACCGATACGCTCGTTTCGCGCATTAAAATAATTATCCCGTCTCGATGACGTATATATAACTCAAAGGCGGACGGACGTCGCGCAACTATCGACTCCTCGACGCCTGTTCTATGATCAATTTCGCCAAAACCACGCCCGAAATTCCGGCCGCGGATTCGGAGGACCCTGCAAGTCGTTTTGCACACCGGGTGTCCCATAAACATCTACAGACCCTAATGTTCTTGCTGCGAATCGAATGGAAAATGGATAATGTTAGAGGAGACTCGCTATTAACCCCTTGCGTATTTTAACGAGTCACACTCGCGATGAAGATTTTAAACAGAGTCTAACAAATACGAGTGTTACACCTTCCTTGTTAAGTGAAATTAAATTTGATTCGTTTGTAATCAATAGACTGCGGATTTTATGCATTCATGACAAAAATGGGTACGTACAATTTAAGACAGTGGACATACTAAAAAGATTTAAGGCCACCACAGTGTATCAGTTTCAGCTTAATAAGATAATTAAAAGAAGAAAGAAATTTTTATTTGGCTCCTGTGCCTTGCAATCAATGGAAACATTTCTGTATTTTGCATAAAGATCTGCAGTCTAGTAATCAATGTTTAATATTTAATATATTAGCATTTTTGAGAATAAAAACGTTTTAATTAGTCTAACTCTACAGAAAATGTTACGGCAAGGGGTTAACGAATTCTATAGCGAGCATTAATATTGGATGGACAGTTTAGTTATACTTTTTGTATCGAACATTTTGGCAGAGAAATTTGTTGGACACTCTGTAGATCGATGTCGAAATTCCGAGCAATGTTACCGCGCCCAGAATTCAACGATTTTAAGCTCTTCGCCTGGCGATTTTGTAGATTATAAATTTCTACGCGTGTTTAATTAAAAGCGAACGAAATTGACTCGTCGAAAATTTTGATTTCGATCGAATGTCCGACTATCCGGCTCATTCTGCACGTATGGATGTATGCGCACACCTACGTTGCTATTGGCAAAGTAATTAGAAACCGGCGCGAGAAATGTGTAAAAATGATCGGGCAAGTAAATTGAATTCCCATGTCCGGGGCTTGTTTCTTTTGGCTAATAAATTAACGACTAGAAAATGGATGGTTTTCTCGGAACAGCGAACGGTGATTTATATAAAATATAGTCGGCGCGCCCGGGAAAATATTTCAAATCGCGATTAAAAATGAGATGGCAAGAACTGTAGAACTAGAAATGAAATGGGTGGTATAAATTTATAGGAAAAATTTATAAACTTATAGAAATGACAAGATTGGTTTTATTTAGAGTTTGTGCGGCTCCTATTGTAATATGTGCTCTACTAAAGATATTTAGACAATTAATTCGTATAAAATCATTTTTATTATTTCAACCATTGTAAAATAATAAATCTGGAACCGATCATTTCGACTGGTGGTGGTAGGTTTAGTGTTAAGATCGCAGAAAAATGCTAATCAATTTTCTATGACAAAAGTGACAACTATCAGAAATCGAAATCAGAATTCGCGCTTTAGCGGACCAATAAACCACCGGTGTCTGAAGAATAGGGATGGGATCAAGTAGCTCGCAAACAGGCTCGAACTTTGATTGATTGAATTCGAACTCTATATAAGTACTTCGAAAAACAGAAACAGTACTCCTAAGTATACTCGAACCTATGCCAGACAGTTTCGAATAAGTACTTTGGTAAACGGAAATAATACTTGCAAGTATATTCGAATCTTGGTCGAACAGATTCGAAACTTTTACGAATATCGTACCGGAAATTCTCTGATTTTTCTAATCATTATTTTGTTTACCTTTAAAATCAATTATGTTGTCCTCTAATGCATCATTTAATTCAGCATATAACTATAATTTTATAATCTATCGGAAATATTATTCTTAAATAGTTACGAATTTAATAAAGAAAGTGCTTAAAACCTACTATGCAGTTCTGATTTCCAAGATTCGAGTACTACTTGTGAAAGATTCGATTCCTTTCAACATCGAAGTACTTCTAAGTATCTTTTCGAAACTTGTAAGTACTCATTCCGAGGTTCGATATCAGTTTGTATAAAATGAATACTTTTCAAATATAATCATTGAAACATTATTGCTTTTAAGTAGTAACCGAATCCCATGAAATGAAACTTGGTTATTGAAATTGACTTGGATTCGTGAGTACAGTCCCTGCTCACTTTATTAGACTCGTGTCCATAATCATGATATTTTTAGTTTTACCATGAATAATGGGTATAGCAGCCTTATGCAAATATCACTTAATGATGACCAATGAATTTTCCATATATTTATTTTACAAAAACAATGGATACAAACACAAATAGATCAATATAATTCTTAAAACACTAATATTTAACTTCCCGATTTTATAGGGAAGTTATTGTAATTACCCCGAAAATCGAAAATCGATTTTTTAGCAGATCTTCACGTTTCATGGTCATTGCAGTCATTTTAGACTATTTTCAGCAAAATGTTCGTATGTGTGTGTGTGTGTGTGTGTGTGTGTGTGTGTGTGTGTGTGTGTGTGTGTGTGTGTGTGCGTATGGCCGTTTCTATGTAATCAAATTTTTCGTTAACGTTTTCTGAAAAAGTAACAACGCGATCAGAATGATGAATGATGCAATCGATGTGCCCCGCTGTAACTTAGAGCTGATTAGATTTTGGTCCATTTTGGTCAAGTAGTTTTTTAGTTTTTTTCGAAAGGAGTTGATTAAACATTGCAATTTATACGAAAGGCGTATCCACCGAATAAGTAAACGTTACTATATATATATATATATATATATATATACATTTAGACATTTAAAAAAAATTTTTTTTATTTTTTATAAAATAAAAAAAATTTTTTTTATAAAATTAAAAAAAAAATTTTTTCTTGTTTTTTTTAATTAAAAAAATTTTTTTTCCAATTATGCAACTAATGCTAATGTAACCGCTTACAATAATCGAAAATTATTCCAATGCAAGAGTGAGTTAATCATCGCCGAGAATATATTTTCAAAGAATATCGATGAAAGTACAAAAACATTTATATTACAATCTTTAAATAAACAATTAGTTCAAAACGAATTGTGAACTGAGATTAAATTGAAAATTAATATAAAATATATGATAATTAATAACATTGATGTTGAAGACGGATTGGTTAATGCAGCATGCGGAATATTAAAATTTATTACTTTTCAAGAAAATACTAAAATTCCGTCTATATTGTGGTTAGATTTTCAATTGGCCAGAGTAGGAGTGAAAGTAAGAACTCGTTATCGTGATTATATGAAAAATGCAAATATAAATCAAAATTTAACACCAATAATAAAAAAATATCGAATCAAGTAAATATTTCGAGTGAAGAAAAATAAGAAATCACACGTAGTCAATTTCCAGTGGTTCCTGCTGAAGCGATTACGATTCATAAAAGTCAGGGACAAACATACGAGAAAGTATGTATGGATTTTAAAACATCAGAAATACGAACTTTACAAATGTTTATGTAGCACTGAGCAGAGTTTCAAAATTGAGCGGTTTATATATTTTGAGAAAATTTAAATTAATAGTATCGAAGAAAACCAAGATCAATACTGCAAACCCGGGTAATGATGAGTTCTATCGTTTGCGAAAAACTAATTAAGACAATTTATTTTGCAACATTAGTATGCTATAACAAGGAACCAAGCGAGCAACGAGCATACGATGTTGGTTTAATGCGACGCCAAATAGCAAACATTTTGATAAGTAGAAAACTATTGAATTTCCCTGAAAACGTATAATCTTCTTAAAACGTACACTTAATAAATAATAATAATAATATACAGCAACTAACGAATCGGGAAGTTCTTTGTGTGGCTCGTGGAGAGTCACACACAAAAAGGAAGACATTAATAGCTGTGGGCCCTACTAGCCATGCGTACCACTAACATTCTCGCAAGAGCAGTCCTACCCGCGAGCTCGCGAAGCGAGCGAGCAAAAACAACCCTACTCGCGAGCGAGCGAAGCGAGCGAGCAACAATAGCCCTCTAGTTTGTTAATCCGCCCTCAGCTGCTCTTAAAGCCGCAACTCTTCTGAACATGCTATCTATGCAAGTTTGTGCAATTTCTTTTAATGCAACGTTATAGTGCCAGTGATAGATTATTCTCTCTATCAACTTGGTCTTTGTTGTTATATTTTCTTTGGCCAGTTCTCTCTTCAGGCACTTCCAGACATTTTCAATTGGATTCATGTCCGGTGAGTTGCCGGGCCATGGTAAAAGGGGGATTTTTTGCTCTTGCAAGAAAATTTTACACTTGGATAGGCAACCCATAAGGCAATCTTGTAGTACGAAATCATTACCCCATCATTACCCCATAGGTTGAAAAGAGCGTTGCATTCCTTATAGGATTTCAAAAAGCACCAATTCTTCAGGTGAGTCTAATAAAGTGAGCAGGGACTGTACATATTGAACTGGATCCCATCCCTACTGAAGAACCATAATTTTTCCGCCATAACGCAGCGAACTGAGAAAACCGCATTAGCGGGCCGATGCCTCGCGAAATTTACGAAGCTCCTAAATTGCGCTGTGTTCGGCGTCGTTCAAATTTCGTTGGGCTCGCTCCTAAATTCTGGTTGTTGTTCCCGGCTACAAATGGAACTACCTACCGAGAGAGAGAAAGGAGAGAGAGGAGAGAGAGAGGTGGGGGAGAGAGTTACGCGAGATTTTGCTAAATATGTGTACCTATTATACGAAATACAAGCTGGCACCATATGGCAACGCCAGGACTACACTCGCCTAACCCATCGGGGCATCATTCTTCCTGGCATAGCGGGAGCAAGCGCGGCGGGTTGTTCCCTGTGCCACTGCATCTACAAATATTTAAATCATCGATCAATCATGGCCCGCGGATACGTATCGGCCGTCATACATCTTATCTGAGAGTTCGCCGACCGACCCCCGGAGAAAGAACTCGCTGGGAAAACCTTATCGATCCGTTTCCACCGGAAATGCCCGGGAAAACCGGATCGTTTAGCCAGAAAGTAGGCTAACGTCGCTGATTTTGCCATCTGCGAAAAAATTCCCCGGCAACCTCCGAGTCGTTTCCTGAACGATACACGAAACGTTTAGGCGAACCTGTTATTTCAATCGTGGGGAAGACGGATTATGTGATATACAGACTGAAGGAGCTTTCTTATTAAATTGATGGAAGAATTAGTGCAGTAAGTCCTCGACTTACGCGGTTAATTCGTTCCACCGTTTTTCGCGTAAGTCGAGAAACTGAAAGATTATTCATACTCCTTTGAAAGGACAATTCAAATAAACCAACCACGTTCACGGAAAATTTCTGCAATATTTATTATATTGTACACACGCAGAATAGGGCAATAATCAACTAATATTTAAAAATGACTGATAGTCTTTTTGAATGTTAGTCATAGCAAAATTTTGATTACTTAGTGATAACTAATTAATAATATTAATGTACAATATATTAATCGCACAATAGTGACTGATGACTAAAGATTGACGACTGATCATCAATCTAATTCAGTAATAAGCAATAGCTAACGATTGCTTAGAGCTGTGACTAACTCTATTTGCCATTTAGTTATCACTAATTAATCAACAAGTTTTGACATTTTTAAATATTAGTTGATTATTGCCCTACTCTGTACATAAGCAGCACCTATCTCTACTTCTGTCACATATGTACCGACAAAGCTCCCGTTCTGGCGATCAAAAAACGAATTTCATAGTTCTGAATTGGTTTTCCGATTCGCTTCTAAGAACCCGCGTAAGTCGAGGACTCACTGTATTGTCTCTTCAGTAGAAATAATAGGAGGTTCGAGATAACGGTACTGCCATTCGGAGAATCAAATCCGCAATTTTCCTCTCCTTTCCGAGAGAACATTTCACAATTTTTGCTTCGCGGAAATTCCCTCGGTAAATTCGCAAAAACCCAGCCAATTAATCAGATTTCGCAGGGATAACGAGCAGACAGCAATGAAAATCCTGAGGATTAAAGAGAGAGCGTTAGAGAGCCTCAAGAAAGAAGATCGATTGTCCCGTTAAATCACTCCAGACTTTATCCAATTATCATCGCAGTTGATTTTCTACAGAATTAATAAAACGTCAACTGTGTTTCAATTGTACGTCCCAGGGATTCGAGGAAAATCACGATTATTCCGAGATAGCTAACATAGAAGCGAAAAAATTAGAAAATGGAGTTACCAGTTCTACGGGCAACGCGGCAAACCTCCGGCTACCTAATTGTTCGCGGGGGCTGGCGTAATAAAGCTCTTCCGTGCTCCCTAAAAGATTAACGAAATTCATTTTTCTCTCGTTCTATTCCTCTCTCCGAGGAAAAGACCAGTGGAGAGTTAAACGTAGTCCCATTACGCCGCCATAAAATCGGCTACAGAGAGAAATGGAACCCGATACAAGGGTTACACGGGCCGTCTGCGGTTTTCCGTGCTCGTAAGGATTCCTGGCGTCGTAACAGCTTCATATTCCATTACGGGGATTTCGGACGGGGCGAAATGAACTTTTAGCGGGGCCTGCTGGAAGACATTGCGTGAGGAACCTGCTGCTGGCCTGCAGATGTATTGTTGCGCAGAATAATTGCGGGGGCTTCGAGACTTAGCCTCGATTCTGCGGAGAAAGAAATCTCCCGTGGAAGTCGCGTCACAATTTATTCAAAGAGATTGTATTGCTTCGCAGAATATTGAGAATTGTTCAAAACCACTTGCTAGAAATGTTCCTGAGACTTCAACGAAAAACTAAGAAAAACAAAAAGTACACATTTTTATTTTACTCCCATCATCCGAGAGGAAATGATTATTCGAAAAAATTCTCGTCCGAAAATAAAATGTGTAGAAATATTTGTTTCATACTTGAATTAGCAACGTATTGAATTAGTGACGTACTGTCGACACAGGATTGAGGTTTAAAACGCGGACATCACGCGAGAGGTGTAAATGGGACGTCGGACAATCAACGTCGTCGGACATATTCGTTGTCGCGCCAAGTGTTCGAAATTAGGCACTAAATGGCAAGGTACACGAGCGTGATGTCCAACAGGATAACAGGGGCCCTCGATCGGTAGACGCGCGCACGCAACAACGACAACACTCCGCGCATAAATCCATAGACCGTTAATGATGCCCCGACACCTCTCGAAACAGGATCCAGGTGGTGCCGATGAAACGCCATCGATCTTGAGAAGAACGACGTTGTCGTCGCTGGTTGTCGTTCTACAACAACTTGACGCGAATCACTGAAATGTAATCCGATCGTGTTGTCCATGCAATCCCTCTCGTACCTCTTGCTCGATCGTTTTTCCAACTGAACGAAGATCATCGATCCCTGTAGAGCCCGGTTGAAAATGTCCCTATGCGATTTAGAATCGATAGAAAATGTCTTATATTTCTGACATCCACGTTTTGCGTTCGCAGTTGAATAACTCGGTGAAAATAATCGCACAGTAATGAACTCAAAGTGATCGTGAACAGGAAGGTTGACGATCTCTAAATATCCATGCAGAACCTAGCCGAAAATATCCCTATGCGATTTACAATTGTCCCCAGATTACAGGAAACATTTAGAAAAATGTCTACAATTTCTGACATACATATCTTGCGTTGGGAACGAAGTTGAATAATTCGGTGAAATAAAATCGCGGAGTAATGAGCTCAAAGTGATCTTGGACAGGAAGGTGGACGATCTCTAAATATCTAGTCGAAAATGACCCTGTGCGATTTAGAATTGTCCCCAGATTGCAGGAAACATTTAGACAAATCTGTCGAATTTCTGAAATGCACATTTTGCGTTAGGATCAAGGTGAATAACTCGGAGAAAAAAAAATCGCAGAGTAAAGAACTCAAAGTGATCTTGAACAGGAAGGTGGACGATCTCTAAATATCCATGTAGAACCTAGTCGAAAATGTCCGTATGCGATTTCGAATTGTCCCCCGATTACAGGAAACATTTAGAAAAATGTCTAGAATTTCTGACATACACATTTTGCGTTGGGAACGAAGTTGAATAACTCGGTGAAATAAAATCGCGGAGTAATGAGCTCAAATGTGATGTTGGCCAGGAAGGTGGACGATCTCTAAATATCTAGTCGAAAATGACCCTGTGTGATTTAGTATTGTCCCCAGATTGCAGGAAACATTTAGAAAAGTCTGTCGAATTTCTGAAATGCACATTTTGCGTTAGGATCAAAGTTGAATAACTTGGAGAAAAAAAATCGCACAGTAAAGAACTCAAAGTGATGTTGAACGGAAAGGTTGACGATCTCTAAATATCCATGTAGAACCTAGTCGAAAATGTCCCTATGCGATTTAGAATTATCCCCAGATTACAGGAAACATTTAGAAAAATGTCTAGAATTTCTGACATACACATTTTGCGTTGGGAACGAAGTTGAATAACTCGGAGAAAAAAAATCGCACAGTAATGAACTCAAAGTGATCTTGAACAGGAAGGTGGACGATCTTTAAATATCCATGTAGAACCTAGTCGAAAATGTCCCTATGCGATTTACAATTGTCCCCAGATTACAGGAAACATTTAGAAAAATGTCTAGAATTTCTGACATGCATATCTTGCGTTGGGAACGAAGTTGAATAATTCGGTGAAATAAAATCGCGGAGTAATGAGCTCAAAGTGATGTTAGACAGGAAGGTGGACGATCTCTAAATATCTAGTCGAAAATGACCCTGTGCGATTAAGAATTGTCTCCAGATTGCAGGAAACATTTAGAAAAATCTGTCGAATTTCTGAAATGCACATTTTGCGTTAGGATCAAAGTTGAATAACTCGGAGAAAAAAAATCGCACAGTAAAGAACTCAAAGTGATGTTGAACGGAAAGGTTGACGATATCTAAATATCCACGTAGAACCTGGTCAAAAATATCCCTATGCGATTTAGAATTATCCCCAGATTACAGGAAACATTTAGAAAAATGTCTCGGATTTCTGACATCTACATTTTGCATTGGGAACGAAGTTGAATAACTCGATGAAGAAAAATCGCAGAGAAATTAACTCAATGTGATCTTGAACAGGAAGGTTGACGATCTTTAAATATCGTCCGTATTTTATATCGTCCCCATTTTAAATAAAAATGTCCTTATGCTATTTCGAATCGTTGAAAAATGTCCCAAATTTCTGACATATTGCGTTGGGATCGAAGTTGAATAACTCGGAGAAAAAAAATCGCACAGTAATGAACTCAAAGTGATCTTGAACAGGAAGGTGGACGATCTTTAAATATACATGTAGAACCTAGTCGAAAATGTCCCTATGCGATTTACAATTGTCCCCAGATTACAGGAAACATTTAGAAAAATGTCTAGAATTTCTGACATGCATATCTTGCGTTGGGAACGAAGTTGAATAATTCGGTGAAATAAAATCGCGGAGTAATGAGCTCAAAGTGATGTTAGACAGGAAGGTGGACGATCTCTAAATATCTAGTCGAAAATGACCCTGTGCGATTAAGAATTGTCTCCAGATTGCAGGAAACATTTAGAAATATCTGTCGAATTTCTGAAATGCACATTTTGCGTTAGGATCAAAGTTGAATAACTCGGAGAAAAAAAATCGCACAGTAAAGAACTCAAAGTGATGTTGAACGGAAAGGTTGACGATATCTAAATATCCACGTAGAACCTGGTCAAAAATATCCCTATGCGATTTAGAATTATCCCCAGATTACAGGAAACATTTAGAAAAATGTCTCGGATTTCTGATATCTACATTTTGCGTTAGGAACGAAGTTGAATAACTCGATGATGATAAATCGCAGAGAAATTAACTCAATGTAATCTTGAACAGGAAGGTTGACGAACTTTAAATATCGTCCGTATTTTATATCGTCCCCATTTTAAATAAAAATGTCCTTATGCTATTTAGAATCGTTGAAAAATGTCCCAAATTTCTGACATATTGCGTTGGGATCGAAGTTGAATAACTCGGAGAAAAAAAATCGCACAGTAATGAACTCAAGATGATCTTGAACAGGTAGGTGGTCGGTTTCTAAATATCATGTCAGATCGATCAAGGCGATTACTATCACGAGGAACTCGCTCAGATCGTTCGGGCTCTTATGAGACGCGACGGAAGCTACAAATGACAGCGGAAACCGACATCGGGGAGGAATTACGTGTCCGTGTTAACGAAAATTTGGAGTTCACGACCGCGGTACATCCGGCGTAGAAGATCCTGGCCAGCTTGAACCGTTGCCACCGACAGCCGCCGGCATATATTTTCAGCTGTCTGTCCGTTCCTGCTGTCCGCGCGGCCGCAACGCTAACGGAATCGTGTGCCGGCCGTGTCTGCGGTCATCGCGGTAAAATTCGCTAGTTGCTATCCCTGTGTCGCGGTGCCTTCCAAGCAATTGTAAATCGAACCACCTCTCCCTCTCCACCCTTTTCTCGTACACAACCCCTCGCTCACGATCGAACAACGTTCCCACCGCGGAATCATACCGACCCCCGAGCGTTAAATTGTTAAACAACAATTATTCCGCTGCCCCGGAGCTTCACGAAACTCGAAACTATGCTTCCGAAACAATGCCGCGACGATTCCAGACACTGTCCCGGACAATGCTCCGTGAAATACTGCGCGTCTCCAGCTGAAATGCGCTTCCGTAGAATGCGGAACCCCGAGTTGCGCAACTTACGCCTGTTTTTGTCGCGACTACGTAAATATTGCGAATCCTTAAAAACCACTTGGTAGAATTGTTTTCCGTACTTCAAGGATCAGATCCAGCTGAAAAACGTCGGTTTATTTTGACAAAATTTCTGCTAAAATTATTCTTTGCTCACACTTTTTCTTAATAATGTTGCACGAGAAGTAAACACTGAATTTATTTCATGAACTGAAACTCAAGAACCTAATTAAACAAATAAAAATACTGTGAAATCTGTTTTATTGAGCAAATGTTACTCACCTACGAAATATTATGGCTAGAACTGCCATCACACTTAAAATTCAACTTTGTAAATTTACCTCGGGCGAGAAAATTTTTTTATCGAAGTTGCACTTGCGCCAGCTGAAAGCGACAGCTTTCCTCTTTAAACTCGTTTTTCATTTATTGCTCTGCGATTTTTTTTTGGCGCAGTTATGCAACTTCAAATTGAACCCTTTTCGCAACCTTTTTAGGTCGCGCGAGAATTGAATAAAAGTATTGGGCGGATCGAATTAAAACGAAAGGAGGGTAGCAGTGCAGGCGACGCACAGTAGGCTAACGACACCCTGAAAGCATTAGTTCCAGCCAGCGAGCACCGGTTCCGAAGTTAATCATACTGCTCCGCGGAGCGGAACGTTGTTTCTTAGATCGCCGGGATTACCGTGTCGAGATCTTGCGTTCCAGAAGGGCGACTAGAACAGAGCATAGCATAGCAGAGTAAAGTAGAGCCACGTGCTCGCCCGGGCTAAACGCTTGCGACTGACAGCCTTATATTTTCCGGTGTCCGTTTTCTGCTCGTCCGCAGTCCGCACCGTAATCATCGGTAGCGCGTGCCGAGTGTTCCTGCGGTTTTCGCGGCCCGGCCTCGTTACGCCCCGTTAAACTCGCGCGCCCTCCATTGTTATTTGCAAACGCCGCTTCTGCCTTGCCGACCATGCTCCTCGAACGACTAATTCGCCCCGGAAGAACTGGAATCTAGTTTTCAGTCTTCGCACAGTGCGCTTAAACATGCGAACTTTGTCAATTTTAGCGCGCTGAACTATGCGAGCCTTATAAATTTTGGGCGCTGAAGAATGCTAATATTGCAAATTTTTCTGCGCCGAAAGATTCAAATTTTACGAATCTTGGTGCGCTTAATGATGCAAATTTTTTAAATTTTGGGGCGATGAAGAATGCTAATAGTGCAGATTTTTCGACGCCGAAAGATTCAAATTTTACGAATCTTGGTGCGCTTAATGATTCAAATTTTTAAAGTTTTGGGGCGCTGAACTATGCGAGACTTGTAAATTTTAGGGCGCTGGAGAGTGCTAATATTGCAGATTATTCTGCGCCGAAAGATTCAAATTTTTCGAATCTTGGTGCGCTTAATGATGCAAATTTTTAAAATTTTGTGGCGCTGAAGAATGCTAATAGTGCAGATTATTCTGCGCCGAAAGATTCAAATTTTTCGAATCTTGGTGCGCTTAATGATGCAAATTTTTAAAGTTTTGGGGCGCTGAACTATGCGAGACTTGTAAATTTTAGGGCGTTGAAGAATGCTAATAGTGCAGATTTTTCTGCGCCGAAAGATTCACATTTTACGAATCTTGATGTGCTTAATGATGCAAAGTTTTAAAATTTTGGGGCGCTGAACTATGCGAGACTTGTAAATTTTAGGGCGCTGGAGAGTGCTAATATTGCAGATTTTTCGACGCCGAAAGATTCAAATTTTTCGAATCTTGGTGCGCTTAATGATGCAAATTTTTAAAGTTTTGGGGCGCTGAACTATGCGAGACTTGTAAATTTTAGGGCGCTGGAGAGTGCTAATATTGCAGATTATTCTGCGCCGAAAGATTCAAATTTTTCGAATCTTGGTCCGCTTAATGATGCAAGTTTTTAAAATTTTGGGACGCTGAACTATGCGAGACTTGTAAATTTTAGGGTGCTGAAGAATGCTAATATTGCAGATTATTCTGCGCCGAAAGATTCAAATATTTCAAATCTTGGTGCGCTTAATGATGCAAATTTGTAAAATTTTGGGGCGCTGAACTGTGCAAGTCTTGTAAATTTTAGGGCGAAGAATGCTAATAGTGCAGATTTTTCTGCGCCGAAAGATTCACATTTTACGAATCTTGATGTGCTTAATGATGCAAAGTTTTAAAATTTTGGGGCGCTGAACTATGCGAGACTTGTAAATTTTAGGGTGCTGAAGAGTGCTAATATTACAGATTTTTCTGCGCCGAAAGATTCAAATTTTTCAAATCTTGATGCGCATAATAATGCAACCCTTATGGATTTTGGTGCGCCGAGCGAGAAATTTAAATTGCAAGGGAAAAAGAGAATTTCCGTTGTTTGTGGTTATCGAATTGGCGGTACATCAAACAAACGTAAACATTTGAAAAGCCTGTCCCGCTGAATTATTGCTCACGCATCACCGAATAAATATAGAGCCGCAAACGGCAATTAAACCGAACAATAATGTAGCGAGAAATTTATTTAATATGATCATGTAGCATCAAACAAAACGGACAACATATTGCTACGTTGTTAACAAGATTTGATCACCATTTCCAAATTCAAATTACTCGACTTCTCTCTCTCTCTTTTATTCGATTACTCGTGTCATTTCTCATTCGTTTGATCATTCATTGGACATACTATTCCGTAAAATTGAAGAATTATTATACATTACACCACTACATTTTGATCGGAAAATGGTCAATCTTTGAAATCCTGTAACAAAGTCCCTGTTTCAAAGACACTTTGTTCTTTGTAATAATCAAGTGGAGAGCTAAAGCTGAATGTTGTTTTGAAAAATTCTTGAAATTCCGCACAAAGGAATGTACGGGGCTCGGAACATTCTAAAAGTATGAAGTGATGCAGAAAATTTTAATTAAACTACACAAAAGTAGAAGTTCCGCACTTTAATATTCACCGAGGTAGCATGTTGCATGACTTTTTTTTAACAAAGTCTTCGAGAGGAATAAATTTAGGGATGAAAAGGTAGAGCATGCATCCTTTAAAATGAGATGAGGTAGACCACCGTACGATTTTTTTAAACCAAGACACAGCGGTTCAGATATCGACCCACATTTTGCAACCTCAACTTCAACGTTCAACTCCACGTGTCAGCATGGGAAACTTTCCAGAAAGAAAGAATCAATTGGGCGAGATTAAAGTAGAGTCTATGCCCTTAGAAATGAGCTCAGGTAGAACACCGTGCGATTCTTTCTCGCGGAGTTACACCAGTTCGAAGATTGCCACTTTTCCTTTCGAAACTTTCCTTTCGAAACATTCCTTTCGAACGAGCGCAGAGTGAAATTTCGAATCGATCGGTGTTCGGGAGGTGAAATGTTTTTCTCGGGGGGCGGGTTGTAGATCACAAAGCGTCGCGCACACCGGCCCGAAAATTCTTAATGACCGGACTCTGGGCAAGGAGGCGTAAATAACGCGCGTGTAGGCAGGTGTGCCGGTGACAAAGCCTATTTGGCCGGGAGTGATAGAGTGGTAACATGAAATCGAAGTAGAAACGGTTGACCTGACACGTCAATCACGCGGCACGCGATAAGCATCGTGTCAAAGGACGACCCCTGGCACACACGGGGTCATCGTTGCTTGTGCCCCGTGCAACTGGATCGATTCCCGTATTATTCGGCACGATGACGATCACGATAATTCCGGCGTCCACGTCGGCCATCAACGATCTCTCTCTCTCACACACTCTCTACCACGGCTATCATTGATTTCACGCTCGCGCAGTCCTCTCAGCCGGACCGGAGCTAATTTTATGATGACGAATCGCGTTCCAATTATATCGCTGTTATTGCAAAATGATATATTCGCAACCAGCCCTACGCGCAGCCGGTCACTGGGTTCATTATTTCGTTAAACGCGAGGCTCTGATGTTCGTTACGGATCATCATTACATCGATACCGGTAATGGGACGCTCGGTGAATACGTCAGAAATTGGTCAGGAGCTCGCTTGGCTCCAACAAGTTGATCCCATGCTGATTCATGCTGACGGAATCACCGTGAAAAATGGTGAAACATTTTATACGTTAATCAAGTGGTAAATTTAACACATCGACCTGCGGTTATTTTGTAATTTTTCAAAGCCCATCAAGACTGTTTAATAAATCCTTTTAAGGTTTATTGAAAATGTTTAAAACTTCGGACGGGGCTCAGAGTAGTTGCATTGGCTTTTGGGGTTGTTGACATATTTGTAGAGACACCAACAAATTTTTAGACGATTATTTCAAAAATGATTTCCTGGTCTAAGTTCCATGGCTTATTTTATTTTAAAGCGATTTAATCTCATTCATAAACCCACAGGGGTGACTAGCTGGTTCAAAATTGAAGTCCACCAAGACTGTTTAATAAATCCTATTAAGGTTCATTGAAAATGT
The DNA here is from genome assembly GCA_933228785.1 of Lasioglossum pauxillum. Taxonomy (NCBI): domain Eukaryota; kingdom Metazoa; phylum Arthropoda; class Insecta; order Hymenoptera; family Halictidae; genus Lasioglossum; species Lasioglossum pauxillum. The sequence continues at coordinate 8,529,129 of OW121702.1, forward strand.
TTAAAACTTCGGACGGGGCTCAGAGTAGTTGCATTGGCTTTTGGGGTTGATGACATATTTGTAGAGACACCAACATATTTTTAGATTATTTCAAAAATTGATTTTCTGGTCCAAGTTCCATGGCTTATTTTATTTTAAAGCGATTTAATCTCATTCATAAACCCACAGGGGTGACTAGTTGGTTCAAAATTGAAGTCCACCAAGACTGTTTAATAAATCCTTTTAAGGTTTATTGGAAATGTTTAAAACTTCGGACGGGGCTCAGAGTAGTTGCATTGGCTTTTGGGGTTGATAACATATTTGTAGAGACACCAACATATTTTTAGATTATTTCAAAAATGATTTTCTGGTCCAAGTTCCATGGCTTATTTTATTTTAAAGTGATTTAATTTCGTTCATAAACCCCTCAGGAGTGACTAGTTGGTTCAAAATTGAAGTCCACCAAGACTGTTTAATAAATTCTTTTAAGGTTTATTGAAAATGTTTAAAACTTCGGACAGGGCACAGAGTAGTTGCATTGGCTTTTGGGGTTGATGACATATTTGTAGAGACACCAACATATTTTAAGATTATTTCAAAAATGATTTTCTGGTCCAAGTTCCATGGCTTATTTTATTTTAAAGCGATTCAATCTCATTCATAAACCCACAGGAGTGACTAGTTGGTTCAAAATTGAAGTCCACCAAGACTGTTTAATAAATCCTTTTAAGGTTTATTGAAAATGTTTAAAACTTCGGACGGGGCTCAGAGTAGTTGCATTGGATTTTGGGGTTGTTGACATATTTGTAGAGACATAACATATTTTTAGATTATTTCAAAAATGATTTTCTGGTCCAAGTTCCATGGCTTATTTTATTTTAAAGCGATTTAATCTCATTCATAAACCCACAGGGGTGACTAGTTGGTTCAAAATTGAAGTCCACCAAGACTGTTTAATAAATCCTTTTAAGGTTTATTGAAAATGTTTAAAACTTCGGACGGGGCTCAGAGTAGTTGCATTGGCTTTTGGGGTTGTTGACATATTTGTAGAGACACCAACATATTTTTAGATTATTTTGTTACGAGCCAGGGCCGCGAGCAGCACGAGTGGCCGGCGAAGGATTATAAACCCAGGGAATATGGTATCAGTTTGTTAATAAAGGCACGCGGACGAACCCAATGCGAAATTGGGGAGCCGCTAGGATTATAGACGACGAGGACGAACCTGACGCGAAGTCAGGGAGCCTCTAGGAATGGAGTCAAACACAGACGAACCTGATGCGAAATCAGGGAGCTGCTAGGAAGGTGAAACTTCGTGAACGAACCCAATGCGAAATTGGGGAGTCCCTAGGAACGACGCGCAGACGAACCCGATGCGAAACCGGGGAGCTGCTAGGAGGTTGTAGAATCAGCGCGGACGAACCCAATGCGAAATTGGGGATCCGCTGGGAAGTTGGATAAAAGCACAGACGAACCTGATGCGAAATCAGGGAGCTGTTAGGATACGGACGAACCTGATGCGAAATCAGGGAGCCGCTAGGATGGTATAGGTTTCGTGGACGAACCCAATGCGAAATTGGGGAGCCACTAGGTAGGAAAAATCTCTATTTGGATAATTGGTAAATAGCGAACGAACCTGATGCGAAATCAGGGAGTCGCTAGGATAGTTAGTAGGCCTCGTAACTAATATAATCTAATTGATACAACCCGAGCGGTAAGGTTGTATCGAGTGAGAACGTTCAATTATTATATTAGGATTTTGGACGATAATAATGGGTTTAATAATCTCAATCTAATTTCCAAACAACACAAATATAATGTAACTATAAAAATCTGTGGTACAGGTGTGTAACTGTCGCGGTTGGAATTTAAAGAAAGATATAGAAAAAGGAATTTACCTAAAACGATGTTCGTTTTTTGACGCACTGGCAATGCGGGGGACTCGGAACCAACTTTAAAAAACTTTGATCCGAAAGGTACTTTAGCCCGATCTCACTATAGTTGCTTTTCCGAAATTACAGCACGACGTGACGCGATACGTGTCTACTGAAGTACTAACCCAAGAGAGTGAGAATCTAAGGGTTTATATACCCCTACAATGAATAGAATACTCTGTTCATAATCTAATCGCGCTTAGAGATTAGGGCATAGGGCCAGACTCTTATTTTGTCGCCTCTAATGAGATCGGGCTAAAAACTCGGTACTAAATCAAAGGGTTCAACTACGATATGAAAGGTTATCTAAGACGCTTCCTGCCAGAGACGATCTGGAAGAGATTCCAATGAGAAAACGAACGGAATCTATTCTCTATCCGTAACAATTTCAAAAATGATTTTCTGGTCCAAGTTCCATGGCTTATTTTATTTTAAAGTGATTTAATTTCGTTCATAAACCCCTCAGGAGTGACTAGTTGGTTCAAAATTGAAGTCCATCAAGACTGTTTAATAAATCCTTTTAAGGTTTATTGGAAATGTTTAAAACTTCGGACAGGGCACAGAGTAGTTGCATTGGCTTTTGGGGTTGATGACATATTTGTAGAGACACCAACATATTTTTAGATTATTTCAAAAATTGATTTTCTGGTCCAAGTTCCATGGCTTATTTTATTTTAAAGCGATTTAATCTCATTCATAAACCCACAGGGGTGACTAGCTGGTTCAAAATTGAAGTCCATCAAGACTGTTTAATAAATCCTTCGATTTTTAACCAACTGGTCACCCCTGTGGATTTACGAATGAGATTAAATCGCTTTAAAATCAAATAAGCCATGGATCTTGGACCAGAAAATCATTTTTGAAATAATCGTCCAAAAATTTTTTGGTGTCTCTACAAATATGTCAACAACCCCAAAAGCCAATGCAACTACTCCGAGCCCTGTCCGAAGTTTTAAACATTTCCGATAAACTTCGGAGCGACGACGCGACCAAACATTATAATATATTTCTCGGTGGAACCGTCAGTAATACTTCGGTCTAAAGTTGTTTCCGTTGCGATCGATCGAAAACCGAACCAGATGCGACACGGGAAGAGGGAGAAGCTTTCGCGGTACCCCAAGACGTGTAAACAACTTCCGGCGACTTTTCCGGGGCAGGATTTTCTGTGGGAGAGAGCCATTCCTTTGATTCTGGCGAAATGAATTCGGGTCCGCACGACTGGTATCGAGTCGTGCAATGTTTACTGCGATTCGGGACCACCGCGAACCGACCACGTATAGAGAAAATGGCTTCGGACGGGTGCGGGTGGTGGGAACCATTCACAAAACAGAAGACCGTGGGATGAACGAGAACACTCGAACGCGGGGAGGATGCGAATAGCGAATTTTGCGGGGAGAGCTGCGAGAGCGAGATTCGACGGACTTGGGTCAAGATAAAAAATTTTACTGTTCCCGGTAACTATGATGAACGTACAAACGAAACTTCGTCGACAAAAATCCCGGAAAGCGCTTTTTGTCTGTATACAGTGAAACAGCTCTTGCATTTGTTTGAGAATTATTTTGCGGACAGAATCGACAAAATTTGTGCCGTTAGTGGTATCATGTGGAATTGCGGAGTATGAAATTTTGTAGGATACGAAGTATGTAAAATATGGAATATATTGTAGAATACAGAATATACAATATAAAATATAATAAAAATATAGAATATAGAATAGGATATATGCATAGAATATATAATATATGGAATGTAGAATGTATGGAGTATATGTAGAATATATAGAATATATCACATGTGGAATATAGAATATAGAATATATAAAATATAGAATATATGGAATATAGAATACATAAAATATAGAATATATGGAATATAGAACATATAAAATATAAAATATCTGGAATATAGAATATATGGAATATAGAGTATATAAAATATAGAATATATGTGTGGAATATAGAATATATAAAATGGAGAGTATATGGAATATAGAATATATGGAATATAGAATACATCAAATATAGAATATATGGAATATAGAATACATAAAATATAGAATATATGGGATATAGAATATATAAAATATAGAATATATGGAATATAGAATACATAAAATATAGAATATATGGAATATAGAATATATCATATATGGAATATAGAATATCTGAAATATAGAATATATAAAATATAGAATATCTGGAATATAGACTACATAAAATATAGAATATATGGAATATAGAGTATATCAAATATAGAATATATGGAATATAGAGTATATCAAATATAGAATATATGCAATATAGAATATCTGGAATATAGAATACAAAATATAGAATATATAAAATATACAATACATAAAATATAGAATATATAAAATATAGAATATCTGGAATATAGAATATATAAAATATAGAATATATGGAATATAGAATATATAAAATATAGAATATCTGGAATATAGAATATATAAAATATAGAATATCTGGAATATAGAATACATAAAATATAGAATATATGGAATATAGAGTATATAAAATATAGAATATATGCAATATAGAATATATAGAATATAGAATATATGAAATGGAGAGTATATGGAATATAGAATATATAAAATATAGAATATATGGAATATAGAACTCATAAAATATAGAATATACAGAACATACCATATACGGTATCAAAAATATACACAGCATAGAATTTGTAAAATAGAGAATTTTCTAGAATGTAAAATTTAGAACACGTCGAGTATTGAATATATAAAATACAGAACACGTAGAAGATCAAATACAGAATATAAAACATCGACCATCGGACACAGAATATAAAATATCGAGTACAGACCGTACAACACAGAGCATAGAATAAACCGTTAACGAGACACCGGTGGTAAGTGGAATAGGCTGACCATAGCCAGACAAGGCTCCCACCGGTCGCGGCCGCGTGCACCCGGAAAAATATATCATCCCCTGGATATTATTTGGGGTGGCGATCGAAGGGATAGAGATCGCCGGGTGAGCAACGAATCCGAAGATAAATGGCGGTCGCCGTTTGATGCAGCAACACCAATCGGACCCGCGCGATCCACTCGTTCCTTGTTTTGTCTCGCAACACACGCCAATCTGCTGGCAACCTCTGGAGCTTTTATTCGCGACATTCGCCGATCGGAGAGATTAACACGGCCAGCTCGAATTCGGTGGATTTAAATATTTTATACCGTGACCGCGGGTCGTCGAATGTATCGCGAGAGTGCAACGGCGAAATCCGGTGTGCATCCCGTGCATCCTGCACCCGTGGAATACCATTGGACGAGAACGCCTATCGCGGACGCGCTCTTTGAACAACCTAAGCCTTTGATCGATGAATCGAGGATTTTTCTGCGAGCTGAAACGATCCATTTTTTTTGTTAGGGATTATCCCCGGACCACTGCCCGATGCTGGGTAATTTTTGACCCGACCTATGAGGTTTTTTTGCGCGTACTTCGAGGAACTTGTACCGGTTTTTCTGAGTTTATAGAATATGAAATTATTATATTTTTGTATTTTAACTCTTTTCTTAATGAGTAAAAATTGCATCAACAATTTCACAGGCTCACAGAGAACGCGAATGTTCAACAACTTCTAAACTACGAAGTTTCATAATGCACCTATTTTTAGTGTATATTTTTAGTTTACTCTGCGCCTGTCACAAACTAAAATTTCCCCGCATTCGCGTGCACTTGAGTTTCTCAGCAAAAAATACACTCGCGTGAAGTTCCTCTTTGAAAGCTTGTCTACCTAATTAAAAAATATGTTCGCGTGTCTTATCCAATTTAAGTTTGTTTGATTTCCGAGATTATATTAAATTTCTGCCTTCTGTTCGTCAGAAAATTTATTCAATATCATTTTTATATTATTTCGTTCAGTTTCTCGGGTTTCTTTGAGAACGTCACTTGGAACTTCGTTCAATTTCCTCGGGCTCACGAATTTTCATAAAGCGCGGTCTATTAATGGTCCAAAGCACAATTAATCGTGCGCGACAGTTCCTTGGGTCTCGAGACGCTGCTGCTCTTTTTCTTGATTGGCATCTATTATCCTCGGTCGCTGGGATCTCGCCCCGAAGAATAATTGAAAGTGCTCATTATAACGATCAATCTGCATGAACGTGACAGTGACTTTGATGTTAGGATTAGGGGCCAGATGGTTCGGGAGACTTGATTGATCGGGACGCTGCTACTGGGAACGAAAGCTTGCGAGCTCGTTCCGCTGGATTCTGCCTTCATTTTCAAATCTATGGACACCTAACTCCATTTTCCATAAAAAAAACAATCATATTCTCAGAGAAATAACCGTAACTTTGTGAACACCGACAATTTTCGATAACTAATTCACAGGAATATTCTACAGAGCCTGAATAGAAACTAGCTCGAAAAGTTTCATATTGTACGTCCGCAAAATAAAAGAATTTCCATTACAAAGGAACTCTGTGTGCGATGCGCTACACGTGTTTTCACTATTCGCATGTTCACCAAATATCTATCATAACTTCATTAATACTGACAATTTTGGCACAGCCACTACACACCGATGTTCGACAGACTGTGCGGATTAAAACTGGCTACAAAGGTCTCATATTACTTGCCCGCAAAATGAAAAGTTTGCAGTACAAAGGCCCATTGTGTTGTGCAGCTATTTTCACAATTGTTTTATTGCGGTACAGCGACCGTTTGTCTGTGTTATAAATTCGTTGATACTGGCAATTTTTACACGGTAAAATCGGGTAAAAAAATGTTTTTCATTTGTAAAAAATTCTTCATACAAATTGTTTCCTAATTTCATTTCGTGACATACTTGCCACTACTTTTGCGATACTGAAAAAAATTAAAAACTACTGGACAGATGTGGTGTATAGACTATAAAGATTCAAATTATTCAAGAATCTTCTGCTGGAAAAATTTTCTACAGAAGGACACAGTGTACCTCGAAGCAATTCCTCCAGTTCTAAAAACAATTAATAACTAATGGACGGAGGTGGTGTATAGACTATACAGATTCAAATTATTCAAGATTCTTCTGCTGGAAAAATTTTCTACAGAAGGATACAGTGTACCTCGAAGCAATTCCTCCAGTTCTAAAAACAATTAAACACCACTGGACAGGGATGGTGTACAGACTATAAAGATTCAAATTATTAAAAAATCTTTTGCTGCAAAAATTATCCACCGAAGGACACAGTGTACCTTCAAGCAATTTCTCCAGTTCTAAAAACAATTAAACTCCACTGGTCTGGGATGCTGTATAGACTATAAAGATTCAAATTATTCAAGAATCTTCTGCTGGAAAAATTGTCTACCGAAGGACATAGTGTAGCTTGAAGCAATTCGTCCAGTTCTAAAAACAATTAAACACCACTGGATAGGGATGGCGTATAGACTATAAAGATTCAAATTATTCAAGAATCCTCTACTGGAAAAATTTTCCACCGAAGGACACAGTGTACCTTGAAGCAATTCGTCCAGTTCTAAAAACAATTAAACTCCACTGGACAGGGATGCTGTATAGACTATAAAGATTCAAATTATTCAAGAATCTTCTGCTAGATAAATTGTCTACCGAAGGACACAGTGTACCTTGAAGCAATTCCTCCAGTTCTAAATACAATTAAACTCCACTGGACAGGGATGGCGTATAGACTATAAAGATTCAAATTATTCAAGAATCCTCTGCTGGAAAAATTTTCCACCGAAGGACACAGTGTAGCTTGAAGCAATTCGTCCAGTTCTAAAAACAATTAAAAACTACTGGACAGGGATGGTGTATACACTATAAAGATTCAAATTATTCAAGAATCCTCTGCTGGAAAAATTTTCCACCGAAGGACACAGTGTACCTTGAAGCAATTCCTCCAGTTCTAAATACAATTAAACACCACTGGACAGGCATGGTGTATACACTATAAAGATTCAAATTATTCAAGAATCCTCTGCTGGAAAAATTTTCTACCGAAGGACACAGTGTACCTTGATGCAATTCGTCCAGTTCTAAAAACAATTAAACACCACTGGACTGGGATGCTGTATAGACTATAAAGATTCAAATTATTCAAGAATCTTCTGCTAGATAAATTTTCCACCGAAGGACACAGTGTAGCTTGAAGCAATTCCTCCAGTTCTAAAAACAATTAAAAACTACTGGACAGAGGTGGTGTATAGACTATAAAGATTCAAATTATTCAAGATTCTTCTGCTGGAAAAATTTTCTACAGAAGGATACAGTATACCTTGAAGCAATTCCTCCAGTTCGGGTCGGCTCTGTCTTCGAATATTAACTACCGATATAAATTACCTGGAGCATCTGTTTATCCCCGCGGGAGATAGCATCGAATCGCGCGTGAGTACCTCCGGCGACGAAACCAAATAGAGTCGGAAGCGACGGCATAAATTGTCGCGAGACACGGCTGGGAGCGTGGCGGCAGGCCGCGTTTGTTTGCGACTTTTAATAACAGCCTCGCACCTGATACGCGTCCTCGCTTTAGAAAGAGCTGCGAGATATGAATATCCGCGACCCACATTTTTATCGAGACAATAGGTGGAAGGAGGCGCGAGAGAGACAGTCAGAGAGAGAGGGAGACGGCCAGGCGCACCTGTTTCTTCCCTTTCCTGTCCCTTAAATTATCCTGGAATTCTCTGCTTCTCGGCACTTCCTGCGAGTTCCTTTCCGCTTCCGGTTCTTTCTTTCTTCCGAATGTAAAGCTCCGCGGGCTTCCAGATCGAAGAATTTAATGCCGAAAAAGCCTCCCTTCCAATCCGATCATTCAACGCATCTGCACATTTTTCGAAAATCCATTTTGTGAAAATACCAAATTTTGATGTCCTTTTATTTCTGAATGTACTTGCATATACTGGAATATACAAGAACATATTAGAATGTACAAGAATATACTATAATATACAAAAATATGCTACAATATACAAGAATATATCACAATATACCACAAGAAACGAGAATATACTAGAATATACTAAAATGTACAAGAATATACTAAAATGTACAAGAATATACTTGAATATATTAGAATGTACAAGAATATACTTGAATATATTAGAATTACAAGAATATACTTGAATATTTTAGAATTACAAGAATATACTTGAATGTGCTATTATTTGAAATAATTATTTCTGAAAAGAAAATTTCTGTGGTGCCACCATGGTCAAACTAATCGTTCCAAAATTAGAGCCCGTAATTTCACAGAAAATGGCCGAAAGACACACGGAGCCACATCACTTCCGTTTTGGAGAGCGGGAGATTCGAGAGTCGACGACACCAAGAAGCAGAAGTTGGTCGAAATCTTATTGCGGGTGGTAATTCGTGGCACGCGCGACCCATTTGTCGGTTCCCCGGGAAAAAAAGGAGTCGAGGAAAGGATGGAAGGGAGAAAAAGGAAGGGGAAGATCGGAGGATTCCGGGGGAAATAAACGCGAGTCGGGCAGGAAGTCATTAGAGCGGTACGTGACGCAGCTGGAATCGCGGAGCGCCGAGACGAATTAAGATGAAATTTTTAAAGCGGTTCGAAATTCCGAATTCCTCTCTCACTCTCTTCAACGCGGGGGGTTGACGAGTAGTGCGAGCCGTTGGCTGGATGGATGCTGGTGAAAAAGTAAGGGTGCGATTATACTGAACGCGATTTACGATTCCGTGCTCTTGATATTTGAATGGCGGCTCTCTGAAAGAGATTAAATATGTGAACGTGTTGGGAGATTGCTTCGAAAAAATTAAAACGGTTTCCCCATTCATCTCGGCCGCATTTACTTAGCCGACGACGAAGGTCTTCGTCGTCTGTAGCAATTACGGTAAATCCTCATTTATTGTCCAATAGCCGTTTTCTGCACGGAAAGTGATCGTATAGGGACACTATTTTTTTATGACCGCGTCTACCGCGCCGAGACTTCAATAGAGAGCCGAACATAGAGAAGGACAGAGTGAAATACGGATCGCGTGGCCGAAGCGTGTCGCCGTCGCCGGCACAGTTAAAAAAATGTCCCATAGGCTGTTTTTTTTTATTGAGCTACTGAAACCTATTATAGATTTATTTCAGCTTTAACAATTGTACAGTAGGCTTACAGTTAGTGTACAATGACAGACTTAATAATCGCTAGAGATGTAGATTGCAGTCCTTTAAAAACTGGAAGCTACAGTGGGTGTACAAAGTATTCGTACACCTTTTAAAAACTAATAACTTTTTTATAATTGTACCAAACGACTTGATTTTTTATAATCAATTAGAAGCATTAATTTACAAACTGATATGCAAAAAAGATTTTTCAAAAATTACAATTTACAAGGTTGCAGGTAAAAATGAAAAAGGCATTTTTTAAAACTTTTTTATTTGGGCTCTCAATGAAAATTTAAAATATATGTTTTCTAGATCCATGTTCTTTATACACATATTGGAAATTTCATCGAAATCGATTGACGCAGGAAAAAACAACAGGCGCCGAAAGATGTACGATTCTGTGGATTTTAAGGAGAAACTGATTAAAAGTCGTGGAAAACTATGATTTTCACAATTTTTAACCGCTTGTAACTCGTGTATATGTTAATCGATTTCAATGAAATTTTCAACATGTGTATGACTAACATAGATCTACAAAACATACATTTTAAATTTTCATTAAGGACCCAAATAAAAAAGTTTTAAAAAATGCCTTTTTTATTTTTGCATTTAACCTCGTCAATTATAATTTTTGGAAAATCTTTTTTGTATATCATTTCGTAAACCAATGCTTCTAATTGATTATAAAAAATCAGGTTGTTTGGTACAATTATAAAAAAGTTAGTTTTTAAAGGGTGTACGAATACTTTGTACACCCACTGTATATTCGCAGGCTTTAACATTAGGTTTAGCAAAGAAAATGTCTGCTTTTAATGGTAGAAAAAACTATTTTATTAATAAAATAGTATATTCTATAAAAAATTATTTTATTGGTTAAAAAACTATTAAAACTTTTGCGCAACTTATTTACTAATTTAATTCTTTGGGAATCCTAAAGACGACACTGCCTTAGAACATGATCTAAGTCCTCGGATCTATAATTACACTTACAACTATGATTACTAACAATATTTACTCGATACAGAGAGGCAGCGAGATTATAATGATTGGCCCTGATACGGTTTACCGTGGATATAAAACCCCTTTTAATGTAGTCATCAAAATTTTGAACAAACCAGGGAGTTTGATTTGGGTTGTAGAATTTTTCGAAATAATGTATACCTCTGATGGTGCCTTGCTCAGTAATTAAGGATCGAGTGTTGAGAATCCATAGTCTGTTCTTCGTTGCGTTCGAAACTTTCATCGCCGATTAGAACACTAAATACAGTTGAAATTCTATCGTGTTTGGTCTTGTTTTAATCAGAAAAGTGCCAGAAATAAGTTAGTGAAAGTCCCATAAAAAAATAATGAAAATTAAGAAGTTTGAACATTCGATTCATGGTGTTAATGTAGTGGTGTTCACACCGATATACCCGAGCCGTAAATGAGGATTCACTGTAATGCTATTAGAGGGGTCCCAACGTGTAAATTTCTTTGCGAATTTTTTAGTACTTTTTGTGATAAGAATTTTTTATTAACACGAAACCAACCGAGCACTCAAATGTTTTAGCTTATAGAAATGACAAAGCTCCATTTATTTAGATCCTGAGCAATTTTTATTACACGTGCTTGGATAAAGAAATTTATCGAATCAATTTCCATGAAAGCAACTTCATCATTTCAATAATATCGTAAGATGAGAAAAATAAAACCAGTCATTTGAACGGCAGTGATAGGTTTAGTGTCAATGAATTTAATAATGAATTTCGTAGATTTTTAAAAAGTGCTTCTATTGAACAGGCAGCAATGGCACAAATGTCCACGCTCACCGTGATCATTAATCGCGGCACGAACATAACCGTGGCCTAATGGTAGCGAGTGGAACTGCTCGGCGAGCCGTTCCGCTTGAAGTTAATGTTTGTAGAGCAAGACGGCAGGAAGGACGACCGCAGGAGCATATAATGAGACGGCCAAGAAAATATGGAGAGGGCGCGAAACTCTCTCCCTCTCTCCAGGTGAGAGGAAGGAGAAACACAATGGGATACGGCAACCAAGGCGTGCGAGACGGAAAAGAATAGAGCACCCGAAATAGGGCGAGATAAACTCCCGTAGGAACAACGGATTCAGGAGACAGGGGGTGGGACAGGTTAACCGGGGGATCTGGGAATAGCTAAGACGGTGAACAAGTGGCTGCGAGGTACAAGGTGCAGTCTACCTCGGAAACTGGAGACGCGAAAACAGGCTGAAGAGACTGAGATGTTTATGGGAAACAGTCCTTTGTCGTCCAAAAATACGGGGACCGACGACGATTCCGAGAGGGAAAGTGAAAGGGGTTGTATCTACATGAAAATCCATGTCGAAAATGTCGCAGGAACTTTTTTGGCACGAAACAAAATTCCATCAATAGCGTCCCAAAAATGTACTTCCATCAAAGGGATGGTTAATGACATCATTTGAAGTCGCTTTTTCCTTTGCGAAAATCTTCTCTGCTGCTTCGTTCAGAAGACATCAATGAAAATAGTAGCCGCGCTCTGATTGGTCCGTGTTTTTATCGGATAAAGTTACTTGAAATGACGTGAGGAATCACCCCGTTCAAGGAAGTACATTTTTCGCACACCCTGTATATATACAGTGGGTGTACAAAAAAAAATTCTTATCACAAAAAGTACTCAAAAATTCGCAAAGAAATTTACACGTTGGGACCCCTCTAATAGCATTACAGTGAATCCTCATTTACGGCTCGGGTATATCGGTGTGAACACCACTACATTAACACCATGAATCGAATGTTCAAACTTCTTAATTTTCATTATTTTTTTATGGGACTTTCACTAACTTATTTCTGGCACTTTTCTGATTAAAACAAGACCAAACACGATAGAATTTCAACTGTATTTAGTGTTTTTATCGGCGATGAAAGTTTCGAACGCAACGAAGAAGAACAGCCTATGGATTATCAACACTCGATCCTTAATTACTGAGCAAGGCACCATCAGGGGTATACATTATTTCGAAAAATTCTACAACCCAAATCAAACTCCCTGGTTTGCTCAAAAATTTTATGACTACATTAAAAGGGGTTTTATATACACAGTAAACCGTATCAGGGCCAATCATTATAATCTCGCTGCCTCTCTGTATCGAGTAAATATTGTTAGTGATCCTAGTCGTAAGTGTAATTATAGATCCGAGGACTTAGATCATGTTCTAAGGCAGTGTCGTCTTTATGATTCCCAAAGAATTAAATTAGTAAATAAGTTGCGCAAAATTTTTAATAGTTTTTTAACCAATAAAACAATTTTTTATAGAATATACTATTTTATTAATAAAATAGTTTTTTCTACCATTAAAAGCGGACATTTTCTTTGCTAAACCTAATGTTAAAGCCTGCGAATATACAGTGGGTGTGCAAAGTATTCGTACACTTTTTAAAAACTAATAACTTTTTTATAATTGTACCAAACGACCTGAATTTGTATAATCAATTAGAAGCATTGGTTTACGAAATGATATACAAAAAAGATTTTCCAAAAATTATAATTCACAAGGTTAAATGCAAAAATAAAAAAGGCATTTTTTAAAACTTTTTTATTTGGGTCCTTAATGAAAATTTAAAATGTATGTTTTGTAGATCTATGTTAGTCATACACATGTTGAAAATTTCATTGAAATCGATTAACATATACACGAGTTACAAGCGGTTAAAAATTGTGAAAATCATAGTTTTCCACGACTTTTGATCAGTTTCTGCTTAAAATCCGCAGAATCGTACATCTTTCGATGAGTGTCGTTTTTTCCTGCGTCAATCGATTTCGATGAAATTCTCAACAGGTATATAAATAGCATAGATCTACAAAATATATATTTTAAATTTTCATTAAGGACCTAAATTAAAAAGTTTTAAAAAATTCCTTTTTTATTTTTGCATGTAACCTTGTAAATTATAATTTTTGGAAAATCGTTTTTGCATATCATTTCGTAAACCAATGCTTCTAATTGATTATACAAATTCAGGTCGTTTGGTACAATTATAAAAAAGGTATTAGTATTTAAAAGGTGTACGAATACTTTGTACACCCACTGTAGAAGATTTTGCGTGAACGATTTAGAAGCCAGTCTCTCAGGAAACGTAGGACACACAAATTTTCTTTCATTCCCCGCAACGATCCAAAGCTGTTCTCGAAATTGTTCAAGCAGTGCGATCGATCACTTAGCAGTGGGCCATTAAAATCAGAAAAAGGATCGCCGGCGTCTCTGCAGGGCACAAAAGGACTGAAACATTACCTCGCGCACGCGAGAAGGATTACAGAGAGCCGAGGAAGCGTTCCGCCGATAAGAAGCCGGTAACGCGAAGTATGGGGAAAAAGTATACAGGCGGGAAAACGTTTCTGGAACGGGAGAAGAGAAAGAACATTGTGCGGTAAGACCGTGTACCTGGAACGATAACTGTTTGCGTTATTTGCCGTTGTTACTTAATTGCCGCGGTATCCGAGCTCTCACACGTCGCTGTATAATTGTAGAAAGGGTTGACGGGAGGGTGTATGGAAACCGGGGGTTAGGGGAGCCGTTAACGTAAGTCGACGAACTCGTTTATAAACCTGTTCGCCGAGTGTCTACGGTCTATCTCGGTCTAGTGCCCGGTTACGCCCTCCTTTGACGAATTAATCACACCCCGGGAACTCTTAGAACAGAGTGGAACAGCTCCAGAGAAACATAGAGATACAGCGTGAAAGAGAGAGAGAGAGAGCGAGAGCGAGAGGGGACGAGGAGAGATAGATCTTGGAAGACGGTTTAAGGGTTGCGATCCAGAAGGATGGATCGCTCGCGAGAACCTGCTCGATTCGCGTAATCGCGTTAACCTACCTGGGATCTCCGGCGGACAAATTTCAACCGTCTCGTGAAATTTGTACTCTCGTGTCTGCCGCGCGAATATTCAATCATCGAAGTTGCTCGGAGAACGGGAGCAGGCGAAGCCTATTCTCGAAATTCGCAAAGTTCACCGGATTCTATTGAATTTATAAACAACCAGACTGCCGCTCTCGCTCTCCCGGCTCGCGTTCTTCGCGAACTCGGATTGATTTTGTAATAGACACGGCTAATTGACCCGTTCCTCGACTTGCACATCCGGAATTATTACTGGACTGCGGATTTGATCCGTTTATAAAATGCATAACATGCTCCTGGAAATCTGATCTTGTGTGATGAATTGTGAAATATTCATCAGAGTCGATAGACCGCACAGACATCATCCATTGAGCCATTGGCCATTTTGTAATGGCCATTAACACATCCGGAATTATTACCGGACTGCGGATTTGATGCGTTTATAAAATGTACAACATGCTCCTGGAAATCTGATCTTGATTGATAAGTTGTGGAATATTCTTCAGAGTCGATAGACTGCACAGATATCATCCATTGAGGATCAGTTTCAAGGAACTCGGATTGATTTTGTAATAGATCCGGCTAATCGACCCGTTCTTCGACTTGCAGCCATTAACACATCCGGAATTATTACTGGACTGCGGATTTGATGCGTTTATAAAATTGTCGTATTCCGGATACTTAATATACAGGGTGTCCCAAAATTCCTTCAACAGCCGGAAATAGGAGGTTCCTGAGATCATTTGAAGCAACATTTTCCTTTGCAAAAATGTTATCCGCGGCTTTGTTTAAGAGTTATTAACGAAAAACACGGACCAATCAGAGCGCGACTTAGACGCAAGTTGGCACAGTCGGCCAATAGACAGTTGGCGCGCCGCACAGTGGGGAAAAGTGACTTGCCTCGCTTCAAAAAGAAATAACTTTCGATAGAAATGAGGCAGAGCGATGAATTTTGTTTTAAATTAAAGCTGAAACTTTGCAAAATATGGGGAAATAGGAAGATTATGGTACGAACGTTTTATAACCTTGAGAAAATTCGTTGAACAATTCGTTCACAAAAATCGATTTCTAGTAAAATCCTGAAGTCGTAGACAAATTTTGAGACCAGATTTGAAATCAGCGGGAAAAAATCTACGGGAAACGATATATACCAAAAATTAAAAACATTTTTTTCTGCCCGTGGTAACGCAGAAACCACATTTTCTGGAAATTGTGAAAGTTTAACGAATTTTCTCAAGGTTAAAAACCGTTCGTACCGTAATCTCCCTATTTTTTCCATATTCTGCAAAGTTTCAGCTTTAATTTAAAAAAAAATTCATCACTCCACCTCATTTCTACCGAAAGTTATTTCTTTTTGAAGCGAGGCAAGTCACTTTTCCCCACTGTGCTTCGGGCCGACTGTGCCAACTCGCGTCTAAGTCGCGCTCTGATTGGTCCGTGTTTTCCGTTAATAACTCCTAAACAAAGCCGCGAATAACGTTTTTGCAAAGGAAAATGTTGCTGCAAATGATCTCAGGAACCTCCTATTTCCGGCTGTTGAAGGAATTTTGGGACACCCTGTATTTTAGTAGGTACAATTTCTGAACGAAATACGAACTACAGACGAAATACGAAAGATGTTAGTCGTATTGACAAGACTCGGTGAAAACTGTACAGAAGCGAATGAGAATGAGGATAAGAATGGTCGCGGGGAACCGAAGTCAGCAGAAGATTCAGGTTTCCTGGTTCGGTAAGGTGGAGATTGTTTTGGTCTAAGGGTCAGTAACGGATGAATCATGGGGAATGAAGTTCAAGGATCAGTAATAGTAGATAGAATGACGAACTGAAGATAGAAAGACGAACTGAAACGTTTAGATTACATGGGTGATTACTAATGCTAGAGAAAGTCTTATCGTTGGTATACAACAAAATGTACAACATACTCCTGGAAATCTGATCTTGTGTGATAAATTGTGAAATACTCTTCAGAGTCGATAGACTGCACAGACAACATCCATCGAGGATCAATTTCTAGATTTTGCAAGCCACTCCTGTTTAAATGGAATTCTTCGCGAACTTGGACTGATTTTGTAATACATACGGCTAATTGACCCGTTCTTTGATTAGTAGGATTGCGGATTAGACGCATTTATATAATGTACATACAACATGCTCCTGGAAATCTGATCTTGTGTGATAAATTGTGAAATACTCTTCAGAGTCGATAGACTGCACAACATGCTTCTGGAAATCTGATCTTGTGTGATAAATTGTGAAATACTCTTCAGAGTCGATAGACTGCACAACATGCTTCTGGAAATCTGATCTTGTGTGATAAATTGTGAAATACTCTTCAGAGTCGATAGACTGCACAGACAACATCCATCGAGGATCAATTTCTAGATTTTGCAAGCCACACCTGTTTAAAAGGAATTCTTCGCGAACTAGGATTGATTTTGTAATACACACGGCTAATTGACCCGTTCTTTGATTAGTTGGATTGCGGATTAGACGCATTTATATAATGTACATAGAACATGCTCCTGTAAATCTGATCTTGTGTGATGAATTGTGAAATACTCTTCAGAGTCGATAGACTGCACAGACATCATCCATCGAGGATCAATTTCTCGATTTTGCCAAGCCACCCCTGTCCAAGTGCAATTCCTATATGCAAATCCGCCGCATTCAACGCGACATGCACCGCATAATATATCAAGAAGCGAGTCCCACGGAGAAATCGGAAACACAAGTGTCACCCCATCAAACGAAAGAAGACAAAAACCCGTGCGCCTGTCTTGCCCGGAGCAAATGCCTTGCCCAAGGGATCGAACTCGTCAAGACCGAGACAAACGGTGGCAGCATAAAGATTGCTCGACAATAATAATTCATCCGTAGAGTGACGTTCCGATTCTGTTCCGCAGGACGCGTGCGCCGGCTTGGTGCATTAACGATGCATTTATGCGTCGCGAGCCGATAAAAGGCGAACGTGCCGCGACCGGGCAATAACAATAGCGACTGACGGCTGTGGCAAGCGTCCCTGAGGTCGACAGGTGCGTTCGATTGGATGATAAAAACGAATGGTCTAATAGTGGCGTTCGTTTGCAACCGTAGAAGGATTCTTTTCGACAGAATCTCGTGGAAAGCTTTTCTGAAATGTCACTCAGGTATCATGGAAAAATACGATAAAAAATTGATAACGTTTTGTCGTTATTATATTATGCATCTTTGATAGAAGTGACTGTGGTGAAATACAGAACAGTGTAAAATTACACTATTTATTTCCAGCCGATTCAGATTGTTGGAGACGAACAAGACACGAATAATGTTAATTCTGCATAAAAATCCGCAGTCTAGTTCGATCCAGACCAAAATGGCGAGATGGTCGGCGCCGGGGGCGATCAACATCGAACGAGACTGGTGCTCGACACGATGATCCGCAATCTTCGGATCGAGGGGATCTGCGTGGGCGTGGGGTCAACACGACGATTACACTGGCCATATTTCGATCGCGATTAATTCAACCTCCGAGTTTTACGGGCAGCCCATTCCGTTCCGAATCCGCGAATCTCTCTTCAACGAGAGAACGAGAGAGAGAGAAGGAGGGAGCTCGTCTCGGACGTTCAATCCCATCCCGCGAGCTCTCGAACGTCGCTCGTTCGATTCGATCCTTAACGACTCGACGCACGCGAGAATCTCTCCTCGAGAAACCTGGAGAGGAGGAGAGAGCGCCCTCACGGTCGGTATGCAGGCTTTATTTGCCCGTGATAGAGGGGCTCCATAAGGCGAAGACGAGCAAGATAGCGGAATGGTTGGGAACGAGAAAGATGCCGCGTGGGAGATGGCGAACGAAGCTTTCCTAGGGGAAGAGGGCTAGGTCGAGTCGGTCGTTGACGGTTGGAGGATGATGCCGCGGTCCCTGGATCGATCCCAACCCCCACGACCCACCCTGCAACCACCCTGCAACCACCGAGCACCAGCTAACTACCTCTAGCTCGCACACGGACTTACACCCACACGATACAACCGCCGACCGAATGCTGTCTTAGCCGACTTTGCTAGGATGCATCCACTTGCCGTCCCCTGTATGAATACTGTGTCAATACCATGTTAATTGGGGAACTGTTTTCTTGATAATGCTCTGATGCTGGGGTTCCAGAAGCCTGGGACACTGTGGGCGCCGATTTTCTACATGATGGCTCACTTTTGGACCAAGACTCGTTCCTGGTGTCTATCAAGTGTATGGTTGCAGTAGTGCGTCAATTGGGGAACTGTTTCCTTGAATAATGCTCTGATGTTGGGCCTCAAGAAGCCCGGAACACTGCGAGCACCGATTTTCTACCTGATGGTTCACTTTTGGACCAGGACTCACTTCTGGTGTCTACCAAGTGCATGGTGGCAGTAGTGTGTCAATTGGGGAACTGCTTCCTTGAATAATGCCCTGATGTTGGGCCTCAAGAAGCCCGGAACACTGCGAGCACCGATTTTCTACCTGATGGTTCACTTTTGGACCAGGACTCACTTCTGGTGTCTATCAAGTGTATGGTGGCAGTAGTGCGTCAATTGGGGAACTGCTTCCTTGAATAATGCTCTGATGTTGGGCCTCCAGAAGCCCGGGACACTGTGATCGCCTATTTTCTACCTGATTGTTCACTTTTGGACCAAGACTCACTTCTGATGTCTACCAAGTGCATGGTGGCAGTAGTGTGTCAATTGAGGAACTGCTTTCTTGATAATGCTCTGATGCTGGGCTTCGAGAAGCCCGGGACACTGTGAGTGTCGATTTTCTACCTGATGGCTCACTTTTGGACCAAGACTCGTTCCTGGTGTCTATCAAGTGTATGGTTGCAGTAGTGCGTCAATTGGGGAACTGCTTCCTTGAATAATGCTCTGATGTTGGGCCTCAAGAAGCCCGGGACACTGTGAGTGTCGATTTTCTACTTGATGGTTCACTTTTGGACCAAGACTCGCTCCTGGTGTCACCAAACGTATGGTGGCAGTAGTGTGTCAACTGAGGAACTGTTTTCTTGAATAATGTTCTGATACTGGGCCTCCAGAAGCCCGGGACACTGTGAGTGTCGATTTTCTACCTGATGGCTCACTTTTGGACCAAGACTCGTTCCTGGTGTCTATTAAGTGCATAATGGCAGTAGTGCGTCAATTGAGGAACTGTTTTCTTGAATAATGTTCTGATGACGGGCCTCCAGAAGCCTGGCACACTATGAGCGCCGGTTTTCCGGTGTCTTTTCCCAAAATTCTTCAGGACCACCAGTTACGCGACAGAACAAGAAAGAAAGATCGGCTCGACGAAACCGCGAAGATTGAATGCGTCGCGTTAACGCCGCCGAGATTCAGGAGGAGCGTATCTCCCCGTTAGAGGGTCCGTAAATAAATTCCAGCGCGGGTCTCGAGCCACGGAAATATAATATCCGGGGGCCGATCTCTCTCTCGTCCCCGCTGTTTTACCCGCGGATATTTACGAGGCCGTGGGTCCCGCTCCGGCGTGTGCTCTCTCGGCTTGCTCGTTCGCGTGCGTTCTCAGCGGACCGTTTGTTTCCCGGCATTTACCGGCCATTGGACACCCGGTCATTGTTACCGAGAGCAGCGCCGTACCTCAGGATTTAATCTATAATTACCCCGGGCGCCGAGCTGATCGTCGAAGTGGACCAACATCGCGCAGCTTACTGCCTACGATTCGCTGAGAAAAATTCCTCCCCACCTGGAGGAACTTCACTGCTCTTTTACTTCATTGTTCTAACTGGACTGCGGATCTTGATGCATTTATAGCGAAATTGAGTTCATGAAATTCGAAATTGTCGGGAAATTTAAAAAATTGAGGATGTCAATATATGATTTGTCTTTCTGACTGCGGATTTTGATGCATTTATAGCAAAATTGAGTTCATGAAATTCGAAATTGTCGGAAAATTGAAAAATTGAGGATGTCGATATATGATTTCTCTTCTATTAAAGTCATTCAGGGAAGAAATAACATTCAACTTACAAGTAGTTGATATTTCTTGCAATCGATGCGGACAATTTTTATTTTGCATAAAGATCCACGGTAGTTATTACACCTTATTATTTTTATAGAACGCATTCGCGTTTGAAAATTACAAATGCACGTTTAGATTTCTTTCTAACCCCTGTAAAGTAGCGAACCGAGCGATACTGAAATTCGAGGCGGATAGGAGAAACGTCGGACGATATGTAGCCGATACGCATTCCGCTTGTTGTTACATTATTTATCGAGCAGCCGTGGAACGTTTTAATCATCCCCGATGAGCGTTCGAAACGGCGGACAAACATTTCGCTAATACCCGGAGCCATACCCGGAGTGCCAATATTATTATGAAACCTTTCGACGAGGGGATCGAAAGAGGGAGAGAGAGAGTGGCGTTCATGTTCATCGATCACTCATTCATTCGGGGTCGGCCCCCAGGATTAATTTTTATGAAACGCTCGCGAGGAGGTAAACGCGCATCGCGAAATATTTAAACGCGAGACCGTATCGCGCGCTTTTAATCCCGCGTTTTCCCATCCTCCACCAGCTCGAACCCCGCCGAATTTTCACGCGATCATTTATTCGGACGAGCATCGTCGGATATTGCTTTTACATTTATTCCCCCGAGCCCAGATCGGCCGTACGTTTAATCCTCGTTTCGATGATTTCTCCGTTGCCCCGCGTAATCATCGGCCGAGCCCTCCGCCGAAGAATCGCCTGGACCGCTTATAATTAACGGGTCCCGGTAAAATGCACCGCCGATGAGAATATCGGCCACCATATTGTCGGGAAATGCGGCTTGGCTTTTTACTAATCAGTGGGAAAAGCGTTGTTCATCAGCTGTGTTTTATAATATGTTTTTTTGGGGCAGACGTATTCGGACTTTCTGTGACGTCAAACTTTGACTTTGTGCTTGGAGGGTTGAAGACACCCCTTTTCTTTTCTATTGTAATTTTTTTAACGTATACAGCAATTTAAATTTTCGATTTATATTTTATCAGTGGTGCAGGGTTGAATACTCCCCATGTTATCGTAATTTTTTAAAACATAAAATATAATTTGAACCCTTAATTTTATTATTTGCGAGAACATTTATGCGAGCACTGAAGTTACGACTTCCAGGTTCAAGTAGCTCCAATATTCCCAAAAGCTTAATCGTCCAGAACGAAATGAACAATAAATTCGTAACAGAAATTCCCAAAGGAGACCGTTTCCAAAATTCCTCGGGAAAATGTAGAGGAGGAAATTTTACGCGTAACGTGCCACTCAAACGGCATTAGACAGTATTAAAAAGTTGCCACGCCTCGAACCGGCGAAACTGGTGGCTGGTGCACCTCAAAAGGGTACAACGAGCGGGTGCAGTAACTTACACTTCGTGTAATTTTAATTTGACAGCGATTAAGGTCGACAAGTTGCAGGCTCGCGCTCGAAATGCCCTGGCAACCATTCTCGTAAATTTTACACGCAGGGGGTGTAGCTGCTCGCTAACCTTTCCACGCAAATAAGGGATGCTAAGAGCAACGATGCCCTCGCGTAAAACTACAGCCGTGGCAATAAACGCCTTAGTCCTTCCCACTATCCCCTGGATCGTTCTCGCTCATCCCTTAACCCTTTACGATGCCATGCTCCTGCGACAAATGTTCTTTCGTGCTAACGATGATTACGCTTCGAGGCTGAGGAGAACCAATCCCATGTTATATTTAAAAATATGATTGCAGTGGCTCCTCCTACATCCCTTAATCCCTTAACCCTTCGCAACAAATAATTCTTCAAATAAATTTTTCAAATAAAATCTTAAACTCAAAATCCGCTGCTTATTTATTCCAAGCTATATTTATTATACAGGGTGTCCCGAAATTCGTGAACTTCCCGAAAGGGGGTGGTTTCTGAGACCATTTCAAGCGATATTTTCCTTTGCACCAATGTTATCCGCGGCTTTGTTTAGTTATTAACGATAACACGGACCAATCAGAGCGCGACCTAGACGCGAGTTGGCACAGTCGGCCCGGAGCACAGTGGGGAAAAGTGACTTGCCTCGCTTCAAAAAGAAATAACTTTCGGTAGAAATGAGGTAGAGTGATGAATTTTTTTTTAAATTAAAGCTGAAACTTTGCAGAATATGGAAAAAATAGGGAGATTACGGTACGAACGGTTTTTAACCTTGAGAAAATTCGTTAAACTTTCACACTTTTTTGAAGCGAGGCAAGTCACTTTTCCCCACTGTGCGGCGCGCCAACTGTCTATTGGCCGACTGTGGCAACTCGCGTCTAGATCGCGTTCTGATTGGTCGTGTTTTTCGTTAATAACTCCTAAACAAAGCCGCGGGTAACATTGGTGCAAAGGAAAATATCGCTTGAAATGATCTCAGGAACCACCCCCATTCGAGAAGTTCACGAATTTTGGGACACCCAGTAGTTTGCATACTGCAAAGTTCTTTTGCATACACTGTCGTCCAGTCGAAAGGATTTCTCCAGCGCCACGTAATTCTCGCAACTTCCGCGGATGGGTTTCTCTGCATATTGCCACGGTCGAACGACAAAATCGAAATATGTAAAGTGGACCCGCGTTGTTTCGAGATCGTTTTCGATATCTGCCTTCGAGAACTTAGCGTGTCTCTGTGATTTCTCTCTCTCTCTCTCTCTCTCTCTCTCTCTCTCTCTCTCTCTCTCTCTCTCTCTCTTCCTCTCTCTTGGTATCGGTATCCAGAGACTGGTTGTTATTCCAGACAACTCAGATATAGCAGATTAGGGGAGCCGCGGAATAGAATTCCGAGTTGGAATATTGGATCACACGGCGCCGTAATCGATTCGAGGAAAACGGTTTACGATCGACTCTCCTTGCTGCCAACGACTACGATTGATTCCGAACTTTGCCCACGGGACCACGGTCTTTTCTGAATTGCGAAATCTTTGCTCGAAATACTTATTAATCCTTTGGACTCGAAGCAATTTTAATTGTGAAATCAAGGGGTATCTTTGAACCTAGAAGATTTTTGTTCTATGTAATCTTTTTCATCGATTTATAGGATACAGAAAAATTCAATCATTTCAAAACTGTTTCAAATAATGATACGTGAACGCAATCTCTTAAATGCGAATTTGCAATTTTTATATTTGATGACTAATCTAAATTTGATGGCAAAATAAATTTTCGACCTATATCGCAACAAACTGGAGTGAAATAGAAATTTATTTTCTTTCTTAATAGATTTAGAGTAAAGTGCCCAAATATGGTATAGTCGCCTATTATGGCACTACCTTGTATCTTGTAAAGGACAAGTCACACTCTAGTGAGAAAATCTTCAAACAATAGTTTACCATGTTTACTCAACAATGTGCGGTGCAATCGCACCATTCTATTGTTGATTTTAGTATCGATCCTCCGCCAGTTGTGTCTCCACGTGTTGAATATTTTCGTGGTTAGATTTTCGATTGTATCTTTTTCGAGGAAGCTAAGTGATTTTAAAATGTTTAAACATATCTGTAGTTTCAGTTCATTTATATTAATGTTTGCCAACTGTCGATTTGGGCTTACATTCATTTTCTCTTTGTCAGTGGCTAGTATTATCAGTCCACGAGGAGTTCCAAATATGGCACTACCAAGGGTTCCCTTTTATGGGTATAGCTATTGACATTCTTGGTATGGGTGCCGAATATGGCACTAGGTGTCATATTTCGCAATATGGCACTACCAAGGGTTCCCTAATATGGGTATAGCTATTGACATTCTTGGTATGAGTGCCGAATATGGCACTAGGTGTCATATTAGGGACTCAAGGTGTTCCATATTAAGAACCCCTTTTCGCTGGAACCTGCAAATGACATACCACAAAAAATATTTTTCCCAAGCTGTATCAAATTTTTACCAAACTTGACCCCGTAATCTTATAAGGAGGAAATGCATCTGCAACTGCATTCTAAAATAATCAAAATATGACATCAACAAAAAGTGGTTCATATTTATCCTAATAGGTCGAAAATTACGTAACAGTATTTTTTAAATCTTCCAATATTTTTACTGTTTTAAATTACATCTATTTAATTTTGTCAGAAATGCATAAAATGTTACTGCGAACTATTAGATCCACGTTTCGAAGCTCAATGGAGAATTGATTCAGCGTCGTCCACAAGTTCCTCTTAAGCACGTCATTTCCAAGTTCGTGGTATGCGGACGTGACGCATAGTCGACGGAAAAATTCCATTGGAGCTTGAACATCGACCTATATACTGAACAACTATCGCGCAATCGATCTAATATTATACATTCTTTGCGCCAGTGATTAATGGTATAGCCGATACTCCGACGTTATTTCCTCAGAATGTTTCCACGCGATGTATCAATTTTCCGAGAATCTTGACCAACAAATTATAAAATTATACTCATCAATTTCTCACTCACAGATAAAATGTGTGTACAAATACATTCTACAAAATGTAACTAAAAACATTCTGTAGAAATATCTGTCGTTATATTCAGTCCAGCTCATAAATCATCTACAATGATCAGGTGCAGATCAACCCCCTCGATTCCGACAATCGACCAACCCAGTCGCGGTCCTCCATTCCCGCAGACTTTTACACCGAATCGAACACGCGGAATCACTCGGAAAAGCCTGCCTCACGATCTCCCTTCACAAATATTCCAGCCCGTAACTCCGCAATTCCCCTGCGCCCCAACGGCTGCTCCCTAGACAAATGCGATTATCGAATTTAAGAAGGGGAGCGAGGTTCGATAACAGTCGATAAAAGTAATGCCCCGATCTCGAGGAGGTTCCAAGGTCCCCTATCTTTCTCCCTGGGTCGTCGATCTTCGAACACAGGTGCTCGATTGTCTCCTCTTCGAGAATCCTCGAGCTGTCACGCGGCTCTTATTGCGTCTGGTAAAGTTTTTGCCCGAGTTTATTTTAGATGGCATAGTCAATGGTTTCCTAAAATTTTCAATTCAATCGATTTTCAAGAACATGAAATAGGAATAAAAATACAATTAAACGAGTGTAAAATTTCGCGCCTGATTTTATTTTAGATGGCATATTTAATGATTTTCCAAAATTTTTAATTCAATCGATTTTGAAAGAACATGAAATAGAAATAACATAATATTAAGCCAGTGTAAAATTTCGTGCCCGAGTTTATTTTAAGTGGAACATTCAATGGTTCTCTGAAATTTTTAATTGAATTTATTTTGAAGAACATGAAATAGAAATACCATAATATTAAGCCAGTGTAAAATTTCGTGCCCGAGTTTATTTTAAGTGGCACATTCAATGGTTTTCTGAAATTTTTAATTAAATTTATTTTGAAGAACATGAAATAGAAATAACATAATATTAAGCCAGTGTAAAATTTCGTGCCCGAGTTTATTTTAAGTGGAACATTCAATGGTTTCCTAAAACTTTTAATTCAATCGACTTTGAAGAACATAAAATAGGAATAAAAATACAATTAATCCAGTGTAAAATTTCACGCCTGATTTTATTTTAGATGGCATATTCAATGATTTTCCAAAATTTTTAATTCCATTGATTTCGTGCCTAGTTTATTTTATTTTAGATGGCATATTCAATGATTTTCCAAAATTTTTAATTCAATTGATTTCGTGCCTAGTTTATTTTATTATAGATGGCATATTCAATGGTTTCCTAAAATTTTTAATTGAATTTATTTTGAAGAACATGAAATAGAAATAACATAATATTAAGCCAGTGTAAAATTTCGTGCCCGAGTTTATTTTAAGTGGCACATTCAATGGTTTTCTGAAATTTTTAATTGAATTTATTTTGAAGAACGTGAAATAGAAATAACAATATTAAGCCAGTGTAAAATTTCGTACCCGAGTTTATTTTAAGTGGAACATTTAATGGTTTCCTAAAACTTTTAATTCAATCGACTTTGAAGAACATGAAATAGGAATAAAAATACAATTAATCCAGTGTAAAATTTCGCGCCTGATTTTATTTTAGATGGCATATTTAATGATTTTCCAAAATTTTTAATTCCATTGATTTCGTGCCTAGTTTATTTTATTTTAGATGGCATATTCAATGATTTTCCAAAATTTTTAATTCAATTGATTTCGTGCCTAGTTTATTTTATTATAGATGGCATATTCAATGGTTTCCTAAAATTTTTAATTGAATCGATTTTGAAGAACATGAAATAGAAATATCATAATATTAAGCCAGTGTAAAATTTCGTGCTCGAGTTTATTTTAAGTGGCACATTCAATGGTTTTCTGAAATTTTTAATTAAATTTATTTTGAAGAACATGAAATAGAAATAACATAATATTAAGCCAGTGTAAAATTTCGTGCCCGAGTTTATTTTAAGTGGCACATTCAATGGTTTTTGAAAATTTTTAATTCAATCGATTTCAAAGAACATCAAATAGAAATAATATTTAAATAATAAATAATAATTAAATAATATAAACATTAAGAAATAATAATTAAGACAGTGTAAAATTTCCTGACCGATTTCTTGTTGCATTTAAATAGTAAAATAAAATTTGTTTGGTAGTTCCCAAACGTTGAACGATCCCAGTACTCCATTTTCCCATCGCGAATCTAATTCCAACGCAATTACTCGGCGATGTCTTTTCATGTTCGGTCCTCGACGAGGCTGCTCGCGATATTATCACCGCACGAATATTTGAACACAAGTGGTATTGTCTAGCAGCGGGCCTCTAATTAACTCGAAATAATTCATATTTGCTCGTAACTGCAGAGACAGGTCGGATAAACCCGGGGAAAAATGTTCTGCAAGGTAAGCTCGTCGCGGCGCTTGACGAGGCGAGAGTTGAACGTTGAGTAATGGATCAAGGCCAGGCGAGTGTGTTGCTGATAAGCGACCTCATTATCATTGAGAGCCAGTGTCGCGCCCTATAGTGCACATTGAATTAATTAAGCGTTCAAGGTCGTCGGAATTCTGTTGACGAACGAGCAGCTTCGATGATCTTCCAATCACAATTTTTACGGATCTCGATTTACGATCATTAATAATTATTAAACACGGCTCCTTGTAGTCGACTTACCAGATTTTGCTGAAATTATACTTAATTTAAAAAATACACAGACCAACGAACGTTCTAAATGTTTGTGTACGTCCATGAAGAAGAACTGGCCACGATTTCCAATAAAGATTGGGGATGGAACCGGGCAAATTCGATCAATTAACGCAGCAAACAGAAGGAAGGTTCACCGTTCTTGTCCGGTCCCATTACGGCACAATGAGCCGTCGATCGGGCTGATCTATGCTCGTAAGAAATCAGAATATATTGGAAGGTTCCATTGGAAACCGCATCGATGGAGAGCCAGCATTGGCGAACTCGACCGTGCCGCGCGCGATTATTTGGCAGTTCTTAAAGGATCAATTCGCCCATTGAAAGAGTGCTGATGGCTTACGCGCGGCCAATCCCATGATGCCGTGCAAACAAAAGAGCCGATCGATCGGCCGAACCGATGAACAGCGCTCGGCGTCGGCCGATCCGAAAAGTCAAGTAGTCTCAACTGGACGAATCGAGAGAGAGAGAGAGAGAGAGAGAGAGAGAGAGAGAGAGAGAGAGAGAGAGAGAGAGAGAGAGAGAGAGAGAGAGAGAGAGAGAGAGAGAGAGAGAAAGAGAGAGAGAGAGCTCGTGATCGAGGATCTACGATGTTCTTCCCCGACGGATCGTCGATACGAGACGCTGTTGGCCTGGATCGGTTGGTACTACACAGTCTCCGAATACGTCATCGAATCATCTTAGTTTTTAAAACTGTTGGTTTCCGAAGCTTGGTTTCAAGACTGTGGAAACATTCTTACCGATTTGTTAAAATGATTGAAAGAAGAAACAAACAAGTTAGACAATCTTGAATTTGTTTAGTTGTGAACGTTCGAAGACACCCCTATTTTATTGTAATTTTTTAAAACATAAAATATAACTTGAACCCTTAATTTCTAATTTTATTATTTGCGAGAATTGAAATTTGTGAGCACTGGAATTACGACTTCCAGAGGTTGAAGCTTTACAATTCCTAAAAGCTTAATCGTCCAGAACGAAGTGAACAATAAATTCGTAACAGATCGAAATACAGAAATTCCCAAAGGAGACGTTTCCAAAATTCCTTGGTTTCTAAAATTACAACAAAACTGAATGAACTAACACCGAAACTGTGAAGTCATTATTCCCGACTTGTTAAAATGATTGAAAGAAGAAACGAACAAGCTGGACAATGTTCAATTTGTTTAGTTGTGAACGTTCGAAGACACCCCTATTTTATCGTAATTTTTTAAAACATAAAATATAATCTGAACCCTCAATTTCTAATTTTATTATTTGCCAGAGTATTTATGTGATCATCGAAGTTACGACTTCCAGAGGTTCAAGTTTTACAATTCCCAAAAGCTTAATCGTCCAGAACGAAGTGAACAATAAATTCGTAACAGATCGAAATACAGAAATTCCCAAGGGAGACGTTTCCAAAATTCGTTGGTTTCTAAAATTACAACAAAACTGAATGAACTAACACCGAAACTGTGAAGACATTATTCCCGACTTGTTAAAATGATTGAAAGAAGAAACAAACAAGCTAGAAAATCTTGAATTTGTTTAAAGATCTAATCGCAAAGTTCCGTTTCTCTTACTTCAGCGTGCAACGGCGTTTGTAAAATGTATTCGCTGGCCTGTGCAGAGTCACCACGGCTGAACGAGCCGGTACACGGGGACAGCGTGTTCGACTGTGACGTAGCGGGTCGCCATAAAGGGGAAATTTTACGAGAACAGCGTATGCTGTAGGTGGAAGTCGTTACCCGCGGGCTACATTATCGCGGCCCTGGATACTCGCGGTTTCTGGATACTCTCCCGGGCCGCGTTAATTCGGATTTATTCTGCCCCTTCCGAGACCCAACGGCCTGGGGGTTAACCCGCTTTACATTCCGTTCCTGTAATTCGACGCGTCGAATCATTCGCGGCGCTCGTAAATCCACGGATCACGGCCAGTTGTATTTTTGTCGGGCGCCTGGGATCATCGTTCCCCCAAGCTTCTCTCACTCTTTCCCTCCCGATCTCTTAACATCCTTCGAGCCCTTCTCTGGCTCTCCTTGAACCCTACACCCTTCTTTTACTGTCCCGTGGATTACCGTTTGTTTTACTGCCCTCCGGTGAAAATGTCCTCGTCGGCGACGACGACGCGACGGGATCCGAGGATTTCCACGGATCGATGAACCTGCGTCGACCTCGCTTCGAGATCGATTTTTCACACCCTAAGGGATCACACTCGTGGCGGAAGAAATTTTTTCTTATCGTCGTTTCGCGTGACAGGATTTTTTAACACGTCCAGAAATTTGAAAGAGTCGAATTAAGAAATTTCTGTTTTTTTTATGGAGAGCTAGAAATTAAACGGGTACGTGCAGGAGAAAACAACGATGCTCAAGACGGTGTAGATCTTTATCTAGATCTTTATCTCTCTTTAGATCGCCACCAACTTCGATCCTCGAGGACCGATCCTCGTAGAAAATCGTGGTTGCTGGTATCTTTACTTATCGTTAGAGTCGCCTTCACGATCAAAGAGCCGCGTCTTCCTGGCCTCGTCCACTCCGTGAACCGCCCCTGTATATTACTTCCGTTCTGCTCTTTCAGGAGCCGAAAGTGTATTCGCGATAGAATACGAATCGCTTCCGGCCCCGTCGTGTAACGTCCTTCCAAAGAGACCACGCCGGCCTTTGAACGAGATCGAGAGACATTGATTTGTCATCGGCGCGGTTCAACTTGTTCTTCTCCCTTCCGTTGTTTTTACGAGCTTCTCTTTTCTTGTCGGGAGTTTTGTCCTGTTCACGGTATTCTGAAGTCTGATCGATTTGTGATGGCCATTCATGGGTTTTTTCGGGGCTACGAAGAGGTACAGCGGTCGTTGATGTTTTAACGATTGGGAGATTCGTTTAGCTTCATGTTCGGTTCTTCTGGCCGGTTGTTTTAGAGACTTGATGCTTCCAAATAATTCCCTGGGAAGAAATACAAAATTGCGTTAGGTGAAGAATTATTGCACAACACGAGACTTGATTGTTCCAAATAATTTCCAGGGAAGAAATACAAACTTGTACTGGATGAAGAATTGCTTGTCCAACACAAAACTTAATTTTACCAAATAATTTCCTGGGAAGAAATACAAAATTGTACTAGTTGAAGAATTATTGCCCAACGCGCGATTTGATTTTTCCAAATATTATAACTTCCTGGGAAGAAATACAAAATTTTACTAGTAGAAGAATGATTGTCCTACACGAGACTTGATTTTTCCAAATATAATTTCCTGGGAAGAAATAAAAAATTGTACTAGTTGAAGAATTGCTTGTCTGAGACTTGATATTTCCAAATAATTTCCTGGAAAGAAATAGAAAATTGTATTAGATGAAGAATTATTGCTCAATACGAAACTTGATATTTTCAAATAATTTCCTGGAAAGAAATGCAAACCTGTACTAGATGAAGAATTATTGCCCAACACGTGACTTGATTTTTCCAAATAATTTTCAGGGAAGAAATACAAACTTGTACTGGATGAAGAATTGCTTGTCCAACACAAAACTTAATTTTACCAAATAATTTCCTGGGAAGAAATGCAAAATTGTGCTAGATGAAAAATTATTACCCAACACGCGACTTGATTTTTCCAAATATTATAACTTCCTGGGAAGAATTAGAAAATTGTACTAGTTAAAAAATGATTGTCCTACACGAGACTTGATTTCTCCAAATATAATTTCCTGGGAAGAAATTCAAAATTGTGTTAGATGAAGAATTACTGCACGACACGAAACTTGATTTTTCCAAATAACTTCCAGGGAAGAAATACAAACTTGTACTGGATAAAGAATTGCTTGTCCAACACAAAACTTAATTTTACCAAATAATTTCCTGGAGAGAAATACAAAATTGTACTAGATGAAGAATTATTGCCCAACGCGCGACTTGATTTTTCCAAATATTATAACTTCCTGGGAAGAAATACAAAATTTTACTAGTAGAAGAATGATCGTCCTACACGAGACTTGATTTTTCCAAATATAATTTCCTGGGAAGAAATACAAAATTGTACTAGTTGAAGAATTGCTTGTCCGAGACTTGATATTTCGAAATAATTTTCTGGAAAGAAATAGAAAATTGTATTAGACGAAGAATTATTGCTCAATACGAGACTTGATATTTTCAAATAATTTCCTGGAAAGAAATGCAGACCTGTACTAGATGCAGAATTATTGCCCAACACGTGACTTGATTTTTCCAAATAATTTTCAGGGAAGAAATACAAACTTGTACTGGATGAAGAATTACTCGCTCAACACAAAACCTGATTTTACCAAATAATTTCCTGGGAAGAAATGCAAAATTGTGCTAGATGAAAAATTATTACCCAACACGCGACTTGATTTTTCCAAATATTATAACTTCCTGGGAAGAAATACAAAATTTTACTAGTAGAAGAATTATTGTCCTACACGAGACTTGATTTTTCCAAATATAATTTCCTGGGAAGAAATATAAAATTGTACTAGTTGAAGAATTGCTTGTCCGAGACTTGATATTTCGAAATAATTTTCTGGAAAGAAATAGAAAATTGTATTAGATGAAGAATTATTGCTCAATACGAAACTTGATATTTTCAAATAATTTCCTGGAAAGAAATGCAAACCTGTACTAGATGAAGAATTATTGCCCAACACGTGACTTGATTTTTCCAAATAATTTTCAGGGAAGAAATACAAACTTGTACTGGATGAAGAATTGCTTGTCCAACACAAAACTTAATTTTACCAAATAATTTCCTGGGAAGAAATACAAAATTGTACTAGTTGAAGAATTATTGTCCTACACGAGACTTGATTTTTCCAAATATAATTTCCTGGGAAGAAATACAAAATTGTACTAGTTGAAGAATTGCTTGTCCGAGACTTGATATTTCGAAATAATTTTCTGGAAAGAAATAGAAAATTGTATTAGATGAAGAATTATTGCTCAACACGAAACTTGATATTTCCAAATAATTTCCTGGGAAGAAATGCAAACTTGTACTAGATGGAGAATTATTGCACAACACGCAACTTGATTTTTCCAAATAATTTCCAGGGAAGAAATACAAACTTGTATTGGATGAAAAATTGCTCGCCCAACACAAAACATGATATTATCAAATAATTTCCTGGGAAGAAATACAAAATTGTAGTAGTTGAAGAATTATTACCCAACACGCGACTTGATTTTTCCAAATATTATAACTTCCTGGGAAGAATTAGAAAATTGTACTAGTTAAAAAATGATTGTCCTACACGAGACTTGATTTCTCCAAATATAATTTCCTGGGAAGAAATACAAAATTGTACTGCTTGAAGAATTGCTTGTCCAACACGAGATACTTTCAAATAATTCCTGGAAAGAAATACAAAATTGTATTAGATGAAGAATTATTGTCCAACACAAGACTTGATTTTTCCGAATAATTTCCCTAGAACAAAAAAGCTCGTACTAGTTGAAGAACTATTGCAACACGAGACTTGATTCCTCAAAATAATTTCCTGCTAAGAAATACAAAATTGTGCTGGATGAAGAATTGTTTGCCCAACACGAGACTTAATATTTCCAAATAATTTCCTGGGAAGAAATACAAAATTTTGCAAGATGAAGAATTGTTTGCACAACACGGGGCTTGACAATTCCGAACGACTTCCACGGAAGAAAAGAAAATTGTACACGAAGATTCGCGAACTGAAGCGAGGAAAATAACTAGAAGCCGGTGAGACGGTCAAGGGTTGAAAAGGGGGAAAGTATGACAGTCTGTCGAGCCTATGGGGGTGTGAAACGTCTCGTCGAGGTTCTCCCCCTCGACTGCCGAACGCATTGTACCAAGCTGGAGGGAATCCAGCCGTGGAGGCGTCGTTTGGCGAAAAATCAGACGCAACCCGTCGCTTTTCTCGCGCAGCTCGCTGGAATTTCCGTCTCGCCGCTTTATTTCGCCCACCCCTAAGCGGAACCGGCGCGGCGTAGTCGCGACGAGCCGTGATTGTGCGACGAAAATTATGGAAATGTGAATACGAAGATAACACTCTGACTGGCGGCTGTAAAATCGCCCGTGCGGAAGATATTTCGGGGTGCCACCCCGAGCAAAAGTGATCAATACGTGAAATATCGGGTCTGCATCATCCCTCGTCCTCCATGCGCTTGTATGCGCTTCGTGGCGTTTCATACTAACCAGACAGCTAACCAATTCCGAAATAGAATACCTCTATTAACCCTCCGGTACCTCGCTGCTCCCTTAGATTGCAAAATACACCCCATGGGACTGCGCTGAAAATTCGAAAACCGGCAAAATCGTTTCAGGTTTCTGAAAATTGGACACCGCGATTTTTCTACAAGCATTTATCAGCTTTCAATCGATCGGTGGTCGACGTAGACATTTTTTAAAGTGAACGATCTAGATGTTCTCTGCAGTATAATTTATCTTTCCAATATTTGCGTTTGATCGCAGCATTATATCCTCATTGTACGCTACATTATTTGACGCATTATGGTTGATAGGACTAATATCGAGGTCACAGGGGTCTCAAACGCAAGACCACGTCCTAAACCCCTAGAATAGAGGATGCCCAGGTGAATTGGGTTCATGGGAACAGAGCAGGTGTGTCTATTCCTTCGACTTTCTTGTCGGACCCACGGTAGCAGCGTACGCCTTCCTAGCATGATTAATCATCAGGTATCAGGTTGATCCTCTATCCGACGCTCCACTGGGAATTGTCCGCACATCAGAATTCTTTTCCACTCTTTTGCGGAGCACTGGAATAATTCCAATAGTTTTCGAATAATTCCAGAAGAATATTCTTCGATAAGAAGATTTCAAATCCCAAGATTAATCGCCGAGCGGCGACCATAATCGGTCGTCCTTCATTTGTGAAAATCTTCTAGCTGTTCCCTTTGGAGAATCAATAATTCCCAAGGAATTCTCTTTGATATCCTTCGAATCCTAAATCCTGCGATTAATTGCCGAGCTCTGCGATCACAACTGTTCAACCTTCGTTTCCAAAGTTTCTCTGAGAAATCAAATTTTGAAGAAAGTTTAACAGTATTACCTGATCCGTTCCTTGAGAACAAACTTAACCTTATAGTTACATCGAATTCCCCCCACAAAATCGATCAAGTTTAACATTTTTATGATTGTAAAAATTTGTTTAAATCGCTGTAATTGCCTTCACCTTTTTTATTGTGGATTTAACAAAAATGTGGTATCGGAAACATTTTGCCGTCGGTTCTCGTTAGTTTATACTTGCAGGCTTGTTGTAATTTTCGTGCACAACAGAGAGCTCGGTATCCCCGTTTCCTCTTTTCATTTGTGTGGGTCGAGAGCACCGCTAAAAGTGTTAGTGGATGATATCTGTGAAGCTTAGGGGGGTCGGGGCGGAAGACACTTGACCCGCTATACATTCATATTTTTCCAGTCCAGTGGAGAACCTTTTCTCCTCGTAACAAGCTGTAACGTAGCTTCAATACAATTTTCATTATTTATATTAAATGCCTGGCGTTTACCTGTCCGCCTTGGTGTGGAACGTTTCTCTTCCATCGGAACATTCTTTCCACGAATATTTCACCATTTTCATTACGAAGATTTTTTCAAAAGTCTTTCGACGAGCGAATTAACATATACAATGTTCAAGAAAGAATTTTCTAAATATTGCAAGTAATGGAAAGATTGTAGTGTTGCACGAGTCCTGGCGTATATTTCTTTTTTAACCTTTCGATCAAATTCGAAAAAATTGAGGCATGAAGAACAGACTTCCTCGAGCGAGAAGAGAGAAGCACAGTTGAAAAAGCAGCGTGTGTGTCGAAGCGATCGTGTTCAACTCAGAAAATTGAAGAAGCGTTTGAATGCTGGGAGAAGAAGAATGCATTTCCGCAGTGAAAAAGCGCAGTTCAAGGACGTTTGGCGCACGCAAGAATTGCATCTTGCGGCTGGATCGATCGCAACGGTTGTTCCCTTTGGCAGATGCGATTCAAACGGGGTCTCGAGAGAAAGAAGCAGGAGCGGATGTGCCACAAGTGGCCCCGCGGGAGCCACTAAACGATTTAACGAACACGCGTTGCGCCCTTTCATCTTCGACGAGCTCCGCGGAGCTCTGACATTTGCCCGCACCGACTGGCTGCCTGGTCCAAGTATCAATCGAGACCTTTCTATTTCGCCCTTTTCCACAATCTGCATTCTTTGTCCTGCACTTTGCTTTGTCTCCCACCCTTATTGCGACCTTCGTTTCTCAACGGACCACCTGCTCCCTGATGCACCTTTTTTATTCCCTTTTGCGTATTCCTGCAGCATAATCATTTTTAATTGAACTCTTTCTGTTGGGACTTGTACGTTTCGTTGTTTGAATGCTGGAGAAATCTTGCAGAATTTAAGCCTTAGCACTTGCGTGGTGACTTTGAGAGTTACCACTGAAAAAAAGTTGCTGTACTATCATTCAAAATATTGTTTACATTATTAATATGTTAGGATCTAACCAATTACAAATATTTAAATATTAAATATAAATTTAAATATTTAAATATATGAGGCATTATAGTAATTTCATATCCACAAAATGAAAAGAATCATATGGAATGGAATTATTCTAGCTAGGAAGAAATGTTTAGTTTTCGAAGTAGAATAGCTCCGAGTGCAAAGGGTTAAAATTAATGAGACAATCAAAAATTTGATGAACTGGTGGTGGGTACGGTATTGAAGAAAGAAATTGCCACTCGGTAGTGGTTCGATCGATGG
Organism: Lasioglossum pauxillum; assembly: GCA_933228785.1. NCBI lineage: Eukaryota > Metazoa > Arthropoda > Insecta > Hymenoptera > Halictidae > Lasioglossum > Lasioglossum pauxillum. The sequence goes on from OW121702.1 coordinate 8,565,754, forward strand.
TGTTCCAATAATGCTGTCATTAGCCGAGGCAGCGTGGCTGCTGGTAAGAAAATTATAAAGCAATATCGTCTCGAAATATATTTGGGAACGATATCCAGGATGTGGGTGGAGGGCGGGAAGGGCGTGTCGCACAGTTTCCTGCGGCGGCGACGTCAGAAAGTGGCTATTATGGTTGGAACGTTATCATTACACTAGACGAAGCCTGTACGGTTGATAACACGGTTGATGTTACGTGGGGGACCCTTATCGTCAGCCACCTGCCACCGGCAGGTTGACGTAAGCAGGCTACATCAGCGATAGGGGACGCTATTATGCGTTACATTCACGCGTCCGGATCACTCGATGACGCAATCATCCGGCCGACACGGTTTTTTTTGTCCGGCCGTCAGTCATTGCAACGATATATTCTGTAATGCGACTTCCTTCGTTTGTACTACTCGGCCATGTCGGAAACTGTAACGACGATACAACTAGGCCTCGAGGACGCTTTCATAACCTAATTCGGTGGCTAAGCTTACGGTAAAACTGAATTTTTATACATCAATTTGTGAGGATTGAATTGAAATAAATTTTTATAAAATGCACACAGCTCTTCCTGAATCTCAAAAATCGTTTCAGTCTGAATAATAATATTGAATATTGAACGACGCTAATTTGTGGACACGTCTTTTTGTTTCTGGCAAAGGTAATGATTCTCACAGGTCCTGAAAATGGCGCAGGAAATTTGTTTTACGATAAAACTGAATTTTTATACATCAATTTATAAAAATCGAATTGAAATAAATTATTAAAAAATGCACACGGCTTTTCCTGAATCTCAAAAATTATTTCAGGCTGAATAACTATATTGAATGGTGGACGACGCTAATTTGTGGACACGTCTTTTTTGTTTCTGGCAATGATGACGACTCTCACAAGTCCTGAAAATGGTGCAGAAAGTGTGTTTTACGGTAAAACTGAATTTTTGTACATCAATTTATAAAGATCGAATTGAAATAAATTTTTAAACTAGTAGGGCCCACAGCTTTCATTTTGTGTGTGACTCTTCACGAGCCACACAAAGAACTTCCCGATTCGTTAGTTGCTGTATATTATTATTATTATTTATTAAGTGTACGTTTTAAGAAGATTATACGTTTTCAGGGAAATTCAATAGTTTTCTACTTATCAAAATGTTTGCTATATGGCGTCGCATTAAACCAATATCGTATGCTCGTTGCTCGCTTAGTTCCTTGTTATAGCATACTAATGTTGCAAAATAAATTGTCTTAATTAGTTTTTCGCAAACGATACAACTCATCATTATCCGGGTTTGCAGTATTGATCTTGGTTTTCTTCGATACTATTAATTTAAATTTTCTCAAAATATATAAACCGCTCAATTTTGAAACTCTGCTCAGTGCTACATACAACATTTGTAAAGTTCGTATTTCTGATGTTTTAAAATCCATACATACTTTCTCGTATGTTTGTCCCTGACTTTTATGAATCGCAATCGCTTCAGCAGGAACCACTGGAAATTGACTACGTGTGATTTGTTATTTTCCTTCACTCGAAATATTTACTTGATTCGATATTTTTTTATTATTGGTGTTAAATTTTGATTTATATTTGCATTTTTCATATAATCACGATAACGAGTTCTTACTTTCACTCCTACTATGGCCAATTGAAAATCTAACCACAATATAGATGGAATTTTTGTATTTTCTTGAAAACTAATAAATTTTAATATTCCGCATGCTCCATTAACCAATTCGTCTTCAACGTCAATGTTATTAATTATCATATATTTTATATTAATTTTCAATTTAATCTCAGTTAACAATTCGTTTTGAACTCATTGTTTATTTAAAGATTGTAATATAAATGTTTTTGTACTTTCATCGATATTCTTTGAAAATGTATTCTCGGCGATGATTAACTCACTCTTGCATTGGAATAATTTTCGATTATTGTAAGCGGTTACATTAGCATTAGTTGCATAATTGGAAAAAAAATTTTTTTTAATTAAAAAAAGCAAGAAAAATTTTTTTTTTAATTTTATAAAAAAATTTTTTTTTAATTTGATAAAAAAAAAATTTTTTTTTAAATATATATATATAGTTACGTTTAATTCTTCGGTGGATACGCCTTTCGTATAAATTGCAATGTTTAATCAACTCCTTTCGAAAAAAACTAAAAAACTACTTGACCAAAATGGACCAAAATCTAATCAGCTCTAAGTTACAGCGGGGCACATCGATTGCATCATTCATCATTCTGATCGCGTTGTTACTTTTTCAGAAAACGTTAACGAAAAATTTGATTACATAGAAACGGCCATACGCACACACACACACACACACACACACACACACACACACACGCACACACACGAACATTTTGCTGAAAATAGTCTAAAATGACTCCAATGACCATGAAACGTGAAGATCTGCTAAAAAATCGATTTTCGATTTTCGGGGTAATTACAATAACTTCCCTATGAAATCGGGAAGTTAAAAATGCACACAGCTTTTCCTGTATCTCAAAAATTGCTTCAGTCTGAATAATAATATTGAATATTGAACGACGCTAATTTGTGGACACGTCTTTTTGTTTCTGGCAAAGATGACGATACTCACAGGTCCCGGAAACGATGCGGGAGGTGTCGCGACGCGATCACCACCATTACGAAAGCGAAGTTTCGGGGTGGTAGGTGAATGGCCAGTCCGATTTCCAATTTGCCTAAATGTACCGAAGCAGCGCGCGCGAACAAGCACTTTCGTGCCGGGACGAACGCGTAAATAGCAATTACCATTCCGAGAGGCCAAGAGCCCTGGGCCTCTTATGGCTTGAAACACAGCAGCCGTTCTCCACCGCTATCATTCCACGACGAGGCTCATCCCACGTGTCGATATATCACCCGACTGTCGCTGAACTAGCTGTACTTACGTTGACCCGACGCGATCGTGGCAGACGGCCAACGATAAGGACCGCGCTGCCTATCCTGAGAGCCGCCTTTTGTATTAATCACTCTGTTCCCAGACTAATGGTCACCCCCACCACACACACCTTCAACTTATTAAATAGCATCGATTATTAATTAGCTCTCAAGTGTCGCCTCTTCTCTTATTCCACTTCTCGTTTTAAGTGCGACTTACAATCGTCGTCAGTATATTTCCATACGGTACGTGTATTTTTTATTCCGTGTGGTTGTAGATCATGAAAAGACAAATCCAACGAGTATAATGACCATACTGTTCCGATCATTCAATGTGGAGATATTTGTGTCTGAAAGGTAGGACTTAACTTTATGCACTTCATAGTTTCAGACACAAATATCTCGAGAACAAATGATCGTAAGGGTATGGTTATTGCACTCGTTGGATTCGTCTTCGAATGTTCTACAATCACACGGAATAAAAAATATATGCTATCGTAAAAAAAACATAAGTGTGACCTTGATTTCTGTAGAATAGTGAACAAGTTTATGATTGGTTCTAGGTCCGTACTTTGACAATAAATGAAGAAAGATATTGAAACTGTCTTGCCTCTATCTCCCACGAAATCAAACTCGAAGAATTTCTCTGCGGCGCGGACATCTCAGTTTTCAATAAAGCAATTCAAGTGGCCGATCGCCATGGAGACGGATACCGATTCGATTAAAACCGCATGCATAATGCAGAAGCGAGAGAGCAACGGGTAGTAAACCTATGAAATTTTCATTCGGATGGTAATCGGACGGTTATTTATGAAACCGGCTGTACGGAGCAACAGCAACAGCAACAGCAACACAGGGAGCGAGGCTGAGAGACCAGGGCTCAGTATATATTCGGAAGTTAAATGCGGAAGCCTTAACAACCTGTTTACCGTGGCGCAAACCCGGTTCCAGCGATCCGTCAAGGCTGCGCGAAGACAAACGCGAGTTTTCCTGGGGAAAAATTAATCAGGGCCCGAGGGTGCGTGGGTAAACAACACTGCCGGAGGAAAAAAACCGTACAGAGAGGGATGGCGAAAAAGGTAACGCTCGTTGTGAAATGAATGTAATAAACGAGCAAATACGCGTTTATTTACAAATGCCTGACGGCAGGCAAACAACTGCCCCCCACCCTTTGCATTCACCATGGAAAAACGCGGAGAAAATTCGCAGGCGAACGAGCGACTGCAAAACGAAAATGTGAAGAACGAGGGGAAAAAGAACGGTCTCTTCCGTTGACAAATATTCTTGTTACTAAAATTTTCCTTGACTCCATCCTCACCCCCTCTCCCATACGGACTCTTTTCACGTTTTGCTCCTCGGGCATTCGCGACTCGCTCCACTCTTATTGGTAAGTTCCGGCTTTCTTTTGATAAGGAAAAATAAAATCCCAGTCGTATAAAAAGGTATTAAATTATTCAATTCGGAGATCAGGAGGGATTTGTTCTCAGAACGGTCTTTAGATTTCTGCCGCTTTTCTCTCACTTGCGAATTTATGATTATCTTCTCTTATCTTCTCTGTTTTCGTATTATTAAAATGGATAACTACGAGGATTAGTAGTAGCATTAAAATGTTGTTTATCGATACGACGGTGAAGAGAGAAGTCGGTCAGGCTAGTAGAATTTCGGGTAAGCAAATGAACAGCGAGAGTTCGCGCGTGTACACGGCCGTATCAATGAAAATATATAACAATTGCCGGTACGTAGATTAATATTGAGGACGTTCCGGACCCGAAGTTCTAATGTCCGAGGTCCCCTAAGTGCGTGAGGCGCTCTAATATTCAACGGTATCCAAGAGTTCCGGTTCCGGGGATGAAAGTTGACCGTGCCCGGCTAAGATTGCTTCCTTAATGCTCGTCCTCTCGGTCTTTATTGGCCCATAAAGGCCCAAGTACGCGATTATTATCAATCCCATTTCTTTGCTCAAACGGACTTGAAATTCGACCGTAGTTGCGCCCCTCAGTCGCACTATTTTTGGCACCGGGGACCTTTCATTCGGCTAAATAAATTTTCCTCGTATCCTCATTTGATAAATCGTTATCGTAAGAAAAACACACGAGGGTATTAACGCTGACATTCGCCTCTGCTTCTCTGAAAACTGCTTCGAGAATACGGTTCGTTCAAGAGCCGGGTTCAAGGACCTTTCAGATGCATCGTGAGGATCCTGGAGAAGCTCTAGCATTTATCGAGCAGCTCGCAGGGAAAGTCTTTTCCTTGCTGAGCGAAGAGAAGGAATTGCATTCGTATCGAGACTGAGCGGAGAGCACCGTCGATCGTGATGCAGAGAAACGATCGGTTGAAAATAACATCGACGGTTGCCTGCTTTAATCTGGTCCCGTGGACACCGATGCATTCGCCGATATTAGAACCCGTAGATCTCCATTTCCATCTGGCCGACGCGATTCCCACGGCCGTATTAATTTCATTAATGTCCCGTGTTTTTCGCTCGATCCTCCGATCGACTCCTTTCAAATCCCGCTGCCTTTGAACCGATCCCGTTTGATAGCTCTCCCTCTCTCCCTCTCTCTCTCTCTCTCTCTCTCTCTCTCTCTCTCTCTCTCTCTCTCTCTCTCTCTCTCTCTCTCTCTCTCTCTCTCTCTGTTCGTTCGCCGACGTTCAATCTTCATTAGGACCGTTTCGCTGCGTTATTCCACGGGACCGATGTTGATCAGTTGAATTTGTCTGCCCCCGCTTCTGAAATCCCTTCGATCTTCTGATTACCTTTCGATTTTCTACCGGTCCTCCTCACGGTATCGTCGAGAATCAAGAGAGACTTCTATTCTTCGTATCGACGCAATGTTGCAGGGATTGTTCTGTGTACGTGATCTTCTCTTGTTAGTTGCCTTCGGGGATAAGAGACTCCCTTCGCAATTTTGTAATTTGATCGTATACAGTAATTTGATTGGCATACTGTGACAAATTATTTTTGTAGTAGGAAATCGTCATTAGGGTTGTAACTGAATTATAAAGACATTTTATTTATTTATATTTTGTTGTAATGTGACCGATTGGTATTGAAGACATTTTGTGAGTACCTTATTTTGAGATCTAGATCGAGGATGTTTGTGCAAACTAGAGTAGTACCAATAAATGTTTTTGCTTATTTATAGTTTGTTGTAATGTGGCCGATTGGTATTAAAGACATTTTGTGAGTACCTTATTTTGAGATCTAGATCGAGGATGTTTGTGCCAACTAGAGTAGTACCAATAAATGTTTTTGTTTATTTATAGTTTGTTGTAATGTGGCCATTTGGTATTAAAGACATTTTGTGAGTACCTTATTCTGAGATCTAGATCGAGGATGTTTGTGCGACTAGAGTAGTACCAATAAATGTTTTCGCTTATTTATAGTTTGTTGTAATGTGGCCATTTGGTATTAAAGACATTTTGTGAGTACCTTATTTTGAGATCTAGATCGAGGATGTTTGTGCAAACTAGAGTAGTACCGATAAATGTTTTTGCTTATTTATAGTTCGTTGTAATGTGGCCAATTGGTAATAAAGGCATTTTGCGAGTACATACCTGATTTTGAGATCTAAATCCAGGATGTTTGTGCAAACTAGAGTGGTACTGATAAACGTTTTTGCTGAGAGTACACCGTCAATTTCAGAGCCCGCAATAAAACTAAGAAAACAGTACCGGATCGATTTCGGACCGCAGAAAACATAAAACGCCGAGGCATGTAGACTCGCTAAAAGCATATACCTCTTTTAACGACTTTGCAAAACATGGGAAAATATAAACGCTCGCTATCTGTTCGCCAGATACCGCTCTGTCAATAGCGATACGCGAGCAAGCATTTATTTTCTTGCTCAGTGGCCAATAAAAGTCCGTATAAACGTCACAGCAAGTATACACGGTGATTCGCGTAAACTGCGGCCCGATCGACCCCTAGTCATGAATCAATAAATTCTCCCCTCTCTCTCTCTCTCTCTCTCTCTCTCTCTCTCTCTCTAACAATTTTCGAGTAACCTATCAAAAAGCTGCACGCAGAAAACGATCGGAACGATATCTGCTCGTTGCGGTGACAATTTTCGAAAATACACCCAACCGGTCCTGTTGACAAAGTATAAATATCGAGTGTCGCGCGGACGACAGAAAAGCAGCAAAAATTTACGCCGTCGAACGGCGACGTTCTGTTTAGCCGATGGTAAATAGTAGCAGTTGTAAACACTGCGCTAACGTTTGCACGATGCGTATATGTAGTAGAAAATTGTGTCCTCGTCGGTCCTCGGATTTTCCGATCGGCTATCGAATTTTCCCTCGAAAACAATTCGGCTTTCATAATACCGAATAGCTCAGATTCCAAAATGATTCTCCGGGCTACAAAATATGTCGAACAATGTTCCTGCTCCTGCAAAAGTGACATTAAAATCTCTTAAACATAGACCTTTGAGTGAATTATTTTAAAAAATTTCTAACATTTGATTATCATTGTGACAATGTAATTTTAAAAATCCGTTTCAAAAAATTGGTTCAACGAAAGAACCTTTGACATAAAAAATAAACACCTCGATCATTTTTCCTGAGGCTCGTATAGGTTTTCCCGGGATTTCAATTTTTTTTATGAAATACGGGGCAGTGGATTGGAGAGCATGTTTGAGGGACGGTTAGTGTTTCTTTCGGCAGGTTTAACTGGATTTTTGGACAATGCGCCGGGGACCGCGGCACGTTGTAAAGACGGGAACTGTGAATCGTGTGAAACTGCTTTCCGCGGCGCGTGCTCTTTGAACCCCGAGATTGCCGCTTTGTTCGCCGCTGTTAAAGCTCGATTTCCATTGGCGCTACACTCCCTCTCCGTCTCTCTGGAAGCGACCCAGTTAAATACTGAATGCGAAAGTAGTGGGCTAAACAGAAACTGCGACGCTGCAGATAGTAGCCGAGCATCTTCCAACAAATTCTCTCCGTCCCGGAGTTCCCGAATCCTTCTTCCGCGTTGCATTTCATTTAGTTGCCGATGATGCAATCGTGGAATCCCTCTTTCACTGTACACGGGGATTACAAACTGTTGGTACACCGGCAGACAGCGTTGAACAACCATTCCTAACGCGTTTACCTCGAAGTTTCGGCGAGTAGAGCGAAGGGGAATTGAAAGACGCGTGTTTCGCTTTGGAGACACTATATGGAATAATTGTTTATACTTCAGGAGCTACATAATTGAACATTTAATGATACACGTACGATCGAAGATAAAATCAAGGTTTACAATTTGCCATTTGAGACAACATTTCACCCGAAAATAGGGGTGCAGTTTGACCAAGGGGCAGATTATCGTGAATGAAGTTACCACTCTAGTCTGGCGAGTCCCATAACCGGACACGGTGCGCTCGGTAAATCTGTTAGGCGACCTGTTATGGCGCCGGGGGCTGCGTTCGACAAGTAGCGAGGCTGTTGCACAGCTCCAGGCTCGCACGTCGAGGAACACTCTCGTAATTTCGCCGATACGTTCTCGTCCGGCGCGCAATTTAAATCCTCCCTGCCACCCGCGCAAGAAACTTTACGAGCGGATAAAGGTACGTGACGCGAAACCGGAATCGGCCACGAAAGCTTCGCGCTATTTTCAACTCTGTTCCCCTTCTATGGGGTGTAGCCACCCCCGTGATAATTCGTGTCGTTTTATCGGCTCGGTCGCCGCGAGAACGATAGTCCACGGAGCGTGTCTTATTTTAACCGGACGTGTTCCGACCCTGTTTCAAACGCCTTCTTCGTGTTCGAAGGAAACTCACTTTTTGCTGCAGGCTTTGATGCCGTTCCTTCCCCTGCAACCTGTGGTTTTTATCCTCGAACCACTGGATTAGAGTTATGCTATATAATTATAGACAACTTTCTATGTATTGACGATTTAGATGAATTGTGGATTAGTTTCTGCCGCCTGGCTGGGAGGCGAGAGCAGGGCAATTAAAGCGAATTAATCGGATTACCGTACGCGCGTCCGGGTACAAAGAGAATTAATTTGGACAAGATGGATCGTAATCCTGGACCTGGCATCCCGAGAAAACGGTGGACGTCCGGAGGACTTGGCCGCAAAGCCGTATGTACTGCACAGGGATGACAAGTTGGCTGGCAGGATGGCAGAACGGTGAGGAGGGCTCTGTTAGGTAGCCTAAGTCGACCGTGTAATTTTAATGGGAAGCACGCTTCACCATAATTGATATTATACGATTTTTAAAGACACTCAAAGTGCTCCTTAAGTAAATAGCCACTCCCACTGAACTCTAGCACCGCCCAAAGTCCACTAGCCACGCCCTGATAACGATTCACCTGCAAACACGACAAGAAATAATAAGAATTCAACTATACACTACTTCCCAAGAGTGCTAATGTGAAGGTAGACACTTCCACTGGACTATCGCCGCCATCTCCCTGGAGCGATTCACCTGCAATTACAACAAGAAATAAGAATTAAACTGTACACTACTTCCCAAGAGTGCAAACATCAAGTCAGCCACTCCCATTGAACTCTAGCACCGCCCACAGTCCACTAGCCACGCCCTGGAACGATTCACCTGCAATTACAACAAGAAATAATAAGAATTAAACTATACACTACTTCCCAAGAGTGCTAACATGAAGGTAGCCACTCCCACTGGAGTATATCACCGCCCACAGTCCACTAGCCACGCCCCTGGAACGATTCACCTGCAATTGCAACAAGAAATAATATGAATTAAACTATACACTACTTCCCAAGAGTGCAAACATCAAGTCAGCCACTCCCATTGAACTCTAGCACCGCCCACAGTCCACTAGCCACGCCCTGGAACGATTCACCTGCAATTACAACAAGAAATAATATGAATTAAACTATACACTACTTCCCAAGAGTGCTAACATGAAGGTAGCCACTCCCACTGGAGTATATCACCGCCCACAGTCCACTAGCCACGCCCCTGGAACGATTCACCTGCAATTGCAACAAGAAATAATATGAATTAAACTATACACTACTTCCCAAGAGTGCAAACAGCAAGTCAGTCACTCCCATTGAACTCTAGCACCGCCCACAGTCCACTAGCCACGCCCTGGAACGATTCACCTGCAATTACAACAAGAAATAATATGAATTAAACTATACACTACTTCCCAAGAGTGCTAACATGAAGGTAGCCACTCCCACTGGAGTATATCACCGCCCACAGTCCACTAGTCACGCCCTGGAACGATTCACCTGCAATTACAACAAGAAATAATATGAATTAAACTATACACTACTTCCCAAGAGTGCTAACATGAAGGTAGCCACTCCCACTGGAGTATATCACCGCCCACAGTCCACTAACCACGCCCCTGGAACGATTCACCTGAAATTACAACAAGAAATAATAAGAATTAAAGTGTACACTACTTCCCAAGAGTGCTAACATGAAGGTAGCCATTCCCACTGAACTCTAGCCCCGCCCTTCGACCAATTCACCTACACTTTCCATCAGAACCGACACTTTCAGAAGTGTCCCATCAATAAACAGTATCCCTTGTCAAAGACACGTGAAGTAGATTTGACAGGGGCGTGAACATAGGAGTGACCATCGACCGGTGGCCCTCACAGCCTCCGCGTGTCCTCCCGGTAGCCAACTTGTCATCTCCTCACAGTAGGTACATCGGATTACAAATGGAGTTCCGATGCGTTCGGCGTCAGGACCCGGCGGACACACGACACACGACAGACGGAGAATACCGTAGTACGTGGGACACGCGGGGAGGTCTCACGGGTCGACTGTCAAATAGTTGCGCACCGGTTTCCCTTACCCTTACTCCGCGCTCGTACCACTTGCGAATTCCTGTTTGCCTGACCTCCTTCCGGACGGTGATGCCGTTATTATGCCCGTAATTCGTCGAAGAGGGTTGCTGGCAATTCCTCCTGGGCCGTGGACGCCGATTCTGGCCACGAGTTAGGACTCCCTGATGGCTCTTCAAAGCGACTCTGCGAGGACAATGATTACTGCTGTTTGTCTCTCCGTACTAGCTCACCCGGAAAATCAAAATGAAATAAAGTGACGAATAAACACGTGTCTTAGCAATTTTCATCTAGAACTATATCCAAATGCTGATTGAAAAGCGGCATCCACAATGACAGACTTTGATTTTCCAGTCTCAGTGTTTAACACTACACCTACCAACCATCAAATGTGTCGATGTGTATAGTATTATAAAAATAATCAGATTTTTATTTATATTTTGTGGGATTTTTACTATAATATACAGGGTGTCTCACGTAACACTTTTCACGATTTTTCAAGTACTTGCGATAATCTGACAAAAAAATATTTTCAACAAAAGTTGATCAGTTTTCGATTGGCTATCCATTGCAATAAAAAAAGTTCGAATTTTTTTTGTCTTAGTATTGTCAAGGCCACCTTCATTTTTTTAAATGGCACTTGGTATTTTTGAGTTGACAGTATTATAGTCCGTATCAAGACGAATTTAACGACCTAGTATACCATGACCTTCGGATGACCTTCAAGTACCATTATAAAAAATGAAGGTGACCTCGGCAATAATTAAAAAGAAAATTTCCGGATTTTTTCTATTCGAATGCATAGCCAATCGAAAACTGATTGACTTTTGTTTAAAATATTTTTTTGTCAGATCATCGCAAGCACTTAATTGAAAAATCGTGAAAAGTGTTACGTGGGACACTCTGTATAGTGGAGTCGAAAAATATATTCGATATATTCCCATGAAAACACCTTTACGATTTCAATAATTGTCAAATAAAAAATCTGAAATGGGTCATTAGACCACTCGTGGTAGGTTTCGTGTTAAATTCCATTAATTTCCTGGGACTTTTTGCGGATATATTGGACACTCAAAGCGTCGAGGGAGGAGAGAATATTCACGGTGGCTCTTGTCTGTAAAAATTGATATAGCAATTTAGTATTCCGGTTGGAGAACTGCAATTGCAGTTTCGGTGGAAGGTGGATGGGTCTCCCTAACAGCAGTTCGATTCCCGAAATCGCAGCGAAACGACTGGAGCGTCGGGTTAATGGTTCTCCTTTCACGGTCGATGTACCCTGAATCAATAAATCCTAGGCTGGCCCGCGTAAATTTCAACTTTTCAAGAGTTCCACCGGCGTGGGCTGACGCGGGATGGCGTGGGCTGGCGTGTTCGAGGTCCTCGGCCCCGACAGTGGCGCGGTGGCTGTGAATGTGTATCGTCTCTCGGCTAATTTCGATGCCGTGCTCGCGATAATTAAGTCGTCGCCCCGGCGCGGCGCTCTGAAGAGCGGACGATTTTGAATGAGGCTGGCTGCCGGCGTTGCTGCGCCAACCGACGCCCGGAAACGCGACTGTAAAGCGAACGCGATTATAAGAAAATTACCGAGCCGTTTTAAACCGCCGCACACTCTTCCCCAACTCTCTCCCTCTCGCTCTTCTTTTTATTTTTGCCACCGCGGTTTTCTTTTTCCTCTTGACTCTCGACGCGACGCGTCAAGATCGCTGAATTCCGGCGTCGCGACGCCACGACACCGAGCGAAAACTCCAGTGGATGATGGCGTGCCAATCGCGATTATTATAGTTCCACAACTATAAAATTAATACCGCCTTAAACATATTTTTGATCGCATTTCTTGTAGAAGCATTAGTAGACTGCGGATATTTATGCAAAATAAAAGATGTTTGCATTGATTCCAGGACACAGGAGCCAAATAAATGTTGCACTCTTCTTCTAATTATCCTAATTATATTTTTAACATGTCCACTGTTTTAAATTATACCTACCCATTTTTGTCATAAATGCATAAAATCGACAGTCTACTCATTAAATACAAAATAAAAATGTTCCTCTTCCTTTTAATAACTTCAACAAGTCGAGAATTGAATTCTCTTAGCTGTTATGATACTTGTACCTGCACATTTTCGTGATAAATGCATAAAATTCTGCTTGTCAGTGGCAAGCACAAAAGTACCGCATAGTGGGCTCTTGAAATCGGCCATCCGCCAATCAGAAGTTCTTCAACGTGTTCCGAGGACACGGTGAACCTGAGGAACGAGATTAAACGACGTAGAACGGGGCCAGGGGTTTCGTGCTCGACGGAATAAGGAATAATACACGTCCGCTCGGAGCCCTGATCAAGACGATCCCGAAGAAAAACGCGCGGCGGCAAAAAGAGTGGAAAAGAAGCAGCATAATCCGACGCGATGGGGTATAGAAGGTAGGAGGCTCTCTCGAGTGTTTCTCGCTTGTTCCCGGGAGTGGATCCGGAAAGTAAATGGAAAGGCGGAGAAAGGAAGAGGGGGGGGAGGTGGGCAACGGCGGCGGCGGCTGTTGAATAATGCAACGGGCGATGGTGAATAAACATCGTCTAATAAGTTGCCGGTATTGCGGGCTTATTAACGCTGAAATCAAGGATGCGGCGACGTTTCGTCGGCGTGCTCGTTGCGGCTCGCATCGATCCCGGAATTTTAAGCGTGGCCCCGCCCACCCCCCGCATCGCCCCAGCCCCCACGCAGCCCCACCCCCGCGGGGTAACTTCCACGCCGCGTAAATACGGACGATTCGTCCGAGTTTTAGCGACCGGAAACACTCCTCGAGGAATATTTTAACCGGTCCCTTATTCTTCGTTTTTTTCTCCCGTGTTCTTCTTGTTCTCGTTCTTTTCCTCGAGAAACGAGAAGAACGGGATCGACTATGCAAACACTGTGAAAGTTTCTTGCAGACAACAAAGGGGATTTTATTCCGATGAAATTCTGCGAAATACACGCAGGTTCGGGAGATACATCAGGTGGTACCTCGTTTAGAAAACAATTATTAATGCGGTCGATATACACAAATCAAACTAAACTAGAATGTTGTATTTACAGAATGGGAATTCAATCCTCTAGAATTACTACTAGATTATCCTCGATCGAGTTCTTTATAATTTACATATCAAATCACTATTCAACCGAGGATGTTATTTATGTTCCAATTATTGGTGCCGCATCGGATTATTATTATGAAGTTGCTTAACATTCGAAACTAATTGTATCATATTATAATATAAACAAAATCCATCGTTAGTGGCGGCTACACGGCCGTCATTGTTGTTTAGATGTTTAAAACTATTATTAGCAAAAACAATTAATAAGCTCGCTGGGAAATAATTTTGTTCAATTCTTAGTTAATTCCATTTCTGAAGAGATTTCATTATTTCAAGGACCAAGTTCTCCAGAGAATGTTTGGATTACAGTGACTTGTCCGGAACAAGTTTGAGGGTCGCAAGTCAAGAAAGTGGACTGACACGAAGGAAAGGAAAGTCTGGAGGACACGAGGCAGTCGACGCACAACTTGCTATAAAAACAGAACGTCGCTGGCAGCCATTATCAGGTGATTGATGGGCCACCAGGCAAAGTTACGGAAAAAAGAATGATCGTCGGTGGCGTGTACGCGATGCAGCCAGCCGACCGGCGTCAAAGTAAATACCCACTGTTGACTTCCGCTGGGGGATTGTTTCGCGCAACATTTTTCAGCCCTGGCTGCCCGCTTTTTTCGCTCTTCGAGCGAGCGGCTTGTCGACTCGTCGCCCAATTCGGGACGTTCCCCATTAAAATTTGTTCGGTATCGGCCGACTCGAAAAAAACTGCGGGGAGAGTCACATTGTTGCGAGGATCGATGACCCAGAAGTGCACCTAAACTGGCGGTATACCGACCGCCTATTTTGTCTGGGCAAAAATAAGAATAATCTATTGCACTCGACAATTTCTTTTACACAATTATTGAGGCATCATTTTTGTCTGCAACTTTATCGAAAGATACTTTGGACGTTCTACCAGTTGCTCACAAAATTTCAGGAACGTCCTTAAAATTTGTAACATTTTTGAAAATCGTCGGAGGATTCGCGCAGCTGAGACGCGTCCTGTAATTAACCAGGTGCGTCGGATAAACGAGCGATATCTGTGATTAAAAGTTTGGCGAGTGGAGCGCTGTCGTTGTTTACGAGCCGGCTGGCTGACAATGGCAACATTCGCAGTTGTTCGCCGACAGGAAACGGCAATTCCACGGAACGAAGAGCGGAGGCGAGACGATGCTGTCACTAATTAATTTAAACTGGGTTAGGTCTACACATCGCTCGGCGAGGACTCCTCAAACGAGGAGTGAAAGAGAGCCCAAGAAATCCTCGACGTCTTCAGGCCAGGCGGGCTCCAGACCCCCCGGCATTTAGAACGCGGATTCGCAGAAAACTGGTCTGGTGGCTGTTAACGCGAGGACGCGATTCAACGCGCGCTCGTTAGCATAACGAGCATCGCGCCAGCCGGACGTATACACTCCCACGTCCGGTCCATTATACCGGAACAGCGAAATTCCCCCCCCCCCCAACTCCCTATGTCGCCGTTTTACCCTCACGCCATTTTGTTTCCCTCTGCCGATTGTAGCGGAATCGCCGAGGCGGAATGTCGCAGTCGATAATTAACCGGTCGAGAGAAGCTTTCGCAATTTTTTGCTGGAATACGGTACGTTCCCTGCGATTTTATTTTATTTTTGCAGCACGTTGATCGACAGTCTTTGTTTATTGCTAGAAAAAATATTCACGCTCGGAGGGGTTGCAGCAGTAATATAAATTCAGGTCAATGTAACGGGTCGTCGATAATTGGCGACACAGATGGGTGGACGGGAACAATTTTTTAAAATATTGTCAATCATAGTATGTTGTTTAAACTTTATTGGTGGGTGGTCCAATGTTAGAGCTGTTTTACAACAAAATTTTAAAGAAATACATGCAGTAGAAATATTTAAAAAAATTATTAAGGGAGAAGGGCTACGACAAATGTCTATAAACTGCTGGTTTTGCACAGGGATCAAAAATAACAGTTATTCTAAAATTTTGTAAAATAAAAACCATTAATAAAAAGTTTATTATTATTGAAATTTAAGATAACGTACACAAAATATAAGGAAAAAATTCGAAGAATAGACTGATTAAAAAATTTCGATTTTTATACTTTTTGGTTACAAATGACATTTATTAGTGCCCAAAAAATTGGACCCTCCTCGATAACTGATATCGATGAAGAAAAACTGCTCGATTGCTCAAAGCAGTTATCGATGAGAGAAGTTCATTTCGGACGCTCATAACAGTTATCGATGGGAGAAGTTCTCTCATTCACTCATAACAGTTATAAATGAGAGAAATCTATTTCGATAGCTCATAACAGTTATCAATGAGAGAAGTTCTCTCATTCACTCATAACAGTTATCAATGAGAGAAGTTCTCTCGTTCACTCATAACATTTATCAATGAGAGAAGTTCTCTCATTCACTCATAACAGTTCTCAATGAGACAAGTTCTCTCATTCACTCATAACAGTTATCAATGAGAGAAGTTGTCTTATTCACTCATAACAGTTATCAATGAGGGAAGTTCTCTCGTTCACTCATAACATTTATCAATGAGAGAAGTTCTCTCATTCACTCATAACAGTTCTCAATGAGACAAGTTCTCTCATTCACTCATAACAGTTATCAATGAGAGAAGTTGTCTTATTCACTCATAACAGTTATCAATGAGAGAAGTTCTCTCGTTCACTCATAACATTTATCAATGAGAGAAGTTCTCTCATTCACTCATAACAGTTCTCAATGAGACAAGTTCTCTCATTCACTCATAACAGTTATCAATGAGAGAAGTTGTCTTATTCACTCATAACAGTTATCAATGAGGGAAGTTCTCTCATTCACTTACAACAGTTATCAATGAGAGAAGTTCTCTCATTCACTTATAACAGTTATCAATGGGAGAAATCTATTTCGATAGCTCATAACAGTTATCGATGAGAGAAGTTCATTTCGATCACTCATAACAGTTATCAATGAGAGAAATTTATTTAGATCGTTCATTATAGTTATCGATGATCGAATTTTTTTCACTTATTCATAATAAGTGTTGATGAGAAAATTTATTTTGGTTGTTTATTTAATTATTGAGTTGTCTACTATTTTTCGGATGGAGCAAGCCTGTGAAATTCATTGAGTAGGTTTCGTACAGCAAGACGAATCAACAGACCATAAGAACAACACAAAACCTGTTTGTTTGTCACATGAAATTTTGATTGTAACAATTAATTTTGCGAATAAAAAATGTATGAAATAATACTATGTCTACCATTCTACCAATCTACCATTTCAAAGTTGTAGTTTTTAACAAAAGCTATTACAAATTTCATACATCAATAACTGTTATGAGCGATCGAAATGAACTTCTGTCATTGATAACTGTTATGAGCGATCGAAATGAACTTCTCTCATTGATAACTGTTATGAGCGATCGAAATACATTTATCTCACCGAATAACTGTTATGAGCGATCGAAATAAATTTCTACCATTGATAATTAGACTGCGGATTTTATGCATTTATGATAAAAATGGATACGCACGCTTCGAAGCAGTGCTCATATTGAAAAGACATCAGAGACATCAGTGCATCAGTCTCAGTTCGATAAGATAGTTAAGAGAATAAAAAATTTTTTATTTGGCTCCTGTGTCTTACAATCAATGCAAACATTTTTTATTTTGCATAAGGATCCGCAGTCTATTGATAACTGTTATAAGTGATTGAAATGAATTTCTCTCAACGATAATATTTACCAACAAGAGAACAGTTACTTATAATCCTTATTTGTAACCAATACGATTTTAGTCGATGAAATACTTGTTATTCTATGACTTTTTTTCTTGTTGATTGTAACAGTTATGGTCCCTTGATTTGCACGTTGTCAGCCGCAAGCGATCTCGCGAAGTAGCGGTAAAAGTTCGCAAAAATGCGGTCGTCCTAACGCGTTTTCTCAGAATTTCGAAATCCGCTTCGAATCAAGCCGCTCGCGCGTCAAATGCAATACGCGTCGGCTTCGTTGCACGACAGCCTCTCGCTTACGCTCCCCTTGCTCTCGGTGTACATACATGTACAGCTATGTAAATAAGCGTACACAAATACATACGTACACATCGTTCGCAAATGAGCGGCGTCATCTTCCCGCGGCATATAATGTGCAGAGTGTTTTCAGCGAAACGGTTAGAACAGCGCTTACGCGAATCTTCCCGGACGTCAGTTAATTTTCCGCGTGAAAATAGACTTTCCCGTCATCCCTTGAGCCACCCTAGAATTGGAGTAGATTTATTTCGTTGTCGGCCGGCGAAGTCGTGTAGGGCAACGTGTGTTTCTACGGTGAATGTTAACGAGAGCGAGTGTTGAACAAACGTTTAGACACCGTTTCGCACCGTTCGAAGAACCTGTAGACACACTTCGCGACGCGAAAATCGATAGTTTTGCTAGCCGGTGTGTTTCGGTGGCAGACAGCCTGAAATACGCCCATCGAGAATTACCAGGAACCTGTCTGTCCGCCTTTCAGCACAATATAATTTCAGCCAATTTTGCATTTCACTCGAATTTTCAAGCTTCGCCTTAATTCCTTTCTCTGCTCGATTTCACATCCTGTTTTTCATTTAGCTCCAATCCCGGTGTCCTCTTATTTCAATGTTGAAATTTCGTTCACTGCGCTGACTGATTAATTATCCTCACGTCTAAAAATCAAAAACAACTGGAATCCCTGGAAAGACGTCAGAAACAACTTTTAATATTTCCCCTGGATTTCCGAGCAATTGCAATTTTTTCATAATTTTCTCTCACGACGCAAGCATAAGAAAAGATGTCAACAACAGCTTTTAACATTTCCTTTGGAATTCTGACCACTTGCAATTTTCTTTTCCACGTCGCACAATGCGTTGTCATGGGACAAAACTAAAAAAATAAACTTCCGTGTTATTATACAATGTCGTCTCTGGAGCGTTCTTTAATATACATTACTGAAATAAGAAGTGAGATTGGAAAAAATAAACAAACGTTCATGATGACCTGTCACGTTACGTGCAAGTCAAAAATTTCAGTTGAAATTCATCATCTAAGCGAACTAATATACGAATGTGATGAAAGTTATTGTATTATTTGAAATGGAACGTGTTTTTGAGGGTAAGTACTTCTAATTTTTACACTGTTTTGATTCTTATGGTCATTTTTTTTAGTGGACTTAATAGCAGAAATTGCAACGCTTTTTGTAACTTTAATGAAAGTTTAAAAAAATACTTCTCAAAACTATACTCCATGATTTTTATTGGAAAATATGCATACATGTATCCTGCAAAGGATTACATTAGAATTAGCTGCCCCTAGCTGCCCGAAAATTTTCAAACAATTTTTTCAGGTTTTTTTGTTGTGTTTTTAGTATTATTATTATTTATATTATTTATTGTATATATAGCGTACGAAAATAATCACATTACTAAACAGTCGATTTTGACTTTTGTCTTACTCGTAGTAATACATATCTATAATCAATACTGCCATAGATGGCCCGTCAAATTTAGATACTTTTTGAAAATTACATTACCGTATGAGATTTTAAAAGTGACCTTCATAGAGCTTCTCAAGGTTACAACAATATCAAACAAATACAATCATCATATACTCTTCCCTATACCCTATAACTTTTATTTGAATCATTTTTTTATACCACGTATAATTTTCAAGATATGGAATTTCGTCCAAAAAACGGGCATTCCGACGCACTGTGCGTCGTGCAGTAAACTGATTGTCCCAGCTTCTCTAGAAAAAGCTTTTCGGTAGTGTCCGAATATTATGAGTCGCCATATTTACGCGAACATAATCGATACGACGTAGATAGTTCCATAATAAAACAGAGGGAGCACTCCAGACACGGAAAGGGTTAAAACGGAAGGAGAGATAATTCAGGATTGACTGGATATGGAGGCGCCAATCGGGGCGTCCGTTAAAGGATCCTCTTATCAGCGAGGCTCGTGTATCGGCGCTCGTAAACGCGCGGCATAATACTCTTCCCTGCGGCGCGGATAAAAACGGAATAGCGCGATATTGGCAGCGCGAAATAAAAGACCGTGGGACGGAAAGGATCGAGCTTGTTCGAGGCTCTCGATGTTTATCGAGGCGTCCCGGAACACGGAACCACCTCTAGCACACTGTGGAACAATAGTTATTCAAACGACCAGATATGTACATACATTCAGTTTACCACCGATTCTTCGCACGTCTCTCATCCACCAAAAGTGAACAAAACTAAAGGAAAGAGTAAAAACCATTCGACATATTTGGCTCTTGAATTTCTCCAATGTTTATTTTCTCCTGCATTAACACCTTGCGCTACGATTTATTTTGCAGTGGTGCTTTTTCGTAGTTCATTATTTCCTAGAAGAAGAGGCAAATTTTATTTCAAGTCACTTTTTCCTTCGCGAAAATCTTCTCCAGGGGTTTAACGAGCTATTAACGTGTTTTTTGTTAACAGCTGCTCAACGAAGCCTCGGAGAACATTTTTGCTTACATTTTGAAGGAAAGAGTTATTTCAAACGTCCTCGTTTTTGGGACACCCTGGATAAGATAATTCCCCGAATCCAGTTTTTACGAAACAACTAATCGTTCTCTCGGAGTCTCTTCTCCAACTTCCGATTCTCCGATTCCAGTTCGAAATTCTCGATAAATCGTCGCGCGACACCCTGTCCGACTTGCGCGCAATCCGGGCCGCACAAATTACAGTTTATGATGTCGGCGTATAATGGAGCCTCGCCTTCACGACGAGGAGTATCTCGTTCGGGGCTGTTCGGAAATATTTGGAATATTTCCTCCCCACCCGAGGGGGAGCTGCTCAAACGCCAGGTATTCTTGCTCGAAGAATTTCTTGGAAAATTCGCGGAGGGAGGGGGCGGTGAATTCGTTGCATACCTGCTTCTCGGGCGAGCGTGTGCTCTTTAGTTTCTCCCTCTTGATTATTCGACTAACCCCTTCCTCGCAGTTCAACCCCCTCATTCCACTTTGGTTTCTTTTCGTTAGCGATGAATCCTCAAGTTCGTGGCGGACGCCCTCTCCCCCTTACAAAGCGTCTGGAATACAAGATAATAAAAGAAGAATTGTTTACTTGTTTCCGCCATCGCGTTTCTCGATTCCCCGGGCGGATTTCGCGGGAGCACCAGAAACAATTACACGAAGACGCCATCTTGAATCGCAGCGGGGTGGGAGTAGACGGACGAATGAATATTCATCAAAGCGGCTCCCTTGTAAATAGAAATTCCATTGTCTTCGCGTTAAAAGAGTTCCCGCAGCGAAAGAATCCGCCGGAGACCGGGGAAATTCGCCGGGAGCAACGACAAAATGGCTGATGGTGTTTACCGTCGAGGAAATTTACTTGGCGATCAGCGTTTCCGAGACTGTGAACCGTTCGGATACAGTTTTATTTGCGAAGGAATCGCGACGGAATCATTGTTCTGCGTTGCATTGTGCGTTGCTTTGATATTTCGCCTTCTGCATCCTCTGTCGTTAACGACATTATACAAACTTAACTATTAAGACCATTTAAAAGTGGTTTTCAAGCAAAACAAGAAAGAATTCATTCGCGATAAAAGTAATTACACAACGCCGACATTTAGTGTTCCAATGTCAGACTGCAAGTTCGACGCACGATTGATCGAGAAAATCGCGAGGCGATCGCAATCCCATCGCCGGCTAGCAAAAGCCAGAACGAGATCGACAGACAGCGAAAGGTAGAGGGAGAGAGAAAGAGAGCAGAGAGATTAATCTCGCGGAAAGGCTGCGCTAAATAGATGCGCTCGCGAAAAAAAATCGGCAAACGGAGCGGAGGACATTCACGGCTGCTGTTGGGAAAAATAAAAATGAAAAAAAAGAGAGAAGGAAGGGAAGGAGGGAGTGTTCCGCACGCGAAACCCGATAATAGGTATTTGCTTTGACGTCGAATGGAATCGAAAATACTCGGGCTCGAATGGCCGCTCGCTTCCGTCGGGACGAGCTTTCAACGTATTAAAATGCATCGGCGTCGGCGTCGGCGGGATCGGTTTATAATGCGCGAGACCGTTCAGCTTCCGGTTACGAAACGAAATGGCGTCGACGGCGGCGGCGGCCGTAGCATCGTCGCTCGAGGGATGTGTTTCGTTTCTTTTTATCTCCCGTTTGTTTTTGTTTCGGTGGGCGAAACGAATCGGCTAGAGAGGAGTGAAAGAGAGAGAGGGAGGGAGTCGATGGGAAAACAATCGGCCGGCGGCGTCGTTGCGTCTTGTTTTCGGCGGTCTGCGTATCGACAGGTTCGACAGGGAAACCGGCGCGGCGTGGCTCGCACGCTTTTCCACGATAAAACAGGAATAGCCGGAGTTGAAAAAAAAAGAAAAAAGAATAGGAGAGCGCAGGCACAGTGGCTCGATTGAAAAATGCCCGTGGCCGATGCTCCTCTCGAATATTTACTGCCGATAACGCGATTGCGTGCGAGATCGCGTTCTGCTGGAAAAGAGAAATACAGAAGAGGTTTTTGTTCCGACGTCTCTAACCTAAGTGTCTTACACTGAGATTGGTTACAGGTTCATTATTTTAATGTAGCGTCGTGCATGCGTCACAACGTCACCTGGCTGATCTGGTAATGAGAGAGAGAGAGAGGGGGTAATTGTACTCCCCTCAATTCGGTACTCAAAAATATCACGAACGATGAAAAGAACCCGCAGTGCACAAGTAAAAACAGCCTGTGGAAAATCAAACGATATTAAATTAATTTTCTTTACCCAGTGTATCCAGAAGAAAGTAGTGAACGAGAGGGAAGATGGATTGTATTGAACGGACAAATGAGAATATCGCGGATGATTTAAAAGCGAGTGAAAAGGAAAGAAATGGTTCTACGGTGCGTGAGTAAAAATAGCACGGGGACTGAATGAAAGAGAAAAGTTCCTAGCGTGCGAGAAAGACAGACATAATGGAAAAGAGCAAGAGAGAGAGAGAGAGGAAGAATTGTATAGAGTGCGCAAATAAAAATAGTGCGAACGATAAAAAAGATAGTAAAAGAGAGAGAGAGGAAGAATGGTATAGAGTGCGCAAATAAAAATAGTGCGAACGATAAAAAAGATAGTAAAAGAGAGAGAGGAAGAATTGTATAGAGTGTACAAATAAAAATAGTGCGAACGATAAAAAAGATAGTAAAAGAGAGAGAGAGAGAAAAAGAGGTTCGGCAGTGCATAAATAAAAATAGGTAGATTAAATGAAAGAGAGAGAGGTAGTAGGAGGAGTGTTGGTTGAAAGAGAATGGGGAGGGGCGTGTGTATAGAAAAACAGAAGGAGAGAGAAAAATTGCAATAGGTTCGGCCGGGGTGAAGGTTAATTGGCGCTTTTAACCGAGCCTCACTTAAATGGAAACTGTTGATTGATTCCTTCAGCGTGTTCGAGAGCCCGGGGCCAACGAACTGCGCCCCTCGAAACCGGTCCATCGAGCGGACCGCGAAAATCAAGTGGTTTTATTTTTATACGCGAGCACGGCATCTCGTATATATTCGGTCGACGAGCTGGTCGAAATTAATTGTTGGGACGGAATCTGTCGGCGATCGTTTTAGTGGTAATAACCGGGGCTGATAAATAGACTCGAAACGAGGGTGGGAGCTTTCGTAGAGAAGGCCTTCGCATAATTCTGCGGTTGCAAGGAAAAACGCCGCATGTCACAATTTCAAAAAATTCGAGTTTATGCATTAATTTAGCTTTATAGTATCGAATTTACGTATTTACTAGAAATTAGTCATGGAAACAAATTCGACAGGCTCCAAATAATAATGCAATGTAACCGATGTCCCATGCAGGGCACGCTCTAGAGGACATTTGTCCGGGGCGCCAAAATTTAGGGGCGCCATTTTGGCTGTAAGTGTGCGAAAAATATTGATGTGTTAAATACCCAATTGATAGAAAATTTGCTTTTATTAAAATTTAAATAAAATGATTTGATTTTTATTGGAAATAAAAAATATGTACCTTTATTTAAAAAATATATACAGTAGCGGACAAAAGTTTAAGACCGCTCTAGAGAAGATAATAACTTTTTTAATATTGTACTATACGATTTGAACTTTTTTGGGAAGCTAGAGCAATTAGTTTACTAAAGGATGTGAAAAGAAATTTTTTCAAAAATTGCAATTGATCGGAATTGTTGAAAAAATACTAAAAGTTGAATTTTTAACTTTTTTATGTGGGCCTGTATTGAAAATTTAAAAATTTCGTTTTGTAGATCTGTGTCAATTAAACATATTCTGAAAATTTCGTCAAAATCGGTAGACGTTGCAAGGAGCTACAAACGTTTAAAGATGGTACAAATTGCAGATTTTCACGTTTTTCAGCAATAAATCGTGAAAATCTGCAATTTGTACCATCTTTAAACGTTTGTAGCTCCTTGCAACGTCTACCGATTTTGACGAAATTTTCAGAATATGTTTAATTGACACAGATCTACAAAACGAAATTTTTAAATTTTCAATACAGGCCCACATAAAAAAGTTAAAAATTCAACTTTTATTATTTTTTCAACAATTCCGATCAATTGCAATTTTTGAAAAAATTTCCTTTCACATCCTTTAGTAAACTAATTGCTCTAGCTTCCCAAAAAAGTTCAAATCGTATAGTACAATATTAAAAAAGTTATTATCTTCTCTAGAGCGGTCTTAAACTTTTGTCCGCTACTGTATATATTCTGAAGGGGCGGCAATTTGTCGTTTTGTCCGGGGCAACGTAACCGCTAGAGCGGGCGCTGGTCCTATGTCAAAGCATTAGCGATCAAAACTTCAAACGACGTTCTTCCTGACAACCACAGAATTCAGCCGAGAACTATAGGCAACAGAATTTAAATAAAAATGTATTATATTTCTTATGTTAATGGTTTTCAACCGCGTAGTCCAGTTTCCGTTCGACAGAGCAATCGGGCAAAGTATCGCAATTATGGCTGCGGAGAGAATCGCGTCTAATAGGCAAATAATATTATTAGAGGAGAGCGGTAGGTCGAGGGTAACATAATCTCTCAGAGGGTGTTCAGCTAGTGTCGGTTCGAGACTCGTTACCGAGTCCCTCTATTTCGAAAATTGAAGTAGATCTAGGAAGGATTTCCTAAATGAAGTCTGCCGGGTAACCTTAATGACGGTCCACGGAGGGCTTGTATGGACCTTATCTTGCCACAATGTTCCGAGTCTTAAGCTCGGCCCTCAATAGGATCGCCCGGGCTACTTCATCATCCTCAATAGTGCCGACTATACATACCACCCAGCCGAACGACGACTTACCAACTTCGAACGTATTAGTTGTTACATAAAATAGATTAACCCTTCCAACCTAGGCCATTCACCAGCGAGATATTGTTGCAGCCGTCTTTCAGGTTTATCACCGACTCGTGAACCATCTCGCGGTCAAACTCTAACGGAAGGTTCGCCAGTTGCGTTATAAAACTACCAGTTTGCCAACTGCTTTGCCAAATAATTAATAGTTTAACACCGTGTTTTTGGACCTCGGAGACTAGAATCTTAAACGGCTGCATGTTAATTAGCTGGGTTAGCGTTTTATTGGCGATATAGTAAGATTAGGTTCCGGGAGGTTCTGCGAAGGTAATGAAACATTTATTACGAGGCTCTTAATTAACGTAGAACGGAGAACGCGATATTCCGAAGACTCGGGTTAGTGTGATTATGTTTTCAATGCCGTTAATTTTTATGAAAGGATAATAACATCGTACTGTTATCTTTGTAATTTAGATCGAATTTAAATATTCACAAAATGAAAATAAATTAGCACAATCAAAATTCGTTTGCCAAGTTAAAAAACAGACAGAAGAAAAACATTATTATTAATTTTTAAACACAATGCGTTTTTTATTTATAAGCAAAATTACCTGCTTATTTAGACTACGACGGAACTTCCCCTCCAAGCTAATATGTTGGGGGTGCGGCAAGTTGAAAACTCCGCCGAAAACCGCGGGCCAATTCCGGCGGCGGAGAACGGCGCGTAATTTGAATTCAACTTTGCCGGGAAATCTTATTTAAAGCGCGAGCCAGCCGGACAAGAACAATAGCACTCCGGCCAGCCTTTGAGAGCTCCTAACCGACGGCCGCTGGCCTATTTATCGAGCGTAATGACCGTCCACGGCGACGTCACTCGCAAAGACAAAGTTCGTCGTTGTGTAAGCGGTTATCCGTCGGACAGAAAACCAGAAAAACTTCCGCGAAAGTTTGGCCTATTTCTCTCTCGCTCTCTCTCTCTCTCTGTCTCTCACTTTTCCGTTTTTTCTATCTCTCTTTCCCTCCTCCTTCCTCTTTTCCTGTTTTTGTCCGAGGCTGCCCGTCCAAGCCGTCGAGAGGTCGTTAAGCCGTCAGATACAGTTTTCTGATCCGCCTCGGAGCCTGGATGTTGTTTGTTGTGACTTTAGCAGTTGTCTTTTTTCCCGCGAAACCTCGTGTGTGCTCGAACTGCACCGCGCGCCAACTGTTATTAGGTGGGCGAGAAAGTTCCGCCACTTTTCCCGCTCTGTCTTGCGGAATTTATGCGATAAAATTTTAGTACGCGCGGCGCGGAATGATTTGCGCGAGTTCGCCATTTTTTCGCAAACCATAGTTGATCGACTTCGGCATAGAGCTTCGGAAGTTGTTTCATCAGATCGATTTATTGCTAATAAATGTTGCGAAGAACCGAAGTTTTTTATTGTTCTTGGAAAATTCGAGCGCTTTCCGCGAACGATGTTTACGCAGATATTGCTTTCGGAAACGCGACTGTCATGTCCTAGTTTAATACAACTACTTAAACATCGTATAATAAAGTATTGACAGCTTTGAAAGAATATAATTTGGCGTATTTGAAAAATTGTTAACCTTCCTTACGAAATTAAAATTCGTCATAAATGTATTTTTTGTACACTTGAACACAGTGACTGCAGAGAACGAAGGAGACTCGCGTTCCGAATCGGAACAAATGGAAGCTGAAATAGGACACTGATCAAAACACACAGATTTTTCGAATTATTTAAATAAAAATAAATTTTTAAAAAATACCACGTTTTTAAAACGGACTAAAAAGTATAAAATAAAATTTTAAAAAACGCCACGTTTAAAAACGGACTAAAAAGTATAAAATAATTTTTTCTAGCCCCATACAGATTCCTAACCCCGTACAGATAGTCCTGAAAATTTGTGATTGTGAATTTTGAATAGCTATGAAAATACTTGTAAGATTTAAAACGAAAAACGTGGGGCGCATGCAATAGATAATTGATGCATGAACACCTAAATCACTAACAATTTTATTGCACTGTAAATGATATGAACTGTTTCGCGAGTTTTCTCAGCGGCAGCTACTCTCTACACTCCTTGCTATGTATTATCTTGCGCCCCACGTTTTTCGTTTTAAATCTTACAAGTATTTTCATAGCTATTCAAAATTCACAATCACAAATTTTCAGGACTGTCTGTACGAGGTTAGGAATCTGTATGGGGTTAGAAAAAATTATTTTAAACTTTTTAGTCCGTTTTTAAACGTGGCGTTTTTTAAAATTTTATTTTATACTTTTTAGTCCGTTTTAAAAACGTGGTATTTTTAAAAGTTTATTTTTATTTAAATAATTATTTTATGCTTTTTAGCCTTATGTGTGTGAAATTTTACAATCGATTTTGAACATTTTGATGAGATTATAACAGAGACATGTAGTAAATTTCAAACGGTATTACGACGCGTCATATCGAAAACGAACGCCGTGGTAAAATGTCAAAGATAAAGGTTCGACGGAGAATTTCGGTGTAACTGTTCTTTCGCTTGGTAAACAAACATTATACTATAATAATACGTAGTAACTTTGTAAACACCGCACGGAGCTCGAACGCACACTGACGCACACTGAGCTCCTTCGGTGCGAAGCGGGTCAGTGGAGTGGGGATGAGTCAGAGTGGGAACACGTAGTAGAGTGGGGACGCTGACCGCGAAGACGTACTACGTCACGCGGCGGGGGGGTGCAAAGGTTCAAATTATTAATAATTTATATCTCCTGAACGCATAGACTTTTTTAAAAAATTTTTTTAAAATATTGCATTGTCATCCAGTTCTGAGCATGTTTTAAATTTCAAGTCTCTAGCTCATCGGGAACTTAGTTTAAAATCAATTTGTACCGAAATTGATCGATTGTAATGCAAAATTTGTACCGAACAGACAAACAGACAAACAAGAAAGCGAGCTAATAAAAACGTGGTAAAAATAGAGAACGAGTGGTCTGCTTTGATACACAGATCAATTTCAATAAAATCCAATCGAACCGTTCGTACTTCTAGAGGCCAGATTTGTCGATCTGGCGTTGCTGTAGCTACCTTTATAGAGAATTGAAAGATCCGCTGACCCGTGCGATCGGTATTAACGATTAGCCGAATGTCAGTGTGTCCCCAAACTACCAAGCTATATAGATGCCTGCTGGTTACCGCTATCAGCTGCATCTCGAAGCTTTGATAAAGTTAATCGAACCCAGACCGCTCTGCTGATAAAACTGTGGCTCTGTTTTGAGGTCTGGCTCTATCTGCAGTGTGCACTGTTGATAAAATCAACGTGGTGTTTCTAAAGACCTGATTCCGAGTCGACTAATTTGTAAGGAAAGTCCCTTAAATATATTGGACTTGATTAATAATCTAAAATAGCAAAATAAAAATGTTAACTAAAATTCTAAATGATATACTGAATTGAAAAAAATTAACAATACGCTGCTGTGGTCGCTGAAAACGATCAAAAATGAACACTCCACCGGAAAAGTTTCATGGAATCTGTTTTCGATGAAAAATGGTATCGGACGCAAACCGGTTCGCAAAACGTCCAGGTATTTCTCGCAGGCGCGAGTTCAAAGGTTCGGAAAAAGGTGTGTTATTAGCGCGAACTATTTTCCATTAAAATGGGATCGCCGATGGTGTTGCGCGGGAAGGGGAATTACTCGGAGCTATCAGCGTTCAGGGAGCTAAATGGTTCTTTTCGCGTGCGTGCGAGAGCGCGCGCGGGAGCTAACGTAGTTCCAAGATCGAATTAGTTCGACAAACTAATTTACATGCCGCGTGCAGGCAACTCGATCGATCTACGGTTCTCCATTATATCGCCGACGGACCTAACCCACTCTCCTTGCCCCTTTCACCAGAGCACCCCGTCCTCCGCGTCCTTTCCACGTTTTCTGCTCCCGTACCGAGGGCATGCGAAACGGCTACCTCGCGAAAATTTACGAGCATGATCAATGTTCTCCCAATAGCTTCACAATCGGCGTACCGTTTTGGTTCGATTTTAATCCAGCTTTATTCAATGACGATAGTGAAATTTGGTACACAGACAGCCGGCAGTACGAAAGGGTGCACGAATCTGTTTTTATCCCGGAAGTCCTTTAGGATTAATTGCTAAAATTAAATTAGAGTTATTCCTCTAACCTCTGTAAAGGTAAACAAATCTGGAAACAGAGAAGACATAGAAAGCTGAAATTTGGCACACAGACAGCCCAAAGGGGTGCTCGAATATATTTTTATCCCGGAAATCCTACAGCATTAAACTAACATAAAAAAACTAATTAGATTCAACTAAAGATTAAACTAGAAATAAGAGATTTTATTAATTAGATTAAAGTAACAATAAGATTAAACTGAAAATAAGATCAAACTAAAATTAAAATTGTGATTAAACTAAAAATAAATTAGTGGCATACCTCCAGAAATAAGCCAGCCGTTGATTTTGCAACGGGAACTATGCTAGCTATATAATAATAGATGCTCAGTCTACTGATCAAGATCGGTTCGAAGAGTCCTCGTTCCGCGCTAGCAGCAATAAAGCTTCCGGTTAGGAGCTGCAGAGTCTCGAGCGAACGAACTAGAGCATCTCCCACAACGGTCGACAGTGTACAAGCTTAAAAGAAATGCTTCTTCAAAGTCTTAACTGGGAGTGGTTCTTTAACATCCACTTTGCCCGCAGGATCACCATTTTCATTTTCTTTCGATACGGTACCAACAGAATTTCCCGTCTTCGTTCCCGAACGTTGTGCACAGAGTGTATCCTGGATAAAATCCAATTTTTAATAAATTGTGCAAAAATCATCACGTGTGTTGAAAATTTGGCGGAACCGTGGATTCTACTATTTCCGCCGGTTGTAAAAAGACATCGAACGATTACGAGAGCTCGATACCGGAGCGGACGAGCCAGGAAAAACAGGACGGCCCTCCTCGACCGCGTTTCCCTCGCGAAAAACGTTATCCTCTCGCGTATCCGTTCACCCGCGATCGTTACCGCCGGCATTATCTTCGAAATGAACACCGGCTGCGTCGTAACCTGTTTTTTTTTTGCGTTCCATCTCGCCGGATTTTTTCGGAAAGCCACGCCTCCGCGCCGCTCCGGCCCCGCCCCCCGCCCGCCTACCGTGCGCTCTTTGCGTAACGCGTATCACGGCTCGTTGTTTGGATTCCCGCTGCCTGGCCGTAAAAATATCGTTCGCTGTCCTAGCAGACTTCGCAACAGCCGCTGAAATTTCCAATTTATACGGGGGAATTTTTTATTCGCGTGATTTTCTCGCCGAACGAAATGGTGACTTGTTAACGTTCCGATTCCGATGATGACTGCTCTTGCTGTCTCTTTCTCTCTCTCTCTCTCTCTCTCTCTCTCTCTCTCTCTCTCTCTCTCTCTCTCTCTCTCTCTCTCAGCAGGAATCGTTCGCTGCAGCCACCGGATTTTCATGCGAGCGGGAAACTCGAGAGTGAATGGCACCCGAAACCGTGATTGATCGATTCGGTCTCTCGATGCTTCGTTTTTTAGGACGTGTCCTTAGGACCTTTACGCAAATCAAACATTTTTGCTCTTTTTCGGCGATCGCAGGCAATCGGTCAGATGTACGTTTCGCCTGAGAATTTTCGCCGGTCGAAAATAATGGGAACAAATTTGTCGAGGCTCGTTTGAGGTTAGTCCACTACGTTTTATATTTCCCTCGAGAAGTTTAACCAAACGTTCTTATTTTACGATATTATTTTTAATTCGACCTGACGTTCAATCGCGTACACTATTTTCTATTCGACTGACTCGCTCTCGTATTTTATTGAAGCTGATTATAAAAGGGTTCTTATTTTTACCTGACCGTAGATATTATTTTTACGCCAACCTGAATTTTATTCAAACGTGAACACCGTTTTTTGTTCGAATGACTTCTCTTCGTATTTTATTCGAGAGTATTAAAACAAGATTCTCATTTTTATCCAGCCTCATATTATTTTTACACGACCTGAATTTTAGCGAAACGCGCAGAACCATATTTAATTCAAACATCCGAGTGCAATCTAATTAAAAATATGAAACAGCGAGGAGCGTAGCATCGACGGTGAGGAATAAAATGAATCAGGGACCATAAGCACCATAGAAAGTATATAAACGAGGCGGAACATTTCGACGAGACCCTCTGTTCTGGTCTGATAGCATGATATCCTCGTCTCCCTCTCCTGTTCCACCGGTTCGCAGCGTTTCAATGATAAACTAATTCGCGGGGACCGAGTTACCGTCGAACAAAGTAAAAACCGTGACAAAAGCAGCCCGAGAGAGAGGGAAAGAGAGAGAAAGCGTGGAGGACAGCGCAGAGCCGGTTACGGGGAAACAATGTCCAAAAATACAGGTTCATTTATCAATCTACAATCGAGTTACCTCTCGAAGTCGCAGCAGCGCGGAAATTGCGAGCAAACAAACGGGTTCCAGGGAACCGTTTACAAAGCGTAACGCGAAAATATGCTCCCGGTGTGCTCAGAAGCCGGACGCTCGAATGCGACGCGACATTCTAATAATTTATTCCCCCGGATTACCAAAGTTCCTGGACGTCCGGCAACAAAAGCTTAATGAAACGTCCGGCCAAGTCGCCTGGCTGATAAAAAGAGAGCGCAGGCATTCCAGAGCAGTGCAATGTTTAAACAAAACCAGCATCGATAAGAAATTCCTTTCCGCGGGGAACCATTTTTCCGCCCCCGATTTTTAACAAATTTGCCTCTAAAAATTTTTAGAATTCGTGTTTGACACATACTTCACGATTTTGTATACAGGGTGAGTCACCTAACGTTTCCATCTCAAATATCGTTGTTTTTAAAGATACGTTAAATGTCGGAAGGACGAAGTTGAATGGTAAAATGGGGCTCATACGATACCAAAAAAAGGTCACCTTCATTTTTTAAATGGAGTGTCCTATTTATTATACTATAGATCGATGGAGTATCAAATTCTGAGTATAAAAGTGTTGACCTTCACATGTCCTAAACCTAATAGTTAACGAGATAATATCCAAAGAAAAAAGTAAATCGTTTCGATATCTCGGACATATGGAGGTCAATACATTTTTACTCTGAATTCGATAGTCTATCGATTTGCGATACAGAAAGCAGATGTTTCCATTACAAAAAAAAAACAAGGTGACCTTAAAATGTCCTCTATGCCTCCGCCCACGCAGAAAATGTTTATGTACCCATCTGTACCGTGCAAATTTTGTTCATTACATTTTTCCACATTATTACAAATAACGGAGATATTCAAGGTGGACATAATTATAGCTCTACCCTGTTTACAAAACTTACACGGTATAAAGGTCGGCATATTGTGACATAAACATTTTCTGCGTGGATGGAGGCATAGAGGACATTTCAAGGTCACCTTGATTTTTTAAAATGGAAACACCTACTTTCTGTATCACAAATCTATAGACTATCGAATTCTGAGTAAAAATGTATTTACCTCCATATGTCCTAAATCTACGAGATATCGAAACAATTATCTTTTTTCTTTGGATATTATCTCGTTAACTATCAGGTTTAGGACATATGAAGATCACTTTTATACTCAGAATTTGGTACTCTATCGAACTATGGTATAAAAAATGGGACATTACATTTAAAAAAATGAAGGTGACCTTCATATCTCTAAAAAAAGTTACATAAAAACAAAATTTTTTTGGTATCGTATGTTCCCCATTTTACCATTCAACTTTGTCCTTCAGACATTTGACGTATCTTTAAAAACAACAAAGATATTTGAGGTGGAAACGTTAGGTGACTCACCTTGTATGAAAAAAATGAATTTAGTGCACATCGTTATTCTTGTAACTCTTCTGTGACAGTAGTTTTTTAATATAATAGGATACACTGTGGAGGCTGCTGCAGAAATAAATTTTCTGATTCACTTTGTGAGATAAAATGAAGTTAAACAAAGGATTTGATGAACCTCGGCGCCACGCTGAGCTTCATCCGACAGTATTAATGCTGTCAAAGGGTTAATTGAAGTTACATAAAGCTCGCAAATATCATACTTGCAATTTCCGAAGTGTTAATGTTAAATTCGATAATGATTGGTGGAGACGAGCTTAACCAGGAGAGATTTTCCAATTAAACGATCGCAGCATTTAAAAAATGAAAGCAGCGGAAACGGAGTCTCTTTGAGGAAGTTCCGAGTCAGCTTTAACAGTTGGAGTAAATTATCTAGGAAAAAGTAATCCGCTCGAAATACAGTATTACTCCCCCTCCACGTTCTCACGGGCTCCGAACAACTTACTTAATATTCGAGCAGCGTCAATTAAAAGCCGCTTCTCGTAATTCACCGTTAATCCGTCTGCCGGCATGTTTAATTATCGCGAGACCGTCGGTGTAGAAGAGAGCCCCGGTGATCTTGGCCGAAACTCTGCTCGCCGGAAAACCGGCTGAGGGAAAAGGGTTTTCCCGCGATGGAAAGAGGAAAACGCCATGGGTTGTAATGGGGGAAGGACCGTCCCACACCGAACGACTGCTTCCCCGACATTAATTAATTGTTTATTGCCGGAATTAATCACGGGCTGCCGCTTCCTGGCTACTAACGATCCTCCTGGCGAATTCATCGGCGCAATTAAACGCCGGATTTCTTACTGTGCCGTATTTTTTACCGGGACGTCTTGCAATTTTTTTTTTCGCACACGACGTTTCACTTTAGTTATAAGCAATGTAATTCTTGTACCGTTCCATTTCATGTCTGTTCTGTATTTTATTAATTGCGTACATCCATGGGCCGTGCATACAAAAAATAATTATCACGCGTAATAATATTGATATTTTAAAATAAATTGGCAATCAAATTTAACGTAAATAATAATTATTAATCCAAATATTAGATGTTCAAGATTAGGACTGTTTTCAAATATAAGTACTCCATACTGGAACGCGATGACTAAGCTCTAAGCTTATACGCAATGTGCTTACGCCTGAAGCCGGACACGTGTTTGTGAATAAAATCAACGCATTGATTGCAAATTATTTAACTACATGTACGTATAATTAGTCTTCTATTAGCTTGAATAACGTATGTAGAAAATGTATTTCGGTTGTGACGTTAATAATACTTTATGTTTACATCTTAAATCTATCAGTATTACTACCTAACCTTAAAAGTTGTATTATGACAAGTTTTATTAAAACAGTAAATGAAAATAAATATATATTTGGTTAAATAATACAATACTATTGGGTTGGCAAGAAAGTAATTTCGGTATTTTTAGATGAAATAAAATCCAATTTTTTTATCAAAGCAATGAACTTTAATCAATAAAATATTTTCCATTTTGTTGTATGATCTTTTGCCATCTTTCCTGGTAGCTTCATAATTCCGCGCTCATAAAACTTCTGATCCTTTTCGGTGAAAAACTGATCCAAGTGCGATTTCAGATCATCATCATTGGTGAATGTTTTACCATTCAAAGAGTTTTGTAAACTTCGGAATAAATGATAATCTGATGGTGCAATGTCAGGGCTATATGGTGGATGTGACATCACTTCCCAACCAAGCTCCAATAACTTTTCACGTGTTACCAAAGATGTGTGTGGCCTAGCGTTATCATGGTGGAACACGATTCCTTTGCGATTTGCCAATTCTGGCCGTTTTTCTTTGATTGCTATGTCCAGTTTTGTTAGTTGTCGACAATAAACATCTGAATTGATGGTTTGGTTCCTTGGGAGCAGCTCAAAATACACAATACCTTAGTAATCCCACCAAATTGACAACATGATCTTCTTTTGGTGCAATTAAGCTTTCGGTGTGGTTTGGGCTGGTTCATCACGCTTGGACCATGATCGTTTTCGAGTTGTATTATTGTAAGCAACCCATTTCTCATCACCGGTGATGATTCGCTTGAGAAAAGGGTCGATTTCATTTCGTTTGAGATGCATATCGCATATGTTGATGCGTTGCATTAAGTGAATTTCTTTCAACTCGTGTGGAACCCAAATATCGAGCTTCTTAACGATTCCGAGACTTTTTAAACGATATTCTATGGTTGTATGCGAGACATTTAACCTATCTGCAATCTCTCGGACAGTTATATGACGATCCGATTCAATAATGGCTTTCATTTGGTCATCATCAACTCCAGATGATCAACCAGAACGTTGGTCATCTTTAAGTGAGAAATTTCCAGAACGGAATTTTTTAAACCAATTCTGGCACGTGCGTTCTGTTAAGCAATCTACACCGTAAACTTCGCATATATCTTTGTGAGCCTCGGCAGCTTTTTTACCTCTACGGAAATAAAAAAGCAATATATGCCTATAATGTTCGTTTCTGCACTCCATGTTCAAATTGACACAGAACTAACAATTTTAATCAAAATTACGTGTAATTTGCTTCAAAAGTAACCTAAAAGATGCAGTTATGAAATGTCAGAAAGAAAACAAACGCAACGTTAACAGAAGCCAATCAAACAAAACATAACGCCATCAGTTAGTGAAAACCGAAATTACTTTCTTGCCAACCCAATATAATCTATGATAAGAATACTACATATTACGCATAGCATCTTCTATTCGTCATGCGCAACAGCGCCACCAACCAACGTTTTAGGTTATGTTCGCTCGATCAACTCGTAAATTGAATTTGTCCCGATATAGGCTTTACTTCTGTCCAGGTACTAGCTTCGATTGGATTTAATATGTCCAACTATAGGTTTGAATTATTCTTGCTAATACAATTAAGATATTAACCTAAACAATGATTTTTTTATTTTAAATTACTTTACAAACTCTGAACTGTATGTTAAAACTCTTAAGAAATTGTTTTTGTTTATTTAAAGTAATAAAATTTAAAATAGAAAAACATGCTGTGCAGGCATAGGGCACTTCACCTTAGTTCATTCTCCTTGTAAGAATTATAACCTGCATATTTTCACTCATACAATAAAGAACAACAATTTCAAAAGGACAATCTAACTCGAGTAGTTTATTATATATAACCTGCATCTTTTCATTCGTACAATAAGGAATAACAATTTTTGAAAGGACACACAGCAACTGAAAACCTCTGGGTCGAGTACTAAAAATTTTCAGAACAATCATCTGGGTGTCGCGTTCATAGAAAGCAAAACAAGAGACAAGTTTGTAAAACTAGCCCGAACCCTCCGTAAAGTGCAAGATCCCAGTTTGAACAGTGCCGATAAATTTGGAATGCACGTGTTTTTCCTCAGGAAATTGATGCAGCATCGCGGCAAGACACGCGCGTTCGCATAATCCGTCGTGCATCGCCTCTGCTCGACGTCACTTGGAGCGATGATGGACGTCGACCGAGTTTCAGACATCCCCCTCCGGCCCGGCCGCCGGAAGTTTCGTTGGGCCACGGGATAAGGTCCGGCACTTTCCACGAAGTTTCCCAAGCACGATGGAAAAGCAGGTTGCGAACTGCCGCTTTCCCTCTCAGCGTTAGAGCTCGCTCTTGGATGCCCTCGAGTTTATCGCGGCCTCGGTACGAAACCGAGCGAGCGGAGATTCTTCGCGGATCCCCGCGGATCCTTAATTAACAGCTGGTTTTAATTAATTTTTCAACTGGAACGCAAACATCTCTTCCCCTACTCCAGACGAACGCGGGGAACTTCGCGGACATTCTTCGTTTCGAAGTTGCGTCGCTAATTTAAAACTACCGCGCCCTGGTTGCGTGCACGCGACGGTTGAATATGCATGTGCACGGAACTTGCACACCCTTCGGAGCCTTTCGAACGAATTCACTTGCATCCGTAAATTGTTTACGGGAAATTATTTCCTCGAAAGTGCTCCTCGTGAATCAGCTCGATTGTTTATTTTTCGAATGGCGAATGTGCTGCTTGCAGAATCGGCGGTATAATAAAAAAATATATCAGTCGCCTGTGGCCTGTCCTACATTTTTAATATTTTTGTAAACTTCGTTCCTCGCCACAGATAGTAAAATATTTTATTGCTCTTGAATCAACAGTGGCACGGTGATCAATATAAACCAATAAAACCGTCGCCCATGTGCTCCTCCAGTTTTTAATATTTTTCTAGTTGGTTCTCAGCGAGTCGCGGTGACACATTTTAATCGAATAAAAATATGTAGCAGCCTTTTAATCGAGTACAAATATTTTTCCACGGTGCATTCGACGAAGTACGATAAGGTATACAGTCTCTTCTCATCGGATAAAATTTCAAATCGTAAGAGAAAACGGAGAGGATGGATTTCGAAGAGCAGCACAGTGCTCGTGTCCGGCGATCGTCGAAAAATCGAGTGCACAGAATTTCCGAAAACCCGCAGCGCTACAACCCGAGCGAGGAATTAACAATGCACCATAGAAATCCCCGGCGCGATCTTCGCGCTCTTTCAATCACCCCACCTTGTTCCCCTCGGCGCCCTTCTCGTCCTTTCAAGCCCCGAGACCCTTCCGTTCCCCCTTGACTTCTCATCTTCCCTTTCACGAGCGTTTCCCTTGGCGCGGCGGCCCGTTGTCTCGCAGTAGTTACGTCGCCGCTATGGTCAGACGCGGTGACGCGGAATAAAACTCGGCATTCACCGGAGCCAGCCCCGCCCCCTCTCGCCGCGAACGACTCCTCCCTCTCCTCCACCCGTCGCACCGTTTGGCCACCGTACTCGTAATTCCAGCGTGCGCGCGGGCTTTTTCGAACACGAGCCACCCGCTGAA
This sequence comes from Lasioglossum pauxillum, assembly GCA_933228785.1. Taxonomy (NCBI): domain Eukaryota; kingdom Metazoa; phylum Arthropoda; class Insecta; order Hymenoptera; family Halictidae; genus Lasioglossum; species Lasioglossum pauxillum. Next base: position 8,603,455 of record OW121702.1, read on the forward strand.
ATATCGAGGTCGAGGCTCGATTCTCTCGCGAGCTGTCGGCGACGGTCCATTGTCTCGTGGTAGAGCCGCTGATCGAGCCGGACGGAACCGCCGAACAAAAATCCTGATTAATGTCGCGGCCCCGCCCACTGGCCAACCCCTCCCACCGGTAGATATCGCTTGGAATCCGTGGACGTGAAAACTGCCGACCAGAGATTCTGTTACACGGGGAAAAAATCAGAGCGAGTGTAATTAAAGAAATGTTGAAGGGTGGAGCTAGAAGCGAGCGATGGGAGGAGCCAATAAACAGCACAGGATACAGGAATCGTTATAAAGTCGACCAACTAAATACACAGCATCTACAATCAATGTCGCACCTGTTAAATAAATTCGTTTACCCAACTTGGAGTCGAAAGGCGGAGCATCCAGCGTTGCGGGCGTAGCTAGCCCCGCCCATTGGCTCTCGAGCATTGCTTATTAACTGTATTCGCTGTATTTTCGTAAGAGAAACTTCGAGAACTCTTCCTCGGAGATAATAACAGCTACAAGAGCACGATCACAGCGATTTATTCCGAGTATTAACCGGAGATTCTAGGTCCACCGTATCGATAATCGGGGCCGCGGGACAATTTCCAAGCGGGATCGTGTTAACGAGACCCTGTTCCCGATCACAAAGAACAAATCCACTGATCCGTGCCGGGACAAAAGGCCGCGGGAGAAGCGAGCCTTTCGTTCGTCCGGAGGGGGATACCGTCCCGTGAATCTCAGTCGCTTTTGCAATTATTTTCTGGCGGGTCGGGCGCGGTATAAATGGAGGTCGCGATCGAACGAAAGGAAAGGGTGAACCGTCGGCTGTTGGCGAACAAAAGGATTCGCGCGGCGCTCTTTATTTCCGGCCAGGGAGCCGTGTTGTTATCAGGCAGCGGCAGCGAGAGCACCGACCGAGCGGATCGTCGCTGGTCGAACCCAACAGAGGGAACCGACCGAGGATTTAACCGGTCGAGAAAAGGATCAGATGGGGCGGGCGGTGGGGAGGGGGACTGTGCGGGTTCGCTTGAAAAACTGATGGCTACGGAGCGGAGGGCAGAGGGGCGGGGAAAAGGACCGGGGGGCGCGGCAAAGGACAGAGGAGGCGCGATTAAATAACAGAGCGTGACAAGCAAAGAATAAAGGGGTCGAGGAGAGCGTGCGAGGAAAGACGGCCGAGGAAATAGGCCGCTGGAAAATTGACAAAGCTGGAAATCAGCCAAAGGGCTCATGATTCCGAGAGAAAAGGGCTCGGAATTTTCCGAAAACGACGGCGGACGATTATCCCCTGAAAAATCAATCTTTAGAAGCTTCCGTAAATACCAGGACATTCGGTCGAATGCTCCGAATGTTTCAATTCATAAATTCAGTACCAAATAGCAGTATTTATTGTAGCTTATGGAGCAATAAAATACATTAACTGAAACATCTGTATTTGATTCCGGATTTATTAATTGAAACATTTAACGGGTTATTTATAATAGTATCACTCGATATTTATATTCGAATAAAAGCAACATTTTTCTGTTCGATAAAACCGGCTCGATTATACCCATAATTTTATTCATCGTTGCAAAATGTTTTCTATTCACGAAAATCAGTAGGTTATACCAAAAACTCTGAATTTACAGATCAAAACGACTGGTTCCTGATGTTCTCTTTCACAACCGTTGAAATTGTTTTCGTCAGAAAGTTTTTAATAAATTTCTATATCGGAGCACGTGCTGCAATAAAAATGGTACGAAGTGGTGCAGTCTGGTGCAAACTATATTTTAAACGTTCGAAGAAAGCACTGACCGATACCACCGGATCGAGGAAAGTATCAGCAACCAACGAATCGTTAATCCCATCGGTGGGGAATGTGGGTCAGCGAGGGGCGCGGAAAGGGTGCAGAAGAAAAATTCGCGGAAATTAATTCGCCGGTGGAAGTTGGCCCGGCGTGGAAGTTCCGGTTGCGGATATCGTTAGGGAAAAAGCGTAATTCACGGAGGAAATGTCGGCGGACGTTGTTACATATTATTGGTCGGGCGATGCGGTTTAATCCACTCGCGATTTACCACCGAGTTCCACGATAATCCGCCAGCAGCCGCCCGCCCGGCGGGTTTAACTTTGATGGCGGGGAAACTCCCGGGGTCCGTGGAATTCGCGCGCCGCGCCGCGCCGGTTTCCCGAAAGCCAATTGATTGTGTTCGTTCCGGTTTTATTTGCCCCGCGCCGCGTCGCCAGCAAGTTTTATAACTTTCCGTACACGGGGACTTCCCTTCCGCTCGCTTTCCTTCTGTCAGTCTGTTTCCGAGCTGATTGCACGATTTTACCAATCGGCGAGCTTCTCGATGCGCTGCTGCGCGCTGGGTAAACGCTGTCGGATATTTGTCTTTTACATCCGTGGAACTCGATGACTAGACTGCGGATCTTCATGCGAAAGAAAAATTGATCTTCTTGACCATTTTAATACATTTACTAACCCCTTTGCAGTCGAAGCTATTTTAACTTGTACATTAAACACTTCTTCCGACCTGGAATGAATTATTTTTTAAAAAATAAAAAATTTAGATAAAAAAAATTTTTTAAATAAAAAAAATAAAAAATAAATTATTTGAAAATTTAAATAAAATTTAAATTTTAAATGAAAAATTTAGTGTCATGCTTTTGGCAGATGGTTGTACACCTTCGGATCGGTGGAGATTTGTTAAAAGAAATTGCCGCAAAATTGACTTTGACCGTGAAATTCAAGGTCAAACTTTTTTATGCTTGTATCGCATTCTACTCACCATAGATACCAAACTTGTCAAAGGAACTGTAGGTTAGGTTAGCTTTGTTTGGTCCCCATGGTGAGTAGAATGCGATACAAGCATAAACAAATTTGACCGAAAATGTACCGTATTGCTAATGACCTTTGATGTTGAAGCAACATTAACACTAGGTTTACCGAGCACTAAACACAATTGGCATACATTGCCTTATATTAATGACAAAATTGCATTTATTTAGATCTCGTTCGAGTTTTGTTTAAATATGTGCTTCAGTAAAGAAGTTCACTAAAAAAATTTCTCAGAAAAATATATTTATAATATCAATATCTTTAAAAGAAAAAATCTGGAACCAGTCAAAATGACTGGTCTGGTAAATCTAGTGTTAAATAAATAAAAAAAAATCTCCACCGATTCTGCTAAAATCATGACACTAAATTTTGTTACACCCTGTACATGATTCTTTTCATTTTATGGATATGAAATTGGTTAGATACCAACACATTTAATCATGCAAACAAATTAAAACAACAAGTTAAAATTCGTAGGAGAGGAAATGCATTTTTATTAAACCTTTATTTCTTGCAGTTGGAATTGGACTTGGATTTGTGCAGGGCTCGGTAGTTCAGATTCGAAAAATAAATAATAAAGATTAGGGGCTCTTGATGAAATTTTGTTCGAACGATCTTCATTGGACGAGGGATTCGTCCCTTCCGGCCGGAGTTCCTGCGGTGCGGGATATTATATCACGGTCTAGCCTCATTTGCGTGCCACCCCCGCTCCTATTACTCCCACGAGGAATCCATCCCCGACTTTTCCACGGCCGACGGCAGACGAGGGCTCGTTTGTCACGGGTTGTTGTGCATCGTCGTTTCCCAATTCGTACATTATCTACATCCGCGGAAACTTGCTTTGCCAGGGCGAGTCACGTTTTGCAGGTGAACGACCTCTCTAGGAGAGCTTCGCGGAGAGTGAATAATCTTTTTCATACAATTGGGGCTGTTGGATATTTTTTTATAATATCAGAAAGCGAGTTTTTCAATGAGTGAAACGGCAATTAGCGGAGATAATCTGCGATGAGGAGAATCGCGTCAGATCCAAAGCACTATAAATTCGCGCTAAACGAGAATAGTTCCGACAGTCGGGACGATCGTACGGGAATTTTCCTTCCCGTGGAAAATATGGCCATTTTCCAGAGGCCCACGGCAGCGTTTCGTGTCACCGAGTATATTGTGCGGCCGGTGTTGCAGTTGCAGCGCGGCGGCTCCTTGCATTCAGTTGCCTCCAATTCCAATTATACAAATGCATAGAACCGGTCGCGTTATTGTACACCGGGGAATTTTCGGTTCCGGAAGATCGATAGCTGGGTGAATGCGACATTTCCACCGAGCCGCGTTTTCGGAAAGAATGAAAAAATCCCTCAATAGCGGAGCCCCCGCGATTTCCCGAGCACACGGGCCCGCTAATGATCCCCCGGGATAAAGAGAGCGGCTCCGCGATTCAAAAATTTCGGATTTTCAACCCGGCGCATACTTTGTTCCCCGAAAAATCCCTCCGTAAATTGATATTAACATCGAATGGCTCAACCGTGAACATCACTCCGACCTCATTCTCCATGCTGGCGACTAATTTTTTCCTTGGAAATGTCGAAAACGCTTCCCGCTGGCAGGCCGCAATGAAAATCGAATGTTTATTCTTTCCACGAAATTGATCACGAATCTGCGAAACTTTGCGCGAAATGCCTTTATGGTAATTGTAATATGTTGAAAACAATGTAACAACGTGCATCAGCTGGTTCAATTTCACAATTTAGTATAAAGTCCCTGCTCACTTTATTAGACTCACTTTTATAATTATGATATTTTTAGTTTTACCATGAATAATGGGTATAGTAGCCTTATGCAAATATCACTTGATGATGACCAATGAATTTTCCATATATTTATTTTACAAAAACAATGGATACAAACACAAATAAATCAATATAATTCTTAAAACACTAACATTTTGTTAATCCGCCCTTAGCTGTCCTTAAAGCCGCAACTCTTCTGGGCATGCTATCTATGCAAGTTCGTGCAATTTCTTTTAATGCAACGTTATGGTGCCAGTGATAGATTATTCTTTCTATCAACTTGGTCTTTGTTGTTATATTTTCTTTGGCCAGTTCTCTTGTCAGGCACTCCCAGACATTTTCAATCGGATTCATGTCCGGTGAATTGCCGGGCCATGGTAAAAGGGGGATTTTTTGCTCTTGCAAGAAAACTTTACATTTGGATAGGCAACCCATAAGGCAACCTTGTAGTACGAAATCATTACCCCATAGGTTGAAAACAGCGTTGAATTCCTTATAGGATTTCAAAAAGCAACAATTCTTCAGGTGAGTCTAATAAAGTGAGCAGGGACTGTATGTCCCATTTTCTTTATTCAAAGTACAACATTGAATAATTTATAAAATATAATTCGATGTAAATGGTCTCTAATTATTTGACTATCACTAAAATCGTTGAATAAATCAACGACTCTTCCCGGATCGATAAATTGGCTTCATCGACTCACCGAACAAATTAAGATCACGTCCAAGTGCATTAGCACAGCAAAGAGAGCTATGACGTCGGAGAGCAAGAACAAGAGGGCCGGTTAATGCAGAGTATTTTATTTATGAGGATCGTTCCCGTTACAAGTGGCGGATTCATATTCGCGGAGGAGCAGCTCCTCGAGAAGAATGAAAGTTTCCGTGGAATCGGTAATTGAGACAACCGGTTTTGTACGCTTCCATTTGCCGATTCCTCCGCCATCTGTACACGTCACCGCCTCCTTGTTGCCCAGTGTATACCTGAGACAAAAGTTTCTCCAGAAGTAGTGCTATGCCACGGAGAGAGAGAAGGACTGATGCGTCCTCGCGCTTGAGTAATGCCCTCTCACGTAAAGTTCATAAATAAATGTATACTCCCCCGCGGATACACTTCGCCAGCACCGCGACGAAACTTCCCAGGTCCTCGAGAGTCTCAAGTTCGAATCGAATACGGTAACGAGTGACGCGGATGGTGCCTTTCAATTTTCATAAGATCAGACTGAGGATTCGGCTCTCAAAATTGGGCAATAAGTACCCTGATTATTTAGAATTATTTAATATTTAAAAGATTGCATTTACAGAGGATTAGGTTCTCTATTAAATAGCAAAATTGGCGGTAATTATTTAGAAAGAGGCACTTCTCTTCGATTTTGATGAAATTTAAATATATTATGCAGCTACACATTTTGAACAACTTTTGCCTTTTCACATATAGGGGTTGCTTTCGAGGAATATTCTATAATATTCTTGTCAATCATGGCTTCCCAAATGTTGCAATTTACCGACACAATCGTATCCGCGTTCAAGCAAGCGTATACCGGATGATGCAAATCCCTTACAATACGGCCATTCCACGTGAAAACACATACTTTAGGGAGTAAAATTTTGGATTTTGTTCAAAAAATATGTTGTAGTCTTTAGTGACCTACATATGAACAAATCTCAAAAGGTTTTTCGATATTTTAAAAATTGTTGATTTTACTGTAAAAAAACGTGTCAACCTTTTTCCATTAAATTGTGAGATTAAAACTGACAAATCGATAGAAATGAGTTTTTAGGAGTTTATAGTGAGAACATAAGAGTATCCACTCAAAATATTGTTATTCGAAACGAATGTGTTTTTCACCATTTATTTTGCAATTGTTTCAAACAAATGCCGTGTTTTCATAGTGAGCCACTTTTTAAAGAATTGGAAAAATAGGGGTATAGCCCAAAGTGTCCCCTTTACGGACCTCTTCTTAAAAAGATGGACATTTGAAAATTGACGAAATGAAAATTATTTGAAGTGAACGATGCACCGTGATATACAATCTCGGACGGCCGAGGAACACAGTTGGAACACAGGCTGGAGCGTAACATTTTAGTATAACTCTTCAACCATAAGAGATATCGGGATGAAATTTCCGCTAAAATTCATTAAAAAATTATTCCTACCTACTGATAATTATCGAAACTAGAGGGCTATTGTTGCTCGCTCGCTTCGCTCGCTCGCGAGTAGGGTTGTTGTTGCTCGCTCGCTTCGCGAGCTCGCGGGCAGGACTTGCGAGAATGTTAGTGGTACGCATGGCTAGTATAGGGCCCACAGCTATTAATGTCTTTCATTTTGTGTGTGACTCTCCACGAGCCACACAAAGAACTTCCCGATTCGTTAGTTACTGTATATTATTATTATTATTTATTAAGTGTACGTTTTAAGAAGATTATACGTTTTCAAGGAAATTCAATAGTTTTCTACTTATCAAAATGTTTGCTATATGGCGTCGCATTAAACCAATATCGTATGCTCGTTGCTCGCTTGGTTCCTTGTTATAGCATACTAATGTTGCAAAATAAATTGTCTTAATTAGTTTTTCGTAAACGATACAACTCATCATTATCCGGGTTTGCAGTATTGATCTTGGTTTTCTTCGATACCATTAATTTAAATTTTCTCAAAATATATAAACCGCTCAATTTTGAAACTCTGCTCACTGCTACATACAACATTTGTAAAGTTCGTATTTCTGATGTTTTAAAATCCATACATACTTTCTCGTATGTTTGTCCCTGACTTTTATGAATCGCAATCGCTTCAGCAGGAACCACTGGAAATTGGCTACGTGTGATTTGTTATTTTCCTTCACTCGAAATATTTACTTGATTCGATATTTTTTTATTATTGGTGTTAAATTTTTATTTATATTTGCATTTTTCATATAATCACGATAACGAGTTCTTACTTTCACTCCTACTATGGCCAATTGAAAATCTAACCACAATATAGACGGAATTTTAGTATTTTCTTGAAAACTAATAAATTTTAATATTCCGCATGCTCCATTAACCAATTCGTCTTCAACGTCAATGTTATTAATTATCATATATTTTATATTAATTTTCAATTTAATCTCAGTTAACAATTCGTTTTGAACTCATTGTTTATTTAAAGATTGTAATATAAATGTTTTTGTACTTTCATCGATATTCTTTGAAAATGTATTCTCGGCGATGGTTAACTCACTCTTGCATTGGAATAATTTTCGATTATTGTAAGCGGTTACATTAGCATTAGTTGCATAATTGGAAAAAAAATTTTTTTTAATTAAAAAAAGCAAGAAAAATTTTTTTTTTAAATTTTATAAAAAAATTTTTTTTTAATTTTATAAAAAAATTTTTTTTTAAATATATATATATGATTACGTTTACTTCTTCGGTGGATACGCCTTTCGTATAAATTGCAATGTTTAATCAACTTCTTTCGAAAAAAACTAAAAAACTACTTGACCAAAATGGACCAAAATCTAATCAGCTCTAAGTTACAGCGGGGCACATCGATTGCATCATTCATCATTCTGATCGCGTTGTTACTTTTTCAGAAAACGTTAACGAAAAATTTGATTACATAGAAACGGCCATACGCACACACACACACACACACACACACACACACACACACACACACACACACACACACACACACACACACACACACACACACTCACACACACACATACGAACATTTTGCTGAAAATAGTCTAAAATGACTCCAATGACCATGAAACGTGAAGATCTGTTAAAAAATCGATTTTCGATTTTCGGGGTAATTACAATAACTTCCCTATGAAATCGGGAAGTTAATAAATATATTTTTTATAATCATTTTTTAATTAGTTCTTTAAATTTTGTTGTCTTAAAATAAAATTAGAAATTGTTCATTAGTTACTTATTTATGAAGTAGTTTTTCAGATAATTTAAATCATCAATGTCTTTGGCCGCGCCAGAGCAGGCTTACATTGCCAAGAAGCGTGGAAGAATACAGAAAATTCAATACAGTATTAGCAATAGTTTTTTGCGAATATATCGCTGCTCCGGAAGTATAATGACGCAACTGTAAAATTTTGTGAAATGTAATAGATGTTTGTAAATCAACATAACGTAAATCGAAACTGCTATCTATTATTTTATAAATTGAAATAATTAAAAGTTGCAATAATAACCCACAAATGTCCACATATAAACTACTCTCATAGAAGAATTAAACCGAATCTTCAATTTTTCCAGTTATGTCATTATACTTCCGGAGCAGCGATATGTGAAAAGGAAAAAGTCGTTCAAAATGTCGAAATCTATAACATATTTAAATATCATGAAAATCGGATAGTATTGCCGCTTTCTAAATAATTACCAGTTCCCATTTCTACTCGATGCGAAATTCAGTGGACAAATGCCCTTATCCTTCCTAATAATCTTCATTGCCGAGGCATCCGTATTTTCGTACATACGGTCTGCCTACAAACATCCTTATCTCCTCGAAGCTCTAATAACCTCCATTTCGGAGATCGGTGTCGAAACGAAAACGGAGTAGAATCGTCGACAACAGACAGGGAGAACGTAGCCGGTAGCCTAATGCCTGTAATGACTGCTGTATTCGTAATCATCCTCAGAGATTGCTTTCACCAGGACGCGACTTTCATCGTTCCGCGGCGTCGCAGGTATTCAAGCTCGCGAGATGAAAAGGTAGCCGGAGCAGTAGCTAGATAGAGCTCGCATCCTCTAATAATATTAATCCCGGAATCATCCGTGGCGTCTTGTTTCCCCGTGCACGTGTGCTCGAGCTATTGCGGCCATTGAAATCCCTGCGGATGCAAACAAATAGGGCGGCCCGTGTGAAACAGCGAACACAACCCTTTCGAACAACTTCGAAAATTTATCTAGTTTATCTGTATTACGATAGGACAGCTCCGCAAAATCTCTAGTCTAATTATCACAAAATTTGAGATCAATGGGGATGAAGAAACTTACTGAAACAGTCTTCACTGAAGAGAAAGACAAATAGTATGGGTATTAAAATCAATTTTATTAGCAGGCTAGAGTTCTGGTCGCAAGACTGGCAGATCGAGCTAGTTTAGGTTCGCGAGGCTGACAGTGTGGGTGAATCGAGCCGCATGGGTCGCTGGTACCGATGAATCGAGGTGGGTGAAGGATTCGGGGGTGAAACGGGGGATGGTTTTACGCGCGTTGCCACTCGGGGGTAATCGTGAATGCATGTCGCCGGGCGAGCAGCTCTCCACTTGGAAACGTTTTCCATCGGTCGTGAAGTGGAACTGGCGATAGACCAGCCCCAGGCTCCGGTCTACTGTCGCCGCGCCGGAATGATTTACGTGATCCGCGGTTTATCGCGGGTTTATGGTGCGTGCGCTCGAGCGTGGCTTTTTAAAAAGCCTCGCATCCTCCTCTCCCACTCCCTGTTCCCCCCTTTCAACCTTGTCCCTGCCACCCACGCTATCGCCGACTCTAATTAACCCCTTCGCGCATAATAACGAGGCGGACTCGCATCGCAGATTTTCAATAGAATTTATGAAACATGCTCGCTGTTAATTTCCTTCGAACCGGAATAACATTCGATGCTTTCATTGTCGATATTTAACCATTCGAGAAAATATAGACACGCGTTGTACAATGACCCACGTATTGATCAATCCCAGCTGTGATAATCAGAAGTATTTCAGAGGAGGGGCAAGAGTTTGTGAAACAAGTACGATATTAATTTCTTTTAAAATTGCAACAACACACAATGTACAATGACCAATGTGTTATTGTGCAAACCCTTGCCGTGCGAGCTTCTTTGTCTTCAATAATTTCAGAGGAGTTACAATAGAATTTTCAACGAATGAATTCAGTGGGTTCTGCTTAAAATATTCGTGACCAGTTGGGATCATTATTATACGCCGAGAGGTTGCTGCGAGCTGCAAGCAATTAAAGATGACTGTTTCTTAAATGCCATGTAGAATATTTTTATTTTGCATAAACGATATTAATGATGAGTCTAACGATGCGATTCGCAGTTGTAATTGAAGAAGAGAGTTGTAATTAAATTGTGAGAAGTTGTCTGGATGTTATAAGGAAGTTGAGCGCAAAGAGGTTCTAATTATTATAGCAGTGGAATAAATAATACGGGAAGGAGTTAACAATGTCTCTGCGCGATGCTGTGTTCGAGAGAGAGAGATAAAGAGAGGGGGAGGGACGAACGAAAAAGAAGAACGAGGAAGAGGGTAGAAAAAAAGAGGAGAGAGGAAAATTCTCCGCGCCAGCGAGAAGCTTTTAATGAAGCCAGCCGACGTACGGCTGCGTCCAATTGGGACCAACCGGTGCGTCCACGCGAGATAGAATCGTTCTCTCCTCACCCACCCTTCCTTTCTCCTTTCAACCCCCGCAAGTCGATCCTTTTTTTCAGCGTATCCCACGCCACCATCCGTTGCCCACCCACTCGTCTTATTTCTACGCCGGAACCCCGGAATCGATATCCGGTATCGGATGCGACGCGGCCAGTCTTTCGCCGCACTTCCTGCCGGGAAATAACGGGCTGAGGGTCTGGATTATCCAGCTGGATACTTGGCTAATTTCAGACCGTTTTCGCGGAGATGATTTTTTCGCTGGAAGTCTCTTTTTCATTAGGGGATGAAGAATTTTTCAGGGAAAGGTTGCGAGAGAATCGCTCATATTCTTTAGAAATGTGGATATAGATTTTTGGGGGTGAGAAAATGTTGGGGTTGCTGTAATTCTTATTCTTAACCCCTTATCAATATCGTGTCAGACGCGTGATGAAGATTCTGAACCAAGTAATACAATAAATATGTGTGTTATTAATCTCCTTTAAACCGAGATGAAATTCTATTTTGGTTTTGTTAATGTATAGTCATTGGAGAACATGTAGGTATACAATAGATATAAATTCTTTCCTTTTCTAGGAAATTGCGAACTACAAAGAAAGTTCTAATCACTGAAATGTGCATGTAAAATTTTGTGGATGAGGAAATATTGGGGTTGCTGTAATTCTTATTCTTAACCCCTTGCCCTACAATATCGTGTCAGACTCGTGATGAAGATTCTGAACCAAGCCTGATACAATAATTATGTGTGTTATTAATCTCCTTTAAGCCGAGATGAAATTCTATTTTGGTTAGGTTAATGTATAGTTATTGGAGAAGAGGTAGGCACACAATAGATATAAATTGTTTCCTTTTCTAGGAAATTACGAACTACAAAGAAAGTTCTAATCACTGAAATGTGTATGTAAAATTTTGGGGGTGAGGAAATGTTGGGGTTGCAGTAATTCTTATTCTTAATCCCTTGCCCTGCAATATCGTGTCAGACTCGTGATGAAGATTCTGAACCGAGCCTGATACAATAAATATGTGTGTTATTAATCTCCTTTAAACCGAGATGAAATTCTATTTTGGTTTTGTTAATGTATAGTTACTGGTGAACATGTAGGCATACAATAGATACAAATTTTTTTCCTTTTCTAGGAAATTGCGAACTACAAAGAAAGTTCTAATCACTGAAATGTGCATGTAAAATTTTGTGGATGAGGAAATATTGGGGTTGCTGTAATTCTTATTCTTAACCCCTTGCCCTACAATATCGTGTCAGACTCGTGATGAAGATTCTGAACCAAGCCTAATACAATAAATATGTGTGTTATTAATCTCCATTAAGCCGAGATGAAATCCTATTTTGGTTAGGTTAATGTATAGTTATTGAAGAACATGTAGGCATACAATAGTGTTCAGGAACCCGGGACTATTTGGGGTTTGGGAGTGGACTGTATGGATAGGTGTTTTGTAGGATCGGGTTTGAACACAGAACGGAGTTCGGAAAGGGAAATCGTATGGAAATTGTAAGCGAAGTGATATTGGAAGAAGGACAATCAGAAACAACGGTATGTTGATCCGGCAAAACCTTCGTTTATTGCAACAATCGCGGAAACGACACTGGATGCAGTCATGACGTATTGGCACGATCGACAGTGAACGAGAAACGATATGGTGACCGGCAAACGTATAGATTGCGTACAAATAATAACGGGCGCGATTGCGTAACATATGGATCGGTTGAAGGTTCAAAAGATTCTCTCCGACCGGGTAAGCCGAACGATTAACGGTGGTTCTTGGTAATCACGTGATCATGCTTCACGAGCGCGATACCGGGAATCGCCAAAAACACGGACGTCGCGTACAGCAGATTGGCAGGAGCGCAAATTCTGGGTACGGGTAACGCGGGGGGGCTATCGACGACTGTATCGCTCGACTTCGACATCTTAAAACTAACTTATTCTAAGCTGAATCCTAAACAAATAGATATAAATTCTTTCCTTTTCTAGAAAATTACGAACTACAAAGAAAGTTCTAATCACTGAAACTGTAAAATATATCGTGAGGGAAGGGGTTAACATATGGGTGATTCTTAATTATTAGACCGCGGATGTTTACATAATTTGCAATTTTTGTAGACGAATTTGAAGAAAGTGGGATCAAGTAGAATCTTATTTCCGGTGGTGGTAGCCTTTGCAGATCTGAAATAAATAAAAATTGTACTGGATTCTGTCAAATTTTATATGCCACCCTTTTTCGAAAACTTTCGGAAGCCATAAATGCACAAAGATCCGCAGTCTGGTAATTATTTGGGGGGTGAAAAATACCGAGGTTGCAGAGTGAGTATTCTTGATGATGGCAACATTGAGATGAAGTCGATCGGACCAGTGGTTCTACAGGTAGAAATTCTACCCATACAGAATCCTGAAAAATCGAAAGAGATAATTGTTTATTTCTGAATATGACGGAGTCAATTGTAGGGAACAGAAGGTTAACTAGAATCGTGTTCCTCTCGCCGATAGACAGTCGATGGCACGTAACACAGCGACAGGGATCATGGTATTGTGTCTAATTGCATCCGTTGCCGTTTTTGTTTCAGGATCTCTCGACGGATGAGTAACGAAGCGTGGCCCGGTCTCGAGGTACGAACACCATCCCCTTTTCTTCCCTCTAACGAACCGTCGCGCGCGCACTTTGTATCCCTGCTTCCTCTCCCGCACGATCTTTTGTTTTCCACCGCTTTTCAACCCCCTGTTCCCCCTCCTCACCGCCCCACCCCCTTGCTATCCCATTCAACGCGATCTCGTGTCCTCCAGAGCGAACAGTCGTGTTATAATCACGAAAGGGAGCTTGGGGATGGGAGATAATCGAATCGACCGTCTTCCCTCCGAATCGAGTTACTACGTTTGATCTACGAGCACGGTGATTTGATTTTTTCTTTCGTGATTCTTCTGTTTGCTGCGCACGTTTTTTTCAGGGGCGGGGTTCAGACGCTTTGTTGAGAATTCGGAAGCTTGGCGGTTGTTTATAGAGCTGATTTTACTTTGGGGGATGTTGCCAGATTACATTTCACCGAATTGATTAATTCCCCATCGATCGGTTTCTGCGGGAAAGTTCAGAACGAAAAATTGCTTTTTTCCATCGAATAAACAAAGGTAACGTGCGTTGGAATGTTCGTAATAAGAGAGCTTTAATTTGAACCTTGATCCAGTTGCGTGGTAAGCATTCTCTCGTTATGAAAAGTTTCGGCGAATACGAAGGGAATTTTTGCGTCTGGTCGGAATTTATTAGAAAATCCGAAGCGCTCTTTATCGATTCGCTTCACTGTAATTATTTTCATCCTCTCTATCCCGCCGTTTGCAATTACTCGAATTAGGATAATTGCTTTGGAATTTAACGTTGCATTAAATTTACGTGGCGTCTGCAGTCTGAGAGGATTTCCCGACAGTCGACCAGTTGGTAGAACGCCGAGCTGGCAACGTTAAATAAATTAGCTGAACCGAGTCTCGTAAGAATACGTCTCTGTAATGGAACTGGCAGGAACAGTCTGGATTGTGACTCAATTTTCTGACATTCTTGTCGTTCTGTTGTCTCGTTGACTGTTGGTATTTCCGAGGAAAGGTGTCGAGCTGTTGTAAAAATTATCTTGTACTTTTATATGCGGTTAATTCGTTACGAGACTGTTCGATAACATGGAACAATGAAAAATTTGGAATCACTCGCAATTTGGCAAAAATGCTCCGGTGGAATTTAGGGCGCAAGGATCCCGCGAAGCGTGTCACATTCGGAATGCGAAACCGCGCGAAATTTAAATTGTTCCCAGCCTCGCCGAATTATCGGTGGGGAGGAAGTCGCGGTCGCGTTCGATTTCGATTTTAATCGTACGTCGGGCGTGTTCAAATGTAATCGACGCTAAATAATTGCGGCGGACGTGCACGCGTCCGAATTAAATTCTTCGGTGCCGACCATTAATCGGCGTACTCGCAGATTCCATTTAATTTCCCGTGATTCCGTACCGGGTTTCACATACACGCACGCGCTGTTAGACGCGTGCCGATGAACGCCAAGAATTCCGCGGCCGATTTGAGAACACGCTCGCCAATGTTGCGAACGTTCCTGATGGACAAGTGTGCTTCAAACTATCGCGGAACGTGGTGCTTTGTTCGCTTGCCTGTTAGAAAGATATTCGGTGTTTTGCCTAAATGAGAATCGGCGAACATAGTTGCTCGTGCTGTGGGCAGAACTATTTCAATGTATTTAATCACTGTTCGCTGAATTGTCTTTCTTTCTGAAGATTCTGAACAGATTCTAATAAAAATGTATTTCAATAATTTCCTATAACAGAAATAAAATTTTGATCTGTTAACGTACAACTATGAGAGAACATATAGGCATACAATAATTTAAAAATGAAGTTTTCTTCATTTTTAGGAAATTACGGTCTACAAAAAAGTTCTAATCACTGAAACCATAAAATAAATCGTAGGGGAAATTGTTAATTATTGATACTTGCCAAGATATTTCATGACCTCCAATTAACCAAGCACAGTCAGTTAAATGAATGCAACTCGGTTTCGAAAATATTATTAAAATTCATTAGAGGAGCCAAGCATTGTTGAACTTAACACAGTCCTTCTCTCCTCGTTAATACGACAAAGTAATTGCAGCAGGGGAACCGCCATCTTGCCGCGCAGCAATCTTCTTAGATTACCCGAGGAAGATTGTCTTCTGCATAAAGACCAGCGGTCTAGTAATCAACGTTTGAGCCATCCTCCTCCGTGCCCCACCCCCGCGGTAAAAGTGTTTATTTATTTTAAATTGAGAAAGAGGAAAGTTAAGCCCGTATCATGTTCTTGAGCTGGTCCCAGAGGGAGGCCATGAAATAATGATGAAATTGTAAGGAGGTTGACGAAGCTTATATCTTCCGTAGAAGAAGATTCTCTCTCCGCTGATCCCCGCGAACCCGGGTCAAATTTATTTCGTTCGATATCCGATTGCAAGGATTGACCTTTCATCTCGCAATAACGCCACTGTGCCTGAGTTCGTTCTCCGTTCATTTATTCAACGGAGATTTTCGAAATGAAAAGCGGGGTGCATTCACCCCGAGGCCGCCCGGCGCCTATCAACCGGTTTTCCCTGAGGGGGGCACGCATCCTGATTGCAATCGTCCCGATTTCAGATTAAACTTCGTTAATTACAGCGTCGACGAGGCGTCTCGATGGAGATCGAGCCGACAACGACGACGACGACGACGCCTCGCCCTAATGAACGCGACGGCTTAACTCGTTTGCAAGAAAGGATCGAAAATATCGCCCCATCAATCCTCTTCTTGCTGCGTTCGAACGGAACACCATAAAAAATTAAAAAGAATCTTCACACTTCCTATCCACCGTTTTGCAATATTTTAAGGTCTCGAATATCTTTTAATGTGGTGACCTATATTTTTGATTACGTGTGCTCGTAGAGCATAAAAGGACCAGTTCAACGACTACCATGATACCATACCCTTCCGATTATCTAATCTCAAGCAAATCGTGTCGGCCAGTGTAAGGCCATCCGCACACGGGTCGATCGGCGATTCGGTCGACGCGATTCCAGTCGCATGCCATTTCTCCCTCCACGTGACTTCCAATGCAAATTAATGGAGAGCCACACACGGGTCGATTCGTGGTCGACTGAAATCGACTCGACTGAAATCGCCGCGATTCTAATAGCGTGCGATCGGAAGCGAAGTTGGAAAATCGCGTGGATCGTACGATTCGCGCGACTCCACAGGAGACGATTTTTTCACTCTTTTAAATCGCATTTCTGAGGTAAAAAAATTGCTTAATTCGATGTAGTATCACTAATTAGAGCTTCATATACCCCCACGGTAAAACCTGCAAGTCTAGCTTTCCTTCTAGCAGCAAAAATGTCGAAGCAGTTTGGTTTTTATTGTTTTTGACAATGATCTCCCACAACAAAAAATCTGAAAAAAATCGAGGACACCGCTTTTGATGGTAGCTTATTCGGGCACTATTAATAGCATGTTTTCATATTTTTGAGAAATCTTCATTTTTCCGACGTTAGAGGTTTTTCAATGGCTCTTGAACCATTCGAAAGCTGACCAATAAAAACCCATCCGAGTAAAATTTCAGCCCTCTAGTTTGCCCGTGAGGGTAGTTATAGGGTTTTACTCAGATGGGTTTTTATTGGTCAGCTTTCGAATGGTTCAAGAGCCATTGAAAAACCTCTAAGGGCAGTTTTGACCATCTTAAAAGGCTAGGCCCTTTTACTCGTACCACTAAAAAGTGTGAAATAAAAAATTTTATATAATAAATAAAAATTATAAGTATAATTATAAGTATAAATAATTATGTGAATACACACACGAATTTAAATGCAATACAATCTTTTCGGAGGCGACGCAAAATTGAAAATTTTCCTTAAATTCCTTAAATTCTTCTACATGCTTTCACATATTAATGTATATTCTCTTCCGACCTACTGATTTTCAGATTCACCATATTCTAATGAAATCATAATCAGCAACATCTGTCATTTGGAAAATTTTCAATTTTGCGCCGCCTCCGAAAATATTTTATTGTATTTAAGTTCGTGTGTATTCCCATAATTATTTATACTTATAATTATTTCATATTTTTTAGTGCGTTTTCCGAAGTCGGTTTAATTTTTTTATAAAATTTTTTGAAAGTGAAAACGTGAAAACGCGATTCTTGATGTTTGAAAAACACAAATTGACTACAATCGACCCGTGTGCAAATGGCAATCGCGTCCGTCACATGAATCGTATTTGACGAGCAAGACGTACGAACTTCACGACGCGATTTCAATCGACCCGTGTGTGGAGGGCCTAAGCAGTCTACCTTTCAGGCGCGATTATCTCGAAAACAAATGATCAGAAGGGTACGGTCATGGTAGTCGTTGAACTCGTCTTTTTATGCTCTACAACCACATGCAATCAAAGATATAGGTTACTGCATAAAAATATATTTGTGACCTTGCGATTTTTCTATATGTTTAGTTTCGAGTTCTCCGACTTCAGAAAATAACGATGGGCTGCTAAAAGAACGTTAACCGGACGAGAGCAGCATCGACTTTCGATTACAGGAATTTCGGTGTTGATGGAGAAAATATAGCCGGTCCAGCGCGGCAAGTATCGGATGATCGCTGGAGCCCTCCCCGAGATTGCTTAATAACGATCCCCTAAACTGCTAGTCCGCCCACGCAGACGCCAGTTTTTCGGCGGTTAAGCGGAGCCATAAAGTTCCAGGTTTTGGCCGGAACCAGCCCCGACATCCAAATTACTTCCGGCGTTTCAGAATCTTTTAATCCCGCTCGCTAATTGTCCTGGCCATCTTTGACTGGAGCGTCCTAAAAACGAGTCTTCCGCTCTGGTAAAAACTTCTGATACTAATAGCACTCTCAGATGGAGAACCTGGCAATGTAGACCTAGAATTAATTTTTATTTTCATTGCTTCTTCTTGCTTGTCATAAACTCATAAAATCCCGCTGATCGTTCAGTGTAACGTGGTTAAGACGCTCGTTAATAAAAATATCAATGGAGCGTAGAAATGTTAATTCGTGCTATCCTCTTCGGTAAAGCATTTGCTGAATGCGTTGAGGGACCGAGGTAGTTGATCACGCTCGAGAGGAGGAGTTCATAACGAGTTGGAAACGTCGAAAGCATCGCGATAGTCGTGCCTCTCCTTTGGAACATAATCAGTGGCGCCTCGTTAATTACCCCAATCCTCCGGGCCTCCACTCGTTTGACCGGCGTGCAAGTGCCAGTTGAAAGTGGCGTCGACGCTTCGCGAAATTCAACACGGCCCGTTTATATTCGTTAATCTTTTAGATCTCATCGCGGTCGGGCTTTTTCGCACGCCGCTATAATTACCGGCGCGACGGAGACCCGTTGTCCTAGAGCGAGCGAAATTAGCGTGGTCCGCCAGAACGAGTCTGCGCAGACAGATATGCACGGCAAACATACTCACTGATTCACAGATCGTTCTCTTTTCGTTGCGATTCTCCTACGCCACTTTGAGACCCGCTTAACGAAAAATTCTTTTCTTGCGATAAGCAGAATTCTCTCCGGAATTGTAACGTCCTTTACAGGCGTTGCTATCCCCTCCACGGAGCCCATACAAGGCGCAGCTATCCCCTCCATGTCTCAAGTAACGCCCCCAAAGGGCGTATTTCTCTCCTCGAGTGGCGTCATGAATGTTAGGTTAGATTCGAGAGTTGAAAATGATCTAGATTAAACAGTTACAGCATAAAACGCCGTAGCTTATTCATTTATGCAGGATTTATTAGCACTACTTTCATAAAAACTCGCAGGCTAGTAATTACGATTGAACGTTATGTGTTTATGAGTACAGTCCTTTGGTAAACGGTAAAAGTGAACTTCAAGCAGCCAATTAAACGATTAATATTTCCGTCGGGAATAGCTTTTCAGCCTGTTAACTGGGTTATTATTCGAGCATAACCACTCACGGAGCCGCAATTCAAAATTATTACGTTCATTTTATCTAGAGCTGTGTCGTACCTACTCGCGTCGTTTATCGCGACGAAATATCGAGATTATTCGAGCATGAAGTAGTCACGAGGTCGCAATTCAAGATTATTACAGTAATTTTATCTTGAATTGCAGCATCGCCAGTGTTTATGCTCGAATAATCTCCTTGTTATCGGGATAAATGCAAACTGGGGATGGTTTACTGTAAATGGAGGGTACAATCAAATGCAGGAACTGATAAAACACATTTTCTAGTCAATTCTTGAATTATTCGCTTAAAAAAAATTTTTCTGTTCAACAATACAATGCTCTTAATTGTAAACTACCCTGGCAAGTCACAATTCAACTAGAGTAAAACTGAAAGAAAGACATCTCTACGAAAACGGTGTCCCAAAAATTCGTGGCGTCCTCAATCCTACAGAATTTGTGGGCTGATTCGTGGAACGGGGCCGCGATAGGAAAGAGTTAAGAAAATCTCGTTAACGAATCCGAATTCGTTCAGGAAGGTAACGTTGTCCGTTCTCTCCCCCTCCGTCTCTCTTCCTCCCCCGCGGAAGTCCGAGTCCCCGGACGAGTCGGAAGCGGAGATAGCGTTATCGGGATCGGGAACGAGCCGGACGGAAACGGAGATAGCATTATCAGACTTTCGTCCGCGAACTCCACTAATTTTAACTAACGGTGGAAATATCGCGAAACTTTTGAGCGGCGAGTCCCGCGCCAGCCAATTTATCTTACCATCTTCGCGGCGGGGGTGAGTTTTCTGGTGAATAGAGAGGAAAGGGGAGTCGAAGGGCTGCGAAGGGAGATCCAGGGGGTGGTTACTCTAAGAGGGTTGGAAGACGAGCTATGGATGGCGGAGGGAAATAGAAGGGGGTGGCTGAGGGCTTTTACCGTCTTACTTATCTACTTGGTTCGCGGTTGGGGAGGCTTTAGTACCCTCTAAACCATCTTATAACCCTTAAAATTATAGTACATCGGGCCGCGTGGCCTGCTGCGGCCTCGTTGAAAGCTAACTAATAAAGTAATTGGATAATATCTGCAGCCCGGAACCCCTCTCTGCTCGGGCTTATCGGAACTGTGTCGATTCGACCGATTTTTCACTCGACTATGAACTCGTAAAAGCAGAGTTTTGTCCCGTGACTAGTGGTGTTAACGGCGGTACTGATTTTAACAGAAATCATTTTTAACAGGAAGGTAAATCGTTTTAATACGATGGTTATTATTACAATTCCTCGGCTAACCGGAATTCGGCATATCCTCGGTCCACGGTTACAGATCCTCGGATCGATTCCGGACCGGATATCGACGTCATTGCCGTGACACACTGCCGGCGCTGAATTTCCATTAGCGCGACATGGCGGAGCTCGAGCTTGTGTAAATGCCGTGATTATTAATAAACCACACGCGTATATATTAGCGGTTAATCGTATTAGTGCGAGGTGACCTAACCGTACCCTGAGAACATTCTCACACCGCCATTAACACCTTGCTACTACGATTTCTTTTACCACCAAGCCGTCAAACAATTTTTGGCAATCACACTTTACCATTATTCTTGCCACACCAGTGAATAAAGAAATTTCAGTAATTTGATAAAAAATTTTAAAAAGTGATACAACCTAGAAATTATATAAATTATTCAAATCATTTTATTACCTGCTATATTAAGCAATACGAGAAATGATTGAATAAAAAATTTGAAAGAATGATTCAACCTAGACGTTAGATAATTTATTCAAATAATTTTATTACCTGTTATATATTAAGCAATTCGAGAAATGATTGAATAAAATATTTGAAAAAATGATTCAACCTAGACGTTAGATAAATTATTCAAGTAATTTTATTACCTGTTATATTAAGCAATTAGAGAAATGATCGAATAAAAAGTTTGAAGAATTGAATCAACCAGACGTTAGATAAATTATTCAAGTAATTTTATTACCTGTTATATATTAAGCAATTCGAGAAATGATTGAATAAAATATTTGAAAAAATGATTCAACCTAGACGTTAGATAAATTATTCAAATAATTTTATTACCTGTTATATATTAAGCAATTCGAGAAATGATTGAATAAAATATTTGAAAAAATGATTCAACCTAGACGTTAGATAAATTATTCAAATAATTTTATTACCTGTTATATTAAGCAATTCGAGAAATGATTGAATAAAAAATTTGAAGAATTGAATCAACCTAGACGTTAGATAAATTATTCAAGTAATTTTATTACCTGTTATATTAAGCAATTAGAGAAATGATCGAATAAAAAGTTTGAAGAATTGAATCAACCAGACGTTAGATAAATTATTCAAGTAATTTTATTACCTGTTATATATTAAGCGATTCGAGAAATGATTGAATAAAATATTTGAAAAAATGATTCAACCTAGACGTTAGATAAATTATTCAAATAATTTTATTACCTGTTATATTAAGCAATTCGAGAAATGATTGAATAAAAAATTTGAAAGAATGCTTCAACCTAGACGTTACATAAATTATTCAAGTAATTTTATTACCTGTTATATTAAGCAATTCGAGAAATGATCGAATAAAAAATTTGAAGAATTGAATCAACCAGACGTTAGATAAATTATTGAAGTAATTTTATTACCTGTTATATTAAGCAATTCGAGAAATGATCGAATGAAAAATTTGATAGAATGATTCAACCTAGACGTTAGATAAATTATTGCAGTAATTTTATTACCTGTTGTACTAAGCAATTCGCGAAATTATCGAATAAAAAATTTGAAAGAATGATTCAGTCTAGACGTTAGATAAATTGTTCAAATAATTTTAATCAGCAATGCTCTACGCAAATGTCTTCTCAAATTCATCAGCGAACAAGAAGTGGTGATTCGAGTAAACGACAGTGTTCGCCATTAACCGTGTTAATCCATGTCGACCGGATCCCGCGACAAACGGCTGATAACAGTAATAACGCCTCCGCGGGGGATGTTTATGCATCTGGGAGTATGTAAGCGTGTGGCCGGGTCTCGCGACCCGCTAATAGAACCGTTTCTATTCACGTCTCGGTACGATAGACCGCGACTTATTAAAGTTGTCCTTTACGTTCGACGAAAGAACGTAATATTTCCCGGTGCTCCATATTCCCGGGGCTCCCGCATAAAAGCTTCCCGGAAGAAAAGCCGGGCAACGAGGCGGGGACTGTCTTGCCCGGGCTCGAAATTCAGGAAAAGTTGCGGGGCGCTCGAGAAAGTGAGCAAGAGAGACAGAGAGAACAAGAAAGAAAGAGAGAAAGAGGTTTACCAGCACGCTACATCCTTCTTACGGTGCACGGGCTAATGCAAGTGGCCGTGGCCGGGCTCTGGGCGAGTTGCCTTATCTACTAAGTAGTTATACGACGCGATATGCACGCGTCGGAGCACCGAACTCCGTCGCAAGGCTCTATTGTACACACGACGCACATATATCCCTCTCCCCCCACCCTCCCAGCCACCTCGAACAACGATTACTATCTCTTTATAAATTTATGTCTCATTTACCGCGTGGACGAACGCCTGCGCCACCGTTGCGCCCGGAAGCACCGCTAATTGTGCTCGTAGATGCTCCAACTTTTTCCTGTAACATTGTTCACTCATCGGTGTGGGTTCGTGTATAGGGTTGCCAGATCTTCTATATTTGATATGAGCCTTCTATATTTGAACTTGATCTTTACGTCCCTATAGGAATTTTCAAAAATCTTTGAATAAAACTGTTTAAAATGTGCTGTGTACCTCTTTTACTTAAACTCCTACATTTTGAGCCTATCTCATATACACATAATTGCAGTTTTCACTACTTCTTCTATATTTGGATAAAACATTCTTGGCAACCCTATTCGTGTACCTACGATAGAATTTGGCGACATAATCGTAGAATGTATTTTGACTGTTTGAAAATAATCAACGAAAACAATGAAAGATTTCTAGGAGGTAAATAAACGTAGTTTAAACATTTTCAATACAGGACCGCATAAAAATGTTGTGAAAAACGACCTTTGGAATTTTCTCTATCTTTCTGACCAATTGCGATTTTTCTAAGAAATTTTCAGCTTAACACTAAACCTACCATCACATAATAAAAATAATTTCATAAGGAATGATTGTACAGATATCTTTAGTGGAGCACATATTACAATAGGAACTGCACAAAGTCTAAATAAAATCAATCTTGTCATTTTTATAAGGGAACAAGTTACCAGTTACTTTTAAGGCTCGGTAGATTTTGTGTTAAAAACTAATCCTAACACCTCGAAAAAATCGAAGTTGTTTATGTAAAATCTGGAGAAAATAATTTTAAAAATTTCCCGATATTATGTGCATCATGTAAAATGTTGTTGTTGTTTACGAAATGACCCCGAAAGTTCCAAACAGGACAGGACAACAATGTCCTACAACAATGCGCCGCAAGAATGTATTACAGCTGCGCACTAAACAGAAAATATTATCATTGGCGACGACGGTAGAGGTCGCGCACAGTTTATAATATTTTCGCATAGCCTTCCGGCAGGTTCAGCCGAACATGTTGCCTCCCCTAAGCCCGCCCCTAGTTTCACAAAGCTGAAAACTATGTTATCGTGGACTTAGCCCGCAAGCACTCCGAGCTAAATATTTCCATAATACACTGCTAAAGCTCGGAACTTTTCCCCTTCAACCCGTGGAACGTCGGCCCCGCTATGGAACACACCCCCTTACCAACTTACCTCACGCCACTAATTCCCTTAAAGTCTTTCATTTCTGCTTGTTGACCTGTTTCCGCGAATCACAGCTCCGTGATAATTATTTAAACACCAATTCCCGACAACATCGCTCCGGGATCTTTTTCTCGCGCGTATCAAACTTCCTACGAAAAGAAGTGTAACATTTCTCACTAAATGAAACGAAATTCTGAAGATTGACGACGGGCGAGTCGTCAAGAAATTTTTACGTCGTCGTTGGAAAGATTTTCAATATCAACAATCTCACATAAAAAAATTCGCTAACTATTTTCTAGTAAATACTACCCGCGATTCCACAAACGCAAGTTGCATTTCAGATTCTCGGAATCGCGGATTGGAAAAAGTCTCAGTGGCATAAATTCGCACGTTATCGGCGGTTAGAGCGCCGCAGTGATCCAGTATTTCGCCAGAGGCGGTAAAGCATGGGCGAGATAATCAAAGGGCGATTGTTCCGGGGGAATAATTCGTGAGATCGAGGTGAACGGGTATAGTAAGTAACCGGCGGTGGAAAAAAGGTTAGTGAATTGTAGTGTGCATGTGCACGTAGTGGGTGGAGTTCTCGAAGAATGGGTCAGCCGTAGGGGGAACGCGTTAATGGGGGGGCTCGCTGTTGAAATATTTCCGTGTTCCGAGGCATCCTGGCTTCGTTGCATAGCTAATGTTATTGGCCAGCCGAGATACGGGCTTATCTCGGCGGTGGTATACACCTAGCGACACGCACGTGCCGGAACAGTAACCGCTGCCTTTAGTCCGGCCACAATGGACACGCAACGCGGAGCACTGTAATTATGATCCTGGCCTCTCGATTGAGGGGGCACACCGTGTACCTACGACGGAAACAATGATCTCCCAGACCCCGCAAGAAAGAAACCAGGCTGGTCCAGCCATTGTCCCGAGATCGTTAATCCCTGCTAGCTAACCTATCCTGCGCGGAAATATCCGTGGCCATTAACAACCAGATCGTAATTGTTTTGTTTGACGCTACAATAAAATTTTCTTCGGAACATCAATGTGTGCATCTTATTGTGTTCCGGCAGTATTTCTTGAAAATTTGAGCTGATGGATACGGCTGCCATTGTGTCGAAGACGTTTCTCTAAGACAGACCCGGGCGACGGTGGCCCGAAAACACACATGTTGCTGTTTCTCTCCTTCTCTTGCTCGGCAAGCTCTCCTTCTCTTGTTCGGTAAGCTCTCCTCTCTTGCTCGGTAAGACAGTCCCAGAGTAGCAGCAACATGTGTTTTTCGAGCCACCGTCGCCAAGGTCTGCTCTAAGATGTCGCTTCTACTACGAGTGAAATACAACAATTTTCTGTAATCATAAAATTATTTTTCTTTTAAAAATCAATATGTATATCTTTTTGTACGATATTTAAAGAGTACATTTAGACGTCACTTCTGGTATCAGTGAAATTCAACAATTCTTTTCGTCATAAAATTATTCAAAAATCAACATGTACATCACATTGTAAAATATTTAAGTAGAACACCGAATTCTACAATTTCTTTTAGTCATAAAATTGTTATCTTTTAAAAATCAATATTTACATCTTTTTGTACGATGTTTAAGGAGTACATTTAGACGTCACTTCTGGCATCAGTGAAATTCAACAATATTTTTAGTCATCAAATTATTCTTCTTTCAAAAATCGACAGGAACATCACATTGTAAGATAGTTAAGTAGAACACCAAATTCTACAATTTCTTTCAGTCATAAAATTATGCTTCTTTCAAAAATCAACATGTACATCACATTGCAAGATATTTAAGTAGAACACCAAAGTCTACAATTTCTTTCAGTCATAAAATTATTCTTCTTTCAAAAATCAACATGTACATCACATTGTAAGATATTTAAGTATAACACCGAATTCCATAATTTCTTTCAGTCATAAAATTGTTTTTCTTTTAAAAATCAATATGTACATCTTTTTGTACGATGTTTAAGGAGTACATTTAGACGTCACTTCTGGCATCAGTGAAATTCAACAATTTTTTTAGTCATCAAATTATTCTTCTTTCAAAAATCGACAGGAACATCACATTGTAAGATAGTTAAGTAGAACACCAAATTCTACAATTTCTTTCAGTCATAAAATTATGCTTCTTTCAAAAATCAACATGTACATCACATTGCAAGATATTTAAGTAGAACACCAAAGTCTACAATTTCTTTCAGTCATAAAATTATTCTTCTTTCAAAAATCAACATGTACATCACATTGTAAGATATTTAAGTATAACACCGAATTCCATAATTTCTTTCAGTCATAAAATTGTTTTTCTTTTAAAAATCAATATGTACATCTTTTTGTACGATGTTTAAGGAGTACATTTAGACGTCACTTCTGGCATCAGTGAAATTCAACAATTTTTTTTAGTCATAAAATTATTCTTCTTTCAAAAATCAACATGTACATCACATTGTAAGATATTTAAGTAGAACACCAAATTCTACAATTTCTTTCAGTCATAAAATTATTCTTCTTTCAAAAATCAACATGTACATCACATTGTAAGATATTTAAGTATAACACCGAATTCTACAATTTCTTTTAGTCATAAAATTGTTTTTCTTTTAAAAATCAATATGTACCTCTTTTTGTACGATGTTTAAGGAGTACATGTTAAAAAATCCAATGAGTATATAATGGATTGTTTCTGCAAATGTTTCAGCTGAACGGAAACATGCAAATGACGCGAACACTGCACTGTAAGGGCAGATAACTCGTTTATTATTAAAGAGACACGCCCGTCAAGTGTAAACCGTGACAGCTAAGAAAGTGTCTGGAATTCTGGGACGAGTTTATAGCGACAACAACCGTGTCCGGACTTGGTTCACGAGGCTGATAAGTCCGTAGAACCGTCACGGTTCCCCGTTCTCCTCTTATCTTTACATTAACGACGTTTACGACTCGTTTCGTTGATGAATCTCTTTCTCAGACGGTGTTCCGCGTTAGCATATTCCGCGCGTCTGCTTTATCTTTGCGGTCCGAATGATCCCGTTCGCTCGTAATTCTCTCCCTTAATCATCCCTTAGTACCCTCTGCTGCGAAATTATTTCTTTGATGAATGGGGGAAATTCCTCTTGGAATTGCAGAATACAGTTTCAAAATTTTTCAGAATGCAATTTTGTTCCGAAGAAGTTGGTAAATAAAGGGAAATTTACTATGCGTTCTATAATATGTTAATCCAAAATTGAATAATTGTTTAACGACCCTCGCTACAATATTATTATTTAACCCATATTCACACCATGTATCAACTCGACAGACCTTTCTCTCGTAACCAGTGCACTAATGCACGTGACGATAAATGTAAAACAGCAGTGACTTTATTATTCATGAACCATGTGAATAATTTCACGCCTGAATTCAGGGGAATTTCATTTTTCATTTCAACGAAAAGATTTGCAAACTAGACAGTTAATTTTAGAATTTGCTTTCAGCTATCTATTATTGTGTCACGGTGAAATGAAATTAGGCAATTAGGACTGTCAGAAGATTAAATGAAATTAATAATATACAATCTATCTCCGCGACTATTCCAAATTTAAGCAACCATTAAATCAAGTAGGATGATGAGGAAATTAAAAGAACTGACGGGCACCAATTTAAAATTATCAAGGAAATTAAATTAAGGAAATCAGGACAGTGAGAAAATTAAACGAATCCCATTTAAATGAGATTACTGTATAATTCATCATTGTTTCAACTTAAAATGAGGAGGAAAATTAAATTGTGGGGACGAATACGCGTGAAGAGATTAATATTAACAATGGTTGAATAAAAGGAGATTTGTGTGGATTTTGGTGGCCCGCTTTGCGCGCCACGTTCCACATAATAATCTTCAGTTTTTCAGTCCAAGAAAGCTCGTCACGTTTCACCCATTTTCGGCTCAAGACACGAGGCCACTCCATTCAGTATGACTCTGTCGCAGAAGGCAATGACTCGTCGACTTCTGTCAGGAGTACAGAGTGCCTTTGTAACCGCCTTTGTGTCCATGGTGAGAGTAAAATTAGAACGGTATTGTAGCGCTATTACCTAGTTGAATGGAGTTTATGCGTCATGGCCGGCTCAATGGTTGGGAGGCTAACAAAAGATTCCATGTTTGAATACCACCATATTAATGGATTTGTTAAACAGAGTGTTCCGACGTCGCTTTCTGAATAGCTCGAGTCCATTTGGGTCAGTGGCTCTCAGTCTTCCCTCCGTCATTACGGTGCACCTGTAAATTCGTAAACTGGCTAACCAAACAATATCCGTAATCGACCGAAATGCTTTTCGAAACACCTTCAACATTCCACACTGATTATTGGAGACATATGCCCATGTGAAACTACCCGAATGCAATTAGAAAATTAATGAAAATAAATCAGGGCAAGGGGAAAATTTCTTTCGATAAAAGTTAAATAGGGCACTGCTATTCGCTTATATTAACATCCCAAGCCGATAATTGGAACCATATGACCATTTGGGACTACCCGAATGCAATTACAAAATTAATAAAAATAAATTCATGGCGAGTGGAAAATTTCTTTCAATAAAAATGAGATAAAACTGTTCACTTATATTACTATCTCAAATTGATAATAATTGGAAACATATGACATGTGAAACTACTCAAATGATATTAAAAAATTAATGAAAATAAATTCAGAGCAAGGGGAAAATTTCTGCGATAAAAATTAAATAGGACACTGCTATTCGCTTATATTAACATCCCAAACTCATAATTGGAACCATATGATCATTTGGAACTACCCGAATGCAATTAGAAAATTAATAAAAATAAATTCAGGCAAGGGGAAAATTTCTTTCGATAAAAATTAAATAGAACACTGTTATTTGCTTCTATTAGTATTCTTTTACTGCTGCGGTCTGCACAGAGACCTCTGCATTATATTCGAAAAATCGAAATTAAAGGAGAAGGAGCTCATAATAAAATATTAGGTTGACAACTAAGTTCGCGACCTCCGCATTTTCTCCAACAAAGTAATTTATATATATATATATATATATATATATATATATATATATATATATATATATATTTAAGCACGAGTATTTCATTTCAAATTAATCGCAAAATTCAGAGCTTTCCAATGATATACAGTTCAAAAGGAATGGTCACCGAATGAGGTTATAATGACACTTGTCACTTATCACTTATATTAACATCTCAAATTGATAATAATTGGAAACATATGCCATGTGAAACTACTCAAAGGATATTAAAAATTAATGAAAATAAATTCAGGGCAATGGGAAAATTTTTGCGATAAAAATTAAATTGGACACTGCTATTTGCTTATATTAACATCGCAAACCCATAATTGGAACCATATGATCATTTGGAACTACCCGAATGCAATTAGAAAATTAATAAAAATAAATTCATGGCGAGGGGAAAATTTCTTTCGATAAAAATGAGATAAAACTGTTCACTTATATTACCATCT
The DNA here is from genome assembly GCA_933228785.1 of Lasioglossum pauxillum. Lineage (NCBI taxonomy): Eukaryota > Metazoa > Arthropoda > Insecta > Hymenoptera > Halictidae > Lasioglossum > Lasioglossum pauxillum. Next base: position 8,633,121 of record OW121702.1, read on the forward strand.
CAAATTGATAATAATTGGAAACATATGACATGTGAAACTACTCAAATGATATTAAAAAATTAATGAAAATAAATTCAGGGCAAGGGGAAAATTTCTGCTATAAAAATTAAATAGGAAATTGCTATTCGCTTATATTAACATCCCAAACCCATAATTGGAACCATATGATCATTTGGAACTACCCGAATGCAATTAGAAAATTAATAAAAATAAATTCAGGCAAGGGGAAAATTTCTTTCGTTAAAAATTAAATAGAACACTGTTATTTGCTTCTATTAGGATTCTTTTACTGCTGCGGTCTGCACAGAGACCTCTGCATTATATTCGAAAAATCGAAATTAAAGGAGAAGGAGCTCATAATAAAATATTAGGTTGACAACTAAGTTCGCGACCTCCACATTTTCTCCAACAAAGTAAATTATTCTCCGCAAAATTCAGAGCTTTCCAATGATATACAGTTCAAAAGGAGCGGTCACCGAATGAGGTTATAATGATACAATAAAAGAATTACGAAACAAAAGGTCGCGAATTAACTTGCCAACTTAATACAATGTTCAGTACTGCTGTATAAAAATGGTAAAATGCATCAAACTGAAGATGTACAGCAACGTCACCATCCAGATAGCGAGTCGAGAGAACCGATGCGCTGGTAAAGTCAACGAGGACACAGCATTGGGGTGCAGGAGGGTTCTGTGTTTGGCCGATTAAACGCGAATCCGTGTAAAGACCGCGCGTCGAGGAGCTTACCGGGGCGTTTTCGTTTGTATCGGTGATTCAGCGATATCCAGTCGACGATCCCGGGAAAGCTAGGCCCGAGAGGTGGTCCGTGAGGGAGAGAGAGAGAGCCGATACGTAAATTTCCTTCGGGAAGGTGTTTTCTGCACCACGATCGATCCCACACGGCTGACCCGTTTACCAGGATCTTTCGGTGTCCCGCGAGCTAGTAAATCCCGCTTACGCGTGATCGCGATAACACGCAAATTCCGAGTGCATTATGCCCGTGTGATACGGCTCGATGCAGTGCCGCTCGATACCTTATTGCACCGCGTGCACCGACAATGAGTCACGCAATTTGCGATCCTGCAACCAGGCCGCAGCTTCTGGGAATTTATGACTAAATATGTTGACGAACTGAACTGCGACAAACAAAACTGTGACGCTTTCGTATATTAAATTGTTCTTTAATTCTTCCAACACGTACTTTTGCTCTTCTAAGATGCAATAAAGACCTAGGATAACTTTTCTATTACAGAAAATTATTCATTCGTCACTATCCTCTTTTTTAGTCACTCTTCAACATTTTAGTGTTGGCAATTCTTCTTTAAACGTGTGAGACAAATTTACAAATTTTTCGAAACACTTTTGCTCTTCAAGATTCACAACCCTTTTTTTCATTACGCTTTAATATTTGAGTGTACAAAATTCATCTGGGAAGAATTCGAACGCGATCAGCCAAATGTGTGAGACAAATTTACGAATTTTTCGAACCACTTTTGCTCTTCAAGATTCAAAACTCTTTGTTTCATTACGCTTTAATATTTGAGTGTACAAAATTCATCTGGGCAAAATTCGAACGCGATCAGCCAAATGTGTGAGACAAATTTACAAATTTTTCGAAACACTTTTGCTCTTCAAGATTCAAAACTCTTTGTTTCATTACGCTTTAATATTTGAGTGTACAAAATTCATCTGGGCAAAATTCGAACGCGATCAGCCAGCTCGTGGAGACCGAAGATCGACCTAACCAACCGTCTCGGTGTCCCATAAACCATCCGTCCGGGCCGCAGCGAAATAGCAGGATGCCAAAAGAGGAGGGCAAAAACGAAAGAAGGAAAGTGAAAAAGGGAAAAAGGAGAGGTGGGAAGGTAACCGACTATACGGGAGCCGCAAACGAAGCGTGGATCGCCGGTCTGGTTTTTTCGTTTCTCGATAACCCGAAACCTGGTGGCGCATGTCGTTGTTCCCCGTCGTAACGACGTCGGCGGCCGTTCGACGTCATTAAAACAGCCGGGACGAGTCAACACGGGAAGGCATCCTGCTGTGTTCCTCTTCTTTTTTTTCTCTCTTTCTCCCTCTCTCTTCTTTCCTCCGGTCCTGTCGCGCAAACGAGCACGCTCGCTCGAACAAAGTTCCATCGACGGGGGGCGCTGAGGGAGGCGCGGAGCGAGGTGGTGGGGGACGGAGAGGGCGTGGGGAGAGACGAAGGGGGCGGAGCAAACATTTTAGCGCGATTGAAAAAGTTGAAACTTTAACGAGCAACGAAAAGGGACGAGAGGAGAGATATCCGCCTCGCTTACACGAGTATCACGGGCCGCGTCCAGGCCGGTTTAATTAAATCGATCGTATCGAAGCCCGCGAGCTTTCGAGAGCTCGTCGTAACCAGTCACCCACTAGCCCCACCCTCATTTTCTGGGGATGGGAGGGGGGTGTCTTTCGATGGGAGTTGTAGTGTGTGCCCCCCGCGTAAATTCGTACATCGGTTGTCGATCGAGCGACCGCGTATAATAATCGACGTTTGCGGGGTGTTACGGTCGGATCGTGGAGGACCCGCCGTCACCGAGCACCACCGAATCGTAAAATGGCACGATAAGTGCGTTCGGTGATCAATTTCACAGGGCGAGCCTGGCTTTGATTTTATTGGCGCTTTTGCCCGGCTCTTGGGGCCTTCCCCACGCCACTTATTCCAGGCCGAGCATCGCGGAGTGGCGTGGGGGGTTTGGAAATTCATATCTTGCTTGAGTGGAAAGATAATGGTGAATAAAGAATTCCATCATTTTTATCCGGGCTAAATTACAATTACATCAAACATTTTCGCTTTTTTGGATTTCTATCAGAAAATTATTTAAATAAAAATTCATTTTTAAAAAATACCACGTTTTTAAAACGGACTACAAAGTATAAAATAAAATTTTAAAAAGCACCACGTTTTTAAAACGGACTAAAAAGAAAAAAATAAATTTTTAAAAAGCACCACGTTTTTAAAACGGACTAAAAAGTATAAAATAAAGTTTTAAAAAACGGACTAAAAAGTATAAAATAAATTTTTAAAAAACGGACTAAAAAGTATAAAATAAATTTTTAAAAAACACTACGTTTAAAAAACGGACTAAAAAGTATAAAATCATTTTTTCTAGCCCCATACACAGATTCCTAACCCCATATAGATAGTCCTAAAAATTTGTGATTGTGAATTTTTAATAACTATGAAAATACTTTGTAAGATTTAAAACGAAAAACGTGAGGCGCATGCAATAGATAATTGATGCATGAACACCTAAATCACTAACAATTTTATTGCACTGCAAATGGTATGAACTGTTGTGCGGGAGAAGTATTATCTTGCGCCACGTTTTTCGTTTTAAATCTTACAAGTATTTTCATAGCTATTAAAAATTCACAATCACATATTTTCAGGACTATCTATATGGGGCTAGGAATCTGTATGGGGTAGAAAAAATTATTTTATACTTTTTAGTCCGTTTTTTAAACGTGGTGTTCTTTAAAAATTTATTTTATACTTTTTAGTCCGTTTTAAAAACGTGGTATTTTTTAAAAATTTATTTTTATTTAAATAATTATTTTCTGCTTTAGTCTTGTATGTGTGAAATTTTACAATCGATTTTGAACATTTTGATGAGATAATAACAGACATGTAGTAAATTTCAGACGGTATTGCGACGCGTCATATCGAAAACAAATGTCGTGGTAAAAAGTCAAAGATAAAGGTTAGACGGAGAATCTCGGTGTAAAGGTTCTTTCGCTTGGTAAACAAACATAGTATTAATATAATAATACGTAGTTACTTTGTAAACACCGCACGGAGCTCGAACGCACAATGAGCTCCTTCGGGTCGAAGCGGGTCAATGGAGTGGGGATGAGTCAGAGTGGGAATGCGTAGTGGAGTAGGGATGGCTGTCGCGCGGAGTGGGGATCGTTGAACGTGACACGTAAGTACTACCGAGCGTCGCGCGGGGTGGTGTAACGGTTGAATTTAATAGTTTATATCTCCTCAATGCACAGGCTTTTTAAAAATTTTTTAAAAATATTGCATTGTCATCCAGTTCTGAGCTATGTTTAAAATTTCAAGTCTCTAGCTCATCGGGAAGTTAGTTTAAAATCAATTACAAAATTTGTACCGAGCAAACAAATAGTCAGATAGACAAGAAAACGAGCTAATAAAAACATGGTAAAACCGCGATTCCCATGAATATCCACTCGGTCTATTAACGGCTCCGGGACGTTTTTCATAATATTTCTGCTAAAACAGAGAGGGCTCGTCGTGATAACAACGGAGCTCGACGAACCTATTTTATAACAGTCGCTTTAATTACCGGGCTCTTCGTCCGACGTTAATTCGAGCGTAGTTGAAAGACCAATGAAACTGTTATTACCGGTTATCGCAGAAATAATTACACCGGCCCTCGAAGGCGGTTGGCAATTTATCTGCGTACGAAATCTCAAATTGCGATCAAGAGAGAATTTGTCCGATCCTGACACGCAGCCGCCGTAATCTATCGTCCAGGGATGATCGGGGGAAGAAAATTCACTTGGATAAAGGAAATTATCCCGTCGCGAAATTTCGCCACACCCCTTTGGAAAGAATTTGCGATTCTGGCGAATTTAAGCGCAGCCGACACTCGCCCGTGAAATTTGTATAAATCAGGTCGTTTTAATCTGATTGGGGCTCCCGGCGGGCTAATGGACCGTATTAAAATTGACAATCCAATTTTAAAACGAAAGTTTTCTCGTTACCCGGCCATAACCCCGACTTTATTTCCTGCCGGAATGAGACACGATTTTAAAACTGCGCGCTGGGACTCGCGTCCTAATTTTCTTCTTTCGAAAGTTCCGTCTTAAAGATCGTGCGTTTGATTAGGCGACTGCTTCGGGGAAAGTCGCGTCACAGTTTCTGCAACTGCGGTGCGTGCTGGAAATTATTTGCGAATTTATTGTTCGGATTAGGTCAGCCATTCTGACGTTCTCACCTGACGAATGTACGTTGCTTTTAATATAAACTTCTAAAAAAGAAACTCTCGGGTCCGTGTTGCTTCCTGTGCACATTATTTTTTAATCGATTTTACACCGCTTTTACACTGGAAACTTCTGGGTTCGATGCTAAAATTGAACGTTCTCGAATTTAGTCACAGTCGAGATTAAATATTTAAAAATTGGATCGCTTTTTAAATTTGTACCAGCTCGAAATGGATCGCTGTCCACTCTGACAATCTCAAAAATTCGTATTCACCCAGACGAGCGACTTTAAATTTAAATGCATTCGACATTGATAGCTTTCGAAATCCAACGTTCCTGGCTTCGAATCCAGCTATTTCAATTTGGAAATGTCGAGCTTGAAATACCTGCGAATAATTATTTATTCACTTCGGTCTGTCAAAGTGAAAATACAGTTTCCTAAAATATTTAATCGTGTGCTCGTTTCGTAAAATACTTCTCAAGTATTTTATTGAGTATTTATTGAGTATTATTTATTGAGTACCTTTCGTACTCAACTTGGAAAAATATATCAGCGTCCGTAGGAAGTAAATAACATTGTCGGTAGAATGGCAGTGAAAATGCCCCACGACAGAAATCAGGACTCCCTTCGTTTAGCAGTATGTTCACCTGTTAATCGGGCAATTAATCTGCCATGAACATCTGTAGGGGAACAATTAAACATAAATACTAATGATCCAAAGCGATTTGTCTCTCAATAAACGTAAATCATAATGTAATTTACACGCCTCTGGATAACATATATTTTAATGCGCGATAAACACGCTTGGAAAATTATGTAGATGCAACGTTAACATAATAGACGCGAATGTATACAATGTACATCTAAAAATTACACAAAAAGGAATAAACGCGTATTTAATTTGTTTCAAAATTTGTATAAATTCCCTTTCATCATTTTTTAGCATTTTAAACATAAATTCAACATTTACCAAACACTCGATCCACAAATTGAATAATTCACGTAGGTGTACGTGAGCGTGTAAATATTTTTCAATCGTTAGTCCGTAAAATAAGGCCCCTTTCAATGAAAGGGCAGTGGCGTGTCTATTGAACTAAGTACCATTTAGAGTGGAATTCGCAGGAAAATATTCAACTCTTTGAGAGTTTGTTTACGATTCATTGAGTCTTTTTTTCCACATTGACTGCCGATGAATCAATAGGCCCTGCGATCAATTTCGCATATAGAATAATAACGCGGAATCAAATGCTTCCGTTTAAATATTTCGTTTATGGAAAAGTTTGTGAAAGAGCGTCACCAGCAGCGTCCGACTGTACCCGTTAAAACTCAATTACCTAGAGAGCCAAGGCTCAAACGAAAAAATTGTATTCTACATTTTTGACTTATTTTCGCATGCAAAACAACCCCCTGTTGATTACGCGATCTGTATTCGGACGGAAGTTCGTCAAACACACGTTTAATTCCGACGCGAATTTAATAGTCGCCGGTTCTGTCGAATCGCCGCGTTGATTTTCCACTTTTTTGTTTCTTTCGTTGAAAACAAAATGCGATTTGCGAAATATAATAATTTTTACTACAACCCCATTTTTTAAAGAAAATCTGAAAATATTTACAAAATTTCACTCGCTTTAATAATTATTTTAATTATATTGTCCAGGAGAGTTCACAGAGCAGCCACACATAAAAAAACAATTTCATAGCCGCTGTTATCAACGAGGTGAAAAAATGTTTAAATATTCATTTTAGCTTTCATTACGTAACGCACGAATTCTCTTCCCTTTGATATTCGTTTACATAAATTTCCGTATTCATAATTTAATTGAAAATCATGTTACACCGCTCACGAGTCTCCATAAAACAGCCACATATATAAAATACATTCGCATAGCTACCACTATTGAAGCACGAAAATCGTTGAATTTGAATGTATGATATTGCTCTTCGTTCTGCGAATCCTTTTGACTTCGACAATTTGTAAAACATGTTTAAATGTTTGTAATTTAATATTAAATTACGACAAATTATCATTCCGTTCGCTAGATGCCATAGAATATCGCTGGGTAACGATGAACTACGTAATTATCACCATTGAAGCATCACAAAATAATTTTCTTCTTCATGTTTCCACATCCGTAATTTAATATTAAACTGCATCATTCTCTTCGGGGGAGACCATAGAACAACCCTATGTAAAAATCAACCCCATAGTTACTGTCATTAGAGCAGAAAAAAAATAAATTTTTTTAAATATCACGTTTTTAAAACGGACTAAACAATATAAAATAATTTAAATAAAAATAAATTTCTAAAAAAATATGTTTAAAAAGCGGACTAAAAAGTATAAAATAATTTTTCCTAGCCCCGCGCACAGGTTCCTAACCCCATACAGATAGTCTTGAATATTTATGATCGTGAATTTTTAATAGCTATGAAAATACTTGTAAGATTTAAAACGAAAAACGTGGGGCGCATGCAATACATAGATAATTGACGTATGAAATTCATCTAAGTGAAGTGGGTCAGTGAGGTGGAGATGAGTCAGAGTGGGAACGTGTAGTGGAGTAGGGAGCACTGTCGCGCGGAGTGGGGATCGCTGAACGCGATCACATACTACCGAGCGTCGCGCGGGAAGGTGTAACGGTTAAATCTATTAATAATTTATATCTCATAAACGCATAGGCTTTTTTAAAAATGTTTTCTTAAACATTGCACTGTCATCCAGTTCAGAGCTATGTTTAAAATTTATTGGTCTCTAGCTCATCGATAAGTTAGTTTAAAATCAATTGCAAAATTTGTACCGAACAGACAGGCAAACAGACAAACAGACCGACAGACAAGAAAGTGAGCTAATAAAAACGTGGTAAAAATAGTTAAACCTGAAATCTTATTTTTGGATGCTAAATGTTTCAAAAAATCTATCGGACAGTTGAGAAAAAACATAAAAAAAAATGTTTGGGAGCGTTGACGCGATGGAGCACGCCGGACGAGTTAACTCGTCCTGTCCGCTTATCGGGTTAATCGTCGTTACAAGGGTGGTCCTGTTCCGGCGTTGTAACCCCGGGGCTTTGCTTATGCGAGCGATTGCATAGGTGATGGTGTTGCGTGCGTGTGTGTGGGTGGGCGCATGGTTGCTCTCCGCGGAAATAGAGTTTCGCGTTTGTTGCGGGCCGCTCGGTGACTTCGCCGGATAAAGCTATCGATTTGCCTGCTCTGCCGGAGAAAAATGGGAGCCCAGCCACTGTCAGATCCCCGGAGATTGATTCGAAATTGCGCTTTCCGCCGTCGACGCTCCGATACGCGATTAATCCAACGGCTAATGTGATGGATTCATGGTTGTCTGGTTAGTCTTCATTGTTTTTACGGTACCCGGGCCACCTGAGGCACAATTACTCGGATAGAATCCATTTGATCTTCGCCACGGAGCCACGGTTCATTCGCTCGACGATCCTCCACGCTCGCTTACCTCGCTCTAATTAGTCCGCGAGCTGCTCCAATCGACGCAATTATCGCTCCGAGCATTTTTATGCAGTCGTGTCGCAATCGTTGCTCCGGAGGTTCTTACGCATTCGACTCTATTTACGCGAAAGAAAATTCAATATTATTCTACTCCTCGCGACAGGCAATTATTTGTCATTTTAATTAGTCAATAATTTTGTTCCTCGTGGTGGGCAATTATTTTTAATTTTATTTATTTTCTTGATTTATTCTTGCACAGTCTAATGATGATTGATCTTAACTAGGGATTGCAATCCCGCAATCCCGCAGAATCCCGCGTCATTTTTTGGTCCCGCATTTCTTAAATAGGTGATGCCGAATCCCGCAAATTTTGCGGGACTATACGTCCCAAAATTTCGCAAATGACGACGCGCACGAAGAACTATTTTGATAGTCTATCATGAAGATATCGACAAAACTTAAAAAAAAGAGATGATTTCCTTTGAGAGCGATGGCAAAATGGAAAATATTTACGTATGGCTTACGAATATTTTTAAACTATTCGACCTTCAAGTGTAGAGGCTATACGAGCTTTTTCTGCTGCAGGATATCTTTTTGTAATGACTTGAAGACCTAACTAGGAGATATAACAATTAATAGACTTTGATTTTTACGATCATATTTTCAAAGTTCTACAAATTAAAATTTGTTTTTATAATTTTAACATTTTTCAGATTTTAATCTAATTAAAATTATATTCACAGAGAGGTCGATTACATATAGTTCGTTCTAAACAATTTTTATAGTTATTTTTAAGTTCTAACCAACATTTTGGTAAAGGAAAAAATTCTTCCGATTCACCTCAGCAATTAATATATAATATCGTAGCTTCGTTATTGATATAATCATTTTTTATTGAAATACCTTCTTTTAATAATTATTAGATATAACGAATTATTATATTATATATTTTATACAATTAGACACGTATATATATATATATATATATATATATATATATATATATATTTATGTATACATTTCAATTATAGTTTATTTTCCAAAAAGTGATTTATTTTAATTTAAATTTATGTAGATTTAGATTTTATATGTATTCTGTTAATAAATTTTGACTAATATGATTAAAGATGATTATCTCATTAAGTAAAATTTGGTTCTTTATTAAGAATATATTAGATTGAAGACCTAAATCCTTAGTCCCGCGGGACCCCGCGGGACCCCGCGTGATTTAAATAATTCCCACATCAATCCCGCGGGATTGAAAATGGCGCGGGATTGCAATCCCTAATCTTAACCAACCATAACTTGCGAAAACTTAAGGATTTTTATCCAAGTCCACAATTTCATTCTTCAAATTAAAAATTCTTCATGGTCATAAGTAATGTAATACACAGAATTGAAATTAATCGCGATGATGTACTGTGGGGGAGCTAATATAATACTGATAATTATAAAGGAGCTCTACCCATATGAAAGAGAGGAGGAAAAAAGGAAGGAGCGTTTCGTCCTAGGCCCGCTAGAGGACTCATCAGTAAGGCTATCTAGCGGGCCCTGCCTTAGACGTGTTGGGATGTCGGAAGGCGATTGAGGACTGTATATATACAAATGATTGAGGAACCGAGTACTTGCGGGAAAGGTCTTCAACTATCTGTCCCTCTTGTGGCGCATGTAGGAAGTTGGCCGCCACATTACCCCCCTGCCAGTGAATAACGATACTAAGATCGGGAGGGGGGGGTGAAAATCGGTAAGAGGGTGAAAATCGGTAAGAGAGCGCGTTGCTCGAATTGTATACGCATCGTGATGGCGAGACAGTGAGTCGCTCAAGCCTATCGAGCCGTAGATGCTGCTGTCCTAGCATGGCCGTTCGAGAAGGAAGCACACGGGTGCCACACTAGGAGAGGGATTACGTATTCTCGGCGATTAAAGTAGTGCCCGCTCGATTGATGCGTGTGTAGTATCCTCCTAGGCTCCATGTTATGTTGTCCTCCGTGTTGCGTTTTTATTCTCTAACGTCGCAGGGTCACCAATGTGGGGGGGCTAATATAATGTTGATAATTATAAAGGAGCTCTACCCATATGAAAGAGAGGAGGAAAAAAGGAAGGAGCGTTTCGTCCTAGGCCCGCTAGAGGACTCATCAGTAAGGCTATCTAGCGGGCCCTGCCTTAGACGTGTTGGGATGTCGGAAGGCGATTGAGGACTGTATATATACAAATGATTGAGGAACCGAGTACTTGCGGGAAAGGTCTTCAACTATCTGTCCCTCTTGTGGCGCATGTAGGAAGTTGGCCGCCACAGTACAATTGTACAGGGTGGTAATTGTTTTACGCGAAACCAGCATTGACGTATAATAAAATATACGGAAACAAGCTATTAAAGCCAGACTTTGCTCGGTACACTATCCAGCTGTTTGACGGTGGCGGTTTGTTTGCCAACGAAGAGTTGAGGTTTAACTTGGGGTAAACGAAGATCTACACAGTACACTGTGACAATTCTACCGAGGAAAGAGGAAGGGGGGGGGTGATGCAATCTATAGAGTATCCGCAAGCTTGAAAAGGGCGGGGCTGAACCTATCAAAGTTCCGAAATCTACTTTCAGTCGGACGTGACAAATCAAGTGCAAATTTGCTAGCTAGCCGTGAAACAGAAGCTTAAATTAACGAAAGGCAGTACTTCTGTAGAACCATAGAAAGCCACGCCCACTTCGACTCCTTCCCTTAAACATGTACACTGAAAGTTGACTAAAGGTAATTCAAACAAAAATTCATCATAAAAATTTGAAGATTGTGGGAGGGGCTAATGGAGCCACGCCCAATCGGGCTTCACCCCTTTCGACATGCCTACAATATAATTCCGCCGTCAAAAGCTCGATTTGCATAGTCACCGGCGACATTTCTTTCGGTCGTTCGCTCTGGAAATTTTTTTCGCGTGGGGCGTGCCAGGCGTAGCAGCTGCCTCTCCGCGATATTTATGAGCCGTGATAAGAACAGAGAAATCCTGATCATCCTGTCCGTAAGCAGAAGTTTAACCGGGGAGGTTAGACTATCTTCGTAGAGCTGGTTCGAGCTTCGAGGCCGAAACATCAAGGAAGCACGATTTATACGAAAAGTAAAGCGAAACTATTCCGCCCCCGGTGGGTGGAGCAAAGATAAATTTTATTAACGCAGCAATAAGGAATTTGCCGAGGCCCCCGTTACTCTCCGGCCTGGCGATAATTGAAACGTTCGAGGGCAAAGGCCCGAGCGACCCGAAAACTTCCCTCGGTATTTCCCGGCTTCGGGGGATCGATCCCGGAAAGTTTCCTTCGGCTGCAGCTGCGAGTGTCTTTCACTTTGCGCGATTAAAATGATCTCCTGGGATAGTTCGACGTATTTTTTCCCCGCGGATAAGGACCGAGAGGAATAATTACGAGTTCTCATCCCCTCATCGAATCCATCGCGTTTCATGGGAATTTTCTTCCGAGCGACCTCCTGCGCGAACGGCTTCAAAGATCACGACTCCTTGTTAGGATGAAGCGTGCGGAGGAAAAGTGGTGGGATAATCATCAGAGAGAAATATCAATATTCTACGAGTCCAGATACATCATCAAAGGAATATCACTTTTTTGCCATGCTTTCATCTTCTGAAATTAGGCTCTGTTGAGTATTGCCCTGGCTCTGGATCTGGCAAGGGCAACTAGGCCACGCCCGCTCAAGATAGGCGACACCTACTCGACATTGACCACGCCCACACCTCAAAAATAACAAAATATTCTTTGTAAACATGTCTCAGAGCCCCTATAGTACAATAATTGCAAAATGGCTCGCGTTACATCGTAAATCGCCGCATTACAATTTCCGAGATTGGACGAGAACCATCGCAAACATTGTGCCTCGGCTCGTCAGCCGGGGTTAGAACGCGGAAGTTGGTAGCAAAAGAAGAAACACGGGACACAGTGTACCCGAGTCGGTGAATGGAAAAAAACTAGAAAGTGGGAGAAAGAGAGAGAGAGAGCTGACGGAAGAGATGAAATATACACGCGTCCATTCATCCGGATGAAAAGGTTCGTTATAGGGGCAATTACTGTAGCCGAGCGGTGCGCTGACCTCGGACGAGGCCCCTGGCTTTCCCGCAGCCCGGAATACACCTTGCCAGACACGCCTCACGGTTCTCTGCATTTTAGATTAGTTCCAAGTCGGCACCGAGTGAGCGAAAGCAGCCGGCCGATAAGAGGATTAACCGATAGGCTAATAAGGAGGCCACGCGAACACCACCCTCCTGAGTTACCTCTGGTAGGAGCCTGTTTTTGGGCTTGGCTAATGGAGAACCATTCCCTCTGCACGATGAACACTTGCTGTTGGTGCTCGAAAGGAATTAGACAACTAGAAGTTCTTACTTAGTATCTGAATTCAGAAAAATTCAGTATTATGTTCTGATAAAATCCAAAATAAAACGAAAATTTATATCTGTCGTTAGAACAATTCAGTATTATATTCTGCTAAATTCCAAAATAAAGCAAGAACAGAACAGTTACTAAACAACTAGAAATTCTTACTTTATATTTGTCGTCAGGACAATTCAGTATTATGTTCTGATAAAATCCAAAATAAAACGAAAATTTATATCTGTCGTTAGAACAATTCAGTATTATGTTCTGCTAAATTCCAAAATAAAGCAAGAACAGAACAGTTACTAGACAACTAGAAATTCTTACTTTATATTTGTCGTCAGGACAATTCAGTATTATGTTCTAATAAAATCCAAAATAAAACGAAAATTTATATCTGTCGTTAGAACAATTCAGTATTATGTTCTACTAAATTCCAAAATAAAGCAAAAACAGAACAGTTATTAGACAACTAGAAATTCTTACTTTATATTTGTCGTCAAAACATTTTAGTATTATGTTCTGCTAAATTTCAAAATAAAGCAAAAACAGAACAGAACAGTTACCAGACAACTAGAAATTCTTACTTTATATTTGTCGTCAGAAGAATTTAGTATTATGTTCTGCTAAATTCCAAAATAAAGCAAAAACAGAACAGTTATTAGACAACTAGAAATTCTTACTTTATATTTGTCGTCAGAACAATTTAGTATTATGTTCCTCTAAATTCCAAAATAAAGCAAAAACAGAACAGAACAGTTACTAGACAACTAGAAATTCTTACTTTATATTTATTGTCAGAACAATTTAGTATTATGTTCTGCTAAATTCCAAAATAAAGCAAAAACAGAACAGAACAGTTACCAGACAACTAGAAATTCTTACTTTATATTTGTCCTCAGAACAATTCAGTATTATGTTCTGCTAAATTCAAAAATAAAGCAAAAACAGTACAGAACAGTTACCAGACAACTAGAAATTCTTACTTTATATATGTCGTCAGAACAATTCAGTATTATGTTCCTCTAAATGCAAAAATGAAGCAAAAACAGTACAGAACAGTTACCAGACAACTAGAAATTCTTACTTTATATTTGTCGTCAGAAGAATTCAGTATTATGTTCCTCTAAATTCCAAAATAAAGCAAAAGCAGAACAGAACAGTTACCAGACAACTAGAAATTCTTACTTTATATTTGTCGTCAGAAGAATTTAGTATTATGTTCTGCTAAATTCCAAAATAAAGCAAAAACAGAACAGAACAGTTACCAGACAACTAGAAATTCTTACTTTATATTTATTGTCAGAACAATTTAGTATTATGTTCTGCTAAATTCCAAAATAAAGCAAAAACAGAACAGAACAGTTACCAGACAACTAGAAATTCTTACTTTATATTTGTCCTCAGAACAATTCAGTATTATGTTCTGCTAAATTCAAAAATAAAGCAAAAACAGTACAGAACAGTTACCAGACAACTAGGAATTCTTACTTTATGTATGTCGTCAGAACAATTCAGTATTATGTTCCTCTAAATTCCAAAATAAAGCAAAAACAGAACAGAACAGTTACCAGACAACTAGAAATTCTTACTTTATATTTGTCGTCAGAAGAATTTAGTATTATGTTCTGCTAAATTCCAAAATAAAGCAAAAACAGAACAGAACAGTTACCAGACAACTAGAAATTCTTACTTTATATTTATTGTCAGAACAATTTAGTATTATGTTCTGCTAAATTCCAAAATAAAGCAAAAACAGAACAGAACAGTTACCAGACAACTAGAAATTCTTACTTTATATTTGTCCTCAGAACAATTCAGTATTATGTTCTGCTAAATTCAAAAATAAAGCAAAAACAGTACAGAACAGTTACCAGACAACTAGGAATTCTTACTTTATGTATGTCGTCAGAACAATTCAGTATTATGTTCCTCTAAATTCCAAAATAAAGCAAAAACAGAACAGAACAGTTACCAGACAACTAGAAATTCTTACTTTATATTTGTCGTCAGAAGAATTTAGTATTATGTTCTGCTAAATTCCAAAATAAAGCAAAAACAGAACAGAACAGTTACCAGACAACTAGAAATTCTTACTTTATATTTGTCGTTAGAACAATTCAGTATTATGTTCTGCTAAATTCAAAAATAAAGCAAAAACAGAACAAAACAGTTACTAGATAACTAGAAATACTTACTTTATATTTGTTGTCAGAAAAGTTTAGTGTTACGTTCTGAAAAAATCCAAGGTGAAACGAAAGAGCAGAGAACTCGCGACTACTAAAAATCCGTTGGCATCATCAATCACGTGTTCCCATGAAAATCCAAGGAGCCCAACGAAGTCAGAGAACCACCGGCACGGCCGTGGAGGCTTTCAGCGCGGAGAGGAGGCAATTTTTTACTCTGTTGCTGCTTAATAAAATATACGAAGCCAGGGGAAAAAGGGCAACGCATCAGAGGCAACCCCCGTGGAAGGCAGACAGGACCAGCTCGCACGATGATGCTTGAAAGAGCTGAATGCGAATTACCAAGATCCTCCTCCTGTAACCTTTCCCTTCCCCTTCTCCCACAGCCTTTTCCTCTCCTGTTCGCGAAGCTGTAGCGTGCATAAAGCGGGAACGCACTTCTAATTTCCGCAGACTCGTTCTTTCCCTGGGCCGCCCGTCGTATCATTACGCGGCTGATCCCTTTTGAGGATGGAAGTTCCAGCGATAAAGCGGCTTCAGACGGATCCCTGGACCGGGATATTGTTGCGAGCCAGAATTAATAATGCACTGGAACTACCACGCCTCCTTCACGAAAAATTTCGTTGCCGATTGTGTGGCGCGAATTTCGCGAACTTCAGTTAATGGGGAATTCATAATTTTTCCTGTAGGATTTATTACGACTTCTGTGCATGTTGATTAATTATTCTAGTTCCGGCTGATTTACAGAAAAGATCTCATCATGATTTTAAGCAGACTATTTAGATTAATTAAACAGTTGCATAGGTCCCCGAGAGCCATTCTGTCCAGTATGCCGAGTATTCCTCGTGTTGCCACGAGGCTGCGAGGTAACCCGACGCTGGAGAAACGCGAAGACTATTCTAAACTCTGATTGGTTCATCCGGATGTCGTCTTAACTATCGTCCACAAGATATCTAACTTTAATTGAATTTTCAAGAGGTCCTGTGCGGTTAACAATTGTCTCAAGTATGCTCTCCGGTTTCTGTCTTGCATACCGGTCTCGACTGTCCCCTAATTATTTCCTTCCTTCCGCTCATCAGAAGATATTACCGCTATTTGTTCCGTTAAACATTATGTCCTAAACATATTTTTTATCTAGCCAGGCGATATACTAACAAATAAAGTATTACAAATTGAACTGATCCAAGGAATAAACAAATCTCGCGTCAATTTAAAAATAGTACTCTTTAACTATTTCACAGTATACATAAAGAATAAATCCTCGCGCAGAATAAAATATGAAGTACAAAGAAGGAAGTCGGAAGGGCAACGTCTCAAAGAAGCCTCGCGAAGGGCGGTCACCCGTAGAGTTTCCTTCCCCGCCTTTCTAGGGCTCTCATCTATATTTACCCGTGCAGCTATTGGTAGACCTGATCGTATTTATAACCGAGGTGATAAAGTCACGAGCCCTTTTGCTACAACACTTCAACGGAACTGGGAGCAAGCAGTCTCTCTTTCTCTTTCTCTCCGGGTAGATTCACTTGACTTCTGTGCCTCTGCACTGAACCGGAGAGGAATTTTCATTACGAGACAGAGCAACAGAGAGCAAAAGGGAGAGGATGCAAACCAGCATTTTATTTTCAGTAACGTTGCAAAGCGACACATTTTTTAAATTTCTCTGCCCCTTTCGGGCTCCAGTGTCGTCCTCCACATTTTTGTATAAAGCCTGTCGGAAACATTCAATCTTCCCCAATGTCCAAAAAGTTTTTCTCGGTACTGTAACTTTAGTGGGCCCAAAATTACAGTTTCCTCTTTATAATGGGTCCTTCAAATTTGATGTACGATTTTTTATTTCGATTTTATTGCACTTTGAATGTGCATTAGATACATCCTTCGGAAACATTCAATCATCTTCAGTGTCTAAAAGAATGTTGTCGGTACTGTAACCTTAGTGGGCCCAAAATTGAGGTCTCCTTTTCACAACGAGACATTCAAATTTTATGCACGATTTTTTATTTTGATTTTTGCACTTTGAATGTGCATCACACACATCCTCCGGGAACATTCAGTCATCTCCAGTGTTAAAAAATTTTTGTCGGTACTGTAACTTTAGTGGACCTAACATTGAAGTTTCCCCTTTATAATGGGTCCTTCAAATTTGGTGTACGATTTTTTGATTCGATTTTTGCACTTTGAATGTGCATCACACACATCCTCCGGGAACATTCAATCATCTTCTCTGTCTAAAAAAATTTTGTCGGTACTGTAACCTTAGTGGGCCCAAAATTGTGGTCTCCTTTTCACAACGAGCCCTTCAAATTTGATACACGATTGTTTATTTTGATTTTTGCACTTTGAATGTGCATCACACACATCCTCCGGGAACATTTAGTCATCTCCAGTGTTTACAAAATTTTTGTCGGTACTGTAACTTTAGTGGGCCCAAAATTGTGGTCTCCTTTTCACAACGAGCCCTTCAAATTTGATACACGATTGTTTATTTTGATTTTTGCACTTTGAATGTGCATCACACACATCCTCCGGGAACATTTAGTCATCTCCAGTGTTTACAAAATTTTTGTCGGTACTGTAACTTTAGTGGGCCCAAAATTGAAGTTTCCCCTTTATAATGGGTTCTTCAAATTTGGTGTACGATTTTTTGTTTCGATTTTTGCACTTTGAATGTGCATCACACACATCCTCCGGGAACATTCAATCATCTTCTCTGTCTAAAAAAATGTTGTCGGTACTGTAACCTTAGTGGACCCAAAATTGAGGTCTCCTTTTCACAACGAGACCTTCAAATTCGATGCATGATTTTTTATTTCGATTTTTGCACTTTGAATGTGCATCACACACATCCTCCGGAAACATTCAGTCATCTCCAGTGTTAAAAAATTTTTGTCGGTACTGTAATTTTAGTGGGCCCAAAATTGAAGTTTCCCCTTTATAATGGGTCCTTCAAATTTGGTGTACGATTTTTTGTTTCGATTTTTGCACTTTGAATGTGCATCACACACATCCTCCGGGAACATTCAATCGTCTTCTCTGTCTAAAAAAATTTTGTCGGTACTGTAACCTTAGTGGACCCAAAATTGAGGTCTCCTTTTCACAACGAGACCTTCAAATTTGATGCATGATTTTTTATTTCGATTTTTGCACTTTGAATGTGCATCACACACATCCTCCGGAAACATTCAGTCATCTCCAGTGTTAAAAAAATTTTTGTCGGTACCGTAACTTTAGTGGGCCCAAAATTGAGGTCTCCTTTTCACAACGAGACCTTTAAATTTGATGCGCGATTTTTTATTTCAATTTTATTGCACTTCGAATGAGCATCAGACACATTGTAATGGTGTAGCACGTATCGAGTATGGTGTCGTCCTCTCATTTCCGCTGATCTTTTCCGTCCGCCGCGGTGGTTGGACCAGGTCCAAAAAGTGGACACCTGTCAGATTCGAACAACATTGTCGAAGCTGCGGCCAGCTCGTCTCGGTCAGATTACCGGACACACTTTTCCGCAGATCGCGTTTCCGCGAACCAGTCGCAATTGCGAGCGTTTATTCGAACTCCGCCGCGACCATAACTAAACTACGAAACACGCACGCGGTCGAATCGCATTACTAATTCACGGATTGTAGAATCGTGTATACAATCACGCTGCCATTGTGCTCCCTGTCAACCGACCCGCTCCCTCCTCTCCCGGAATCGTTTCGCTGCTGCAGACGACAACGACGACGACTCTTGCAATCGCACAATCGCTGTCTACTTCGACGCGCAACTGGCGAAACTGAGTTAACAGAGGAACGAAGGAAGTCTATTGTATACGTGCGACAAATGAAGCTCCTCCTCTCGCGATAAGAGCTCGCCGAGAAAAAGAAAGTTCAGGAGCGGGGCCTCGAATAATAGGCTGTTGACATTATTATGGAAGTACAAAGTTAAATATTCCTACGAACTTTGATAAATCTTTGTTCCGGGTTGTAACTTCCATGGGGTTAAAGATTTAAGTTTCCTCTTTACAACGAGACCTTAAAATTTCATACACGATTTTTTGGAGCTGTTTTATTAAACTGTGAACGGGGAATGTTAGACCCATTGTAACATTATGATCACTGGACAGCGGATTTTATGCATTTATGACAAAAACGCGCAGGTGTAATTTAAAACATTGAAAACATTAGACGAATTCCAAGATACACTCCTCAAAAGAATTAAGGGATCGCCTCTGCGAACCAGAAAAATTGCTACTAGTTTACATGATCATAACTCCGGCCAAAATTGCTGTATCGATATCGTTAAACAATGGTTTGAAAGCGTGAAACCTCTAGTTTCGGATGCTCTGTTTCAAATTGTCGCTATATGGGTTTTTTACAAAGTTATAGCGCGATAAAGACAAAATTGACGGTGAACAAAAATTTTGTGCAACTTTGTAACATCACCCGGGAGATACAAATTTTCTTGATAAATTGTGTTAATATCATTTGGAAGGGCTATCTTTCCCGTGTAAAATGTGTGGTTTTTGATTATTGTGCGATTTTTTTTATTCGAGTTATTCAACATTCAAGTGAATATTGGCTTTTTAACTTTAACTGGCTCCAGAAAGTGAAAAAATTATCGTAGAATCTTGTGCAAAAAAGCAATAGAAAGAGCTTTTTCTTTCTCTTCAAGGCACTTCTTTTCTTTTTCAATTTCATTAACATTTAGGTATACCAGGTGTTTCTGAAAATATGCTTAAAATATGCATAATTTCCATTTTTCCTTTAACTCGCTTTATCTCGGCGGGAAATGATCGTAATACCATGATCCGAAAGTCAGATTGAAACAGAGATTCTGCCGATTCGATTGAGCACCCCATGAACTCGCTGCGACAATTTTTTACCCATAGCACCTGTGTTTGAAGTTAGTGATCCGCAGAAATTACCGCGCCACGTACAGCGGCTGCTTGACATCTCTGAATACACTACCGCCGCCGGCGCATAGTGGAACCTTTTCTTACAAATCGGAGACAAAATCAAAGAACTTTCGATAGAAATGAGGTAGAGCGATGAAATTTTTTTAAAATTATATGGGAAAAATAGGGAGATTATGGTACGAACGTTTTATAACCTTGAGAAAATTCGTTAAACAATTCGTTCACAAAAATCGATTTCTTGTAAAATCCTGAGGTCGTAGACAAATTTTGAGACCAGATTTAAAATCAGCGTGAAAAAATCTACAGGAAATGATGTGCAGCATGTTAAAAAAAAATTTTTTCCGTCCGTGTTATTGAAAAAACCGTAATTTTCTTGAAATTGTGAGAGTTTAACGAATTTTCTCAAGTTTATAATACGTTCGTACCATAATCTCCCTATTTTTCCCATATTCTGCCAAGTTTCAGCTATAATTTAAAAAAAAATCATCGCTCTACCTCATTTGTATCGAAAGTTCTTTGATTTTGTTTCCGATTTGGACGAAAGGTTCCACTGTGCGGCGTTAGGATTACCTAAGACATGCCACGTGGAGGTTGCTCGGACGGATTTATGCCTATTTTGTGTATGTGTATGTGTGTGAGACTGACTACTTAATTAACAATTTTAATAACGTGCGTTACCACCTCGTTTATGAATAACACACACGTCTTTCTGTATGTGTTGCAATTAGGATGGAAAATTCTTATTTTGCATAAAGATCCGTTATCTAATGATCACCATTGTGCAAAAAAAGGATAAAGCATTGTGGCCAAGGCAACTGCCAGTGCAGCACCAAATTGCGCATTCTCGCACCGTTCAGAGTGCACTGTGCATACAGTGTCTCTCGAACGCAGTGGAATAGCTACGCGCCATATCAGACCGTCGGACGTTCCATCGCAGTTGAAAGTAGAATTAGCTCGCTCGTAATTAGACAAGGGTATTGTTTGTGTTACAGTGGAACAAGTAGAATAGGCAGGCCCGTGTTCAGACCGTGTTCAGACTCTGTTCATAATAGTTCATACTTATAGTGGCGCAACTAGAATAAATCTGTGCATGGTTCGCTAGTGTAACTGTCGCGCCGGTTAGATAAGCAGTGTAATTCCAGTGGCTACGCCTATGAGTGGACGAGTACGTAGAATAGACTCGCGCTTACTGCGACAGGACAATAGAAGCTGTCTAGGCGTTGACAAGTAGGATACAGCTCCGACCAAATGTAGAGCTTGCCAGTACACGAGCTTTACTGCGAAAACGCCAACGTTGGTTTTCGTTTCTTATTTTTTTTATTTATCAGGTTGACAGAGAGAGACAGGTCTTTTAACGACCGTCATTAACCCAATCACCTCGTTTCACGACGTTATTGCTGCCTTTGAGCGGCTCCGCTCCACGCTGAAACCACTTAGATAACTCTGTAAACATTGATCTTGGCGAAAGTTTGCTCACTCGAGGTCTACACGCTCCCATCGGATCATCTCGATATTCCCGGACTTATTTTATACTTTGACTAGCTTTGATTCTCGCTGCAGTGACGAAACTGCACGTTTAGAATTGTTCATGTTTAACCTCTTGTAACTTCATTTCCAAAAATTGTACAGTAACCTATCCACGCTCATTTTGAAGTGCGAAATCTCTACTTTTATTCGCTTGAACAATTTTTTTTCAGAAAGGTTTTTTTACCGTGGGATAGACGAAAAACTGGAAGTGTCTCGAAAGTTGTAAAATTTACGTCTTTAAGCGCCTGTACGGAATTTTTAAAAATTTTTTCGCGAATCTAACTACCATGAATTTAAAAAACGTAGTTTCCCCTTTCCAATGAGATCGAAAAATTTCATGTACGATTTTTCGTTGCAGTTTTATTGCATTCTGAATGGAAGGTGTGGCAATAACATTGAAATGGGATGGTACAAGTTTTCTAAAAAATTTTGCAGATTCAAATATTCCAACAGTGTTAGGAACATTTTGTTCCGGGAATGAAACTATCGTTAATTTAAAAAATGAAGTTTCTCCTGTACAATGCGACCTTAAAATTTAATGTGCGATTTTTCGTTGCAGTTTTATTGCACTCTAAATGAGAGATGTACCAGACACATTAGAACAGAGTGGCACGATTTTCCTGGGAAGTTTCACAGATTCAATCATGTCCACCGTGTTTGAAAAATTTTTTCCCGGGCAGTAACTACCTAGGGTGTAAAGATTGGAGTCTTCCCTTTACAACGAGGCTTTAAAATGTGAAGTACCATTTTTTATTTTGATTTTATTGCGCTTTAAGCGAAAACTGTGCTACTGACATTAAACCAAGGAAGTCTGTTCTTTCTCAAAAATCCTACATATTCAAGTACCTCTACAGAACCTGAAAAATTTTTATCGCCACTGTAACTACATCGAGTTTATAGATCAAAGTATGCTCTTTACAACGAGATCTTAAAATTCGCTGTACGATTTTTTGTAGCGATTTTATTACACTCTAACTAGGGAGTATGACGGTAACAGTGAAATAAATCATGGTACGACGTCGCACGTAGAAATATGCTGACATTCTTGGATAGATTGAGAGACTAACGGAGCGGACAATATTAAACGGAAACAAACAAAAATGTTCGAGTGTGCCATAGGTGGCAAGACGAACGAGAAACAGCGAGGCAGCCATGCATGTTCCTCAGCCGTTTTGCACGTACGTTATGCAGACAACGCCAGGCCGAGTCCCCGACCAAGGCAAATGGGAATTCTCTTCTTTGTTTGAAGCCAGCAGTGTCTCTCCCAGCCCGCCGTCGGCCGCTATCTGTCTTTTCCGCTCGAACGCAAATATCTTCCTCCGCGAAAGTTCCGCCGTTATGAGTAACGACACCTGTCCAACTGCGCGAACCAACGCTCGCGTGTAAGATATGTTTTCCGCGGGACAGACAAATTATAACTTTCCGTCTCCTCGCCGACCCTCTATGTCTGGCCCGCTGGTCGCGTTCTTGCGATCCGCCGGCAATTTTTTCGCGACTTACTTCCGCTCCACTCGCGCGTTTATGCTTGACCCGTACTACTCGTGCCCCTTCATCTTTGTACGCTAAAGTCCCCAGGTAATCTTTCGAAAAATACCTCGCAGATTTCCGTGGCTTTCTCTCGGAGGAAAAATCGCGATACGAAAGAGATGCACATTGTGTTTGATCAAGTGGATGTTTCAATTCAATTTTAAAGTGGAGAAAATATTCCACAATAGTAGATGAAAAAATTGTGATGTGAAGAAGATGCACATTGTGTCTTGATATTGGTCCCATTATTTATGGTTTCCAGCAATTACAAAATGTGATATAGGGAAAGGATCAAGTGGATTTTTCTATTCAATTTTAACGTGAAGAAAATATTCCACAATAATGGATGAAAAAATTGTGATGTGAAGAAGATGCACATTGTGTCTTGATATTGGTCCCATTACTTATGGTTTCTTGCAATTTAGAAATGTGATATAGGGAAACGATCAAGTGGATGTTTCTATTCAATTTTGAAGTGGAGAAAATATTCCACAATAATGGATGAAAAAATTGTGATATGAAGAAGATGCACATTGTGTCTTGATATTGGTCCCATTATATATGGTTTTTTGGAACTTCAAAATGTGATATAGGGAAACGATCAAGTGAATTTTTCTATTCAATCTTAACGTGGAGAAAATATTCCACAATAATGGATGAAAAAATTGTGATATGAAGAAGATGCACATTGTGTCTTGATATTGGTCCCATTACTTATGGTTTTTTGGAACTTCAAAATGTGATATAGGGAAACGATCAAGTGAATTTTTCTATTCAATTTTAACGTGGAGAAAATATTCCACAATAATGGATGAAAAAATTGTGATGTGAAGAAGATGCACATTGTGTCTTGATATTGGTCCCATTATTTATGGTTTCTAGCAATTACAAAATGTGATATAGGGAAACGATCAAGTGAATTTTTCTATTCAATTTTAACGTGGAGAAAATATTCCACAATAATGGATGAAAAAATTGTGATGTGAAGAAGATGCACATTGTGTCTTGATATTGGTCCCATTATATATGGTTTTTTGGAACTCCAAAATGTGATATAGGGAAACGATCAACTGGATGTTTCTATTCAATTTTCAAATGGAGAAAATATTCCACAATAGTAGATGAAAAAATTGTGATGTGAAGAAGATGCACATTGTGTCTTGATATTGGTCCCATTATTTATGGTTTCTAGCAATTACAAAATGTGATATAGGGAAAGGATCAAGTGGATTTTTCTATTCAATTTTAACGTGGAGAAAATATTCCACAATAATGGATGAAAAAGTTGTGATGTGAAGAAGATGCACATTGTGTCTTGATATTGGTCCCATTATTTATGGTTTCCAGCAATTACAAAATGTGATATAGGGAAAGGATCAAGTGGATTTTTCTATTCAATTTTAACGTGAAGAAAATATTCCACAATAATGGATGAAAAAATTGTGATGTGAAGAAGATGCACATTGTGTCTTGATATTGGTCCCATTACTTATGGTTTCTTGCAATTTAGAAATGTGATATAGGGAAACGATCAAGTGGATGTTTCTATTCAATTTTGAAGTGGAGAAAATATTCCACAATAATGGATGAAAAAATTGTGATATGAAGAAGATGCACATTGTGTCTTGATATTGGTCCCATTATATATGGTTTTTTGGAACTTCAAAATGTGATATAGGGAAACGATCAAGTGAATTTTTCTATTCAATCTTAACGTGGAGAAAATATTCCACAATAATGGATGAAAAAATTGTGATATGAAGAAGATGCACATTGTGTCTTGATATTGGTCCCATTACTTATGGTTTTTTGGAACTTCAAAATGTGATATAGGGAAACGATCAAGTGAATTTTTCTATTCAATTTTAACGTGGAGAAAATATTCCACAATAATGGATGAAAAAATTGTGATGTGAAGAAGATGCACATTGTGTCTTGATATTGGTCCCATTATTTATGGTTTCTAGCAATTACAAAATGTGATATAGGGAAACGATCAAGTGAATTTTTCTATTCAATTTTAACGTGGAGAAAATATTCCACAATAATGGATGAAAAAATTGTGATGTGAAGAAGATGCACATTGTGTCTTGATATTGGTCCCATTATATATGGTTTTTTGGAACTCCAAAATGTGATATAGGGAAACGATCAACTGGATGTTTCTATTCAATTTTCAAATGGAGAAAATATTCCACAATAGTAGATGAAAAAATTGTGATGTGAAGAAGATGCACATTGTGTCTTGATATTGGTCCCATTATTTATGGTTTCTAGCAATTACAAAATGTGATATAGGGAAAGGATCAAGTGGATTTTTCTATTCAATTTTAACGTGGAGAAAATATTCCACAATAATGGATGAAAAAGTTGTGATATGAAGAAGATGCACATTGTGTCCTGATATTGGTCCCATTATTTATGGTTGTTTGAAACTACAAAATATGATATAGGGAAAGAATCAAGTGGATGTTTCTATTCAATTTTACAGTGGAGAAAATATTCCACGATAATGGATGAAAAAATTGTGATGTGAAGAAGATGCACATTGTGTCTTGATATTGGTCCGATTATTTATTGTTTCTTGCAATTACAAGATGTGATATAGGGAAAGAATCAAGTGGATGTTTCTATTCAATTTTACAGTGGAGAAAATATTCCACGATAATGGATGAAAAGATTGTATTAAAAACTGAGGATGAATGTCATGCGTCAACATTTTCGTTGAAGACGAGGATCAGAAAATGGCAGCCACGCGTCGTGGTCTGAGGAACTCGTGAAAGTCCTTCCACTCGGTAGCAGAATGTTGCAATGATTTCGTTATCCGTAGGATCTCGTGCGGTGTGTATAAGGAAGCCTGTGCCGGGAAATTTCGGACGCTCCGTCCAGAATATAGTTACCGCTCTGCCTGCAATATATTGCAATATTCATGGTCCAGGGCTCGCAGTAGGGAAAATATCTGGAGCAGAAAATTACGCTGTCCTTATAAAGTGTTCCAGCGTGTGCTTGTCAGAATTCGGATCTTGAACGAACTTTCTTGATCAGTTATCTAGTTCACGATTACGCTGTGATTAACAATGTACTTCAATGAACTTCAATTTCCATTTATAAAGAATCGCACACGAGTGTTCCCTTAATCCATACAACGAGTAGAACGCCTCTTGTTCATGTATGAAGTAAAAGAGCGATCGTATCATCGACAGAGAAATGAAGATAACGAACCGTTCCACCCCCGTCGTTTCGCAGACTCTTCTTTCTAGGATGGCAAGGAGGTTTCGCTCACGTGAATAACGACACCTGTCGGGAGTATAAAATGCAAGGGTGGATGGATGGGACGGGCGACTCATTTTTTCGCGCATCCTTCCAGATAGTTTTAAAACATTGCGTCAGCGCTGGCTGCCGCTTCGCCAGATTGAACTTGAACCACGCTGTTCGTCTTCCGGTGCTGAACTGAAAGCACCTTTCGTCGCGATCACGCGAAATTTCAGTTTCTTATCTTTACCATGGAGATCCTATTAATAACATCCTCGCAATTTTTCTTTCGCAATTTCTGCGTCGCACCATCCTTCATAATACTCGAAGAAGAAATCCTGAACCATTTGAGGCGTGTGCATATTTTTTCAGCTAAAATTGCGCGTAAAAATGAACTGTTTGGACTATTCTAAAATATATAAATATTAAAAAAAAAATTTTTAAACCACGCTTATATTTAAATTCACTAAAAAGGAGAAAATAAATTTTTTAGACATTAGTGACTATAAATAAAAGGGTGGAGCGCTAATCTATATTGACGTAATCTTCCTGGACGCTCCACGCTTTGATTTATAGTCACTAATGTCTAAAGAAATTATTTTCTCCTTTTTAGTGCATTTTAACATAGTATAAGCGTGGTTTTTAAAAACCTTTTTTTCATATATTTTTTATTTTCTACTTTTTAGTCTTTTTTTAAATGGAACGCAAGATACAGGGTGTCCCAAAATTCGTGAACTTCCCGAAAGGGGGTGGTTCCTGAGACCATTTCAAGCGACCATTTCAAGTCGGTCAATAGACAATTGACGCGCCGGGCCGACTGTGCCAACTCGCGTCTAGGTCGCCCTCTGATTGGTCCGTGTTTTTCGTTAATAACTCCTAAACAAAGCCGCGGATAACATTTTTGCAAAGAAAAATGTCGCCTGAAGTGGTCTCAGGAACCACCTCCTTTCGGGAACTTCACGAATTTTGGGACACCCAGTATTTTATACCCATACTGGTATGAAACGCAAGATATGAAAATACGCGAGATAGAATGAGGGGATGACTCCGAGAGACAACGTCTCTTGTCCGAAATTGTCCGAAATGTAACTGAATGAACGGAACAACACAACCACACTGAGCTCCTTTGGTGCGAAGTTGGCCAGTGGAGCGGGGATGAGTCGGAATGGGAAAACGTAGTGGAGTAGGGAGCGCTGGAGCGCGGAGAGGGGATCGCTAAACGCGATGACGTACTACTGAGCGTCGCGCGGTGAGGTGTGACGGTTAATATAAAATTTCTTTTCTTCTAGACGCACAGTTTTTTTTAAAAATTTGTTTTTTGTTTATTGTCATCCAGTTCTGAGCTATGTTTAAAGTTTCAAGTCTCTACCTCATCGGGAAGTGGTTTAAAATTCTGTTCCGTCTCAAGAACCGTTGTTCTTCACAAATATTCGTTTTTTAGAGAAACATTTATTAACGGGTCTTCCCTTGCAAGCATATTACAATCGAATCCCCTTTTACAACCTTTTTTCCTTGTAACGGCAACACGGCAATGCAAGATCGGTATTTCTTCATAGCAATAGCACGTCCTCCAAACAACAAGGGGACGGAAGTCGTTCTCGAATTCTCTAGAATATTTTCGTGACTAGGAAACCGTTTTAAGGATTAAGTAATTTGCTATATCATAAATAACCAGAAACAGCTAACATTTGCTTCAGGCATTGCAACCTTCAGAACAACCCATCCTCGGTATGGGTCAATTGTATGCACGGTCATAAAAACTTACAAACTAAAGAACCCTCGCGTCCGTCAGTCCCGGTCAAGTATCTACGCTCACCCTCGACCAGCTTGTTTCAAGGGTACGCGCTAGCTCGTAAATCTACGGTAAAGGGACACCATAACATTTTTTGCGACATGCTTCCAAGAATGCATCGGCCGACCCATGCACAATTCTCAATATCGAAAACGTCTCGGTCTCCAACTCAGGCATACTCCCACTCTTCTTTCCAACAGACCAATCGAAAGAAGGTGTGAACCATGACCGATGTCCTGATTGGAAACGAGAGATCGACAGCACCAACCAGGTTGCTTACTTTTTATAACAATAGACGATTCATGCCTCTCCTTACCCTAAGGCCAACCTCTCATCCACGAGGCGCCTCTCTAACCTCGGTTGAGGGTGGAAGTCGAGTTCACGTTAGTTCGTTACGAGTCTTCGAACGAGTGACACTATTCATTTCCTCAACCGAGCGTCATACTTCTTGCTACCGATACCGAGCAAGCGAAGTCAATACAGATCACTACGAAAGGATCTGCGCGCGTCTAAGGCAAGACTTGTCGGCTTAGCCTTACTGAGGAGTCCTCCGGCAAGTCTAGGACGAAACGCGATTAGAGTCAATTTTATTTCCATCCAATCCGATCCAGCAATCTTGAATTAGTTGTCTAAAGTTAATTCGGCGGACAGCGATAGAAAGACTCGCGAATCAACGGTCGCGACAAACCAAATTCGATTACAAGATTTGATGCATACAACAAAGAGAACTCGGCAAGCTAATATAAGCGTGGTAAAAAATGTTTTAAATATTCTTTAAAGAAATGATTTTATATAAAATATTTTATTTTACTCATCTCCCAGGATCCACAAAAGAATTTATCGCAGGGCCATAGGGAACAATGGTTAAACAGACGAATTTTTTCGGAATTGTTGAAATGAACGTACTTGACAGCTTTCCACGACCCCATTCGGAACATCGCAGGTCCAGCAAAGGTCTGTAGAGGTTTATCAGGGATAATCATTGATCCTCGTGTTTTTCGTTTGATCTCGTTCTCTCTCTCGACTGGTGGATGATTTTTCCTCGGTCTGAAGCGGCTCAGTCGTGCTCTCGAGCTGGACTCGTTCACCCTGAGCTGCGAATCCGTCATTTTTTCCTAGCTGTCGATCCCTTAGAGCCTCTCCAGGCGATTTCACTGTGTCCGTCCGCCGTCCGGTGCAGTTTTTCAAAATTTATGTCCCGGCCCCGCTCGTAAAAGATTCCTGTCCGCGACAGACGGTCCAAGTAATTCGGTTCTCGGTCAAGTAGATCGTTACCGTGGCCTCCCGGCCAGGCTAAGTCAAATTTGTTTCAGCTGGCATATCGACGAGTCCGTGATTTCCGTCGGGGAACTACGCTTTCAATTTTCACCTGGCCATTCTAAAACGGTAAAACGCTCGAATGAGGATAATAAAAGGCGTTTATCGTTGCCACAAATTTTTGTGTCCTGTGTTAGGCACTTTATTGTCCCTACTGGTCCCTGCTTGTTTCTATTAGCTCCTAAATTGTGTATCTCAGTGTAAAATTAAAATTTGCTCGATCAATTTATATCTCCACTTTAATGAATTATTTGTCCACATTGAAAAATGATCTCTTCAGCTACTGCATTCTTTGACCCTGGAAAATACGAAAAGGTTGCAGAACTACTGAGGTTCATATTTTAACTTTGTTAATTTTGATCTCAACATGAATTTTCGAGTTCGGAAAAATGTTAACACAATCGCAATTGTACGAGTTGTGGCAAATGGCGAATCCCAAGTATAAAAACACAGAAAACATAATGCACTCTGTTTATATGCAATACAGAAACTGCTAACAATGCCGCAAATACGCCGACTAAGCACAGAAAAAAGCTCCCAGAGCGGCGTTGTTGCACATCTGGAACGAAAGACCATTGAAAATATTTTCGTAAATGTTACGAGTTGTTTCAAAACTACAAATATTTGACCCACGGCGGAAATGTTGAAGTATAGAGAGTGTGTGCTGGTTGCAGACTGGGATTCTGTCATTCACAGAAGCTTATGAATACTCGGCTGTGTTGATATTTCTAACTCTACAGCGGGCTAGATTGTTCGTTGCACAATAAAGTTCCGCGAAATTTAATTATTGTTTTCGAAGTTGAATCGATTTTCTATTCGACAGACAGCTATCCAAACTAGATTTTGCTAAAATCTGCTTTTCGATGATCTCGATAAAAAAAGAAATCATTTTATATTTGATATAGAGTAATCATAACCTATTTCGTTAAAAAATACTATATATTTTATATTGCTAATTTTTTCACGATCTCCAATTACATGCGGATTCGCTCCGCGAACATTCCGCGCAGATTTACCGAACGGGAAAAATCGCGTTCGATCAACCATAAACCACGGAGCCCGTAATTTCTCGGCGAGATAATTGTACAATAATTCGTCGTCGATTTTTTCGCTCGGGGTGTTCGCAGCAACGATATAACTCAGAAGCGGCGCCATAAAATGCAAAATGAATTCGTTGCACGGCTGCGGGGGTCGGTTAATGCATTCATCGCTTTTGAATGAATCTTTTTCAGAGGGAATAACTTCGCGCAGTGCCGTACAGCGTTACAAAACGGTGAACGGGGGCTCTCTCTCTCGCCGGCCAGGCCGTTTCAAAGACGTATAAAAGTCGCCATTAATCACCCTCGAATTTATTGCGAGGGCCGGCGAGCCACCGGGGCGAACAATTAAAATTTGCATTCCCCTCGAAGCACCGCTCTCTCCCTATTTCTCTCTCATTCTCTCACTCTCTCTCTATTCACCGTAAATACAATCGTTGCGCCGTTGGGAGACAAATTGATATTCCACTTGACGCGAACGGAAGCTAATAACCGATACAAATGGCGTGCGCGCGTGCTCAAAAATTCAACTGCACGCCCCCGACGCAACTGCAACTGTTGCAACCCCTGGCCCCGAAAACAGCATCGCAGCCCATTGTTAACCCAATTCGATTGACTGATGTTTCATCGCCGCACGACACCGTACGCACACGCCGACAATAATCAATGCTGCTCTCGACAGCAGCGCGAAATGCTCAAGGCGATTCATCCTTGCATTCGCAAACAATTGTGCAGATTCTGGCTTCCTTGCAAGGTCATCATTTTACAATATTTCAAGGTCGACAATATATGTTATTCTTATTATGAGGTTGCAGAGCATAAAAAGACGAATCCAACGAGTATAATAACCATGCCATTCTGATAATTTAATCTCGAGATATTTGTGTCTGAAAGTATTAACTTAACACTAGATTGCCTAAGCAAGTCATCTTGACTGCTTTTGAATTTCAATTAAAAAAATAATTATTTAAATAATGACACAGCTTCTTATAATTTTGTGACTTTTTCTACAACATATAAATGGGTTAATTAATCATTGTTGTTGCCCCCCCTCCTTCACTTCCAGCATATACAGGGTGGCCCACATAACTCTGAACAGCTCAATATCTCCGTTACTTTTCGTTGTACAAAAAAACTTCGTAGGACAAAGTTACACTGTTTGAAGGGCCACATATAACGGTGTAAGGGAAAAAAATTTCAAGGTCATTTTTATGAGATTTCAAGGTTATCGATGTTTTTTTTAAATGGAATGGGGTATTTTTTAATACATCAATCGATGCAGCTGGACATTCTTTATAAAAAAGTACTAACCTGTGTATGTCGAAAAGTTAGTAGTTCAGGAGATATTTCAATTTAAATAACTCCAAAATACCATTACAGTCGTACTAAGACGTTACACAAGTAAGTAAACACTAACGCCTTAGTACGACAGTAATGGTATTTTGGAGTTATTTAAATTGAAATATCTCCTGAACTACTAACTTTTCGACATACATAGGTTCGCACTTTTTTATAAAGAATGTCCAGCTGCATCGATTGATGTATTAAAAAGTACCTCATTCCATTTAAAAAAACATCGATAACCTTGAAATCTCATAAAAATGACCTTGAAATTTTTTTTCCCTTACACCGTTATATGTGGCCCTTCAAACAGTGTAACTTTGTCCTACGAAGTTTTTTTGTACAACGAAAAGTAACGGAGATATTGAGCTGTTCAGAGTTATATGAGCCACCCTGTATATGTGTGTTATACCTACATTGCCGAAAAGCAGTCATTTTGACTGCTTGGAAAAGACCAGTTCGGCTCTGGATTGGAATAACATGATAACATACAAGTTCATGATAAATTGTCGATTTCGACATATACTTGATAAGTTGCAGTTGTTCAATAACTAATGTTATTGTTATTGTTATTCGAATCTTTATGCCAGGCCTGGCCACGCGCTTTGTTCCCTTTGAACGCGCTGTAACGTAATTCAGATGGGAAGGAGGATCACTGAGTGTATTATCTCATACTGAAATACATTTTTTTTATTGTTAATACTTATTAATAACTTGTTATATGACTGTAAGTGATATAAAATATATTAAAAATTACTGATAAACAAATTTCTTTGCGCATTAGTTATTTTTTCACAATGCAGTCATTTTGACTGCTTTCAGGCAATATAGGTATATACTAAGCTCCCGTCTTTCTAGTGTTAAGTGAGTCTTTTCTTTGGTTATTATGGTTATTATATTCGTTGGATTCGTCTTCTCATGCTCTCGAAGCACGCACAAGAAAAGATATAGGATTCCGTATAAAAACATACCAACGACCTCGAAGACTCGTAAAGTGATGACCTGGGGAAAATCTTAAAAAATTGTTGAACAGCAAGAAAAAGGACATTATCCAGGATATTAGGCTGGATAAATGGACTTGCAGAAAAAGAGAGTTTGCAGGCATCCGTGGGTCTTGAGCGTGGTCGGTACGCATAATTAGGTCGTTAATGCGACGCCATGCGTCGGTAGAAGTTACTTTCTCGACGCCGGTTGATGCGCGAGAGAGAAAAGTTTCGTATTTGGCTCTGCTCCGCTCTGCTCTGGTCTGCTCGGTTCGGATCGACTCGGCTCGGCTCGGCTCGGCTCGGCTTGGTTGCCACTTAGGCGCAAGATGCATGCTAAAGTACTTTTCAAGTTTCGCTGAGCACACGGACGCAGCTGGCTGGCTGGTTGCGGTGTCCGTGTGCGGCGACACGGAGCCGCCGTCGCTTGTAAATGCGGCTCCTTGCATTATTAATCCTCCAGAGATACCGTGGCCCGGCTGTTATTGCGGTTACATCATAATTCGCAACAACGTTCCGCTCCGGTGTACAACTATGGCGCAGTTTCATCGCGCCACTGTCTTTCCCCCTCCAACACCGATATAGGGGAGCAACATCCCCTCTCTGCATGGGTTGGATTTATACCCTCGTTTTCACCTGTTCGGATGTCACCGACTCGAAGATGTGGAGATTTTTATACTGGGGTGGATAGGGCTAGCACCCAGGGCTACCACTTAGGGCTGTTCAAGTATTTTTCCTATTTTAACTCAAATTGTGTGCTTGCAGCTAGGGCTACCACTTAGGGCTGTTCAGGTATTTTTCCTATGTTAACTCAAATTGTGTACTGGCAGCTAGAGCTACCACTTAGGGCTGTTCAGGTATTTTTCCTATTTTAACTCAAATTGTGTGCTTGCAGCTAGGACTACCACTTAGGGCTGTTCAGGTATTTTTCCTATTTTAACTCAAATTGTGTGCTTGCAGCTAGGTCTACCACTTAGAGGGCTGTTCAGGTATTTTTCCTATGTTAACTCAAATTGTGTGCTTGCAGCTAGGGCTACCACTTAGGGCTGTTCAGGTATTTTTCCTATTTTAACTCAAATTGTTTGCTTGCAGATAGGACTACCACTTAGGGCTGTTCGTGTATTTTTCCTATTTTAACTTAAATGGACTCCTGTATCAACTAAATTTAAGCAATATTATGTTTAAGTCTTAATTCAAGTGCTGTCATTGTGGGCTACCAGTAAGGGCTGCCTCAGAGGGCTATCAGAATTTTTAATTTCTATTTTAATTGCCTGTATGTTCTTTAATATGAAATAATATTCCATTTTCATGGT
The DNA here is from genome assembly GCA_933228785.1 of Lasioglossum pauxillum. NCBI lineage: Eukaryota > Metazoa > Arthropoda > Insecta > Hymenoptera > Halictidae > Lasioglossum > Lasioglossum pauxillum. The sequence continues at coordinate 8,667,078 of OW121702.1, forward strand.
GGCTACCTACCAGCAAGGGTAACCTCTGAGGGCTACATGGGTGGGTCGGTCCCTAGACTTCAATACAGTTACTTCAGTAAAGCGATAATCTCGTAAGTTACATCAAAATAATAAAGCCCCCATGGCCCAACCCCTAAGAGTTTCTGCTTCTTCCCTTTTCTTTATTTGTATTTTTCATTTAACTTCCCCAAGGCGATTTTCACCCGATCCTAGTTATCCTGGCTATTGTCTTTTCACTTTCCCGCCGCGGATGTACGTGGAGAAGGTGTGCAGGGAAGTCACGGGTGGTGGTAATCCTTGGGATTCGAACTCGGAGCATCTTGCCGGAAGGTGGCTATTCTGCTGATTGCGCTACCGAAGACGATAGTCTTTGCTTCTTTTTCGGAGCTGGAAACTTTAACTTCTTCGACTCGCAACTTCTATCGTTGTCGCGATGGCTTCTTGCTTCTCGATTGTGCCACTTGGCTGGGACACCGAGCGTCTGGCAAAAATCATTCCTAAAACGTTTGATAGTGATCTATCCACGTTGAATATGATAAATACGACAGAAATACAAAAAATTCAAAATATTTTTATTTATCAAGATTTTTACTTGTCGATGGCGAAGTGTTAATTTTAAGACTTTACAGGTGCTTCAAGATTTCAGATTGTGTCTGACCACATCGGGCTCATACTACTTATTTTCACCATCGATGGCTTCAAGAATAAAATTTCAGAAAAAGTGGTAGTACAATTTAATACATAAAACAACGTACAGGATGTATAAAAAGTAATAGCCATCCGTTCTAGGGGTGAATCTACACCTCTGGATCGGTGGACATTTGTAAGAGAATCTTGCAGAAAAATTGTTTACAACAAAGAGAATTGTTGTTAAAGTTGTTTTTTACAACAACACCTTCCATTCAATCAGAAGAGAAAAAGTTTGAAAGAAACCGTGTGTCGTAAACAAATAGTTATTGAGATATAAGTTGCTAAAGTTTTTGCAAAATTTGATTGTGTGGAGTTATACGTATAGACAGAAGCCTACTACTACAGTCCACCCGATCGTGTCGATGAGAAAGAACATGCTCGTGTGCTTTCCTCAAGCCAAACGAAATTTGAAGGGACATTCGTCGATAGGCCCGTACCAAAAAAGTGATCGTCTCCCTGTCCATTCGAATCAAAAATTTGAAGTTGCAAAATGTGAAAGAATACCTTATATCCACTGTTAAACATAAGAATATTAATCCTATATTATAAAATATGAATGTCAAGTATAGGTACTTACAAATGCTTCAGAATCCTCTGTTCCTCCATTGGATCAAGTGGACACTGACATTTCCGCGAATACGCCTTATTAACGATGAAGCACGAAACACCACACTTCTACACAATCACTGAACACTACGCAACACACTTTCCGAAATCGCGACAGCGAACGGGAAGAAGTTACTCCGAGCTCGATCAAAATAGCTCTGCGGTTGTCACCTGTAAACGACGTTATAGCAAGCAAAAAGCGCATGCGAATCGGTTTCGAACCGGCCGATTATTTTACAACCACCGCGATCCGACAACTTCAACTCCGACAGATGGACAACACGTGCGACGGACCCATCGAAGCGACGAGCGGACTACCTTTATAAATTAACTCATTCACGACCGAAGACAATACCAAAAGGAATTTCTTTGACACCTTCCCCACTTCTTAACCTAAAGTCCTTTCGCCACACCTCCGTCCAATTAACAGGCGCTACATTTCCCCACCTGAATCCACCCTTAACCATTTATGAAAAAAACCGAGATGACAACCGCAGAACTATTTTGATCGAGGTCGGAGTAACTTCTTCCCGTTCGCTGTCACGATTTTGGAAAGTGTGTTGTGTAGTGTTCAGTGATTGTGTAGAAGTGTGGTATTTTGTGCTGTATCGTTAATAACGTATTCACGAAAATGGCAGTGTCCACCTGATCCAATGGAGGAACAGAAGATTCTGAAACATTTGTAAGTACCTATACATGACATTCGTATTTCACAATGTAGGGTTAATATTCTTATGTGTAACAATGGATATGAGGTATTCTTTCACATTTTGCAACTTCAAATTTATGATTCGGATGGTCAGGAGGACGATCGACGAATGTTCCTTTAAATTTCGTTTGGCTTGAGGCACGCACACGATTAAATTCGGTCTCATCGACGAGGTCAGATGGACTGTAGTAGTAGGCTTTTGTCTATACGTATATCTCCACAGAATCAAATTCGGCAAAAACTTCAGCAACTTAGGTAATTATTTACAAAAGCACTGCGTACTCCGATTTTGATCAAATTTAAATATGTTATAGATTTCGACATTTTGAACAACTTTTTCCTTTTCCAATATAGGGGGGTCGCTTTTAGTTTTCGAGATATTTGCAAAAAACTGTCGCGAATACTCTATTGAATTTTTCGTATTCTTGCACGCTCCGCAGCAACGTAAGCCTGTTCACGCACCCATTTGTTTATTTTTTGTTTGTAAACACATTGTGGAGATGAGAAGCAACAATACCACACACACACCCACCCAGTGCTTAACACGGACCCAGTGTTTCTAAAAAGAAGGTTCTCACATTATACAATATAAAATCAACTGAGACCGATACAGCATACATCCTAACTCAGTCGTAATCCAGTTCTAACCCAGTCCTAATACAGTGTTTCACATGCATCCAGTGTTTCTCAAAAGAAGGTTTCCATTATGAAGTTAACATTTGCACCAATTTTCACTATTATATTCGTAATCAGCACGTCAAAATACGTAAGAGGGGGGGGGGCACGCAGTGGCTCAGTGGGTAGAGCGCGCGCCTACGGACTCCGTGGTCGCGGGTTCGATCCCCGACGCCGGCACCTCTGGAATACTCCATGTGCTCTGTAGACTGTGGTGCCCAAGGTGGTTCGGAACCCACCTTATAAAAACTGTAGGTCCCGTCGTGAAATAATTCCGGAAAGGAGTTCGAAAAAGCGACGTTAAATAACATAAAAAAAAAATACGTAAGAATCTAGAGTATAATTTAGAAACACTGGGTGCGTGTGAAACACTGAGTGGGTGTGTGTGGTGTCAGGCCGGCCCTTTCCCCCCCCCTGGTTTCTCCCTCATCTCTACAGCGTCAAAATGTAAACAAACGGCGCACCGGAACAGGCTTACGTTGCTGCGGAGCGTGCAAGAATACGAAAAATTCAAGAGTATTCGCGACAGTTTTTTGCAAATATCTAACAAACTAAAAGCGACCCCCCTATATTGGAAAAGGAAAAAGTTGTTCAAAATGTCGAAATCTATAACATATCTAAATTTGATCAAAATCGGAGTACGCAGTGCTTTTGTAAATAATTACCGCAACTTATATCTCAATTACTATTTGTTTACGACACACGGTTTATTTCAAACTTTTTCTCTTCTGATTGAATGGAAGGTGTTGTTGTAAAAAACAACTTTAATAACAATTCTCTTTGTTGTAAACAATTTTTCTGCAAGATTCTCTTACAAATGTCCAGAGGTGTAGTTTTCCCCCTAGAACGGATGACCATTACTTTTTACACACCCTGTACATAAAACGAAATACGAAAGTACTTGCTATGATGATGTTTTTGTTGATTTCTTTATCTCGTTCGACAGGCAGGATCGATTAGAATTTTTCCGACCGAGTTGAAGTTCGAAGTATGGTACAGGATAGTTTCTTCAGTTACGCCGATAAAGCAAGTTCGACAGCGCGCCACGGAATTATCCAGCTCGAAGGAAGAAGGAATATATTGCCGTAGTTCCGATTACACTGGTATCCCGATTGGAAGTTCTTGCGCTCCAGGCGTGGAGACTGTTTTGTCGCATAATCGAACCGGTATAATATTACTGATTTATTGAGCCGTGTTATTCCTGCGCTACTTGCGATAACCGTAGCTCGGCATCCCAATGGAAAATTGTAATTATTCTGCGCAAACTCCACCAATTATTACGACACCCCTTCCCGTACTTTACAAAATATTAATTATTTATTCAATATGAATTTCACGTAGAGTCTTTCAGAATACACTACCAGAAAATCAAATAAAGAACCGGTACAACCGCAAAAGAAATGTTTAATCGCACAACACGTACGATTTCATTCGCGGTCCTACAAAAATCCTCACTGCGAGAACTCTGAGAGAACTCGTCGCTGAATACATTAGACTGCCGGGCTGTCTAAAATTCCCGAAAATTCTCAGAGCTTCGCGACGCAATTTCAAAAACTTTATTAAAACATAACGAGGTTATTATTACAATATCAGGCGGCTGGGAGCGTAATCAGCGGCGGGAGACCTTCGAGGACAATTTTTCCGGGTGTTTTGAGCCGGCGCCGAGGTCGTGGAATATTTTAACGATTAAACCGCGTTGACGACGGCGAAACTGTTCTCCCGAGTTTTTCATTAAATGTACAGGAGGGGACCAGTGACGTTATTAAAAAATTCAAGGTAATTTAACGCGGCGAGATTCGATTCGTACAGCCGAAATTTTTCTGCTCGTCCGTCGGTCACGTTTCCCAGGTGGAAATTAACAAAATCTCGCCGGAAGGCGTTTCGGTTTCGGTCGGCGCGGCGTGTACGCCGATATTAAATCCGGCGATCTGCGGGCCGCGTTATTAGTGCCAGAGGAGAATTGGTTTAATTTCCTGCCGCGGGTAATTAACGAAATCGAGTCGCATTAATTCGCCGGGGAATTAAAGTTCGGATTAGCCGCCGTACGGACTGAATAATTCATTGGCCAAATCGTTGTTTAATTTGATTTGACGGCCACGGTATTGTCGGGCTCCTCGACGGACCCTCGGAAAGCGAGACCGAAATGTTACACTATCGTTTCGGGCTCGTGACCCTGCTGCGGATTTTCTGCATTTATGGCTATAATGGTCAGCTGCGAACTGTAAAAATATTTAGAGAATTTAGCCGCGAGAATGTATTAGTTTCAACCTTTCGTAATCGTTACAGAAAGATTTGCAGATGACAGAATTTATAGGAATATCTAGTCATATTTGTTTGAGGAATTTTGTGTTTCCACTTTGTGGAGAATGCAATTTTACTGCTTGCTCCGATCAGTCACTGATCTACTCTACTAATTTCCAGTGGATTGACGTTATTTAGCCATACCTGGGAATTACAGTAGTGGACAAAAATTTAAAGACACTCTAAAAAAGACAATAACCATTTTAATATTGTACTATACGATTTGAAATTTTTTAGGAAGTTAGTTTACTACAGGATGTGAAAAGAAATTTTTTTCAATAATTGTAATAGATCGGAATTGTTGAAAAAAATACTAAAAGTTGCATTTTACAACTTTTTTATGTGGGCCTATATTTAAAATTTAAAAAATACGTTTTGTAGATCTGTGTCAATTATATGCACTGTGAAAGTTCCATCGCAATCGGTAGATGAGGGGAAAAAATGACAGGCATCGAAAGATGTAAGAATCCTTAGATTTATTGCAGTTAGAGGCCGAAAATCGTGAAAATCTGCAATTTTTACCATCTTTAAACGTTTGTAGCTTATTGCAACAAAATGACGAAATGTTTAAGTCACACAGATCTACAAAACGTATTTTTAAAATTTTCAATACAGACCTACATAAAAAAGTTGAAAATGCAACTTTTAGTATTTTTTCAACAATTCCGATCAATTGCAATTATTGAAAAAAATTTCTTTTCATATCCTGTAGTAAACTAACTTCCTAAAAAATTTCAAATCGTATAGTACAATATTAAATTAGTTATTGTCTCTTTTAGAGTGTCTTTAAATTTTTGTCCACTTCAGTATATCCGAGGAATTAATGATTCCCCTCTTTATGGATTAAGGAAATTATAGTTCGGCCTGATCAGTGGCCGATCTACTTCCCTGATTTTTATTTTTTGAGGGTTACTCAGGACGACTTAGTTCTGGAACTGACAAACGGACCTAGAAAAAAATGTATTTGTTTCATAAAAGTGATTTCCAGACAGGTAATATTTAGATTTCACAAAAAAATAATGATTAAACAAAATCACGTTGAGGTGAGTTTTAGATCGTCAAAAACGCATTGAAAGTGTTAAGTAACATCATGTACTTAGATGATTAGAATACTACAGTTTCCTTGCTACATGTAAAATACATTTTTCTTGCTACATTTAGAATTCTACATCTTTCTTGCTAAATTTAGAATACCACATTTTTTAATCTACATGTTCAGAGCGTGCACAGCAACATGTTCAACGCGCTACAGAAAGTTTCGAGAAAACATAGGAACAGTTGTCGACAGGGTATTTCAGCGTAAGACAGCCGGGCATTAAAGATTCGACAAGCCAAGGCTCGGTTCGACAGTCGAAAAATACTATCCTTATAAGTTTGAACGTTCGTCGACGAAGCCCCCGTTGGAAACGTGCAAGTTTAACGAGTAACCCGAAACAACGTTGCCTCGGCTGCAGCCGTTAAGATGGAGAGCGTCGATCAGGGGATGCCGGCGATGCTATCGACTTGGCAATTAATTTCTTTGCCCTGGAATCTCGAGCGCGGCAACAAAGCTGCCTAGAGAGGATAGAGAGAAAGAGAGAGAGAGAGTGGGGATCCTAGGATGCAGCATGATCGCAGCTCTGCGAGAATTCGCGCATTGGCCCCGTCGAAACTTCTTATTGAACTACAAAATTCCCAAAACTTCATCCAGTAAAATCCTACAGAAAGAATTATATATCAACAATGAGGAAAGAAGAATCAATTTTTGTTTATCGTGTGAATTTTTAATTCTTATATCATTTTTTTTATTGCAGCTCTTTAGACCCTTAAATGGGCCAATTTCACTTTACAATGCGGTATTACAATTTTACAGGTTGGTATTACAATGTTACAAGATGTAATTATGATTTTAATAGATAATTTACAATCTTTGAAATACGACTGGATATAACTGCAAGCCTTAATATTAGGTTCCGCTATGAACATGTCGATATTTAGGGGTAATCGGTAGCCTATTTTACCTAAAGATTCCAAAAGTTTGTGCCTTTGGACGTCATATTTTTCGCACTGCCATATGACGTGGTTTAAAGCTTCGTCACTTTGATCACAACTACACGTACCGTCAGAAATTATGCTTACGCGCGCCAACGAAGCGGCTAAGTGATAATGATCCGCCCACATCCTATTGACCGTACTAGTAAAACACTTCTTCAGTCTTTTATGGGAGAATTAGGGTAGGAAACTGACACGGAAAAAGTTTTGGAAATAATTTTTGCCCTTAAATAGCCCTTGCCAATTCTCATATTTACCACCACAAAAATCAATTTTCAAGTCTGGAGAATAATCAGAGTACCCGAATTTGAGTGACGCGACAGTCACATTTTCGTAACCAGTGTGTTTTATTTTACGGAACGATTTAGACAGTTAATTGAGTTCCATTTGACGCGCTATTCCCAGCAAAAATCGGTGATACCCAACTAACCGACGAGCGAAATGGAAAAATTTATTTTGGCTAGCTGGTGTTGGTGTATTTCCGTTGATCTCGCCAAAGTTTCGGATCACTCAATTATTGCTGGGTACGCGGCTTCACATTTTCCATTCCGCTGGCTCTTCACCGCGAATCCGGGCTTGAACAGCGAACGGTGAATTTTTTTAACCGACCTGTTCCCCTGGAGACGTCCTGTTTTTTTGTAAGCGCGACAACTTTCTTGAATGCGGGAGGCACAATGAACGTGGACAACTCTGTCCGTCAGTGGAAGAAAGGAACCAACGGCCGAGGAGAGCACCGACTGCCACTGGGAGCAGAGAAGCCCAGGGAAGAAGAAAGGATGAAGGAAACGTGGAGATGGAAAAGTGGACCGCGTGGAATTTCTCCTTTAGTGTTTCACAACCTCGTGACTCGAACCGAGCGGTCCGCCGAGCGAAATAAGTGCTTTGATACTTCCCAATATTATAAAGTAGTTCCATGGAATTTCGGTTTTGCCCTTACATCAAGGGAGAAAAAGGGAAATTAATTTTTAATTAGAATCGAGCCGAGATTCCACTTGCTTTCATTTTTATGGGTCGATATGGGCACAGAGTACGGTAATAATCAACTAATATTTAAAAATGACTACTGGTCTACTTGAATGTTAGTCATAGTAAAATAGTCATTAGTTCAAACTTTTTGATTAGTTAGTGATAACTAATTAATAATATTAATGTATGTTAATCGCATAACACTGACTGATGACTAGAGATTGTTGACTGATCATCAACTACTAATTCATTAATAAGCAATATCTAACGATTACTTAGAACTGTGACCAATTATTTGCCATTTAGTTACCACTAACTAACCATAAAGTTTTGACTAATGACTATTTTGCTATGACTAACATTCAAGAAGACTATTAGTCATTTTTAAATATTAGTTGATTATTGCCCCACTCTGTATGGACACATCACGTGTTTAGAGAATTTAACATTCCCATTTTGTGGAAAAAGAATATTCCTTAGTCTGACCAATGGCTAACCTATTCTCCTGATTTCTCAATTCGTGGGAAGGAAAGCCACTTTTGGGCCTGACCATTCACTGAGTTGTTCTAACGACTTTCATTGGTATTTGGAATTGTTGTGAAACTATACTTCAGTCGGATAAGTAACTGACCTATTCCCCTGGTTTTCACTAGTCCGACCCTATTTAAACAAGTCCAGTCATGTATCCGAAGGTTTGGTTACTTCTTCATTTGGGAGAAACGAGAATACCGACGGTTCAACGAATTCTGGTTTTGCCCTTACATCAAGGGAGAAAAAGGGAAATTAATTTTTAATTAGAATCCAGCTGAGATTCTACTTGCTTTGATTTTTGTGGGTCGATATGGGCACATCACGTGTTTAGAGAATTCAACATTCCCGTTTTGTGGAAAAAGAATATTCCTTAGTCTGACTACTGGCTGACCTATTCTCCTGATTTCTCAATTCGTGGGAAGGAAAGTTACTCTTGGGCCTGACCATTCACTGAGTTGTTCTACTGACTTTCATTGGTATTTGGAATTGTTGTGAAACTATACTTCAGTCGGATAAGTAACTGACCTATTCCCCTGGTTTCCACTAGTCTGACTCTATTTAAACAAGTCCAGTCATGTATCCGAAGGTTTGGTTACTTCTACATTTGGGAGAAACGAGATTACCAACGGTTCAACGAAGCTTTCGAGTTTCTTCGATTGGTATCGGTCGGGAATCGTTTCAATCCGGGTCCGGAAGCTCGGTTAGTTAGCGACGGATCTAACGAACTTATTTTCGTTCGGTCTTCGTTACGGGAAGTTTGCGAGAGACCGTTGCGACTCGCGTCACGCGCAACGGGATTAAGAAACATCCCCTCCATCCTTCTTCGGAGGAAATTTGCTTGGTTGGTTTCGGTGGTAGACAGTCGAGTTTCCGATTGGTCGGGGGAGCCACCCGGTATAATGTTGTAAAAATACGACGACAAGTGGCGTCGGCGTAGTCATGAATAATTCAGTCGGATGCCGGAAAAATGAGTAACAGGCGGCGGCTGGCTTGGAGACGGGAGCCGAAGGGGAGGAAGACTGTTAAGAACCTTCCGTTCAGACCTTGGAATATCGAGCGAGTCTGCTGGCCCGATTTTCCACAACGGGAACCTAATGTCAAGAACGAATTCGAATTTTCGTAGAATTGCCGCGGCCGTATAGTCGAGGGAACGACAGCTTGGTCGATCAGAGATGTAAATATTGTGAGCTATAGCAGACTGTCTGCCGAGGTGCATGGTGAAAATGGTTGGATATTTTGTGGCAGAAGTGGTGGTAGAATTGTGGTCGGCTGACGGACAGTGGGAATAATCTTGTCTCTGGGTTGGGTTTAATTGTGAGCTATCACACAGCAGAATAAACTAGTCTACGATGGGACAAGTGAAGGAAGTTGCTTGTAATCGTATTCATGTATACTTGCTTGTCAAATAGAGGATTTGTAATATCTCAGCTGGTCAAGTGGAATATGTTCGTCCTGGTCAGACACAGGAATACTAATATGTAGATCCCACGAGTAGATTATGTTCGTTGTAGTCGGATTACTGACGTGTAGGCGACGTAGATTGGATATGTTCGTTTTGGACGGACGTAAATTAATGGAAACACGATACTTAAAATTTTTTGTATGAGGAACTACGAAGCCAATCGTTGTGAAACTTTTAGAACATTTACAAATAACACTGCCCAACTGATACCCACTGATTTGAGTGAAATTTAACATACTTATTGAACACCGAAAAATATTAAATACGTCTTTTTTTGTTTCGGCGAGATACGCTTTTTAGGAGTAGAAAGCACCTATCAACTTCTAGAGATGGAAACGTTTGTGGCTAATTATTTCTTAAAGGATACAGTTTCTGAAAAAGTACTATTGGGTTGGCAAGAAAGTAATTTCGGTATTTTTAGATGAAATAAAATCCAATTTTTTTATCAAAGCAATGAACTTTAATCAATAAAATATTTTCCATTTTGTTGTATGATCTTTTGCCATCTTTCTGGTAGCTTCATAATTCCGCGTTCATAAAACTTCTGATCCTTTTCGGTGAAAAACTGATCCTAGTGCGATTTCAGATCATCATCATTAGTGAATGTTTTACCATTCAAAGAGTTTTGTAAACTTCGGAATAAATGATAATCTGATGGTGCAATGTCAGGGCTATATGGTGGATGTGACATCACTTCCCAACCAAGCTCCAATAACTTTTCACGTGTTACCAAAGATGTGTGTGGCCTAGCGTTATCATGGTGGAACACGATTCCTTTGCGATTTGCCAATTCTGGCCGTTTTTCTTTGATTGCTATGTCCAGTTTTGTTAGTTGTCGACAATAAACATCTGAATTGATGGTTTGGTTCCTTGGGAGCAGCTCAAAATACACAATACCTTTGTAATCCCACCAAATTGACAACATGATCTTCTTTTGGTGCAATTCAGCTTTCGGTGTGGTTTGGGCTGGTTCATCACGCTTGGACCATGATCGTTTTCGAGTTGTGTTATTGTAAACAACCCATTTCTCATCACCGGTGATGATTCGCTTGAGAAAAGGGTCGATTTCATTTCGTTTGAGATGCATATCGCATATGTTGATGCGTTGCATTAAGTGAATTTCTTTCAACTCGTGGGGAACCCAAATATCGAGCTTCTTAACGATTCCGAGACTTTTTAAACGATATTCTATGGTTGTATGCGAGACATTTAACCTGTCTGCAATCTCTCGGACAGTTATATGACGATCCGATTCAATAATGGCTTTCATTTGGTCATCATCAACTCCAGATGATCGACCAGAACGTTGGTCGTCTTTAAATGAGAAATTTCCAGAACGGAATTTTTTAAACCAATTCTGGCACGTGCGTTCTGTTAAGCAATCTACACCGTAAACTTTGCATATATCTTTGTGAGCCTCGGCAGCTTTTTTACCTCTACGGAAATAAAAAAGCAATATATGCCTATAATGTTCGTTTCTGCACCCCATGTTCAAATTGACACAGAACTAACAATTTTAATCAAAATTACGTGTAATTTGCTTCAAAAGTAACCTAAAAGATGCAGTTATGAAATGTCAGAAAGAAAACAAACGCAACGTTAACAGAAGCCAATCAAACAAAACATAACGCCATCAGTTAGTGAAAACCGAAATTACTTTCTTGCCAACCCAATACATCCAGAGTTGTACAGTTCTGAGTGATGCATTTGATGACGTCCTTCAAATCGATTTTGATTTCCAAGGTCAATTAAATTTGGAAATAATAAGCCGGTTTCAAGGTCGATTTCAAGGACGCCATCAAGTGCATCACTCTGAACTGTACAACTCTGGATCTAGCACTTTTTTCAGAAACTGTATCCTTTAAGAAATCTTTAGCCACAAACGTTTCTATCTCCTGAGGTTAAAGGGTTCTTTCTACCCCTAAAAAGCGTATTTAGTCGAAATAAAAAAACACGTATTTAATATTTTTCGGTATTTAATAAATACTTTAAATTTCATTCAAATCAGTGAGTATCAGTTGGGTAGTGTTACTTGTTAGCCTGATGCTCAAGGAGCAACTGTTAATAGTTTCGTTGATAAACATTCAGTAGAGAAATACGTATATAAATAAATATATACCCAGGATCATCTTTTTCTGCACGAGATCGTACCATCAGTAAACAACTTTCGTACCCATCCATCCCCGCATCATAATAGAAGAATCGGATGATGTTATTTTCGCTGGGAAATGCACAAAGAAAACCACGTGCTCCTGGAATACCGATAACAGGGCAAAGAACGTGGCTCCCCCGGCGAGACACGCTCCAATTTCCATCGTATCCCATAGAAACTCGAATGGCAGTTCTTTGGATGCCGGGGTTCGGAATAACAGCATGGGAGGAGGCCAAGGGTGCTATCAGTTTTTAAGCGTCAATCCAGAAAGTGGCGAACGACAGACTCTGGTCCTCGAAGACGTCGTTCGGGTTTTTCTAACGGGAGAAACTTCTCGAAATTGCTTCACCATCGCGCTGGGGAATTTGGACCGTATCGAATTAACATAAGCTCGCCGGGAAGACACCGTGAATAACGTGATCATCAGATTCACTCAAAGCTATCATTGTGGATTACCACTGAACACTAAACAATATTAATTTATTTGTTTTCAGTTAGTGATGGCTAGCATTGTGGGCTATCAATGAAGCCTTCCACTCAAATGTACAGAACATTAATTCTCTCGGTTCTAATCCAGCGAAGTTTATCATTGTGGGCTATCGGTAAGGGCTACTAATGTGAGTTACCACTAAAAACTCAACAACATTATTTCTCTTTGTTTTCATTTAGTGAGGACTATTATTGTGGGATAAAACTGCGGGCTAGCATTTCGGGCAATCAGTAAGGGCTATCAATGTGGGTTACCACTGAAAACTCAACAACATTATTTTTCTGTGTTATCATTTAGTGAGGGCTATTATTGTGGGCTACCACTCTATAAGTAATAGCTACCACTAAAAACTAACCAATATTTTTTTCTCAGGTCTAATTCAGCGAAATTTATCATTGTGGGCTACCACTGTGGGCTATCGGTAAGGGCTATAAATGTGGGTTACCACTAAAAACTCAACAATATTATTTTTCTTTGTTTTCATTTAGTGAGGACTATTATTGTGGGATAAAACTGCGGGCTAGCATTGCGGGCAATCACTAAGGGCTACCAATGTGGGTTACCACTGAAAACTAAATAACATTATTTTTGTTTGTCTTCATTTAGTGAGGGCTACTATTGTGAGCTACCCCTGTGGGCTAGCATTGTTGGCTATCAGTAAGGGCTACCACTGAAAACTCAACAACATTATTATTCTTCATTTTCATTTCGTGAGGGCTATTATTGTGGGATAAAACTGCGGGCTAGCATTGCGGGCAATCAGTAAGGGCTACCAATGTGGGTTACCACTGAAAACTCAATAACATTATTTTTCCGTGTTATGATTTAGTGAGGGCTATTATTGTGGGCTACCACTCTATCAGTAATGGCTACCACTAAAAACTAACCAATATTTTTTTGTCAGGTCTAATTCAGCGAAATTTATCATTGTGGGCTACCACTACCATCGCAGAAAGACGCCGTCCCAGTTTTTCAAACAGGGAAAACTTCACGAAATTGCTCGGTCGTCGCGTTAGAGAACTTGGCCCGTATCGAATTAACATAAGCCCGCGACAAAGACTCCGTAAACGATAGCGTAATCCCGCGAGACGGCCTCCCCCGGCAAACAAAAACGATTATTCACGGTTTATGCTCGACGCAGGGCTGTTTCGAATTTAAATGTCCCTTAACTAGGGTAATACGGCTGCTCCGATTCCATCCCGAGGCCACCCTTGACAATGGACAAGCCTCAGACCCTGTACACGTGGCCGAAGAGTGCGATCGCGTGACCTTCGTCAGATTAGGTCGCCCAGCGTTCTCCGATCCTTTTCAGATGGAGATCTGAAGGTATTCGACCATCGCCCCATTTTGTTAGAAAGTAAAATGTAATTTATTTTTCGATGGGAAAGAGGTTTTAGCCAATATATCGCCGACGCCCGAGTCGGTGAATAAATAAGACGTGTTTTGATCAAATTTTAAGGAGAGCAACTTGAAGTTGTCTCAGACGGCTGACTATAGTGGATTATTCCACTGCAGACATCACACTTTTCATTCAAATGGTAATAACGTAGCGGTGAAACATCGTATGCCAAGTTTTATTGTCTCGTTCGAAAGGGGAGACTTCGGGCTTTAAATCTGTGTTAAATTTGTTCAGTAACAACATTTGTTACAGGTTATAAACAATTTTGAATTTTTATAAAAGATCTCTAGATATTAGGTTGAACATTCTCGATGTTTGACCTGGTGTAACTTCGCGAAAAAAAATCTTAGGAGAATCTACATAGGCTCCTTTTACAGGGCGAAGTCTCAACTTTCATCTCACAGAAAGGTTCTTTTCAAAATGATTTTTTACTCAGCAGCGGGTGAAAAAGTGAATATGGTGTTTCCATAGAAAAATTGTACTGTACAATATCAAGTTCAGACATCTCTACGGAAGTTGAAAAATTTTTCTCGCGACTAAAACCTCACGGATTTGAAAGATCGAAGCTTTCTCTTTCCAATGAGATCTGAAAATTTCATCTACAATTTTTTCTCGCTGTTTTATCGCAGTTTTAGTAACATGTGCACCACCAACATTAGAATCCCTCAACACATACTTCCCTTCATTTTCAAAAATCCACGAATTATTATTAAATTCCAGATTTCTGAAGTATCACAGAAAAATCGTGGAAATTAAACAGACCCTCGTCGAACATTTCAGTCGGCGACCACGATTCCAAGTCGAATGAAATTTCCGGCCGGGACCGGTCCATAAAAATGCGACAGCGCATAAAATTCTACAGCCCGGTTATTATTAAAATTGTCCGGCGGATTTACGAGCGTTTCCACGAGAATCGCGGAGCTCAGAGGTGAAACGAATGAATGCGCGCCGTGACGATCCAGTCGATTAAACGCTTGCCGGTCGGATTGTTCTGGCCAGCTGACCGTTTCAAATTGCCGTCTCGTTGCGGCATTATCCACTCTCTCTCTCCCTTCCTCTCCCTCCGCTCTTTCTCTCTTACTCTTCCACCTCTGCATCTTCTTTTTTCGCTGATCTTCGTCTTGGGAAATAACAATGTTGGTGTAACGCCGCCAGACACCGAAGGGACACGGAATTTTATTCCGCGAGTGCGGGAGAAATAAATGACAGTGTCGAGACCACTCGCATGCACCAAAACGGTGTACACCGAGGCTGCTGTGTGCAGAGACGTTGTGACTAATTGTCCTAATGATTCTCATCGTGCCACACTAAATTAATATTCAAACTGCTCCTCCTCTCTATATAAATTTATGAGCACTGTATATAAATTGCACTCTATATAAATTTTCTGTTCCTTGAAAATTGTAAACGTGATTTTACATGAAGCAAATGGTTTGTTTAAGCACCGCCTGTGCATTTAGTTAGAACATTTATTAATGGTCGATAACGAACAAAAATAACTGCAGTAATTTCAGACGAAATAAATAGCGAAATGTGAAATTGTAAAGTTTTTTACAGTCGCTACCTTCTAACGTGGAGGTGCTAGATTAAAAGTTCAGTGTTTAGTGACCAAGTACAATTTTGTCAAGCTGGGCTCGAGCAGGTTATCCGGGAACACGTTAATGCTGCTTCAAAATTGTATGGTATTTAGTTCTGGGGTTAATTGGTGGAATCGTTTCGCCGCGAGATTTTGTTTTAACGGGATCGCATGGACAGATCCCATTGTGCTCGACGCGATCCGAATGCTTAACGGAAATTCGGTAATGCTGTTCGAAACTGTTAGGTGTCTAGAGTTTAGTCGGTAAAGCTACATCGGCGTTTTGTTCCGCGGTGCTGTTCGATAAGTTCGCCGGAAGCTATGGAGCCAGCTTTTACGAATGCTCGGTGCATTTACAGCATCGGTTCGCGAAGTTCGCCTAACCGTCGATCGGATTATCGATTTTTAACTGGGGAAACTTTCTGTTCGAGACGATTCGAATCCTTTGAAAATTTATTAGGGACACCTTTCAGTACTTGCAACAACTACGTATTTAATTTATTCGACAGAAATCGGGTTCTTCAATAATGATTCTAGTACTCTGAGTCAACAAACTTACACGGATTGAGATCCGGATTCGTTTACTACACGTGCACAGTGGCCGAAACTTCTATGAAGTCTCTTTGTTTACGTTATGAAGCTATCTTCATTTTACCACGTTTTTTATTAGCTCGCTTTCTTGTCTGTCTGTTTGTTTGTTTGTTTGTTTGTTCTGTACAAATTTTGCAATTGATTTTAAACCACTTCCCGATGAGCTAGAGACTTCAAATTTTAAACATAGCTCAGAACTGGATGACAACGCAATATTTAAAAAGAAAAATTTTTAAAAAGCCTATGCGTTTAGGAGATATAAATTATTAATAAATTTAACCGTTACACCTTCCGCGACGCTCGGTAGTACTTACGTGTCGCGTTCAACGATCCCCTATGGGGTTAGGAATCTGTATGGGGTTAGGAACGAACCTGTATGAGGCTAGGAAAAATTATTTTATACTTCTTAGTCAGTTTTTTAAACATGATATTTTTTTAAAAATCTATTTTTATTTATATGATTTTATACTTTTTAGTCCGTTTTTTAAACGTGGTGTTTTTTAAAAATTCATTTTATACTTTTCAGTCCGTTTTAAAAACGTGGTATTTTTAAAAAATTAATTTTTTCATAGATATTTTAAAAATATCACCGTTTTTGGTGATTTATCGTATCTGGTCTTGTGCCTTGTTGACACTCGGATAGAGGGACTGCGCATTCTAGACCGCTATATTTACTGTTTATGTTTGTTTTGATCTTTTTCTGTGTGGTGCAGAACACAAGTGCGAAGTTTCTATAAAGTCGCTTAGCGTTTCTCTGTATTCTGAGCAGAGAACTACGGAAAATTGCAAATACTCTAAAAATATTAGTTTTAGAACTCATAGAAATCCTGTTTGTTATAATTTGATTCACGTGTATTAGAATGCCGAGAGGAAAAGCACTAACAACTGAAGAAAAATCGATGCTTATAAAGATATGGGCTGCTCTAATCGCGTAATTGCTATGAAAATGAATCGGTCATATACTGTGACTAATAAATATATCAATTTACATTAAAATTACGGGAAAAATCATTTTAAAGGTAGTAATAAAAAATTGTCAAAGAGACAACATTCATTATTAATGAGGTCTGCGGCTAAGGAAAGGAAAAATGCAGCACAATTTCGAGCTGAATTGGAGCTTCCAGTAACAACAAGACGTGTGCAACAACTTTTAAATTTTGGACAAAAATGCAATGTAAACCAGGCCTTAAAGAAGCACAAAGCACAGTGACTTTATAGAAATTTCGGTGAGTGTATTTAGATACACGTGAAATAGGGATCTCTGATTTCAATACTTGCGCGCGGATCCAAGTAGAAACGTTCCGCGACTAGTCAGACAGTTCTTTGACGGTAATTTGATCGCCCTGCTTTATCGTTCTCGCGCAGAGGGCGGAAGTGTCGATTCTCGTCCGGATGAAATTTTCCGGATCGGCTTTCATTGTCAGGCTGGAACAAATACGTCGGCGGCGGCGTGACGCAAGCCCCGGCCTCCGAAACTTTCGAGATTGCTCGCCGGAAGTTCGGGGTTCGACGAAAGGACGCGGCCGTTCCCGTCGCTTTCGTTTCCACCGTTGCCATAGCCGCTGTTCCGCGCCCAAAGAAATTGAATTAAATCGCTGACTCCTTGATTCGGCCGCGCGCACACGCCCTCCAATCTAATTAACCGTCGTCGCCCGGCCGAGAGCTGCCGCGTTTAACGAACGTTCAATATTTGTCGTAGCCCGCTCCGTTTTTCCCTTCGCGATTGGACCCGCGAGCACACGCTGCAACTTCGAAATTCTACATTTTCCAACCGCCTTCCGTTTCCGAAAAATCTGCCGGAAATTTCAGTCGGAACCTTTTTCTTCGAACCTGTAAACTATCACAGAAAATCGATATCAATTTTGTCGGATTTAAAAATCGGTTAGGAGCTGAAAACAATTTATTTGAAGTAAGATACACGCATTAAATTCAAGTACAACAACTGTCTGCATCCTCGGCATTTTCCGACGAGCCCTTTCGCCCCTCTTCACCTTTTCCGAACACTACTTCCGCTTATGCGAAACGGGCCAAACGCTTTCACTTTTATTAGGTGTTCTAGATAGAGCACTAAAGCTATAAAATCCTTAACCATAAATCTACGCTTGGCAAGGTATTGTAACCGTACTTATGTTACTCTTCTCCTAATCGTTGTTACGAGAATTATATAGAGCTTACCTTCTTCAATAATTAATGTTAATTATTGATTGAGATATGATATTACGAATTCGTGCCTCCAGGCATTGGAAGCGGAGAGGTTTGGACTATCTGATAAATAAGTTGAGAACCAGTTAGGAGGTAAAAGTAGGGTATATTGTACCAGTCTTTGTATACAAAGTTTTTCTACATAGAGATAATCCGTCCGGATTATTGAGTCTCGGCGTCAACACGCTTGTACGCTTCACACTTTCATGTCCCGACAATATACTCGACGTCGTAAATCAAAAACCGTGAGAAAACCCTACTTCCCAGAAATACCGTAATTTCGCAGAGTTACCGCTCTAACAAGTTTCTAATGAAATGTATAAACCGTGACGAATACGGTCTCGAACGCGATTCAAAAAAGGGATCTTGCTCACAGGCAAGATATTAATAATTTTTACCGAAAACTCCTACTTCAAATACGGTCGCCAAACGCGATACTCCAAATTGGGATGCACAGCCCAATCAAAGTTTATTACTAGAAACTTTGATACCTACGCACGCTAAACGCTATTGTTAAAGAACTTGCACGTGGGCAAGATAATATATTCTTAACCGAAAACTCCTACTTCAAATACGGTCGCCAAACGCGATACTTCTATTGTGAAAAACACGCTACCCAGTATACCCGAAAGACGCTACGTCTGGATTCGTTTCAAGAATCGTAAGTGAGCCGGATATAGATGTTAATGCTCATCGGACTGATGCATTCGATCGTTATAACACGAGCGTACCCTGCCGATTTCTCGGAGAGGTATCGCCCCTGATAACACACACAATACGTGTCACTTTCGCTTTGCCAAAAGAGTCTACCCTCCTGCACCTTACGGTGAGCTCGGATATACTCCGGTTCAGGGTCTGGTAACTCGTATTGTGCTAATCGATTCTTCAGTTTCTTTATACCCGAACAATAAGTGACCGTCGAAACATACAGATACCCTGCCGATTGCTCGGAGAGGTATGCCGTATGCCAACACGTACTAACGCGTCTCTTCACTATGCAATACCAAAAGAGTGTCCTCTTCGGCGCTATCAAGCGAGCCAGATTCCACTCCGGTTCTAGGATAGTAAAGAAACACGGCACATAATCACCTTTGCATTTAAGCGCTTAAATCCCGACAGAGGGCGATCGTCGTAGCATGCATGTACTCTGCCGATTTCTCGGAGAAGTACACGAATGACGACACGTACAAAACTCCTTTTGCTAGGCTTCACCCAAAGAGCGTCCTCTTCGGCGCTTTTCAGCGAGTCAGATTTCACTCCGGTTCTAGATTCACAAAAACGAGTCGTACTTAATCTTTCTGTCGTTCATTTATGATTTTAATTATACTCACACGACTCTAACTATAGAAACTGTCAATTAGATTGCCGTCTTCTCGTATGCTACCTTTACACTTGACTCTACGCCGATATGATAGTTACACACGTCAATAGATGTTAATCTCGGCTGTGCCACAGTACGGTTTGTACTTGTGACTCCTCGGTTTGAGGCGCGTACAAGACGAAGGCAATCTAGGCGGTTTGACTAGAAATGCGAAGTCGGTTTGACTTCTCGAACATGTACCGGTTTTCGCCGGATCTATTAGAGTCGCGTGTTATCAGACCCGCTTCCAGACGTAGAGTGATCTGTTTGCTTCGCGCATCGACCTCCTTCGATCTGTATCGAGTGGGGATCAGTGCGCGCGCATCCTAATTAGCGGGGATGATCTGCGGTCCTTTACTTTGACAAGGATAGCAGATCTTGTCGCGGCTCGCTGTAGTGGGAATCCGCGAACGTCCCTCTCGCTCTCACTCGATATGTAACTGGTACGGTTACAGTATCAACGAATAATCACGATACTATAATTTTCATGTCTTTTCCAAAGTCTTCAATCTCGGCACATGGTAATCCCCAGTTCTACATTAAAGACGAAAGTTCAACAGGAGCGTGCCACGAATTTTTGCAATTTTCCCTTCAAAATCTTCCCATTGTGCCACTGTAATATCCCCCTCTTAAAACTATTCCATTTTTATGTGACAAACTTAAAAATTCTAACGCAGAGCAGAATACACGAATTTTTGGAATAGTATCCTCTTTCAAATATTCCTTCGCAATCTCCACCTACAATATTCTCTTTTACACGATGTTCTATTTCGGAACGCTAATCCGGTTCCACCAATTTTAAAATTCGCAACCCCGGAGTGGATCATAAGCTTTTGCTGTGTTTCGAGTATGCTGCAGCTTCCTCCACTGCGATCCTCTAAAATGGTCTTCTTCCGAACATCTCCCATAGCGATTCTGTAGACCCGTGTCTCTGAAATCCAGCACGTTATTCCCGAAAATTGCATTAAATAATATTCTGTCATTTAATACGATTATACAGTTCCACATTATTCAGCATGACAAGATCTGTAAATCTTAACGAGAATTCTCCATTCAACAATTTTAAAAAATGTACAGCAGTAATGTTCATCTCACTTACTTATTTCTCTCACAACCCCGTAAAATCCCCAGTCCATCAGTAATGTCCCCAATAAGAATAAGAACACTGTCCAACACCAAATTTCTTCCACAATTACTGTCGGGTGGTTCTTATAGAGTTTTTTTCGCTAATTCCGAATCTGTTCTTAATGTTTTCCCTAGGCGCATAGTTTCTATGAAACATGACTTTGAAAAAAAACATATTTTTCCACTTTAACCAAATATTGTGGTGTTATTATAAAAGATATTGAATTGTTCTTTACAGCAAAAGATTCTGTAGACTTTCCAGAATTGAACATTAAACATGTTTAAACAATCATAATGTATTAGTATTGGGTATCACTGGATTCGGGGAAGTCTGTAGAATCTTTTGCTGTAAAGAACAATTCAATATCTTTTATAATAACATCACAATATTTGTTTAAAATTGGAAAATACGTTTTTTTCCAAAGTCATGTTTCTCGAAAACTGTGCGTGTAGGAGAACAATTAAGGGCAGATTCGGAATCAGCGCGAAAAAATCTATAACATCCACCCAATAGTATATTGGAAACATAAAAAAAATTGAAATTTGTTGGACAGTGAAATTGAAACAGTCATCGAAACCACACCGGGTCTGAATCGACCCAGAACGTGCCTTTGAAACGGTGCTCCACTTTGCACCTTATATTTCGTCGTCCTCTAAATATTCCATCGGCACTATCGTCGGAGACAAAAGGCGTATATAATATTCAAACGGGAAACGCTGTGTGTTCCCGTATTTACAACCATAAGAGAGCCCACCTCCTTTACAAGTGGAATACGTTCGCGAAACTTTTGCCATTTCCATCGGGCAGTGGGGTGGTGCGCAGCCTACATTTTCCGAAGGGAGGTAGAACCAGCGGCTTCGAATATTTGATAAGAGAAAACCGGTATTCATAAGACGGCTGTCTCGCGGGGTGGAAAACGAACAGGCGACGACGAACGAGAAGCACGAGAGGGAACAATGGGGTTGAGTAACAGAGGGGTTCGGGCGTCGCGAAAAATAGAGGGTGGAAAGTGCGGTGTCGGCGAAACGAGCCGAATAATCTCGTCGAAGTTCGGGCATGGATCGGTTTGCATATTAAACAAGGGGATTGTCGCGGCTAAAGAGAGCAAATGAAGCACGTTCTCAACATTAAGCGGCCGCGACGACGATGCTGGCTGGGGATTGGCAGGCCAGCTTTAATTCAATCGCTTCCGGCCCGTCGCCCACCCAGCCAACCCTCGTTCGGCCTCGTTTTCAAACTTACCCGCGTATTTGTTCGTCACGCCTCCGTTTCCGGCGTGAATTCAACGCCGACTGCCGAGGAAATTAATTAGCATGATCAGGGAAAGGTTGATTATGATGGAGATCGTGAGTGTCTCTCTAGGACACTCGTCGAGTGTCCTGAGTGGGTGTGTCTTCGTTGCTCTCGATTTTCCCAATGCCAATTTATGTTTACGATTGACCTAGAACTTATTTTCTTCAAAAATGTCAGTGTGAACACGTATGTTACTAACGGTAAAGGTCTCTCTGTTTTGTTTTATGATTGTCAAGTATCCTTAGTGGGCGTGGCTTAGTTGCTCTCGATTTCTACAGTGTCAACATTGTGCTATAGATGGCAATTTATGTCTACGAATGACCTAGAACTTATTTTCTTCAAAAATGTCAGTTTGAACACGTATGTTACTAACGGTAAAGGTCTTCCTGTTTTGTTTTGTGGTTGTCAAGTATCCTTAGTGCACGTGGCTTAGTTGCTCTCGATTTTTACAGTGTCAACAGTGTGCTATAGATGGCAATTTATGTGTACGAATGACCTAGAACTTATTTCCTTAAAAAATGTCAGTTTGAACACGTATGTTATTAACGGTAAAGGTCTCTCTGTTTTTGTTATGATTGTCAAGTATCCTTAGTGGGCGTGGCTTAGCTGCTCTCGATTTTTACAGTGTCAACAGTGTGCTATAGATGGCAATTTATGTCTACAAGTGACCTAGAACTTATTTCCTTCAAAAATGTCAGTTTGAACACGTATGTTACTAACGGTAAAGGTCTCTCTGTTTTGTTTTATGATTGTCAAGTATCCTTAGTGGGCGTGGCTTAGTTGCTCTCGATTTCTACAGTGTCAACATTGTGCTATAGATGGCAATTTATGTCTACGAATGACCTAGAACTTATTTCCTTAAAAAAATGTCAGTTTGAACACGTATGTTACTAACGGTAAAGGTCTCTCTGTTTTGTTTTATGATTGTCAAGTATCCTTAGTGGGCGTGGCTTAGTTGCTCTCGATTTCTACGGTGTCAACATTGTGCTATAGATGGCAATTTATGTCTACGAATGACCTAGAACTTATTTCCTTAAAAAAATGTCAGTTTGAACACGTATGTTACTAACGGTAAAGGTCTTTCTGTTTTGTTTTGTGGTTGTCAAGTATCCTTAGTGCGCGTGGCTTAGTTGCTCTCGATTTTTACAGTGTCAACAGTGTGCTATAGATGGCAATTTATGTGTACGAATGACCTAGAACTTATTTCCTTAAAAAATGTCAGTTTGAACACGTATGTTATTAACGGTAAAGGTCTCTCTGTTTTTGTTATGATTGTCAAGTATCCTTAGTGGGCGTGGCTTAGTTGCTCTCGATTTTTACAGTGTCAACAGTGTGCTATAGATGGCAATTTATGTCTACAAGTGACCTAGAACTTATTTCCTTCAAAAATGTCAGTTTGAACACGTATGTTACTAACGGTAAGGTCTCTCTGTTTTGTTTTATGATTGTCAATTATCCTTAGTGGGCGTGGCTTAGTTGCTCTCGATTTCTACAGTGTCAACATTGTGCTATAGATGGCAATTTATGTCTACGAATGACCTAGAACTTATTTCCTTCAAAAATGTCAGTTTGAACACGTATGTTACTAACGGTAAAGGTCTCTCTGTTTTGTTTTATGATTGTCAAGTGTCCTAAGTGGGCGTGGCTTTGTTGCTCTCCATTTTTACAGTGTCAACAGTGTGCTGTAGATGGCAATTTATGTCTACGAGTGACCTAGAACTTATTTTCTTCAAAAATGTCAGTTTGAACACGTATGTTACTAAAGGTAAAGGTCTCTCTGTTCTGTTTTGTGATTGTCAAGTATCCTTAGTGGGCGTGGCTTAGTTGCTCTCGATTTCTACAGTGTCAACATTGTGCTATAGATGGCAATTTATGTCTACGAATGACCTAGAACTTATTTCCTTAAAAAAATGTCAGTTTGAACACGTATGTTACTAACGGTAAAGGTCTCTCTGTTTTGTTTTATGATTGTCAAGTATCCTTAGTGGGCGTGGCTTAGTTGCTCTCGATTTCTACGGTGTCAACATTGTGCTATAGATGGCAATTTATGTCTACGAATGACCTAGAACTTATTTCCTTAAAAAAATGTCAGTTTGAACACGTATGTTACTAACGGTAAAGGTCTTTCTGTTTTGTTTTGTGGTTGTCAAGTATCCTTAGTGCGCGTGGCTTAGTTGCTCTCGATTTTTACAGTGTCAACAGTGTGCTATAGATGGCAATTTATGTGTACGAATGACCTAGAACTTATTTCCTTAAAAAATGTCAGTTTGAACACGTATGTTATTAACGGTAAAGGTCTCTCTGTTTTTGTTATGATTGTCAAGTATCCTTAGTGGGCGTGGCTTAGTTGCTCTCGATTTTTACAGTGTCAACAGTGTGCTATAGATGGCAATTTATGTCTACAAGTGACCTAGAACTTATTTCCTTCAAAAATGTCAGTTTGAACACGTATGTTACTAACGGTAAGGTCTCTCTGTTTTGTTTTATGATTGTCAATTATCCTTAGTGGGCGTGGCTTAGTTGCTCTCGATTTCTACAGTGTCAACATTGTGCTATAGATGGCAATTTATGTCTACGAATGACCTAGAACTTATTTCCTTCAAAAATGTCAGTTTGAACACGTATGTTACTAACGGTAAAGGTCTCTCTGTTTTGTTTTATGATTGTCAAGTGTCCTAAGTGGGCGTGGCTTTGTTGCTCTCCATTTTTACAGTGTCAACAGTGTGCTGTAGATGGCAATTTATGTCTACGAGTGACCTAGAACTTATTTTCTTCAAAAATGTCAGTTTGAACACGTATGTTACTAAAGGTAAAGGTCTCTCTGTTCTGTTTTGTGATTGTCAAGTGTCCTAAGTGGGCGTGGCTTTGTTGCTCTCGATTTTTACAATGTCAACAGTGAGCTATAGATGGCAATTTATGTCTACGAATGACCTAGAACTTATTTTCTTAAAAAATGTCAGTTTGAACACATATGTTACTAAAGGTAAAGGTCTCTCTGTGTTGTTTTGTGATTGTCAAGTGTCCTAAGTGGGCGTGGCTTTGTTACTCTTTATTTCTAGGCTTTATCCTTGGGAATCGATTTTTTCTGAAATTTTATATATATGTACATGCAGCTCTAGCCACCACAATTCTACTCTCTATACTAAGGTCGACACCAAGTGCTGTTATAAGTGGGCGTGGCTTGGTTGCTCTCGATCTTAACGGAGCTGGCACAGTGCCCTAGAAGGCAATTTATGCCCTTAACTATTCTAGCTTCCCTAAAAATCCAGTTCTAAAGAACAATAATAAATCGTTTCCCTCGATTGCGCAAAAATGATGTTGGGAGAAAAAAACGTTCTACGTGGGCGTGGTCTCGATGCTCTCAATTCCAACTAATTAAGAGTACCGGCCCGCAGGGCGTATTCTATATATTAATGCTTCCTGCATAAAATATGAATTACTATTTTGCGTATCTAATAATACAACGTTTAATACGCACTCGAGAAACTTCTGCAGCGATCGCGATTTCAAGCGGGAATGCGATGCAAGGGTCGCGCACATGATCGTGTACTAAACAAATTTGAATTTTAAAGCGGGCGGGCAAGGTCGAAATTCAAGAATCAAAAACAAAAATTCGCCCACCCGCTCGGAATGAAACGGATGCAAATTTTCTTTCGGAAACGCGGCGCCCTCGGCCGTGGCGAAATTTTCCTTTAATTAAGGAAAGGTTTTCAAGTTAAACCGAGCTTCTGTGTGTTTACGACAGCGGCCGTCGCGTCGGTTTATTCCGTGCTCGTTTCCGGTTCGGATGTAATGCGAACGCGTCGAGAATATGCAAAAACTTTTAATATCGGCGATCCCATTAAATTCGGTAGCTGCAATTTGCATTGGAAATGTTTTTAATCACCTGGGCACGTTTACTTTTTTCCCTCTCTCTTTCTATTTTTTCTTTTTTAATGCGATATTCCCCAGCTCGCTTCCGGGCCCCGACCATTATTGACCGATTGTTTAATAACAAATGAAACAGCCGTCTCGAAATGAAATATGCAATGTATGCGAGCGCGTTTGATTCCAGCGGCAGCCAGAGCGCAATATCCCGAATCTATATAATATGCAACATGAAAATTGCTTTTTCGTATTTATGATCCGCGGAACGTGTTTCCCCTTTTTCATCCTGTTTACACGGGGGCCAGAGAGGCCGCCGTCCGTTCTCTGTACACGCGATCGATTTATTGTACAAAGGCCATTTTTATCTTCTAATGAATAATGCTGCCATCATTTCGCTGATCATGCTCGGCCGGATACACTTTCGGTGCATCGACACAATGGTCAAACGAAAAACATTACCGGGTTCATCTTTTCTAGGTTTTATGCGAGCACCCTTTGACCACTGCTCTGCTGTTTGCTCCGTTTTCGGCCGGAGTATCAATAATTGTTATTGTTATGTGAATTTCGGTTTTTCTCCCCATGACCTCGATAAGATGAAATAAAATTATATACTCGAATAGTATTGAATTCCATGCGAATTTTCGAAGGTTGTTCATTTTAATTAATCACGACAAAATTAAAAATTGATATAAAAAGCAATTGCTTTTGTTTTGAAAATAAACAACGCTTGAAAGATTGCCGGAAGTAAACATGGATTTTGTTCGGTAATGGATCCGGTAAATAAAAGGTAGGTCAGTATTTTATAAAATTTCAATTAACCATTTCGCGTTCACAAAATCCAGTGTTAATACACGACATGTATTGATATTTAATAACGCACTCCGACTGGAATTTTAACAAATATTTCGATCTTGATATAAATAGAATAGGAAAATATTACAAATGGATAAAGTACGAAGTTAGTTGAATTTTAATGATGCTTACCAAGTGCGTGGTTAATTGTTTTCTATAAAAGCTACTGGCAATCGGAAACGAAATTTGATTTCAGTTTATCCTTGCCGAATTTTGCCGAAAAAGTGCGAATTTGCATGAAGATTGAATTTATTACGTCGACGAGAGATTAAAATTGCTGAGAGTACTTTTTCAGCTTGATACGTTTATAGTGTACAAAAATATGGAAAATTTATACGGCCCTGGGTTGATGGAATTTTAGTTAATTATTTTCCATGGACGCCAGGCGGCAAACAAACATTTTCCTAAAATTTTCAGTGATTAAATTTGCTTAGGAAAATACAAATTTACACAAATTGGATTCACAGTACAAAAAAATTGATGAAGTTATGAACCGCATCGACGAGATTCTATTAATTAATGGCGTCTATTAATTAATGAGAACGGAAAAAAGTTATGATTAAAAAGGGACTCCTCCAGACGGAATTAAACTACAATTTGGAGGAAACGT